>OZ024907.1:89919969-90073200 GCA_964017125.1 Flabesymbios commensalis
GAATATGTATAAACTTGTATGATACTGTACTGTTTTACTGAAATAAATCAAAGAAAAATTCATATAAGCGCTACCTATCATCTACGAGGACTCAACGACGATGTATATCTTAGCCGATAGTGCGTGAACTACACTGCTCACCATAGACACTGCTCCTTCGCATGTTAAAATGTGAAGATGGTTGACGTCATATGTCCCCCGCTCTTAATTTCAAGTATTGTAGTAAGCTTGTGATTGGCCGGCTGTCTTGCTAAAAGTACCCTGATCGGCTGGCGAGAATATTATGGTGGCGGAGGGGTGGGTGTAGACAGACACCTGTGTGGAGCCCAGCAAACGCGAGCATTTGACCCAATGCTGTTTCAATATTGGCCCACCGCCAACGGCTCTGGACCAACATTGAAACAACATTGGGTCGAGTCTTCGTGTTTGCTGGGAGAGCTGTCCGCATTTTGATACACGCGTGCCGTCTGTGTCTGGTCGGAACAGGCAGCACAGTGCTCAGTGTATGCGTGAACGTGAATAAAAATAACTCCGTCATCTTCCTCAAAGGTTGATGACACTTGGTTGGCGTACCATTCATGAAAAGGTGCTTTGTACCCGCCCGCTATTGATAACGATGATATAAGTCAGTGAATGGAATCGTTTTGCTAATTACTAGTAATGTGTTTGTATAACATTACTACAGTCCATTGTCACCAGCTCAACCAACACTGCATGTTACACCAACGCTGCATCAACATTGTCCCGGTAGCTCCAAATGTGGCCTAAAGCTCGATTCATTTCATTTTTTCCACAAATGATATGAAACCATCAGTTGATCCCACCACATATCGTCTGATTGTTCCACATTCAATACCGTTGTTCCACATATCACGATGCAGATACGTATATTATCGCCACCTCCCACAGTACAGCTAGAGTGTTGTCGCTTGAGGCGTGCAGTGCTGTACCGAAAGTCGGTGAGTCGGGGGTTGACACTGTATGGGGTGTGGTCGCTCGAGGCGTGGAGTGCTGTACCGGGAGTCGGTGGGTCGGGGTTGATCGTCCAATTGAGTAAAATTGCAGATTATTCCCATTCACCCTACATTTCGTACAAAGAAAACTCTGTAATACTTAGGGGCCAATTTGTATTGATGTGCTACGCTATGGGCGGCTACATTCAGATGTTAGTAGGTTCCAAAAAATACAATAGCCTATGTCTGGTGTTTTCTGTGAGTCTAGATAGTAAACCGCCACAGGCAGACAGTAGGCAATGTTTCCAGAGACTCTGTTCTTTTGTCTGCGGTTCCGCCACTCATCTAGTCTTACAGTAACATAGAACCTGATAAACCATCACATCGCAGACAGCCATCTTGATTTCCAATGGTTTAACCCTTGTCATGCTAGCACCGTATATATACGTTTTTATACAATGCTCAAACTGAATAAAATGTTGTGCTGCAATTTAATCTTTTCCCGTTATCTTAAGTTATCTTACTTTAATTTTCACTTCAAGTGGGTGAAAATTACTCATATTTGTTCAATTTGAGACCAAATTTTTGCAAATATTTTAATTGTTGAATTTGAGAACAAACATTTGAAAATGTTTAAAATACACATTTCATTGCCAATAGCAGTGCTAATGAGACTAAGCACGACTACAGTGTTTTTTAATCTGTTTTATGTAACCCTTTAAGCCCTCACGATGCATTAAAGCATCATTTTACATCCCTGAAAACAGGCTTAATTTTCCTACAACCAAGGGTTTTAGAACGAAAATTTCCATAAAACTGGTTTACCAATACGCGTCGATTTTCTTTAATTTTTAAACCACATCAAATCATCTTCATCCAATATAAGTCGAGAATTGCGACAGCAATTCGCGGCTTGTAGTGGATGAAGATGACTATGGTACATTCAGGCTTGAAAGGGTTAATGGTTGATGTTGGGAGAGTGTCACAGATTAGTGATTGTTCTTGTTGTTTTGCCGTCGATATGATAATATAACCATTAATACTATAATAAGCAATTGCTTCCAACCATGACACATATATAATCACAGTCAACACTGACTCTTGTCAACGGCTCCAGTGCGTGTGTTATGTCTCAATGATTGTTCTAACACTTTGTACACTGAGGCTTCTGAATACAAGTAATATCTAACCTATAACAGATGGCGCCCGGTTGAAATGCATGACACAATCACATAAATCTTGATAAATATAAAAAGTTATTTCAAATATTTTACATTTTTGTGTGTAGATCTAAATGAACGGCAATTTTCAGATCCCCAGGGGTAATATTGTCTGGACGTGTATTCAGAAAATCAATCTAGATGTTCAATGGTGTCTTGCTGTAATAACTTTACATGACGATTATTTTTTATTACTTCTTACCCATGAAGTACTATTAAGTGAGAACACAATAGTATATAGTGACTAGGTATTAAAAGCTAGTTCCTTGGCTCGATATATCTTGACGTACGTGTTTTCTCTGCTGTGTTTCATAGAACGGTTATTTGATCATTCCTGGTACCACATGGGTCACCAGATGAGTTCCCATGCAAACAGCAGTAACTGCTTAGTTTCCAAGCAAGAAGTTACAGCTGTTTGTCAGTACACTGTGATAGTATAGCACCCCAGTGATTTGGTTGAGTCACCATAGATACTAGGATGTGATATATACACATATATACGCCCCCACACCCTACATCGTCCACGTACATAGCCATTTATCATTTAAAGTACTGAACTGCAACCATCTTATTTTTGGCCACTTATTTCACTGCACCGGTAACTTACGTGCCAGAAAACAAAAGCGAGCTCTGTGGTAATTTTTACAACACAATATCTTATGATTGGCGATGTGTAGCGCTTTTTACTTTCCCAATGAGAGCTTCAAGTGAATTTTTTTGAAAACAATCCGGACTTGCACTTAATATGTTAGCTGTCAGTTCTGGACAGTATGTAGGAAGTACTCTTATACCCTGACGTCGCCGGTACTCCCCGGAATGCGTATTTATACTTTCTCCCACGCTAGACATACCAGGTAAGCCGGCACCGCAGCCATAAAAAAAACCAAGTTAGTCGGCACCGCAGCCATAAAAACGGGAAAAAGCGATAAATATGTGAAATGCTGGAGTAGAGTAAAGTGAAGAGTTTGTAGATGATGGGCTTGATATATGTGATTGGTGACAACGTGTTATTTAACATGCATGCTCAAGCTTTTAACATTCACTACTAAGTAAATGATTTATGTTATTTATGTTTGTTTAATTTATAATAGAAATATAATATTTAGAGCTGTATCTAATTTTTTAAGAAAAATCGTTTTTTGTCAGCAAGGTGTCTGACAGATAAATGTTTTTTTTTTATTTTGAAGCGTTCGTTTTATTTTTTGTTATAATGATAAATTAGCAATTTTTACGGCTGTCTTTTTTTCACAATTTTTCATTTATCATTGGATCACATTAGCATAGGCATTAGCATTGTAAATTTGCAGCTAATATAATTTGAGATTAACCTTAGTATAATATATACTCGTCTTGTAGGGAAAGGCAAAAGTTTTTTGGAAGATACAGTACGTTTCAGTTTTTTTTATAGCTCTATAAATGTTTTGTGTACTTTTTTTCTGTTTTGTAATAATTAAAACCAAATATGCCCCCTGTGCATCCTCATATCTGGGCAGATATTCCCTATTATCATGTTTATTGGATGACAGTCAGCCTTTAAGACCAGACTCAGTCTGCTCAGAAAGGCTGGCCTATGTAGTGTATAATTATGTATTGAAGTGACATGTAACATAATAATTCAGAATAAAGTTGACATGCCTGTACATATTTTTTCTGAATGCGTCCATAAGACGTTTTATGATTGTCCACTGTCATTAGAAATTTAAATCGTGTAGGTCGGGTATAGCATATAAATACTGCATGTACATTCAGCATCTGGCTGGATTATGTAGAGCTCTGCCATCTCCAATGATAGGGGACTGGACCGTTGGAAGGGGAGGGGGGTAGCGCATGATAATCCATTTAAAATGTCAATAATTGTGAGGATGTTTGTTTTTATAATGGTGTATGTGTTAACCCTTTACTTGCTAAATTCTTTGATTGAATCTTTCACGCACATGAAGTTGTGCCTCGCTACCACGACCCACAATTTCAAGTGGATGAAAATGACAAATATTTGTTTAATTTAGGAGCAAACATGTAAATCTTGATGTTTAAACACTTATTTTATTCCCACTAATAGTGATTTGGTCGGCTAATAAAATGACTAACAAACGATTATAATCGTGCTTAGCGATTGAAGGGTGTTTCTGAACTGCAACCATCTCATTTTTGGCCACTTATTTCACTGGACCGGTAACGTACGTGCCAGAAAACAAAAGCGAGCTCTGTGGTAATTTTTACAACACAATATCTTATGATTGGCGATGTGTAGCGCATTTTACTTTTCCAATGAGAGCTTCAAGTGAATTTTTTTGAAAACAATCCGGACTTGCACTTAATATGTTAGCTGTCAGTTCTGGACAGTATGTAGGAAGTACTCTTATACCCTGACGTCGCCGGTACTCCCCGGAATGCGTATTTATACTTTCTCCCACGCTAGACATACCAGGTAAGCCGGCACCGCAGCCATAAAAAAAACCAAGTTAGTCGGCACCGCAGCCATAAAAACGGGAAAAAGCGATAAATGTGTGAAATGCCGGAGTAGAGTAAGGTGAAGAGTTTGTAGATGATGGGCTTGATATATGTGATTGGTGACAACGTGTTATTTAACATGCATGCTCAAGCTTTTAACATTCACTACTAAGTAAATGATTTATGTTATTTATGTTTGTTTAATTTATAATAGAAATATAATATTTAGAGCTGTATCTAATGTTTTAAGAAAAATCGTTTTTTGTCAGCAAGGTGTCGGACAGATAAATGTTTTTTTTTTATTTTGTAGCGTTCGTTTTATTTTTTGTTATAATGATAAATTAACAATTTTTACGGCTGTCTTTTTTTCACAATTTTTCATTTATCATTGGATCACATTAGCATAGGCATTAGCATTGTAAATTTGCAGCTAATATAATTTGAGATTAACCTTAGTATAATATATACTCATCTTGTAGGGAAAGGCAAAAGTTTTTTGGAAGATACAGTACGTTTTAGTTTTTTTTATAGCTCTATAAATGTTTTGTGTACTTTTTTTCTGTTTTGTAATAATTCAAACCAAATATGCCCCCTGTGCATCCTCATATCTGGGCAGATATTCCTTATTATCATGTTTATTGGATGACAGTCAGCCTTTAAGACCAGACTCAGTCTGCTCAGAAAGGCTGGCCTATGTAGTGTATAATTATGTATTGAAGTAACATAATAATTCAGATTAAAGTTGACATGCCTGTACATATTTTTTCTGAATGCGTCTTTACGACGTTTTATGATTGTCCACCGTCATTAGAAATTCAAATCGTGTAGGTCGGGTAAAGCATATAAATACTGCATGTACATTCAGCATCTGGCTGGATTGTATAGAGCTCTGCCATCTCCAATGATAAGGGACTGGACCGTTGGAAGGGGAGGGGGGTAGCGCATGATAATCCAATTAAAATGTCAATAATTGTGAGGATGTTTGTTTTTATAATGGTGTATGTGTTAACCCTTTACTTGCTAAATTCTTTGATTTAATTTTTCACGCACATTAAGTTGTGCCTCGCTACCACGACCCACAATTTTAAGTGGATGAAAATGACAAATATTTGTTTCATTTAAGACCAAACATGCAAATCTTGATGTTTAAACACTCATTTTATTCCCACTAACAGTGATTTGGTCGGCTAATAAAATGACTAACAAACGATTATAATCGTGCTTAGCGATTGAAGGGTTAAGAGAATATATATCATATCTCAGTTTAAACATTTTTATATAAAAAAATCATCCAAATTTTTTTTTGAGCAGTCGCTTGTTGCAAAATTAGATAATTAGTCCCATTTTAAGAGATAATAGCATGAAATTGTATGCGTATTTATCCCGTCGAGTGTGTGATAGTTGAAAAGAAATCAAATCCCGATTTGTTTTTCAGACATTTTGAAAATTATTATCAAAAATTGCAAATAAACATTGGTCCCATCATTTAATTTTTGTCTGCTTTTTTAATTCTTCGAAAAAAACAACTAGAATGTAAGTGAAATAAAATAGCTTAAAAACAAATGCAATTGTATCAATGTCCTGTAAGTATCTTTTACAATGGAAAAATTAACAAAACCTTTATAATTTAAAACTTGGCAAACGTTTATTAGTTTAGTTTAAAACATAGGCTTCGCTTCATTAGTTTCAATCTCCAATAGTGACAATAATTATTCTTGGTGACATAAGCCTACAACATAATATGTTTTTGTTTTTAAAAGTCGAATAATAGGATCTACTCGAATTGGCTGGAGAGCTAGCTCAAAGATCACTTTCTAACCTACTGTGACATGCCATAGCAAAATTTGTAGGCCCCTATGCGTATTTCTTTGGAAATTTAAAGTTCGCCACTTTGGCACAAGTGTAGTTATCGACACCAATCCAATGAAAAGACGGTGTCAACTCACGTCACGTGGTGGTAAATTGTCAATCAGCACCCGTCATTCAGTTTTGGTTTCGAGTACTACACTTGGGCACTTTAGAAAATTAATGTAGTATGACCTGTTTTACTCTTTCAGAGGGGGATCGACTTTAGACATCAGATTCTGACGTCTATAGACTTAAGCGTCTAAAGTCCATCGCTCTACTGAAAGAATTAAGCAATTATGGTGGCCGTAGGCCCATAACATCTTTATTCAAGTGAAGCAGAAAGACATTTATGATGCTTTCAAATTGTAATAACCCTTTACCCCCTATGGTTCGTATACGAATATTTCATGGCTTTAATGGTTATTGTGTGCTAGTTGTTTCCAGCGAACACGAGACGTTCATCTAATGCTCTTCTGCTTTTGGCACCGTACATATCGCATCCTTAGTGCTGAAAAGGTGTCACTGCCGCTTTGTAGAGTGGCAGTGACACCTTTTCAGCACTAAGGATGCGATATACGTTTTCAAACCTGTTTCAGACCTCAGACTAAATAAAATGTCACTAGAATTGATTAAACAGTTAGTGGTAGGTGCTCGGTTAACAATATATTTTAATTATAAATATGTCAATTTTTCATTAAAATAAATATGTGTTTTTTCTTTGAAGCTGGAAATTGCATCAGCAATTCCATCTTCAAATGACGAACAAATAAAAGCAAACAGTTCAGCATCGCATGGGTTGGGTCACGGAAGAACGCGTCATGTTCTCCGGGCTGGCCTTTGTTTAGTGACATACTAATCCTAATTGCTACGTCTACACCCTGATCTCCTCAGACGACACGCTGGCGGAGTCTGCAGAATGGCATCCCACCCGCCTGGAGGAGGCCGGGGATAAACCGTCCACAGGAGGCCTGATGGCGGCCCAGCTGGAGTTCGCCGCTGCCGTCGTCGTCATACTCATTCTCGCCCTGGCCACGGAAATCCTCTTTGCTTGCCATCGAGCCTTCAGGAAGATCAAGTCATGGGTTCTGTATTCAGAAGATTTGCATGCAATAGCTCAAGGCATCAATACTAACGCATTGTACTTTTGTCCTAACATTGCATGACTAATACTTGACTGGGCACCACTTCATTCCATATTATACGTTCTGAAAAGGGGTAGACGATTGGTGGAACTACATGCGTGTCTACTGAGAATTGCCAAAATAGTATGAAGTTAATAGGAAGGTTCTCTCAAGAGAAAACGTTATCTTGAGTATCAAAAATACCAGCTCTCTCTCAGATTTCAGACGCAAAATCGCAAAATGCTGATTAAGACTACCCTGATGACATCGCAAGGCTCTGACACAGAGTCATCCATTTTGAAATGTAATAGTTAAAAAAGATCATAAGCTTACGCCTGCTAAAAATGGCCAAGTTTTCATGGGCACTTGAAATATTCGTTTTAATTTCATGGTATCTGAGTTGTTCGGTAGGCGGCGCGAGTGACGTATATCTACAGCTAGCTGTGGATATAAAATGGTGGTCAGTGTTACCGGGCAGCCCGGTCATGCCGGGTAATGTAGATTGAGATAGGCCTACCAAGCAAACAAAGTCATGATAAAATAATTTACATTTTTAATAACTGATCGATTGGGTATCATTTAAAATTTTATTTTTTCTGCAATAATCGTCATTAATCAACAGTCCTTGTAAAACATTTGGGTCACTTATTCATTTTGACTTATAAGTTTTCGGAATTAAATTACTTTAAACCTGGTGGTTTATTTTGATTTTTGATGACATTAAGGGTTTGATGTGTTATGTTTGATTATTTAGTGACCACAATAACAAATGTGTTCTGATAATTCTGACATTTGAAATTGGACACTCATTTGATTACTTTCACGTTAGAAATACAGTGAAATTGTCTTTGTTTTGTCGGTTATGGGATGGGTCGTGTTGCATTTTGTGTGATAGTGTTCATGATATGAATTTTAGAAGTGAAAGTTTTGGTTTTGTGTTCATAAAATTTAGGATCTCATTCTTCAATATGATCTAAATCAAGTAAACCAATCAATTAGTCGTATTTACATTAAATTGTTTTTTGACCTGTAGGTTATTGAAGTAGTTGCAAAAACTGTTGATAAAATGAACACCATACAGGGTGAAAGTGGCAAGCTTCGTTACGTTATACTCTGACACGCTCATATTATTTCCACGTTTATGATTTTAATAGACTAAAAGTTATCCTTCTTTATGATTAAAAGATACTTTTTCTCCTTTACGATTTATAGAGACTTAAAGGTATCCTCATTTATGATTTATAGATTCTTAAAGTATCCTCCTTTATTATTTATAGAGATATAAAGGTATCCTATATGATGAAATGTATCCTCCTTTATGATAGAACTAACCTTTTTGTCCGATAGAACTAACCTTACTTTTCTTTGCTTCCATCCCATGGGCTTGACCTCAAAAGCATCATATTAGAATTAGATATAATTTTTAATCAGTGACTCAGGACTACAGGTGGGTAAAAAAAGAACTGTATGTCCACAGAGATATGCATGTACTCAGAGAGCCGTTTTGAATGAGGTCAAATTCACTTCAGAAAATAACCTTTTTTTGGGACTGTAATGAATAACCTAATAGGCAAATGAAACATTTAGAGAGTACGTTTATATTTTTTTTCAATTTCACCTTTATTAACTTTTTTTCTTTTGAATACATTGAGTATATAGAGGTTTTACGTGGTGGATTGTAGAGTTTTGGTGAGTTGACGTCTGACGTGACAGTGGTGCCCCCTGGTAGGTACAGGAGGGGTAGTGTGTCACATGACTGGTCAGAGAGCGCCGTACACAAAGAGTCACTCCCTCTACCGAGTAAATCAGAACTACCCGTCCAGCTTGACCAACATATTCCAAAAGAAGCACCACAATTAGCCAGTGAGTTATAACCAGGGGGAAGGAACCCTCTCAGTGCCGGGGCTTTCATTTTATATTCTAACTACATTAACTCTTAAATCGCTTGGTAAATTATTTTGTTTTTACCCACTTGAAGTTGTGTCTCACTACCGCGACCCACAACTTCAAGTGACTGAAAAGTACTCATAATTTGAGACCAAACATTTGCAAATCTTTTTGTTTCAACACTCATTTCATTCCCAATATAGTGATTTAGATTGGTAACGTTAATCAAACAGATTAAAAACGACTATATATAATATTGCTTAGCCCTTTAAGGGTTACGTTATGCAACAAGTTACTGAGGGATTAACAAAATGATGGCACGCCGGTCCGCTCAATTTACTCCTCAGTGGAAGACGTCTCTTTTTTTGCATGCTTGGTACTGCTAAAATTCTGCCATTTCGATCAACGTTGTGTTAGAATATTTTATCGGTGATTACACTTATAATGCTAATCAAACTGTATCACATCAGAATTTGCTCACTTGAAACTGTGTCTGGCTACCGCGGCATATTTTATTTTTAACAAATTTTTATATTACAAGTGCTAATAAAAGCACAGAATCGCTACTGTAGCCTAGCCGACATCAGTGATCTAGGAGGTAATAAGTGCAGAAAGGGACACTTCTTCTGGTACACATAGTTTAGTTGGACCTGGCTGCCATCTTGTATTGTGATTTCCCCTTTGCTTTGGACATTCAAGAAAACAAAATTATAGAAAGAACATCTAAAGCATCCATTAAAAAGTACGGTGCCGGTACTGGGAGGGTTGTCTAAATGGTTTTCGGTTGACAGTGTTTGATACTAATGGCCTTACTTACGTTTATGGTGTTGCTGTGAGCATGTTGTGTTTTGTTTTAGCAGTGTTGTAGATGGTCTAGGACATTCAAGTCATCTGTGAACCTCAGATAACTGTGAAATGTCTCCCGTAGTGCTCATACCCCAGTCACACATACACGACGCACAGCCCACGCCTTGAGTGACAAAAAAATGAGCAGTGCGTCGTTGTGCGTCCATGAATTTTGTCAGGATATGAGAAGAAATAGCGAGTTGAGGACGGATATATACAGCGTGTTATAGATAAATCAGGTGTATAAATCAGCGGATACACATCGTTTTGCCACTGCGCTGCGCGTTAGCAAGGCGATAAAGTTAACCAATACACCGCACATCGCCAGCGCGAGGCACGAATTAGTCAGAAAGCATTTAGCACGCCCCATATATACTTTATATGTTCGCTGGACATGCTTTAGGAACATTTTCGATGGGCGTTATATGCGCGCTCAGTGCCGGCATTTTTTAGGTATTTTCTAGCCCGGAGGCTCAGGCACACATAGTCGACGAACGACCCACGCAATGAAAATTTATTATTTTTTGCTAGAACGTCTGTCATGCGTCGATCGTGCGTCAGCACTCGTTACTGGTTCGTGGAGCGTGCTGCACTAACGCTACGTTTATTTTTGTGTGCACTGTAATCGCCGAAGGAAGTTGTCTATTCCGGGATATTTCGGTTTTAATTTTATAAGGTATTGCATTGTGTCACATGGCCCTTATCGTTCGCCAGATAGCGCTGTACGTTGCACGCGCGGGGCAGTCGCGGGCAATGCGCCTGCCCTGCGCTCGCTACACCTGGCTGTTCGCCCAGCGCTCGAGCAGCAGGCCACCACAGTGTTATCTCTTCAGCTGAAGAACGACACTTGATTTGTAGTCCGTTGAAGTGTTTCGCACGATGCATGTGCTGGAAATTTCGTTGATTTGTGCGATAAAGCATAACACATCATTTTTGAACATGCAGAAACTGTACGCAGAGGTTGACGCACACAATAATTCAGTAACGTTCATCCCGCGTTCTCGTAAATTGATCAACAAGTTTTGCCGCACGCCCAGCGAATCACAAGGCACAAACCAATTTTTTTTTATTTTTCATGCGCTAAACATGCGTGATTGTAGGCCTTATGTGTGACTGGGCGTAGTAGAGCTTATTGAGTAGGCCTATAAGCCACTATCTATCAGTCTATAGCTCTCATGTAGAGCCTATTGAGTATAGGCCACTGGCTCTTATGTATATCTTGTTGAGTATAGGCTACTGGCTCTCATATAGCGTTTTAATTAGTATAGGCTATTGGCTCTCGTGTAGATCCTCTTAAGTATAGGCTATTGGCTCTCGTGTAGATCTTGTCATGCTTATTGAGTATAGGACACCATCTATAGCTCTCATGTAGAGCTTATTGCGTATAGCTACTGGCTCTCATGCAGAGCTTATCGAGTATAGCTACTGGCTCTCATGTAGAGCTTATTGAATAGGCTATAGGCTCTTATGTAGAGGACACCATCTATAGCTCTCATGTAGAATAATAATGGTGAGTTCTTATATAGCGCACATACAATGCTCTGTGCGCGTCACACATATTACCCCTGGTCACTGGATCTGTTCATTTATGTACAATTTCAACTCCCTTTTTGGAGCATACAAGACTTGCAGCCATTTCGGCACACATTGCCATCTCTGGCCTACCAGGTACTCATTTTACTTCAAGTGAAGCATGTGAGGGTATAGTGCCTTGCCCAAGGACACAGCATTGAAATAATGCCCCAATATTGAGAGGGGAGAAACACGATATTTCTCTGAAAATCTTGCACCAAGCGGGATTCGAAACTGTACGACAGGCAGTGACATTGGCAAAGCTCCGCGCTCTAGAAACTGCGTCACGTCCCTCTCTAGTACAGCCTATTGAGTAGGCTACCGGGGTACTGGCTCTTATGTAAAGCTCATTGAGTATAGGCTACTGGCTCTCATGTAGAGCTTATAAATATTGAATATAGGCTACTGGCTCTTATGTATAGCTTTTTGAGTATAGGCCACCATCTCTGGCTCTCTGAAAATAACACTATTATTAACCAACAGTAAAATAGTGTTGAATTCAGGGCTAGTAACTGTATTTTTCTTCTGTAGGCCTACAAAGACATAAAAAACATCAGTAACTGTTTTCTACTGTTTGCTTCTTTGCATGGCAGCATTGCTTCAGAGTGCAGAAACATTGTCTACCTCCGTCAATGTCCACTAAGTACCGTATTAGTTTACACGCTACGTCTGAAGCTCATATAAATTGCTCACAAACGCATGTGAGTAACACGTCCTACGTTTGTAAAAAAATTGTGTTATTGCGCTTGGCTATATAATATACACATACCACTAGCCCGTTGTCTTATTTCCAAGTCCAAAACCACTAGATAAAAAATCCTGTCTATACGGCCTACAGAATGGTTTTGCCGGAGTGTAAATGTACTGAGCTGATGTCTCTGGCGTTGCCATATAATTGTTTTATTGCATGGTTTGAAGTGAAGTGGTATTTATAGATGACCGTGTGTATTTGTTTAATTAATAATAAAGTGACCCGAATCAGTCAATAAAAGTGTTTACAACTGTGGCTAATTATGCCTTTACGGTTCCAAGTTGACAAAAAGTTGACAACAAAACGAGCATGTGCAGGTTTTGTCAGTATATGACAGCGTTTTTTTACGCCATCAACTTCGTGTGCCCTCTCTCACGACATTTGTTACTAAAATAATCGCTTATTCACCTCATTAGGAACTACTTTTCGTCGCGCGTTTTTTTTTTCCCTTTTCTATACTATACGGCATGATGATTACAATACGTATTTATTCAATCATTAATTGTTATTACTCATTATACATGGTATAACAGTTTTACGATCTTACCGGGAATAGGCGACTGTTTGCCTGTTTACCGTAGTACCGCCTATGCCTGTACTTCTTATTGTAATTAGAGATGTTTCTTGTACAATGTAAACTATACGTCTACTAAGTTCACTAAGTACCCAAGGTTTTTACTCGACAATTAAATTTAAAATGACGCCAGTTGATTGGACAATTAGCATCACGTGAGCTGTCATCATTGGGTACGCTACTTGAACTATAGTTGCATCAATGAATTATAGGGAAATGTAAGCCAATATCACAACTATATACACTGATATTTTAATACGTTTTATGCTGATTTACTTTTGATCCATTCGATAACTTAGAACAACTGACTATATCAGTTTTTTGGTTCAGGTCACTTTCGTGATATCTTATATATTCATAAAAGCCTTGTATAATATCTTACCGTATGCATCTTTTGTTTAGAGAATGATATTTATGTAGCCTAGAGAATAACTTGATAGATTTAAAGAAAACCAGAAAAACAAAAAGTGTAGTAGCATTTTGATGAGCACTGATAGATTGTGATTTCACTTAACTTTCTTCTTTTGGTGTGTTTTTTTATTGAACTGTTTGCCCTTTTGGTAGAAAAGTTACGCACCCTGGTTGTGTGTTGAGCGTTCAGGAGTCAGACTCACTGTAGGTGTGTATCCATAGTAGAGAATGCTGACACGTAAAGGCAAACACAAATAACTGATTACTTGAAAAGTAAACAGTTACTGCTGTTTGCCTTTGCTGGGGTATACATGTTCATTTTCATATTAAATTGTTTATTTGCGTGCTACAAACCAGGGTAGTTTCTCTTGTCAGTTTGACCTGGATCTTCAACATATGATTGGCTAAGATTACGATTTCAGCCAATCAAATGTCCAAGATCTAAATCAGACCATTGAAAATAGTACTGGCTTATTTATTCCGTAGATAACTTATACACATTTTTGTAGCTTGACTAAAATAGTTATCACAATTAAAAATGTGTCAAGTGAATTTTTGTTAACGCTAATTATACATTTATAGAAGATTCACGTTGGTATTAAAGGGTTGTACGTACCACTTTTTATGGCGATATGTGCTACGAAACTTGTAGCCACAGCGTCGTATGCACTTTAGATATACGAGCCGACTTTCGAGATTTTTTCACGTTAACCTTTCGTATTAGATTACACACAATCTAAACACATTCTCTCCGTTGAAATACTAAAATGTAGATTTATTTATTTTCCTTATGCGGGTATTTTTCACGCCCCTGTAACAACATATGTCAGAATTCTAGTTGAGTTTAGCCCAGCATTATACCGGCTAATTGCCGCATGTACACCTGCACTGTGTTTCCAATTCTAGGTTCTTATCAGCGCCATGAAAGTCCAGAGAGGAGGGCTAGTGTCGATAAAGATAAGCATTGGGTAAGGACCTGTCACGTCATGGTGACTTGTGGGTATGCCGTGCTGTTTGAGTGAAAAAGTGTCATTTTTACAGTGAAATACTGGTAACGGAGTTACTAATATTTCACCGTAATAATCACTGTATCTATTACCACAATGGCGTCTATTATGGTATTTCACCGTAATGATCACTGATGATAACGCTATCCAATTATACCTTTTATGTAGGCGTTTAATCAATAGCGTAACAATGTTGCCGCTAAATGGGTGGGATTATGTTCAGTGGAATCCCGTAAAGCGTGCTCAATGGTTTTTTCTGTAAAATGCCACTACACCGTAATAGACCCTACACCTTTTTGTAAATTCCATTACACCGTGTATACCTTTTTGTAAATTCTATTTTTGTTTTTCGAATGCACCGTAACCTTTTTGTGTGGATGAAACCGAGGAGTATTCTTTGTACGTGATATCAGAGTAGCCTAATATTGTCTTTGGAATTGTCTTGTGGACCAGGCAGTGTTTTCTTTAAAGGTTAAAGTATGTTCCTGCTGCAGTATATCTCTGTGGATGAAATCAGTGAACTAAAAGGTAAAGGTGCAGGTTTATAGTCTGATATCAATTATTTCATCCGATTTTTACAAGTTTACCCCCTGGTCACTGGACCTGTTCATTCGTGTGCCATCTCAACTCCACGGAGAACATACAGTCCTGCAGCCATTTCGGCGCATTGAACTTATCATACACATTGCCATCTCTGTCCTACCAGGTACTCATTTTCACCTGAGTCAAGTGAAGTATTTGAAGGTTAAGTGCCTTGCCCAAGGACACAATATCGAAACAATGTCCCAATATTGTAAGGGAAGAACATGATATTTTTCTGAAAATCCTGCACCAAGCGGGATTCGAAACCGCACAGCAGGCAGCGACATCGGCAAAGCACCACGCTCTAACCATTGCGCCATGTCCCTCTCGCCATGTCCCCCTGGTGAGTTGGTAACTAATAACCATGGTCGGCAATGAAACACCATGCTGGTGAATTGAACACCATTGTAAACAATTTCTCATGATTGACCATGGTAGACCTTGTGTTTCACCATGGTAAAACAATGTGTTTTTGTGGTATATCATGGTGTTCAAATCACCAGCATGTTTTTGAGCCTGGTGATCAGCATGGAAATGTCATGGTCTCCCATGGTGCAATTTCGCCTTGGCGGATAAACAGTCAGCATTGAAATCAGAGTCGGTTATCTTTGGAGATTTCACAGTGCTCTTGTCGTTCAAATCGCATGGGTCAGATTCTCATCACTTTTGTTGTCGGTTACAGTGTTTTAATTATGTACAAGAACATCGAAATTATTTCTAGAGCCGTAAAGACAAAAGGCAGTGGCTGCTTACATTTCAACTATCCATTACCGCTGTTTTCCTTTGCACATCAGTATAGAAATATCTTCAAACTGAATAGTTATTTTGATTCATACAAAATCAGCTAACCTACTCGTTTGAGATGGTCACACTCCGCTATGCTGACATCACATTCAGCTCTCCTGTGAGGGTGATGATAGGTCCCCTGGTGAGTTGGTAACGTACTAAGCTCACACATGACCGTCTTCCTGTATAAACTATTTTGACAGAATTAGGTGTCGGATCATTACCTGTTAAATGAAGCTGACCTTCGTCGGTGAAATACCACTATACATATATATTACGATGCTAGAGTTTACCCCCTCGAGCCCCGAAATCCAGCTGAGTAGCCTATCACTGCATTGAATATAATATTATCACATAATTGATCAGCGAGTAGTTTTTAGCCCCTGACAAACGAAGTTGTGGGTCGGGCGGGGGTTGTGGAGTCTCCCAGGCGGGGTCCGGCCGTCCCGCCGTGCGTCTGTCCGCATTTTCGTATCTGGAGCATATGTCGGACACCCACATTTGCTATCCAAAGTAACAGAATAGCTTTAAAACTCTGCGTTTCTACCAAGATTTTTTTTCTGGTACATTTTTTCCAAATATATCTTCTTGGTGTGACCCTTCCCTCTGCCCCATTTGGTTTCAAATTACTAGTATTTATTTAATTTGAGACTGAACATTCACAAATCTTGATGTTTAAACACTCAGTACATCTCATTTTTTCAATAACAGTGATTGATAATAAAAACAAACAAAACGGATTAAAAGCGACCAGTGGAAGATTTAACACCTTTTACTTCAAAGAGGACGACGTGTTGACAAAAAAGACGACCCATATGAACCACTGATTCTGTATTTATGTATTTTCATGGAAATGTGTCACGTATTCATTCATTGTTCGTTTTTCTAACATATATCAAAACAAGAAACACAAGAATATGTGTGTGTTCTTTGATCCTTGTTTTTCTGATCATTATATAATAATGGTTTGCGTCACTATTTTCTTCTGGGGCAGATTGTGAGCTACATACTTCAGTCCCAGCAAACACGACACACTTACCCAATGCTGGTTAAATGTTGGGCAAGCGTCGGAGACGATGGAGCAACATTAAGCCAGTATTGGGCCAATGCTTCGTGTTTGCTAGGCTGTTTCCAAATCAAGAAACACAACAAATGACAAATGTTTTCGATTCAGAATGCATTCTACAACTTGTCTTTTCTTTAAAATTATTCCACCCCGTCCCCCACCCCTTCGAACCTATTGCCTACGTGTGGTGTCCTTTGCCTAGTATCTAGTATCCTGTTTGTTTGGCTGGCAGTCAAGTCGTACATGACAGTAGCTGCTAATACAACCAGATGGTGGGATACAGCAAAAACCAAATGCGCTGCACCAGCTCTAATCCAACGCTGGACCAACGTCGCAGGCATGGGGACGTTGGTCCGTCATTGAATCAGCTGCTGTGTACATGAAATATGACATCCTGTGGTCGCTGGTATGCTCCGCGTCTCTGTCGCTCATCCACCCAATTTGCTACAGACGATCCTTATAAACAAGGATCACGACAAGGACATGATAACAGTCCTTGATAACACCAGCCCTGACATCTCCCGGACAGCCAAGACATCATCTTCAGGAGTCTTCGAATCCTCGCACCATCGTCGCCCAGGAGATGGTACAATACAGTACTGACTATACCATCATAATTATCATATCATTGGCATCATCAAGTCAGAAGTCACATTATATACTGCAATAGCTCCCTTGATATATCACTTTATTAAGGACAATCACCAAACGCTTCATTGACACCATCAAATCGGAAGTTATATATGCCTAATATATACACCATTGTCCAGGAGATGGTATCATACTGCTGAAAATATCATGGACATACATCGAATCAGAGATATAAGTATACATATGCAACACAAACAACCGATTTCTCATTGACAGTTTTAAATGAGAACTATGTGCAATAACTTTCTGGAGCTATCACCCGATTTAGGATCATCAACAGATATCTCGTTGACAAATGTCTATATAGGTTATAACAATTATATGCAATCACGTCTATCCTTGCTGCATCCAAGACCATCGACAGATATCGCACTGACGGTATAAGAAGTTATCAGGTTATAATATATGATATATATTACAGTCCCTTATTTGATCTCTCCTTATATCTAAGGCCATCTTCATTCGAGGTCACACGGCTAACTATCACAAGAATATTCCTCAGTAAGTTGATGTGAGATTCTCTTCCAATGCAACGGAGTTTAGTTAGCTACTACTGAGTGAATCATATCAATTTATCTTGAATAATACATGTTGTTACCATGAGTACAACATTCACATGACAATATTTTACTGAAATTGTCATGTTTTATTCACACTATCTATTTTCTTCTTTTATGTGACCTTTGATTGTTTGGTCACTGCTGGCTGGATCAAATAGTATATTGTGGATAAAAAACGTTCACAACAACACTACGTTCATAATTTGCTAATAAAAACGTATTATCAATCTGAATTAGCTGAACTGTTGCATTTTCTGTATGGGTTTATACTTTTGAGAGAATATACATAATTTTTTTTTGTTTTATCCACACTATTCTTTGTCTGTTCCAGCTTATTTTTTCGGGAGAATACACCAAAGCCATGGATCAGGACTGGCACAGTGGGCACTTCTGCTGCTTCAATTGTGACATGTCCCTCACGGGGCATCGTTACATTTTGAGAGATGAGCACCCTTACTGTATCAAGTGCTACGAGAACCTTTTCGCCAATACCTGTGAGGAATGTAAGGTTCCCATAGGCTGTGACTCCAAGGTAAGCAAACATATACTTACGAGCTATTCTAACAATGTTGTTTTAACCCTTTAACCGCCGGTGCCGAATATATTCGGGTTTTCATTTTTTATTAGCATATTGAGTACCACCTTTTAAACACGTTAAAGATAAAATGTGACATCTATCAGCAAGATTTGAAAACAGTTGACCTCCATTTTGTCAAATCTGAATAATTTTCACTCACCTGAAGTTGTGGATCGCGTCAGCGAGACACAACTTCAAGTGGGAGAAAATTCAATTGAATCATTTAGCGGTAAAAGGGTTAAAGCGCTGAATTAATTTTGTAAAAATCATAGAGACCAAAGCGTTTTAATTCTTTCGAAATCATCGTACATGTTTTAGTTAGCTCTTTCTGATTCATTTGAATACCTATGTTATGGGTCTACGACCATTAGAATTTTTTTACTCTTACAGTGCGGGGATCGTCTTTGGTCGTCAGAATCTGGTGTCTACAGACGTCAGATTCTGACGACTAAAGTCTATCCCCGCGCAGTAATGGTTAATGTTGGGCCACCGTCACGGACGTTGGTTCAACATTCAGCCAACATTGGTCGAGCGTTTTATGTTTGATGGGAACCATCGGGTAAAAACATGTTACAATCAGCTTTAATAGGAGCCTATAAATATTCAGTTGATTTACGTCAAGTGATTGAAAAGGCTACTATTTTAACTCATAATAAAGATGATTAAAACGATGAAAGTATGGACTGGTGTTGATTGAAGTGTTACCTTTATAGCTGACATAATAATGGTCATTCGTGGTCAAGATATCGACCAGTGTGAATTCAAAATTAACAAAGTATGTTTATTCCACACTGACTACACCTGAGTCGTAATAAACTGATTTTTATACAAAATAAGCATGTTATTTATTTGACCATTTGCAAGTATTAGGCTATTGTTCAAACATCGTCACATCACACGATAGTGTAGATAGATAGATATACTTTTATTAATGTCTCCCTCTGTATACAGTTCATATGAAGTTATAAAAACAGACAGCTCTCTCATTTTAAAGAGTTAAGAGAGACAATTGCGCGTACCTCGCATATACACTTAAAACGACAATATCAATCTTAAAACAGTATTTACCAGTTGAATGATTGACTGGAAAAAAATAATTTACTTAATGAAAAAAAAGTCAAACAGCGATTATGAAAACAGGTAAATGAGAGAACAAATTAATGAAAGAATGAATGGACGAACATACGGGCGGACGAATGCACGAACGATTGAATAAATACATGGATAAATGACTGTATGAATGAATGAGCGAACGGACAGACGTACAAATTAAATGATGGAATGAATAAATTAATTAATCAACATGATCACAGAATGAATGAAATCACTGAATAATAAAAATAATTGGTCAATATCAGTCATTTGCATAAAATCATTATTAAAATTTGTGGCCTGGGCAAACAGTTCATTCCGCACTTTTGTGTACATCTCACGATTGTACGGTCCTCGTCCTCAATACAGTTATCACAGAAATTACAAAATCTCTTATCAGCAGGCACATTCTATGTCCCAGGTCCAAGTGAGATTAGCTTAATGCTGGGCCGCCGTCTGCGACGCTGGCCCAAATTAAGCCATCATCGAATCTTGTGTCATTGAGCATCTGGCATGACATATGACCACCAAACGATACTTATTTACAACACTCATAACTGCAACAATCTGAGCGCTTTAGACTTTAGTTTTAAATTACTCTTTAAAATGTGTGCAATACATAATAATTTCCAATTATTGGTAAAAAGCGTATTTATCAGCTCCTTGGGTCACATTGAACAAATGGTGAAGTTCGATGAGGGCGGGAATGGGGTCAAGTATGAATAATAAACCGTTACCCACCAAGATATTGTGCCCATAAAGTTCCAGTGGGTGATAATTAATAATTTTTGGATTTGAGATCCAGCATGTGCAAATTTTGATGTTTAAACACTGATTTAATTCCCAATTACTGTGATTTAACCTGCTAATAAAAAAATATTAAAAGCAATAAAAATCGTGATTTGCGCTTAGTTAAGGGTGTCTACGATTAAGTCTGACTTGTTGTAGATTCACAGGAAACTAGCTAGGAAAGTATACTTTTTAGTGCAACAAATACCTATATAGATAGATGGGTTGAACCTTTAAACGCCAAGGTAAATGAATTTTCCTCCACTTGAAGTTGTTTTTCGTTGGCACGATCCACAACATCATGTGACTGAAAATTACTGAGATGTAGCGAAATGGTGGTCTATGGTTTTTAAATCTCTTTGATGGGAAATATAATTAACCTTTAAAATAAATTATTCATAGTACTGATAAAAATGAAAGGGTGAGAAACGTTGTCATGATTGATTAAGTTAACCTATATACCAAGTCATTATGAGGACAGTGTCCTGTACAATAACATGTATGCCAGATGCATACTGACAATAATAACACTATATGCCAGGCACACCGTCAACGATTTACAATAACAAAACCTTTCCAACAAATAATTCCAGCAGCGCGTCATATTCCAGGATGGAATGCTTGAGTTTTTGGACTAGATAATTACAACTAAGACTACAAGTTGCTGTGGAGGTTCATCAGATATTTAATTATTTACATAAGATGAGAATTTAAATCACCTGCTGTAGGCTACCATTCGCGCCGTGGTAGTGATACTTACAATGGCTGACCAGGAACCAGGAGGTCATCTCACTATAAATCTGAAGATTTAACTTTCTTTCATTTTCAATAAAAACATCAAGATCTGTCCTAGCGCTACATGAAAATATTAAAATATATTGAAGTTGGTGAAGCAGGTGAAAGACCCATGGTTCACCAACAATCAAGATACAACTTAGGTCAGTCGTAAACTCGCTGCGCCGTCAAATCTGGAGAAACCCTTGATATTTACGAGTCAATGTAGACGTGAAACTAGTCCCAGGTTAACTCCCTACCACCCTTTTTGTTTTGTTTTGGGAAATATTTCGGGTTGTTTTGCTACCCCTATTGCCATATATATTTCTGGCTTCTCAAATCATTTAGGCCTAATAATACTTATTTCATTTGGAATGATGCATTGGTAAATTAGTTTGTGTATAACCACAATGTAGCTAGGGCCCTGATAGGCTGTTAATACATGTTAACAAAATGTAAATGTAATGTAAACAAAATGTTTCTTCTCCGCTCATTCATGAAAATTCAATGTTGTGGGGAACCTCTGTGACCGAGAGGTAGCGTGCTCGGCCTCCTGTTTCTGGAGGGCAGTGCCATCTCATTAATCTCACAATCTTCAGGAGGTTTTCTTGGCCAAGCTCAACCTATATGTGCACGAAGGTGGCCTAAACCCAATTCATTTCATTTTTATCAGCATTTAAAAAGTGAAATAACGCACTGGTAATTTAGTGTGTATATGACGACAATGTAGCTATGGTCCCTGATAGGCTGGTAATAGTATAATATATTGTCGCACGTGGATTATTTATTGTAGCTTCGCATTTTGCACTCCGCTTATATTTGTTTGGATATTTTATTTATTATCGGATGGTACCATATAGAATAGAAGCTTTCAGAACCTGAGTGTACACAATAGAACAACTATCATACCTTACAGAATAGAAGCTTTCAGAACCTGAGTGTACACAATAAAACTATTATACTATTATACCATACAGAGTAGAAGCTTTCAGAACTTGCGTGTACACATTAGCACTACTATCATACCAGACAGGAGGGTGCACATGGGTCCTGGAAAGTATGGATTCTTCCCAGTTCACTTTTCACCCATTTTTTGGCCTCGCGATTTGCTTTTTATAAGGGGAAAATGATATAAATATAGTTAAAAATAGATATATGTTAGTTTTTTACACTATTTATAAGCTGTAATCCTCGATCGATGTTCGGACCCTAAGAATAGGCGATTCGCTGTTTGTTTGATTCGTTTTTAACCCATGTGCACCCTCAAACAGAGTAGAAGTTTTTAGAACTTCAGTGTATACTTTTCTATAGCATACCATACAGAGTAGAAGCGTTCCGAGCCTGTGTGTACACATTGGAACTAGTCTACTATCATACTATACAGAATGGAAGCTTTCAGAACCTGCGTGTACACTTTAGAACTGCTATCATACAATACAAAGTAGAAGCCTGTACACATTAGAACTATATTATACCATACAAAGTGGACTCTTGCAGAACCTGTGTGTACACATTAGAACTACTATTTTTTTGTCAGCATTCGAAAAGTGAAATACCACAATTTACTAGTACACTTACATTTCGACCCATCCACTCCATACAAATATCGACCTTATTAGTTATACTATGTTCTTTCTTGTATGGTGTGAAAAGGTGGCACCTTTCGGTTATGCCATCTAGCTGAGCCATCTAGTGAGAATGTTGTATGTGCCACTGAGACGAATAGTGCTTATGACACTCTGGCTGCTAGAGGTCAACATATATACCTTTTGGTTTCGCATGGTCGGCAGTGCTACCATATCCATTACACCATGTGTTTACATTTCCATGTTTCTCTACATTACAGGATCTCTCCTACAAGGAAAAACACTGGCACGAGAAGTGCTTCAAGTGTTGTGACTGCCAGAACTCGCTGGTCGACCAACCCTTTGCGTCCAAGGAAGAAAAGCTTTATTGCGCAAACTGTCATGACAACAACTTTGCGGCTCGGTGTGACGGCTGTAATGATATATTTCGTGCTGGTGAGTGACTGAATGAATAAGTCAGATTCACATAAGCCAGAGTGAAGGAATTTCGATGATTTCTCAGTCAGTTCTCAATCAATTTTTATGAAATTTTACAAACACTATTTTCTAGTCTTATGGCCACTAAATTTCTCGAAGTTTCAATGCAATTTTCAGGGTAGTTGCTGCAACACTAAAAAATAGTATTTGTAAAATTTCAAGACAATTGGTTGAGAAATCAGCGAAAATCATTCACCACGGTTAATGTGTATCTTCCTATAGTCATGTATAGCCATTGTAACTCTTGCTCTGGTAGGCCCTCATATATGCGGGTTTTTAAGTTTTATACCAAATGTAAAAATTGAACTGATTATATGCGTATATGCTTATAGGCTCAATAAATCAAAATAATCAATTCAGAAAACAGAATATCTATTTATCAATACTAATCCTTTTTCACTCTAAACTGTTCAACGTCTGGGATATACCCAGTGTAATATGTGCCTAAATATCCCTTGTTACTCGGCTGCTTTCCCAAACGAGACTTAAGTAAATTGCATAGTAGGTTAATGATGCTGCTGATAAGAAACACTTGCTACCCCCCCCCCCCCCCGCCCCCTTTTATCATAAGCGCTTTCAAGTCAGTTTGAAACCGCATAAAAGATCGCTGGATTGATTGAGATGTTCTTTGCTGGATACTCATTTAATTCAATAATTCATTTGAGGAGAGGTCTGTTTTTCACAAATATTTTTTCAAATAAAGAAAAATATACATTTATGTTAATATTCAAATTGTGATTTTTGGATATTTTGACTGATAATAATTTCAGGCATGAAGAAATACGAGTACAAGGGCAAGCAATGGCATGAGCAGTGTTTTTGCTGTAAAGTGTGCCAGCAGCCAATCAGCAATAAGAGCTTCATCCCTCGTGAACAGGAGGTGGTCTGTGTGCCATGCTACGAGGATCAGTATGCCCAGCGGTGTATGAAGTGTAACGGGGTGAGTTATACCTGCCCGGCGCTGTATCAAGTGTAACGTTATGCTGCATGTAACAAATGTAGACCTGTCCAGTGCTGTATGAAGTGTAGAGGGGTGAGTTATACTGCATGTAACGAATGTATACCTGATCAGCGCTGTATGAAGTGTAAAGATATGCTGCGTTATGTGACGAAAGTATACCTGCCAGTTCTGTATGAAGTGCAATGGGGTGAGTTATACTGAATATAACGAATGTATACCTGCCTAGCGCTGTATGAAGTGTAGTGGGGTAATTTTACACGACATGTAACCGTTACATGTCATGTAATATCACCCCATTTACTGTGACGAATGTATATCTGATCAGCGCTGTATGAAGACTAGTGTAATGAGGTGAGTCACACGACATGTAACGAATGTTTACCTGATCAGGTCTGTATGAAGACTAGTGTAATGAGGCGAGTCACACGACATGTAACGAATGTATACATGATCAGCACTGTATGAAGACCAGTGTAATGAGGTGAGTCACACGACATGTAACGAATGTATACCTGATCAGCGCTGTATGAAGACTAGTGTAATGAGGCGAGTCACACGACATGTAACGAATGTATACATGATCAGCACTGTATGAAGACCAGTGTAATGAGGTGAGTCACACGACATGTAACGAATGTATACCTGATCAGGGCTGTATGAAGACTAGTGTAATGAGGCGAGTCACACGACATGTAACGAATGTATACATGATCAGCACTGTATGAAGACCAGTGTAATGAGGTGAGTCACACGACATGTAACGAATGTATACCTGATCAGCGCTGTATGAAGACTAGTGTAATGAGGGGGGTCACACGACATGTAACGAATGTATACCTGATCAGCGCTGTATGAAGACTAGTGTAATGAGGTGAGTCACACGACATGTAACGAATGTATACCTGATCAGCGCTGTATGAAGACTAGTGTAATGAGGGGGGTCACACGACATGTAACGAATGTATACCTGATCAGCGCTGTATGAAGACTAGTGTAATGAGGCGAGTCACACGACATGTAACGAATGTATACCTGATCAGCGCTGTATGAAGACTAGTGTAATGAG
Organism: Flabesymbios commensalis; assembly: GCA_964017125.1. NCBI lineage: Eukaryota > Metazoa > Annelida > Polychaeta > Terebellida > Flabelligeridae > Flabesymbios > Flabesymbios commensalis. Next base: position 89,945,578 of record OZ024907.1, read on the forward strand.
GCGAGTCACACGACATGTAACGAATGTATACCTGATCAGCGCTGTATGAAGACTAGTGTAATGAGGTGAATCACACCATAGAGTTAGTGTTTCTTCTATCTCTATTAGTCACACGACATGTAACGAATGTAGTATTGCCCAGCACTGTATGAAGTATAATGAGGTGAGTTATACTGTATGTAACAGTATGCTGAATGCTAGTCTGCATTCACTGGCAGGGCCGATCCCACGAATAATGATAAAATTAGGATTATCTCCACTTTCTCTGATAAAAATGAGAGAAAATTAGGTAATATTAATTTTAAAATTCACAGTGGCCCTGACCTCTTCACGTATTTCTGGTTCGTTGTGCATGCTCAGGCTACAGTATATCCGGCGCTTTATGGAGTGTAACCAGGTAAAGTACCACGCCATGGAACAAATACATATCATAACATGCTCAGCCAGGTGTGAACTTGATGGACTCCACATGACTTCATAAAAAAATAATACGACAGCAGAAATCACGTAGTGACACAACGATTGTCCTTCTAAGGATATGCATGTTCTTCTTTGTCACATGACTTACACATATATAGTAGGTACATAAAATAAATTGTAAAATAACTTCTTTTTTTCGTAACTGCCGACATGCTAAAAGATATATTTGACCACATTCAACAGTTTTCACTGAGCAAGAAAAATGCTCTGCTAGAACAAAATCTGAGCTAAATTATAAAAACCTCCAAAAGTTGTGACCTCAATTTTGAAAATTCGGCATGGATACATAAACCAAAACATCACCCAGAAACTAAAACTTTTTGAAACAGCCGAATAAAACTACTGAGATGTGCTATCTGTAGATATTAGGTTTTAAGATATATCAGGGCACCCAATGAGTGCCCCGCAATACTGTGAAGGACAAATATACCACATAACAATCAGAACTTTGGGCATAGCCTCCGGCCCTGTTTTTTTTCTCAAGTCCACGAGGGGGTCATGGGAGAGGAACAATTTTGATGGATTTTTATCCTTATGGCTATAGAACTTCCATTTTTACCCTCGGTGCGCCCCACGAGGAAGCGTAGGGCAGGCAAGCAAAACATCACCCAGGTTTTACCCTCTGTAAACTAGTGCAGCCTTCCCCAGGTATCTAAATTCTTCGAGATTCCCACATTTATCTGTCCAAACGATCTTACTGATGCCCTTCAGCCTTCAGAATTTCCTCATAGGGCAGTGGGCATAGTCTATCTTCATTTTTGCATTTTTTTTAAATAGAAAAAATGGCACGTGTGTAAAAAAACTATCAGAAAGGGCCACAGCATGCCTGTTCCACTTACCTCTACAACCTTTTTTTGCAACAATTATAGAATTGAAGGCGAAAGCTGGCACCATTTTTCGTAATTGCGAGAAATCTAATGATGGGAGCTCCCAGAAAAGTTGATAAAAGTGCCATTCAAAACAAATAACTCTTTTAATTCTACAATGATGGCTATATTTCTACTAGTAATAGTGAGCAAAAAGAACAAACAAGCTGAGAAAATATGTCTTTTATTGCAGTGTATCACAAAGTCACATAAATCCTGAAAAAGAAACGAAAAAACCATCAAAATGACTGTTTGAAATGTACCTACTTATAGCATAATGTCATGTTTGTGTTCCATGGTTGAGTTACAGGTTATCAACAAGGGAGGTATAACATACAAGGGTACACCTTGGCATCGTGACTGTTTCACCTGTACTAACTGTACCAAGGTGCTGGCTGGTGAAAAGTTCACGTCTAGAGAGGAGAAGCCTTATTGTGCTGACTGCTTTGGTGACCTGTTTGCCAAGAAGTGCTGCCGCTGCACGAAACCCATTACAGGTTTGTGGCAAGCTTTACATTTCACACGAATGGTTAGTTATTGTAAGTGGTAATGTTTGGGCGTTATCTGGGTGGCTGGTTGGTTGGTTGGTTGGTTGGTTGGTTGGTTGGTTGGTTGGTTGGTTGGTTGGTTGGTTGGTTTTGTGGTCAGGGTGACAGTTAGGGTCCATGGTTAGGGTCGGGTAAGGGTTCCAGTAGGGCCTACCTGGTTCCCCATAAACCCGGTATCGACCTGTCAACCGTACACTCATCATACCCTAAAGGGTCTGACTTTCGTCACCCCTTCAAGGGCATGCCTTTCCATGTTCCCAACCTAGAGCACTGACCGAGGAGAAGTATAGCCTGATTTATAAAAAGGAAAACAATCATACTAATTGATATAAATTATACCTCATCTAATGCATTTACTAATGTAGTCAGATCCTGCCTTGAGTCGGATCCGGTAACCGTTGGGTTGTCCAGTGGGGCTTTCCCAAATCTACTTCTCACCAAGAGATCACGTAGATTTTGTCCCTTTTTAAATGTTGTTATGCACCGTTTATACAGGATGTTTGGATGTTTCCCTTTAAGTTTATTAAAGGAAGTTTGCACTAATTTAGCTGCCTCCACCGCAATTGCAGAGTAGGTAATAACAAAGGGGGTGACGCCACCATCCTTAGGGGAAGGTACCGTATTTAAAACGAATGGATAATACGTTTTCAGGGCTAATTGCCACTTCCTTTCCGCTTCAAGATTCCTCAAATGAATATGTAAATTATATCAGTAAGTGTGTGGATGTCACAAAGCAGACTGCATCACTAATTATTGTCACAGGGAACATAACACATTACTGCCGTGCAAAGCCACAAGGCAGTACTTTTCAAGTGAGCATATATAATACTGCCTTTTGGCTTTGCAGGGTAGCCACAGTATGTGTGTCAAGGGCAATGTTATCATAAATTAGTCTGCTACATTACCCCTAGTGTACATGCATCAATAAAAGCTGATTAACCATAATGTGGATAACAAAGGCATCACCAGTACTAAAATTAAACTCAATGCTGTGCCAACTTTTAACGACATGTCCAAACATTGAGATAGCACTGACAGAACATGTTATGGCAGAGTTGGTAATTGTCAAGTCAACTCGGTACACCTCCAACATCAATAAACGTAATCAACAGAAAAGTATGTTACATCTATGCTTTAGCTCACTATAACTATATTCTGGGATTTTTCAACTTTAAAATAACGCTCATTTAATGATTAGGCCTATATTAAATTCATTCGTATTTTATTTTTTCATTCATTCATTCATTCATTCATTCATTCATTCATTCATTCATTCATTCATTCATTCATTTGCTCTTTTACACGTTGGCTAGCTGATTATTTTCCAACTTCTCTTACATCTTATGTATGTTTTGTGTTGCAGGATTGGGAGGCACGAAATTCATATCTTTCGAGGAGCGTCACTGGCACAGCGAGTGTTTCCAGTGTGTCAAGTGTAACGCCTGTATGGTGGGCCGTGGGTTCCTCACTGACGGCGCCGACGTCCTGTGTCCGGACTGTGGTCGTGCATAAGCCTACAACGGCCCACTGGAAACACAAAGAAGCAAGGAGATTCTCACAACCGCACATGGGGCGTAAAAGGTTACAGCTGACACTCTGTGTCAGCTGTGACCTTTCACGCTCCAGGTGACGCCTTTTTGGTTGAACGTCGTTGGCTTACTTTGAAATTTATTCTTAACCGGTTATTCAATTTGGTTGTATGTCCACTTGTAATGCTAACTGTGTTTCTAAATAGCAAATTTGTTTAGGAATCGAACCTGAAAGGTATGGTTTTTCTACTGCAAAGCTGATGTATTTACTAAAATGTGTAATTGGCATATAATTCGTTGAATTGTCGGCCGCAGTTGGAAATCATTAAGAGTCAGTATAGTATGACTGCCTGGCGAATTCTAGCAAAAGGACAAGGATGTTTTTTTCTGAGAAAGATATGATTATTAATGCTACTCGTCTCTCTGGGAGAACCTAAATACGAGTGGTTAAAGATTGGTGGCTGTTGCTTAGACTATGAGGCGAAGGTCGGGATGAGCAGATATTCATGCAGCTGGCCATATGTCAGGATAACGAATAAAGTGAGAAATATGCTGTATTGCATATCGTATCTAGTACAACTAAATATCGTTGGACTTGTTAATGTTAATAACTAGACAAGGCCGATACATTAGTTACTTTTAGTGATTATGTAAACAATCTAAGTTTCGTGTATTTCGCTCATGGTGCTAATGCTGGATATTTTATGCAAAATTCACACGAAGAATGCAAATTAAATGTGTGTTTAGTTTACAGATTTTGCCATTCTTTAATGACAGGCAAATTACCATGACAACAGATAGTAACCTCTATAGGGTTATAGGCAGAGAAGCTCAAAATAAAGTGACAATTGTTACACGAGAATGGTCTTGGAATTTATCCCCATGAAGACAATGGTGGAATTATGCACTTTAAACTGAAAAGGCAGTGGCTGGCCTTTCAAGTTATATTCTTATGATCATGTTCACCTATGTTGTCATTGCTGACAACTTCGTGGGGATAAATTTTGTAAGAGTATTAAGATCATTCCACGAGAGTGAGCTGGTTTAGTGATTGACATGATTATGTATGGTAATGCATGTACATTGCCGTCTCAAATTAAACATGATAATGCTGTAGACCGCTGTTGAGATGGTGTGTGATTTGCCTGAAACGTTAAGGTTTTATCAGAGATCGTCCACTGAGTGACATGGATATTTTACGTTGTAAATATGTAAGTAGCCGAGAAAACTGATATGTTTATTGGTCATCACGAATACATATCACCTTCTAGGTAGTAAAAGGTGACATAGCACCTTTAAATATCAAAGGGGTGATATTGTCGATGCTGCTTAGAGATATATTATTTTGCCCAGCACACGAGTGGTTGAGCCACACAAATCACAAGGTTAAGCAACCATCTCTCTTCGTACAATGTTTTTTGCTGAACTTTAGTAAATAAAGCGGTAAATTAGAGGGTCGGTCTGCTTTATAGGTATGTATGTTCTTTAGCTGATATTGATTTGAGAGTGTGCTTTAAACGTTTGTGTTTCCGAATTAACCAGCTACTGTTTTGTTATATAGTAGTAGTGTATGGGAAGTGTACAGCCAGCCACTGTTCCGTTACAGTTAGTGTACGGGAAGTGTACAACTAGCCACTGTTCCGTTACAGTTTGTGTAAGCGAAGTGTACACCCAGTCACTGTCCTGTTACAGTTTGTGTAAGGGAAGTGTACAACCAGCCACTGTTACGTATTAGTTTGTGTATGGGAAGTGTACAACCAGCCACTGTTCTGTTACAGTTTTGTGTATGGGAAGTGTACAACCAGCCACTGTTCTGTTACAGTTTGTGTATGGAAAGTGTACAATGAAGACAATACATGTGAGGGTCTTTATCAAATCAGTCATAAATAAAAGCTATGCACTTTCCCACTTCTTTTACATCTAATTTGCAATATGATGTTTTGAATTAACATGACCCATAAGTAAATGCAAGTGGGCTTTCAAGTCGTGAATTATGTTATTGTTTCTTATTGATTCACTACATTTTTGTGTTAATTATGATTGCTTATGTATATACCTCGTGCTTTTTACCACAGAATCACAAACAGTTTTAAAATATCGACTTTCACATGTTTATTGAATACTCGTTTTGTGTAGGTTCTTGTGGCGCTTATCACCAACTACTAATTATTTATTGGGACTATAACAATTAGGCCTACTCTTTTTATTTATTATTGCATAAGTTCCCACGCCCCGGCAGAAAAGTTCATACATTCAATTCACGAAATTAATTCTGCACTTGTAATATCAAACACATGATTTAGATCATAGACCCCTGACAGATCAACCATGTTCAAGCAGATGGCCTAAGATCTAGATCAACTGAATTAAGTATAGCAGCCTTGGTTAGTTGAATATTATCCAAAGTGATAATATCCGGATTGCGTAGAATAGTGACTGTTTCTCAATGTAGGGTTGTTTTATACCGGACTGCTTCAGTATAATATAAAACGACAATGTTTTGTTTGAGAGGACTTTAGATTGTTGTACAAGCTATTCTGCCACTTATCTTCAACTTTTATAGCGGACTTGTATCATAGCGTACCTTTTACCACTGCCACGATAATTGCAGACAGCAGCTTTCCTCAAAAGTTATTTATACTAATATGCTGAGCTTTCTGACTGCTGAATATTGTTTAATTTATCTTTGAGCTTCCTGTATCTGAAATGATTATTGTGGTAAATTTAAAAGCATTAAATGAATGATAAAAAAGCTGTGGTGTTGCATGCGTGGGCATCTTTTATTGAAATCTACCGGAATAACACGGTACTAATTTACCAGTTTTGTAGAAGTAAAAATATACACAATTACCACAGCGTTGTACTTTAGATTAATAAAAAATGTTTGTTCTGAATCTGGATTTGTTTATATTTGCTTGTTCTTGACTTGTGTTAGTATAAACTGTTGATAACTAAGTAAAGTTAAGAGTTCAACCTCTGAGCTACAAAGGTGGAGCTATTATCTGATTATGACTTATCTAGCTTATATCTGGCTTACTATATGATGAGGGACATAGAATGAGGGACATAGCCATATAATAGTCTTTAAGACTTATCCAGCTTATATCTGGCTTACTATAGGATGCGGGACATAGCCATTTAATAGTCATTAGGACTTATCTAACTTATATCTGGCCTACTATAGGATGAGGGGCATAGGATGAGGGACATATGGGGGACATAATAGTCATGCTGAATTATTTGTTTCTATTGTTCATTCAATTAAAGCTGGAATTGCTGACGCACATTTCAGCTTCAACTGACGAAAAATAGACATAGATCTCTTAAGCTGAATTATTTCAATAAATGAGCATCAACCATAAAATATATATTAAATTTCAGTGACAATTATTTGCATTGAAACTCCAAACCGTGTATACGATTCTATGGCGTATAAAGGATTGAGTTTGCCGATTATTATTATTATTATACTGCATTTTTTATGCGCCATAAATGTATTGTTGTTGATTATTCAGAGGAGCAGTAGAAAAAGATCGGTTCATTTAAAACGGAACAGTAAAATGGACATTTTTGCGTGCAGAATAAAATCTGTGTGTAGGCCTATGTGTGGAAATGAGTACTGACAGTACTGAATAGAAAGCCGATAGAGCTACAAGTCGTAGGCTTGCTTAAAAGGCATCGTTTTTAAACATTTTTAAAAGTATATTCTGTAGGGATTTTACGCATTGTGGCAGGCAGAGCATTGAGAAAACCCGGTCACCATAAGGCCACTATGTTTAATTGCTCTGTTTTGGATCAGAAAAAATCCAAAATCTAATGAGGGAGGGCGGAAAAAAACATTAAAGAAAAAAAAACTATTTTTGGAAAGTTAATGAGGGCGACCAAATAAAAAAAACATTGGATAAATTTATGGAAAAGTAAATGAGGGAGACGGAATAAAAAAACCTTTTGACCCATTTCAATAAAAAGTTAATGAGGGCGACGAAAAGAACAAGCAAAAAAACATAGCTGGAAAAACATTTTTTATCTCTCGAAATGATGAACTTGGATTTTTTCGGAATGTTTTTTTATCTCCCGAAATCGACTGTTTTTTTCCGAAAATCGGCGACAATCTAATCCGCGCGATGGGCAGAAAAAAACAACATTTTTTTTGGTAATGCGCGGCCTAAATCTAGCAGAGAAAAGAGAGCTGCTCTTGCTGCGGGACACAATCAAGAGATTTTTATCTGCTGACCGGAGCTGACGTGAGGGTTTGTGAGGCCTCAACAATTCAGCCAATTATGATGGTCCATGGCCATGTATGACACGGTATGCCAGCAGCAATAGCTTATACTGGGTGCACTGCTTGATAAGAAGCCAGTGCTGAAGCTTGGCTTACAAGTACTCTGAAATATCATACAGCAACGCATTCCCATCATCTAGTCTCGATGTTATAAAAGCATGCACCAATATCTCAGTTGACTTGTTGTTCAAAAAGTGACGAATTTTGCCGATAGGAAATATGTGAAAATAACATGACTTGCAAATCTGCTGGACCTGTTGTTCCATGTCCATGACACTGTTCATATACAGGCCGATGTTACGCACCACAGCCACAGGAGAAGGAGTGACAAAAGATGAGCCTATTTTTAGGTGTAGCATTTGGGAGTTTTGAGCGCATGCTGGCAGACGAAATCACAAGTACATTTGTTTTACTTCATTAAGCATCAGCTTATTTCCTTTGACCACCTAATACGGAATACGGCGTTGTCTCATTGGAGTCGGCTCGATCACTGAAGTTAAGCAACGTCGCGCCCGGTTCATGGATGGGTGACCGCCTGGGAAAACCAGGTACCATATACACTAGGACATAGTGCAGCGATGTCGTGTCGTAGGGCTCAGAGGACCACGTAAATCAGATGGCTCGTCTGACTGACTTTGTGTTGGACGTAAAAGAACCTCAATGGACGTAGGCGCAGTTTCCATCTGGCGAGACCCTAGAAAATCCACAATGTGGAGTACTTGGCATGCCCATAAGGCTATAAATTATATCATGAATGATTACAGGCCTTGCTAAGTTACTCCCGTGGCGTGATAGCATAACAGTGTGTACTGCCCCGTAATATACAGATACCACGTACGTATTTCAGCAATACATGCTTCTATACGTTGAAATGTTCTTGTTGTGCTTTCGTCTGATAATGGGCTAAACGACATATGACGTAGACTTGTGTTTCGTCAGCATACAAGTGTAGCTCAACAACGTGTCGACTGCAATCTTGTCGAGAGGGGCAGTCTATGATGTACATAATAGAGGGCCCAACACCGACCCTTATGGGACACCAAATTGAAACCGCATCTCATCAGAACTTTCTCCATTCAGCTTGATTACTTGACAGCGATCGATGAGATATTGTGGGCGTGATACCATGTCTGTGGGGGCAGCTACTGGTTTCGGCGGGGTTCGGCTGGGTTCGGCATCTGACGAGAGGCCGCCCCCTGACAGACACCGCCGGCGCTAACGCACGCGGTCTCTCCCGCTCGACTCACACTTGCGATCTACTCAGGGGGCAGGGCGGACCTGTATTCCACCTGCTCCCCGCTGAGTCAGCCATGCGGCCCGAGCCCTTATAAGACGGGGAGGGATGTGGGCGTGATACAATGTCCAAGTGAGGCAAGTGTACATCGGCTGCCAGCTAACAAGGGTTTCTGGGAAGGCTAGCTGTCAACACATTTACTAACGCCAACAAAATGTCGCGAACCAGCTCAGAGCAGTTCCCGTAATTCCATAACACTTGTGAAGTTGATTTAGCAGGATACTGTGATCTATAGTGTCGAATGTTTCAGAAAAATCCAGTAGCACCAACACCACTGCCTTCTTTTGATCGACAGCACACATAATGTCATTCGTAACTGAGATCAAAGCTGTTTCGGTGCTGTGGTGTGGTCTATATGCAGACTGTTCAGAAAACAACTGGCCAGAACATGCACTACATCAACCGATGTGTGAAAAAGCAAACATCAAATGAAATAGGACAACTTCTGTCACAATTTTTTTTTTAATGGCCTTCTTCTCCGAGAGTTCAATTTCCGGGTTAACACAAATGAATAATCACCAGGTGGCTCTATAAGATATCTCTATTATTATAATGCAAACAATTCAGAACATCCTCCCCACCTTGAAGTCAGTAGACTCCAACGATAATAAGATTACAAAATCAAATATAAAGAGTGCAATTATTATATGAAACAAATAAACAATATGTTTTAATCATTATATCAAAGTCGTTCAGGACTGGTGATTTTCCGTTCATATCGTGATACAATGGGTCTTGGTGATTCAGGACATGTCACACCTGAAACATTATCATTTTTTGCATCAATTGATTGAACATCGGACAATGTGGGAGCACAATATCATCTATCATTTCAGATTTATAGCACGTATTGAAATGCCATCAATATTGATGCCATGATAACGCTAAAGGCTTCTTAGCCGCTCGGAACACGTTGATTAAACTCTTAGGATCAGATGGGCTTCAGCTCATAGCTCCCCGTGCCCCATGATGGGGGGGGGGGGGAAGTCTTGATAAAATCTGTAAAATCAGCCTTAAAGAGAACACTAGGTAAGCGATCCCTCACGAGAGTGGAACTAGAAACCACATTACTCGAAGTGGAATCGTGTGTGAACTCTAGATCTTTAACATTCGTTGGGGATGAATTAGACTCTGGTAGTCCTTTAACCCCTTTACTTTTCCTTCTGGGAAGACCCTCCAGCCTGAAAAGTGTAAAGGTCCCCTGTTCGATCCCGGGTCTGGGCACCATTATGTTTAGGAAACAACTGGCCAGATGCACTACATCAACCGATGTGTGAAAAAACAAACAACAAATGAAATTTGACGACTTCTGTCGCAAATATATTTTTAATGGCCTTCTTCTCCAACAGTTCAATTTCCGGGTTAACACGAATGAATAATCACCAGGTGGCTCTATAAGATATCTCTATTATTATAATGCAAACAAATCAGAACACAGATTGTTTCGTTTCATGTCAGCTATTTTCTTATAAAGGTTTCTTGAAATGTGATGCCACAATGTTTTCTGTAATTTTTGAAATAAATTTTAGATTTAAACAGGTCGTTTTTTTAGAATATTTTTGTCTAAGATGGACTTCTTGATTAGTGGGCGAACAGTTTTTTTTTATTCCGTTGGAAAAATCCCCTTCTTCAATGACAGTTTGACAATGTCACAAATAATCAGGGCCTCAAGGTTCTCTTTGAGAAGATGTGTTGGTATGGGGTCAAACTGGCATGACTTACTAGCAGATTGCTTTGTCAGCTTGACAACCTCGTCCACTGTAGCTGGAGTAAATGAGGACAATTTAGGTGGCGGTGTGATTCTTTCATCATCATCAATCGCATCCTGGTTACTTTGGTCGAGCTTCAGCCTGATGGCTGCAATTTCTTACACACAATAGCTGCTTAACTTCTCCAGCATTTGTGTGAGACAGACTTGTGTAGTCAATCAGTTGAACGTTTGTATCAGTCTATTTTCACCTCGGAGATTATCTCCGAGCTCGGTGCTCTGAGGCGTTGGGCGCTACAAAAGTAATTTAAAAAGAGAGTGGGGGTTTACTTGAGCGACATCTATGTGTGGAGAATGATGACAAAAATACGCACAGATTTGCAGCTAATATACAGTTATACAGGCAGTCTTGTCTACACTGCGACGAGATTCATTCCCATCTGGGCGCTGGGCATCGTGGCGAGTGATATTTGGACGTGCTCATCTGGGTGCAGGACATCTGACCGCTTGGTATAAAAAACTAGGTGTAATTAATATATCTGTCAACCTAACTCTTCCTATGAAAGCAACATAATAATACATTATAATAATATGTTTTTGTTAAATTGAAAAGTGCCTTTTAATAGTCAAGAAAATGAAAAACAGAGCGACTTTTAATAGTTTAGAAAATGAGAGACAGGGCGCTTACCATTATACATACATTTATTATATCTTTAAGCGCACATAACTAGATATATGAACGCAATGGATACTGTAATAAATAATACAATATTGCTGTCGTAGTTCCGAGTGTGTAGTACTGGAAAAAATAAATTTTACAAATGTTACTATATGTATTCCTACATAATTATATAGGGATACATACAGTAACATTTGTAACATTATTCGTATTCAGAAGAGTTTTGGCACAGATATTGCATTGCTTCCCTCTAATAAGTACAAGCAATGCTCTATTTTTAGCATCTTACTTCATATCATAGGGTAATAATATTGAATTTATTCCAGAACTACACCCTCGGAACTAAGACAGCAATATTGTATTATTTATTACAATATCCACAATGTATAATATATGTGACGCCGGTGACAGGATTGGGTTGCGATCCTGACCAATTTCAATCTGGGCCGGTTTGGCTTGGCTTGGCTTGGCGAGATCGGAACTGACAAGTTTCATTCGCACCAATTTATACCTACGCCACCGTTTTCGACATATTCTGACACTTAACACAGGCAGTCAAAGCCCTATCACCCCCACCCTCATATTATCATCTGCACATCATTCATCTCATCAATTGACTACAACGTTTTTATCGTATTACAATGTCACTTAAAAGACCATTTGTGCCGAAAAGTGACGTAAAGCAATGATTTACTACTACTACTCAAAACGAGTGGACATGCCGCACAACGGAGCGCTGAATAGGCTAAGACGGCCAGGCCTCACCCCCGTCGCGAGCTATGCATAGCAGGTTGATGTTTTCTATAATAAATGAAAGAATGAACTTCACATAGTTATCCTATTTAATTCATCTTCGACTGCCAACCCGGCGGGTACAGGACTCAGAACAAATTCGAGATTGGACTCTGGTTGTCCGCACCAAACACTGGTGACTGCCCATCCAACCCAACTTATATGTCAAATAATTTTTTTTAGCATTTTATTCTCATTTTCATATCTCATAACTTAAATAAACTTGAAACAAAATCGACTATTAGGCTAAACTTGTTAATTCAATGTTTAGCACCATACTACTGCTGCTACCTCCCACTGGACAAATCTGTATGGAGTAACTGTACTAATTTCTTCGGACATTTAATTACTCAGTTATACATGCCAATTCTGTTTACTTGTGTCGGGATTTCAATGCGCCAACTGGTTCATTGATTAATAGAGCAGAGAAAGATACTGACGCTTTTCAGAGAATATTAATCATTGGACATAAAGCGCAATAACATTGGCGGGAAACTAATACAATTTGTCAAGGACGTGAAGTTTACTTAAGCAAGCGGGTGTTTCTTGATAATTTTACTTCGATTTCTGGTGGTCGGTATGTAGTCGACTACTTTATTACTGAGCATATATCATGTTAAATATTAGTAGATTTTCTGTGCGCACTGTTAAAAATCTTACCAAAAAATAATTATTATAATCATTATTGTCTCTCCCAGTGATGTCTCTCCCCGAATGATCGGGAGGTTTACTATTTGACTCTATTAGGCTATGCAGATTATATTATTCTAGTTTATGATAGTTATTGAAAGATTATGATAGTTATTAAAAACCTATGATAGTTATTGAAATTGAACTGCATTTTAAAGGATTTACAGTATAAAACGTGAAGCTGATTTATTTAATAATAAATAAATAACAGTAAAGTTTTACACAAATTGTGCATTGATAGGCCTAATAGTGTAAGTAATTGTCTTCATACAGGATAATATGCTGGTGACCTTATGAGTTACCCTTCCCATTGTTACTCTGGGGACTATCCGACCTGAAGATAGTGGAGCGCGAAATGCCACGGAGTTTCAGCATTAAATTGCACAGCGAAACCCAAGTCTCCGGCTGTCTGGGCATGTCTGGGGGTAGATCCCCTGGACATGCCCAGAACCCCTTATTGGGTGAACGAAGGAAAAAGCTCTCAATAACCCACCATGCCCTATCACCCCCACCCTCACATCACATCATTTCATCTCATCAACGGACTACAACGTTTTAATCGTATTACAATGTCACTTAAAAGACCTTTTGTGCCGAAAAGTGACGTAAAGCAATGATTTACTTACCTACTTACTTACTATTCTGCGCGTAGACACCCCTTCAGGACCTATCTGTGGCGATGGCGACAGAGTAGGACTGTGATCCCGACTGATTTCTTCTGGGCCGGTTTTGGCTTGATCAAGACTGACGAACCTCAACTGAGCGCCGAATAGGCAAAAATTGCTGGTCGCACACCCAGTCGCGAGCTGTGTATTTTCATATTACCAGATTCACTACAATAAATGAAAGAATGAACTTCATATAGTTATCGTAAATATTTGGGAGATATTTATCTCCGACAGCCGAGATTGCACTACGGAATCCTCACAAATCCTGGTGGCGGGCTGACCAATTCAAAATTGGTGACTACCGACGTGAGCGAACATGCAACTAACTTTTGGACAGATCACACTACAAGATTCGAGCTGCAAATTGTCAGTCAATCACAATTTGACTGAAAAAATGGAAGTTTAACATTTTTAGTAGATCCAAAAAATGAAACATCATTGTTTGCAAGGTATGTAAGGATGCGAGGTCAACATATACTGTTAATGCCATTAGGTTATTTAGAAATATTGGGCGACGTGAAGCTCACGCGTTTTTCGCTTTTTACAGCCAAAAAATACACAAATTCAGTGCAGAAATACATGTGGTCTTGAAAATTCCAAGATGGCGGATTTTGCAACAAATCTAATAATTCGACAAACTCTAGACAAAATAGTCTATTCCCTCAAGTTATATCTAATTTAAATTGATTTTTTTCCTACTTACACCACTATAGGCGACTGGGAAGGAAATATTTTCAAATATTTATGCAAATCGGCTAATCACCTTATTCGGGTGACACGATTTATCAAGAATTTTTCCACCAGTTTTTCTAGATAATTTTTTTTTTATATACATTATTCTTATTTTAGAATCGATAAATTTTTACCTCGACACCTACACCACCATATAACTCCGTTGCTCTAAAGCAAATTAATACAAAGCAAAACAATTTTGACGTGATTGCAAATTTTTCTCAAAGAGAATATAATAAAAAAATGTCTTTCTTTTTGGGAAAGTTCAAACGTTTGCAGTCGAAATGTATCCTATGCAGTCCTAATAGACTCCCGTCTGTCAAATAAGAATTTTTCCAAAGCAATTATTATTGGCATTTGTACATGATATTCAATGACTCGAATCCTTACAATTTTTATGTGTTATATGTCAAAATAATGGCACGTTTGCTACATCATGCAAGCGTATCAGATCAACACACTTGACATTCTCAATAATTTTGCTCAGCAACCCCACAAGTCTACAATTCATCTCATACTTCTACTTCATGTGCTTCTAACAACACCCTCCTACATAAAGAATTATATAAACAATTTGCTATACACATCAATCCCGCTCGCAATGAGAAGTGCAGACCTACAACAGACCATTTTAAACACACTTAAGTTCTGCACAGTTAGCCGATAGGCCCGCAGACTTAAGTGCTTCACTAGTTAGATAAGTTCAAATAAACAATTTCAAGATGGCAGCCAGAAGCGATAGCGAGGGATTTGCTTTGACACCTCCAGAGTTTAACCAGGTCTGGCACGTCGTAGAATATCGAGATATTGAGTCTATTATTGCGTGTTTCCGTGACATTTCCACACAGATACTTATATTATCGCTCAGAGACAACCTGTCATGTTGAGTAGCTTTCTTTCGCAAAAGCGAATAATAAGCACTGATAAGTGAACAAAAGTGCGAGTGAACGATAACTAGTAAGGATAACCCGATCTATACTGCTGGCCGAAATGGGTAACTTGTAAAATCTGCGCCACGATCATATGATGATAACTTCCAATCAATTGATGCACGCATTGTTTAGTAACTCTGCCGAACAAGTTATATTATTCCAGTCGGGAAATAAAAAAAGACATGTGTACCAGTGGGATTTCGTACGTTTCGTATGCTCATGGATTCATTTAACAGGATAACAATCTCTACCTTCTGTAAGAGATCAGCAGATGAGTAGGCCTATGGGTAGTCCCATACAATATAACCTGATGATAACTACATGACCAGGATCTCAGTTACCCCTAGTAGTATCACTAGTATGTATTTGGTATAAGGAGGGGGCCGACATTTCTAACTGGTTCTCAGCCACAATGGCAAATCATAGGCCTACTCCCCAGCAAAATATTACGAGCTATGATGAAAGCTGGCCTATTGAAATAAATTATTGTGTTACCCTCTCTTGATCCTGAACAGTGATAAATACAGTTAACAGGTTAGCCTCAGCTTTAAGCTACGGATTTGTCATCATCGAATTGAAGTACATGAGCATTAGACTATACTAGGCTTACATCATTTAGACCATATACAGTTGGCATATAGTGTCGGGATGCTTATAGTGCTTATCTCTTTACCGCCGCCCCCGTAAATTCTTTTGGCTCTTACTTAATGGCCTGGAAAATCTCCCATATATATTTTTTTAGCACAGACCCAAAAATATCGTTTTTTAAGATGGCCGCCAGAAAAGCTTGGGAGCAAGATATCTCCTGAACAGTCTGTTGGATTGCATTCAAATTTGATATGACTTTACACTAGCTATCGTCCACGGATTGAGCAATTTTTGGGACTCATTCATTACAAAAAACGGCTGATGGCAGCCATTTTGAAAAAACAACACCCCAATGCTTGATATGCTTGTACCTTAGCTATTATCTATGGCCTGACCAACTTTTGGGGGATAATTTATAAAAAAAACGGCTGATGACAGTCGGCCATTTTAAATTTGATATAGATTAGCAAACTTTCTCAAGGGTAATTTTATGTTACCGCTTTAGTCATTATGCAAGATTTCTAAGATAGTGTACATCATGTACATCATGTACATGTTGTTCCATATTCAATGCAGCAGGCGCCCCCCTATTTTCGTCAAATACTTTAAAAAGTCCCCCTAAATTGGCGCCCCTTTCTTCAGATCCTGGATTCGCCACTGCATGGTCCAGCTATATTGCTTTGTTTTTCAGTTACCAAATGGTTACGCAAATCACTAAATTAACCAAATTTAAAATGGCTGCTAAACGACAATTTTAAAATAGTTCGGATACAATGAGGACAAAATTAAAGTGCGAAATTTGCCTTGGGTTATCCTTGTCTGAGAACTTACATTTTGTTTTAAATTCATGGTCCAGCTATTGAGGTTTTTTTTGAGTTACGTAAATATCATAAAATTATTCAAATTTAAAATGGCTGCTGAACAACCATTTTGAAATTGCTTGCTACCAAAAATTAATCAGGTCATTGGCTGACACAGCTGAGCATATTTGCCAAAGTAATAGAAGATCAGATAAAAAAAATTTCCTGAAACGCGCTAACGAACATTTCTTTGTTAGTAGCCATAGTAATTAAAGGGTTGATGATATGGTGATCACAATGTCACCAAAACAATTCCCCAGTGGTATGTGATGGCTATGTGAAGTATAATGAAGCAGAAGTTGATGGAGCTTGAGAGATTGGTAGAGCTTGAGAAGAAAAAACTCTGGCGGCGGACCATATGAAATACAGTAAGCAGTCCGCCTCGGCGACGACTGCTTAATTATGTTGACGATTTGGGTTTGACCCACCACTTGCAATTAAAACAGATGCTAGTCGTCAAGTGATCTGCATGAGGGCTCCCAGGCCGTGCCTACATTGCTATAGGCCTACCTGCTCAGCAGCAGACCGGTGTCTGTTGACATGTTCCTTAATTTTGCTAATGTCTGTAACTGTGCTAATTTTGAAATGCGCGATGTTTTTATCGCGGGTTCCGCCGATGGTGAAAAAATAATCTACGTTCGGTAACTTATTTCAAAAAATTCTCTTGCAAAAAGTGAAACCAAGTAGTCGATGGTATATTCTAAACTACAACATATCAATCTTTCGGAATGAGTTGTCATTGAGTTGTCATTGAGTAATCCAAAATTGCTGTTACTGACATTGACTCACATTATAGCTGGCTTTTTTTCGGCTGAAATTTTTGCTTTCATCGACTTTCTTATAGAGACACCTGAAAACGCAGAAAAACGCACAAAAACAGACGACAGTTTTTGTTTTGGGCTGCTGACGCTACTGGGGTATAAGCGCTACAGCGTGACCAGGACCAAGCAGGACTTTGACATGGCTTGGGCGATTGGTCTATTTTGGCAGCAGACAGCCGTGGACAGTGGCAGCTGGAGACGGACAATTGCTGATTACGATGGAAAAATAATTCTTTTCTAAAACCACGGAAAAAGGACACAGATTCTTTCTGCCAATATTTACAAGGTATTTGACTTAAAATTAAAATTGCTGCTGAAGCCGCTGCTGGAGCTTTAATTTGGGAGTTTGAATAGTTTATAAACAGTATTATGGCAACGTCCACTTCAATTAAAGTAAACAGTACTATGGCAACGTCCACGTTAATTAAAGGTCGTCGCCAATTGTACAGACACGGTTACATCTGATTTTTGTCCATGTGGACAAGAGCAGCATTATAAGAGCAGAGGTGAAACAAACACGCAGGTCAGTCCAAGATGCAGAGACATCTCTGCAATGTTAGCGAGGACGCCAGCCCAGTAGAAAACAGAAATGGTGATCAAAATCCCGTTTTGATCAGAGTATTTGCCAGGGAGCTGCATGATGATGTTCCGCTAGATAAGCTGGGTGCTGGGTGCACAAATAGACCTACCCACACAGTGGGGAGACTGATGGGGAAGTGCCGACGCTAAGGAATGCGTCATGGGTGTCATAATAAGTGTGAGGTCGGGCAGTGAACGCCCTGTGGTCGACATGTAGTCGACGGAGTTCACATCGGTCCGATAATGCGTATGAGTCGTGTAGTGAACGCCCGATAATGAATAGGTTAAAAAACAATGATTGGCACATTATCTAATTAAGTCGGATAAATGCCGACAGGTTTTCGGAAAAAGGTATGTAAAATGTTTGTGCTATAGCTGATAATAATTACACCACCCACACCTCTCGTACGTCAGGCCGCATATAACTTGTTAACATGGGTCGATTTGCTGAGTAGTATGTAGCAAATTTTTATCAAATTGGAAGTAATTAGTAAAAATGGTTTATCTGTCATAATTAATGTGAAATTAATGTAAAAACGAAAACTTTGAATTTGGTGATGAGTGATAATACGTTCACTGAATTTTTCTATCCTTGGAAGAAATTTGACGGAGAGGCAATGTGGGCAAGGATTGGAAATAAATATCAGAATTACCACACATAATTATAATAATGTTTGGGAACAAAGTATAGCGGACATTGAGGCTACGATGGCCCTCCCCAGATTCTTCCCATTCCATTAATGAAAAGTGGTTGGTTTGTTTAATAACCCTGAATTCCTCAGGAGAAAATTACGCGTCAGGTGTCATATTTATCAAATATGTGTATCATAGAAAATGATACAACCTATCAAAATGAGAATAATTCTCATTTGATGTGTTGCATTGGAATATTTTAACAAAATTAGGTAAATTGTAGCCTATTCACTAGAAGGTGAGAATTGCGATAACAGTTCACCACTCACAGAGCAATTAAAGGGTTAGTAAATTCTGATGGACGCGAAACCAGTGCCCCCAGTACAATGTGATACTTGTGGGTTTCGTGGGTAATGTGACTGCTCGTGATGACAGCTCACAGATTAATCAGATTATGTTCGCCGAAGAGAGTGATCATGATCTTTGGCTTAATTGATCTGATTGGAACCAGCGCGAGGTGCGCAACTCTGGTGTTTGGAATAATTCTCAGAGGAGATATTGTTGTCCAGACGACGCTGCTGTGATGCAGGAATTTAGCGAGTGGATCGGTTATAACCTGGTCTCACATGGTATTATCAACCTGTATTTTGATAACCGAGTGACAGCAGACCTAACAAAAGTGTTCACAGTCCACGGAATCGCTAGTAAATATTATGTGTATAATGTATCAGTACAGAGCCGGTCCCACATAAGTGACCGAGGCCAAGTACAGAACAGCTGTTGCGGTTGATATGTGCAGCGTGGGGCAGGTTCGAACCCCACACATGCACAGCCAATGAGGTGTTGGCTGGGGTCGAATATGTTATAATATAGGTGGCAAAATGACGCCTTCTCTGAAACCAACACATTTGTTTTAAATGGTGACGTCACCCAACGACGGGATCAGTTAGTTGTTATAACGCTGCCCTGGTGACAAGTCCCGAGGGTTCTGCAGAGAAGTCGTCCATGCCATGTGTCCATGTCACTGGTATCTTAATGGCGTGGGATCTTTAGGCATTGTTGTGGTTATCCACAAGACAATGTTAAACTATATGTATATACAGGCTCGTAGCCAGGGGGGGTCGGAGGAGTCGTACGACTCCCCCCCCCCCCCCTGACGGCTGAAGGTCCACATTTTGGCCATACATCTAGTACAAGAGGAATGAACCCATTTTTGGAGTTGAGTTGACACTTAAATTCCTAGAGATAAAAAATATATCACGGGAGAGGTTTAAGTCTCTAGCTTATGGTGGCGTATATCGTTTTTGCCGTACGTGGTCGATATTTTTTTCAAACGTACGTTTGTGAAGTCATGTCGCTATGGCAATGACGTCATTTTATGAACCGAATTGGCCAGACAAACTACGAAATAGGGGTCATGTTTAAGTCACTGCTCAGTATTAGTATGATGCGGTGTCGATTCTTAATGTGTCAGCAAATACTACGCACACCTGGTAATAATTGTATATATTCATTATGTCGTAAATTCATATGTAATAGCAGTGGTGTAAACAGAAGTGGGTTCTATTTTAATATGGCATCCAAAATTTCTAAGGGGTACGGTCGACGTCATGCCCCCATGAACAACTTGATCAGGTTGTTTTGCCAGTTAAAGTTATTATATGGTCGCGGGCACGAGATTTCACCTGTTTAGAATGTCATCTATACAATTTGAAGGCGGCGGTAATATTTATTAGTAAAAGTAAATCACATTAGAAATAGTTCATGTATTTGAATCTGCAAGAAATAATAAACGGCGTGTTTCTCTTCTGTGAAAAATGCATTTAATAATGATATTAAATATTCATCTGTTTATTCAGCTCATACGAAAATTTTATTTTATCATATCATTAAAAATAATAAAATTGAGGAAGATTTTCCTAGCACTCGCTGCACGATGATAATTGACTTTATTTTATCATTCTTTATGTCAGAATTTGTACGTAGGTATAATTTTATAGGCCTATGTTCACATCCTGGTTGGACCATTTTACGGATATCTGGTCCAACATTAAACCAACATTAAACCAACATTAAACCAGTATAGTTATGTTTGCTGGAAGAAAAAATAATAATAATAATAAGAAGAAAAAATAATGGGTTTATTTTTCTAGAGGTTGGCAGCCCTACAAATATTTTTGGCTACCTCTACAGTTAAAACTAATAATTATGTCATTATACCTGAAGATGACGCAAAACTAGATGACCAGGCATCATGCTTGAGAGGTTGGAATTCGTGTTTGGCCGTATTCAACTGAACTGCCGTAACACCTGGTTCAGAAATACTTTTTATGTGATAAAATATACAGACAGATTTTATATTTTTTTTCATTTTTATGGAATTTTGACAATGTTTCATTCCGTTGCAAATAAATTAAATATTGAAATTAAATAGTCATCTATTTGTCACATTTGTTGAGCTCATACAGAGCTCATTGTTTAAAGTCGATCCCCGCACTGAAAGAGTAAAATATTTATAATGACTGTAGACCCATAACGTAGGTAGGCGAAGTTGAAATGTTTTCCATAACACGTCAACCGACATTAATCAAATGTGCAGGTAGCTGTTAAAGACCAGAACGTTACACGTTACACGTTACATATTTAGCCCATTTATACAGTTTGCGATAAGTCGCAGTGGATTAATGTTGGGGCAGCATCGCAAATGTGTTTAAATGTGAAATTATCGAACGTTAAGGTTTCACCACACAAATTCATTCGCGCATAGTTCCTTTTTTTAAATTTGTGGCTCTTTGCAGCAGCCTCGGTGGTACATATTACAGATATATCATTTTGCTACCAATTAGAATCGATTCTGTGATGATTTGCTGTAGCAAAAGCAGCGAAATAAGCAAAGATATGGTAGCAGGAAGTCCTTGCGCTACCAGTAGCTAGGCTCTTCTCAAAACCGCACTCATTTTTTTTGCTAGGTCGCTCAGGGGAGAGTGGGCAAGAGGTTATTATGGCCCAAATAAAATATAAGTCAGTTTCACATGACTTTTCTATTTATTTATTTATTTATTCAAACATATTTATACAGGGTAAAAACATTATTAGCCTTTGGCTATTTTGCATATGTGCCCTGTTTTATGACAAGTATTTGCATAAAAAGTGAAAACACATATTTAAACAATAATTATCATATTATGTACAATAGTTACAATAACGAAAATAGAAGGTACATTAGACATTTTAGATCATAATCCGATGATATATGCCTTTGCGTTAATTGAATAATATACAAATGTATATACATGTACATTTATAGCAAAGTGAAAAGAAAACACAAATGTCCCCACACTAAAACTCCAACAAAAATCTACAAAAATTGGAGAAAGCGATAAGACATGTACAGTTATTGCAGCCCTAACTATGATTGAGTAATGGTTTGATTATTAGCCATATATAGTTTAAGGTTATATTTGAAAGCAGAAAATGTCTTCTTATTTCTTATTTCTGAAGGTAGCTTATTCCAAAGTCTAGACCCATTCACACTTAAAGATGATTTCTATAAAGAAGTATCACACCTGGGCTGCTGTAGAGTATTACTTGTTGCATTACGTGTTGAACCAGTATGCTATTCAGAAACGGAGGGAAAAAGATCAGATGAGTAATACGGAGCTAGAATATTTAGAGATTTATAAGTGAGACAACATGATAAAAAACAATATCTTTCTTTTAACATTCTGCCACCCTAGACCTCTCACAATATCTATACCACGAATGTTCCAGTCAAAGTTTTGTGCAAGAAGTCGTGCTGCTCTATTTTGTAATTTTTGTATTTTACATAAATATTTTTGTGCAGCAGAGCCCCAGACAGTGATACAATAATCAATAATACTCTGAAATATACCGTAGTAAACACAATTAATATCATCCGTTGGGAGAATTTGTTTCAACCTTCTTAAGATATAAAGTTGCGAAGACAATTTCTTACACAATCCATCTATATGGTTAGACCAGGATAATTTACTATCTATTTCTACACCAAGATATTTAGCGGACTTAACAAAGGGTAACTTAACACCATTTATAAAAATATCTATGCTGTCTACTATATTTTTGTTAGATATAATTAGTACATTACACTTGTTTATGTTTAAAGTTAACTTATTTTGTTCAAACCATTTAATAGCTTCATTTACAGCATTCTGAAGTAGTTGCTGTATTTTTGTTATAGATTTATCACTAACACCTATCATAGTATCATCAGCAAAAATATTACAGAAGGCATTAGATAGACATGAGAGAAAATCATTAATAAAAATAGTAAAAAGCAGAGGACCAAGTATAGATCCTTGTGGAACACCTTTGTCAATGAGTTTTGTATTAGACATTTTACCATTTATGGTAACAACTTGAGTTCGTTCATTGAGATAATTTGTAAACCATTATAATTTTTAATTTTTTAAAAAGTAATTTGTGATCAATAGTGTCAAAACATTTAGCAAGATCAAACATACAAATACCATTGATTTCATTTTCGTTAATATTGTCAAGCACATATTCAATCACATTATGCAAAGACGTCTGGGTTGAATGGAGTTTCATAAAAGCTGACTGGGAATGTGTAATGAAAGAGTGAGATTGTAAATATCCTCTCAATTTAGAGTCAACTAATTTTTCAAATAATTTTGTAATATGCCCAATTACAGAAACTGGTCGAAAGTTGTTAGGGTCTTGTTTAGAGCCTTCCGTTTTTGTAAACTGGAGTAACCCGAGCTTTCTTCCATTCATTTGGAATTTCTCCATTATAAAGTGACATATTAAATAAGATTGTTAGACTGCTACAGATAATCTCACTGCTAAGTTTGAGAATACAAGAATCATAGCCTACAATATCTACATTTTTTTCAGATGGCAATTTGTTTATAAATGCTAGAACATCTTCTTCAAGAAGGCTTTTAAATTTAAAGTTATAAATACTCGAGTTATTTCTCCATATTAGTTCATCATTTTCACTAAATTTACTACACAGTTTATTTCCAACGGACGCAAAGTGTTCATTCCACGCATCAGGTGACAGATCTGATGTTATGGAACTTTTTCTTTTTTTCCCAGGGATTGGTTTACTGCTCTCCAAACGTCACAGGATTTATTGGCTGTGATTCTTTTCTTATAATAGGATCGTTGCGAGTTTCGAATTGTTGAGATGACCAAATTTCTCAGTTTTTTATATTCATTCATTTTGTCAGAAGAGCTAATGCGGCCATGCCATGCGGTGAGTATAATCACGTTTATATATAAAGGCTAAAATTTCGTTGGTCATCCATGGATTTGACTCTAATTTCTTTAATTTTAACATGTTTGCTAACCACTGTATTAAATGCATTTGACCAATCTCTCCAGGCATCAGATGTTGATTTAGCATCAATAACACCACTATATAGTCCAATATCCATTAAATCGCGAATAAAGTCATTTATATTTATTCCATTGTAATCTTTTTTGTGAATAAGTTTTGGAGGAGAAGCTTGGCGCCTAAATTTCAGAGTTGTAAATATAAAGTAATGATCACTAAGAGTATATTTCAGTATCCCGTGATCCAAGTGGTTGTGAGGCACCGTGGTATATATATGATCAATGACTGACTGAGATGATTGTGTAACACGAGTAGGTTCAAGTATCAATTGTTTGCAACAAAGGAGTGTTTCTATCAAGTGAGCTTGATTTTCACATAAATTTTCGTCTAAGATGTAGTTAATGTTTAAGTCACCAAGGATAACAATTTCCTTATTCTTTGCTAAAACATTTTCAAAATTATTTAACATGCATTGGTACTAGTTCTCATCGTCCGCTTTGGGGTTATATACACATGATACATAAAAAGAAGGGGAAGATTTATTATCAATCCTAACCCAGACCACTTCAGTATTATTAAAATTGGTGAGATCTGGACAATATGTATGAGGTAAAGTCTCCTTTATATATATTAAAACACCCCCACCATGACTCGGTCTATCCTTCCTATATACATTAAAACCAGGTATATTTACAAGTTCATTCGGTATTTTGTCCGATAACCATGTTTCAGATATAGCTAGAATGTCAAAACTATTCTGATGTATTAAAATCTTAATTTCATCTATTTTTTTCAATAAGCTTCGTATGTTCAAATGTCCAATTTTCACTCCTTTGTTTTGTTTTCGATTATATATTTCAGTCTTGGTGTTGCAGTGTTTCATGTTTATATTATTTGTGTCACTATTGTCTATTTTGTTATCATCCATGTAAGTTTTTCTACTAGAAGGTTGTTTAACATTTGACGGCATAAGGCCTATGTCCTGATTTCCTTTTTCCTCCTGTAGTTTTCAGTAGCATTCACATTTAAATTGCCAGCAGTGGTCACATTGACGGTTATTGGTGTCATGTCTAGTGTTTTTACGAGTGTTGGTGTCATATCCGTGTTGATCTTTTCTGGGATGATATGCGTCACTTCTTTGCTGGTGCCTCTGTCTTAGTATCTGGTGGTCTTTTCTGTTCTGGCTACTTCTGTGATGGTAGGAATCATGTCTGTAATAGTGGTTTTGTCGTTCATCTTTCTGGGAATGTTTTAATCCATTGTATTCTCTCTCTGTCGGCCTGGTTTGGTTTACATCAGAGCGCATGTAGTTACTGGCATATCTAGTCTGTCTTGGTCTACCTCTTGATCTGTACAGCGACACACATTTTTCAGTTGTTTTGAGCTTCAGATTTAGTGCTAATTTATTACTGGGTTGCCAGGTGAGATGTACTCTATCTCTCATCAATAGGGAGTCGTTTACCGTCTTGTCAGCCAGCTTGAAGAAATTGTCATTGTTGACAAATCTGCAGCTATGTGTGTCGCACAGATTTTTTAAGGCTGTATTGGTCAGTTCAATTTTTCTTTGGACGTCTACAGTATCAAGTCGTGGGCAGATACTGGACATAGTTACTCTTCCCTGGCACATAGATTTTGCTTTCTTGATGAGTTTATCATAATTTTTGCTTATGTCCGGGATCAATCTGTCTGAGTAGCAGTCATTTCCTCCAACAACTACAGTGATGGTTTCAAACTCAAGGATCCATTCTGCCGAGCTTCTCGCTATGTTTCATATTGAAAGAGAACAGACTGATGGTTAAAATAATATATAGGGTTATCTACATTTCTCCACTTTAAGTGCAAAACACACCAACGCGAACGTCAGCGCGATTAGGCACGTGACGAGTGACGCGACGACTGACGCGAAAATTACATGACTGTCCACACACCAACGCGACGACCAACGCGACATGTGAGGCGCGACAGTTGGCGGCCCTAGGGTAGTGGTCGCGCTGGTACGTTTTGGCAATGATCAAATAATGTGTTTGAAAACTGACGCGACATCATTTAAAGCTGACAATCACGTCACCAATTCCAGCTATATAGAAATGATTGTATGTATGTGTGATACAGTAAATGATGGGAAAATATCACATTATAAAATGATGTAGCAGGTAATTTATAAGATAAAGGTTAGATGTAATACAGTTAAATACTGAATGGAAAAACAAATAAATTTAATAAATACGTTTAAATTGACTATGATTTTTTCCTTTTTTTCATTTTTAAGTCATATTTGACCGTAAAAGGACTTTTTTGGGTGACATTGACCTTGTACAAAACAAATCCCTCCCGAACAGTTTCGTGACGCGAAAACACTACAAAACGAGGTATTATATGATTCTTTGTGACTTTTATTTGTAAAGTTTTAAAATTCTCATTTCTTGATGGCGGCCAATTTGGAGGCCTTTTTGAATTGATTAACCCGCAAATTTTTTAGGTTCAGACCAAAATTGTATTTAGTCTGTCAAAACCTTGCTCTGTGCTAAATTTGAAACTTGTATCAATCTGGGATACATAAATTGAAAATGACTAAGGGAAGGGCGGGCAAAGGGAACCACTTAACGTTTCAATGGTGTTTAAGAAGACTATTCGAACTATTTTAAAACGAATGACTGTTCTATATGTTAGGTATATGAAATGTAGATACATATAAGAGACTCACTTAGTGTTTCAAGGATACCTTATTTTAATTGTAAGCCAAATAGATTTGCTCTCAAAGTGGCCCCCTCTGCCCAATAACTTGGGCAAAGGGGGCCAGCGCATTGAGCAAAGGGGGCCACCCCCACCCACCCTGTAGAGACTTCAGTTGTATTCGTTCTCACTCTATGGAAGTACACCCTGCACGCAGGTTGCCCCCACCTTGTTACTTTTTATTTTTTTGATACACAAGTACATTGAAGTAAGCCTGATAAAACAGATATGATAAAAACCTTTCATTTGATGTATATGGTGACATGCTTTGTTGGACATACTAAGTACTAAGTAATATACTAAATACTTTCTTTCACTGGGATTTGTGTGTGAAATGTCTACCCATTGTAAGTTAGAGGGCAAAGGGGGCCATGCTGTATGGTCTTTGTATTGAAATGGCCTGCCCCCCTTTGCCCTGGCTCCCTTTGCCCAAGGGGTAGAGGTGGGAAATTTTGCCTATTATCTCTCCCAAAAGTGATCTCCTGACTAAAGTATTAACTAGAATACAATGGCAATATATAATGTACCACACAAAACAAAAGATTTTCAGAAGAAATCACATAAATTCATCAATAAATTCATAAAAATATATAAGCTTATATTCATAAGATTGTTGCCAAAAACTCCCTGTCGTCTATTACTTCTATCTAAGATATGTATGAGATGTCTACTTATGTTTTTTTGTATACATATGTTGATAATTCATAACTATGACGTCATTACTATTTTATACAACATGTCACAATTAAAATATCATTGATGGCCCCCTAGGCAGCTGATAAATGATCCACCTTTATAAATATCCAGTTGAAATTGGTGAAAAAGTGACGTCACAGCCATCACGACATGACGTCACATATGCACGTTTTATGAAAAACTCCACCACTTGCCGCAAAAACTGTTCATGCTTCGTAAAACTAGACGTTCATACATTTGCAGCGATATATTATTTGTCTCTAGGAATTTAAGTGTCAACTAACTCCTTAAATAACGTCAATTTTCAGATTTCCTCCTCCACTAATCGACATAATTGAAACTTCAGGAATGTTGTTATAGGCCCTATACCGTTTCTGGCACTAAAAATTACTTTCAATTTATGAGAACATTTGTATTGACATTTGTCTCGTGTTTTGCTAGGGTAATATTGGACATTTATTTTACATTTAGTTACCATTGTGACTGATTGGAAAATTTACCAAACCGTTTAATGACGTATAATTATGAGGTGAGGTAATAATATAAGGTTGAGTTCCCTTATTATATAGGCCTACATCGTCCATACATGCGTCGTGTTATTACGACACAGACCTATCCATTGTGATTTTTGTCCCTAAAAACGGTTTAATTATAACGCTTAATACTTAATGGTATCTTCTTGTCTCATGGACTCTTGTTTCTGGAAATCGTGTGGTAAGTTTGTGGTTAAATTAAATTTAAAATGTGTCATCTCAGATCGGGGCTGTGGACTGCGGATGGGGCTGATGGGCAGCTACCCCCCCCCCCCATGGAATTTTTAAATCATGCCTTATTCTTAGTAAAAAATTCACCTGGGTTAAGATAAAGACCAATCTCAATCGACCCCCGCAAGGTCAAAATCCCAGCAGATATTTCCTGGCACAATACAAGAATTCGCTGCGCAGTAGTCTATTTTTTCAGCAGAATGATTTATTGTCTACTTTAGGTGCAAAAGTCATTGATCCCAACCAACTGATTTAGGCAGTAACTGAGTAGGCCTCTAGGATAGGATTTGGATCGACGAATGTATCGAATCACGTTCGTCCTCCTTGGCGCAATGGAGGACTTCTCTTAAGTTCATCTTAGGTCTAAAATGAGGGACAGAATAACGCATGATGAATTTAGGCTTCATCAGCCACCTGATTTCTTATGTCTATCATACCCCTTTCAAAATGTAGTCGTACAATAAAAATATTGTAAAGGAAAATGGTTGTCGTCACGAAAGCTCCACACCTACAATTTGTAGGCCCTATTACTTCCATATTAATACCAGTGATTCATATGATGAAACTCAAGGTCAAGTTCAAAGATGGGTGACATTTACCTATTTTTCAAGGCCAATAGCTAATAAAGGAAAACGTTTGTCATCACGATTTGATGATACATCTTGTTTCATACAATTTGTATCGCTTTAGTATCCATACAATTGATAGAACTGATGAAACTGTATCTCAAATTCGAATATAGTGATCTTGAGCTTTTTTGTTATCAAATATTGTCATTACGATATCTCAGAAAACTCCAGGTCAGGGGGGAGAGTTGATAGAGTAAGCCTACATAGGCCTCATGTGATAGCGGAGGCATACAACTGACGTATACATGTATCAAATTCCCCTTCTAGTTTGACTTAATATTACATCTGAAGCAATATTGTTACGTTAAAGGCTAGATGTGTGGCAAAAAATTACGTGCCACTATTTGGGCAACATGAATAATTACCTAAATAAAGAACATATATTGGCCTAAATATATGCTCTAGAATGCATCATTTTAAGCCTTAGATTTCATTTTATTCAGGGGAGAAGGCATGCCCCAGGACCCTCTAGAGCATATAGGAGGCTGGATGTGCCAGCTGTCGTTTATATAAATTATTGTGAAAAAAATTGTGTATCCTCGTCAATTCCTGGATCCACAACTGTTTTTGGTTGTTCAGGCATACCCCAAAACAGCATTATCTACAATCTTTAGTAGAATGCATACTTCTGTCCTGGCATATAATATAGCTAATTAAATACATGAAATTACACTCGAAATCATTAATGAATCCTTTGTCAAGTCAGTCAGCTAGGAAACGCCATGATATTTTTTGTGAGCTCACATTCGCAAAACGGAATTTATTCATGTTAGTAGGGGAGACCGGGGCTAACTGAGACAAGGGGCTAACTCGGACAGGCCTCTAATAGGAAATTCCATGATATGACAATATCAGTGGCCTCGTTTTCAAGAATGGAGGGATACCCCCTTCCACTTGAACTACAATCCCAGTGGAACTAGCAGAACTGTGTGAGCAGGCAAAACTAAATGTATTTTTTTGCCTTTCAAGTAATTTTTCTCAATTACGAATCTTATAAAACTTAAATTACTATAGTTGTATTATACTGAAAAATATCACTGAAAACACTCATATTTACTGCCTAATTTACAATTATTAGATGTTCGATGCTGTACCATACCCACATGCCAGGTCATATTTTTCATAAAAGGTCAACCCGGGGCTAACTAGGACAATTCTGGCGGGGCTAACTGCGACAGTCCCAGTTAGCCCCGATGTGTCCCAGTTTGCCCCAGTTGTAATATAGCATTGTGGCCCACTTAACCCCTGTGGGTACTGACATGTGACCTAAATATATGTTTGCGCAACTCAATTAACATTTGTTAGGCTTACTTTAGATTGTATGTATTGGGGATGGACACAATGTGGGTGTTACGTAGTATCAACACATTAGGCCTATAGTGCATCGGGGATCAGCTGTTATTTTCTGCATTATTTTGTTGCACTTTAAACCTTTGTGTTTAAACGGCATATATATGTTTATTTATAGCTCACCCCCTTCAAACTATTTGGAATCATCACAGGATGCAGTATACCTTGTTCAATCTCTATAGATCCTAAATTGCTGAAATTTTAGGAGTGTCCCAGTTAGCCCCTGGCCTTGTCCTACTTAGCCCCGTATACGGGGCAAACTGGGACATAATTTTTTTTTTTTAATTCACCAAATCTGTATATGTATATATATATGTTAGTTGTCATTTATTAAAGGTCCTTGTGACAATAACAAATATCACACCCAGGTTGAATGATTGTTTTGAATCTCTAACTCTATTATTGTCTTCCCCAGGGCGATAAATGATAGAAGTGTCCCAGTTAGCCCCGGTCTCCCCTATAACTATTCATGTTGAAATATACGTTGTTTTTCATTCAAAAAGCATGTATTAAATTGCTCAACATCATGACATCTATTCAGTGGTAGACACATAAATACAAAATGGCACGTGATCGTAATAATATGTCCCAGTTAGCCCCGGTCTCCCCTATAACTATTCATGTTGAAATATACGTTCTTTTTCATTGAAAAAGCATGTATTAAATTGCTCCACATCATGACATCTATTCAGTGGTAGACACATAAATTCAAAATGGCACGTGATCGTAATAATATGGATTGATTTAGCACTTTAAAGAGTAAAAACTCAGAAATTAAAAACACAATTTATGTTTAGGCAGGAAATGCGCAATATGGGTTTTTAAATTAATCCCTGTGCT
The DNA here is from genome assembly GCA_964017125.1 of Flabesymbios commensalis. NCBI lineage: Eukaryota > Metazoa > Annelida > Polychaeta > Terebellida > Flabelligeridae > Flabesymbios > Flabesymbios commensalis. The sequence goes on from OZ024907.1 coordinate 89,976,612, forward strand.
GCTTAATTGTTTGTGAGTATTTTTCATTCATTTGAAGCTCAATTGCTAACGCAAATTGCTACCGCAATTTCCTGCTTCAAATGAAAATAATATTATTTCTAAAAAAAAGACATCTTCCAAATGTTATTTTATTTAGTCTGAAATTTGCTTGAAACGTATATATTCTGACTTAGCAGCACAAGGGTTTAAAACAAAGTCGCGTGAGCATGCCCCCGCACCCCCCCCCCTTTACCGACAGAAAGAAAAGTACAAAAAGGTCCACTTTTTGCTCAAAACGACCCCCCACACAAAAATCCTGGCTACGGGCCTGATATATCTCAAGAATTGTTGCTGAACGTTGACTGTAAGACTGAGATTGGACACCGGGGTGGTGTACCATCTGCAGGTCAACAGGGACATCACTAGCTATTCTTAATAATCATTTATCGCATGCATTAATTAAACTATGTATTATTGTGAAACAAGAGCTCTTACAAACATGCCTGGAGCACCCTGAATGGCAATCATTATAACAAATTGAGGACAAAACCCTTAAACAAATTAAATGCATGATTGCCAAGCTGGACATTGGATACGAGCGGCCGCCGTTCCTCGTCCCGCTGGACATTGCCGTTGTCTTTGTTGTCGCCGGTGGCTTTAGTCATTGGTCGTGCGTTCTTGCTATGGTGGACGTGCCCTGTGTCAAAATAGTGAAAGTTAAGTAGGGTTCAGTGATAGGTGATAAAACCTCCCACTCCAACTTCAGCAGGAGATTATTGGATCGCAAAACGCGACCAGCGAGGACATGAGACAGGGTTCAGTGATAGGTGATAAAACCTCCCACTCCAACTTCAGCAGGAGATTATTGGATCGCAAAACGCGACCAGCGAGGACATGAGACAAAGTGTAGTGGATATAATCAAGGCATATTGTGTACTGTTTATTTAAGTAAGGAATTATGGACATGTAGTCTACTATTACCGATGTGAACAATAACCGTTACCAAGAGTATTTAATAATGACTAAATGACATGTACTATCATTGTTGTGCTCTTCAGTGTTGTGCAGACTTGTTGTTACTTAAGAAATCTTAAACACATAAAGTTATTTACTGTTGTATGTCTATGCATAATTTTATAAGTGTTAGCTGGAGAACATAGTCCGTTTTTTAACTTGATTTGGGGGGCATATGTAAACTTATGCATGCCTAACGCAGTAGACAAACGCAGAGATGATAAATACTGTTGATCTGGCCAGAACGGAACACGACAATCCATGATTGGATTGGGTCAGTAATGGATTGGTCAGTTACCTGCATACATGCAAAGGTCAGCCGAGCCATCAAGGCTGATGGACTGGCGTCCGTCGCCAGGAAATGTATGTTAAATAAATGTGCCGATTATGATTAAGTATGATTATATGTTAAATCAATGTTGTGATTATGATGATGTAAAGTGTATATAAGGGACGAACGTCAGCGAGGAGAGTAATGCGGGAGTGATGCGGGATTGATGTGGGTCGGAGTGCTGTCGAATGCACGATGGTGCGTGCTCTATTTTAGAACCAAGCTGGTTTATTTTCTCTGCCATTGTTAGGCAGAGTGAAGTGACTATGTAACTGTATTTTATCTTTTATGTGTTCTACACAGAGGAAGTCGAAATAAACACGACATTCGACCCAGATAATAGAGTTCTTTTTAGTGAACCTGGAATCTGAGTTTTTATAACCCTTCCGTCGCCGTTGGCCTTGTCGTGTTGGCGTCACAATGGCGTCACGGATGGGCGTATTTTATAGCATGTCCACCAATTTTCCACCTCTATTACACGTTGATTCCACGTGGTGTGCCTGCTGGGATATATAATAATTAAATATGATTTTAAACCCAACTCCCTTAGTTATTCTATTTATTAACCGGTACGTATTGGGAGAGAATTGCTCCATTTCAAAGATATGTGCGCCGACAGTCAAAGTCGTCAATGTTATAGTGCAAGGGTGTGATAGCTAATTCTGGAAGTCGGATTGTAACGTCGCCATCTTGGATTGGGGTGATTTGGCCCCCCTACCACACATTCAACAACACACAAACAACATATTTGAGCATTTAACTGGTGATTAAACGAAGCACTTTGTTTTTCATATTGTATAATATTAAAATTAGAGTCTACCGAACGCTCATTTAAAAGCTGAAATGATATTTTGTCCCACAAGTTTTTTTACATGCTGTATGGTTTTCATTTTTTTCGCCCACCTGTGACGTCACGCCGTCTTACAGAATTAGCGTCGGCAGATGAGGTGTGATATATATACGACAGCTGAAGTAGTGTCAACACCTATTGCCTTGAGCCTCTCCAGCAAGTTAGCTTGGAAGAAATAGTTAATGATTAGGCCTACCGGTACTATTTCAGTTTATTTTGTGTTTCATTAAATCAAATAGGGGCCTAATTACCATTTCAAGAATTTGAACAGAACTGAAAATTTATTTTTATGTTGATGGATTTCATCCCTATGCCATAGGGATGAAATCCATCAACATAAAAATAAATTTTAAGTTTTAAATATTTGAAATAAATAAAAGTTTCTTCACCATAGGCTATGGCTAAGTAACTTTTATTTTTACGTTCGGCGCGCCCCATAAGGAAGCATACGTAGGGCTGGCAAACAAAACTTCACCCAGGTCTTACCCTGGCCATTACAACTAGTGCAGCCTTCTCCGGGTATCTCAATTGTTTTGTCCAAACGGCTTTAATGATAGTCTCCAGAGCCTGCTCATAGGGCAGTGGACATAGTCTAGTTTCATTTTGCTTTTTTTACAAAAATATAGCATGCACCTGTGTAATAAAAACATAGGCCTACCAGAAAGGGCCACAGCATGCCTGTTCCACTAATAACCTCTTCAAGCATTTGTTGCAACAATTATAAAATTAAAAGCGACAGCTGGCATCATTTTTCGTAATTGCAAGAAATTCAATGATGGGAACACCCAGAAAACAAAGCATGCTTTTAATTCCACAATGATGGCTTAATTTCTACCAGGAATAGGGGGCCTACTATAGTGAACAAAAACAACAACAAAAATATGAAAAATATGTGAGAAAATATGCATTTTTTTATTGCAGTGTGTCACAAATTCACCTAAATCCTGAAAAAAAACCCATTGAAATGACTTTTTGTGATGTGACTATTTTTATATAGCCTAGTTAGATACCTGCATACATGATTTTTCTTGAAATTATCGCGGCGAACCACACAGCGCATTCTGACCTCAAAGATTATATCTCTGATACCACACGCTTCAATTGTCGTATGCACGCATGGCGATTGACCAGATTTATCAGCTCTTTCCAAGTGAGTTTCAAGTTTTGAAAAACAACAGAGTCATTTATCTGAGATACAACAGGGGAATTGTGGAAGGATGGTTTCGCCGAGGGGGTGGCGGGGGGGGCGTGGTGGCTGTGCTCCATCCTATTCTGTGGATAGTTGCTTGCAGCGGTCTAATGGGGTGTGGTGGGTCGAAGTGCTGTCCTATCATGTCTTCTTGTCTTCTTCTGGTATGTACTGTCCCACAATCTCATCTGTAATTAAACTCGACCTGGGATCATTTGACAGGTCTTATGCTATGGCTAGTATAAAGCATGTGAGATGAATGAAACTCAAAGAGTCCACAAATCACAAGACAACAGCAAATTAAGATACTAGAAAATTTAAATGTAACAAGGTCTTCTTGTCTTCTTCTGGTATGTTCTGTCTCACAATCTCATCTGTAATTAAACTCGACCTGGGATCATTTGACAGGTCTTATGCTATGGCTAGTATAAAGCATGTGAGATGAATGAAACTCAAAGAGTCCACAAATCACAAAACAACAGCAAATTAAGATACTAGAAAATTTAAATGTAACAAGGTCTTCTTGTCTTCTTCTGGTATGTACTGTCTCACAATCTTATCTGTAATTAAACTCGACCTGGGATCATTTGACAGGTCTTATGCTATGGCTAGTATAAAGCATGTGAGATGAACAAAACTCATGAGTCAACAAATCAAAATACAACAGCAAATTAAGATATTAGAAAATTTCATTGTAAATTTAATGTAATTAAAACTTGACCTGGGATCGCTTGACAGGTCCTATGACGGTACAATTATGAGAGTAAATCAACAGAGTCAATCATCTGAGCAACCAAACAAGAGAACCAGTCATCTGAGCAACTGGAAAACAGAGTCAATCAAATGAGATATAACAGAATGAACAAGGATTAAAATGAGTTGTGGAAGGATGGTTTCGCCGAGGGGGTGGCGGGGGGCGTGGTGGCTGTGCTCCATCCTATTCTGTGGATAGCTGCTTGCAGTGGTCTAATGGGGGGTGGTGGGTCGAAGTGCTGTCCTATCATGTCTTCTTGTCTTCTTCTGGTATGCACTGTCTCACAATCTCATCTGCATGATTAATTATCAACATTTTGCCGACTTGGGGACCGTGATGGTCTGGTGCGGATTGAACGGGGGGGGGGGGGGGGAGAGTGGCGATCTCTCTGTGGGTCGTCTTTTTCTCAAGTTCGATTTGATCTAAGAGTTTGTCGCAGATAAGAAATATTTATTCTGGTCAGAAATGGATAAATTGAGACAGCACAATTCGCATGTCATTCAGTAATTTTTATTTGTCAGTGTTTTAAACCCGATTGCAAATTATGTCAGAAAAACATAAGCATAAACCGTATCACAGCAGCGCGTAGGCGGAAAATGTAATCCCCTGATTTTTTTCTATTTCTCTGTCAATAGAAACTCATATGTGGCGGAGTATAGCCTACATGTACCATATATGCCATATATATTTAGGACACTCAAGCGTGTTTATAACGCTACAGTTGTTATATCAACAAAACTGTTCAAAATGAGCAGTTTCTGCCAAAACACGCCACACGGCGTGTGGTTACAGAGAAAGAGCGGGGGTTGACCTGAGCGACATCTATGTGTGGAGAATGCACACAACCCTGCCTATAGTGACAAGAAATGTCTGTGTGGGGAAACGCACCCACCAACAAACTGTTTGGTCACATGATGCTCATAAATCATGCATGTCATGTGACACCAATCTCATGTGATCTTGTTTGGTGGGCGTACTTGCAGTGGTCGCAAGTTGCAGTAAATAAGCGAACTTGTCATGGCTAATTGTTGGAAAAAGTCATATTTTGTTAAGTTATTAGCAGTGGTGTTTTTTCTTAGCGATGGCATGAATGCTGTTGTCCACTTTTCTAATCAACATGATCAGTTTCCTGAGTTCGGAAAACCAGTTGCATTGAGAAACGACGACGTCGTGTCCATGACCATGTCCGGTATGTAGGCCCCTAATACTAATACTAATAGATGTAGTGGCAATGGCTTTTGTGATTGATGTTTTTAAATGGTTCCTGTGGACAGGAGAGACTACGTTTTAAGCGGAATTTATTATTCCGTTTTGGTGCGAAACACTTGTCAACACTCCCGGCAAACACGACGTTGACCCAATGCTGGTCAAATGCTGCGGCACTGGCCCAGCAACAAACCAGCACTGGTTCAACGCGTCATGTTTCCTGGGCTGCGTTCAACCTTATGACCACAAAACATTTGTATAACACTTGCACAATGTTGGACCAACTTTGAAGACGCTGGGCCAACCTCGTACAAATGTTATACAAATGTTTTGTGTTTTCTGGGAATAGCAGCTGGTCTGATATTGCTTAATACTGCTGGTGGCGATTACAAACCGACACCAGTCGCGTCGCCAGTGCTGGCCAGTATCCATCCAATCCTAGTCAGTACTTCATTCTCTCGGTACCTGCATACTGGCTAGCGCTGATCAGCCTACTGCGCTGAATTGTGTACAGCCGCTGTCCTGCCACATAAATAAGCTGTGCCCAGTTCGGGGTTAAATCGCAATTCGCTGACTTACCTGCAGTGTACACGTCTTCACTACCATATTTGACGCATATATGTGAAGATTTTTTATTGTTAGAAAGGGAAAGTAAGTTTATATTCATGTTATTTATCCGAAACTACACTTGAGGCTACCAAGTGATCTCGGGTGGAGTGGGGTGGAAACGCGAGATTTTGTGAGATGACTTCATCGCACGTGGTAGATGACGTCATCGCATGTGGTATCTGCCGTTTTTCTTGTGCTTCACGCACGTGTTTTTGTGTTGATCAACAAGTTTAAGGCGGTCTGAGCATGCTTCCTCAGCGGACAAATTCTCCTCACATAGATGTCGCTCATGTCGCACTGGCGAAGGTTGATGCGAACTATATCGCCGTGAATTGTAGTTGTATTTAACCTAAATTCAGATCCAATATATCACATATCAGCTCAAGAATCACAGATATGTAAGAAAATATATTTATTATAAGCAAGATGATGTTAGATTGGCCATAGCTCATCAGATTAAGTCCAGAAGAGCAATTTAAAGTTGGTATCAAAGCCACTTTGATACTAGATTCACAGCTCTGTGGCTCGCTGCGCTCGCCCAGAGACGTTGTTTACTCGGCTACATACTGGCAGTACGGGCAAGATGCTTTGAACCAAAGCTGGGTTAATGTTGGCCCACCGTCTGTGACGCTGGTCTACATTCAGCCTGGTGCCAAACACAACATGGTAACCCAATACTGGGCTAATTTTGGGTCAGCATCTTAGACGGTGGGCCAACATTAGCCCAGCATTGGATCAACGTCTCGTGTTTGACCATCTGCAATCTAAGCGCTGGAGAGAGATGAATGGGAGACAGACTCACAACACAGAATCAGACAGACTGAGCGGACAGGGGTAAAACAATTATGTCACCACCTCTGTCTACAGAGGGAAGACATAATAACCCAAGAATGTGGAGGCAGCCGTTTTTGTGAGGGGAAGGGGACGGGGCCATGCTTTCTGAAATTTTTTGAAATTTACACAATAAATAGCGCATTCTGGCGACATATTTACTCAGAATTGAGAAATCAAGCAATCTCACAAGTAGAAATTAAGTTTACCTTTCTGTCTGTGGGGGGGGGAGGGGGGGGGTGTGAACGCACCAGACGCACCCCCCCTCGGTACGGGCCTGCATAGGCCTATATATACATGTATATATAAATGTAATCCGTTTTTAGTATTTCAAAATATTTGACGACAAATGAACAAATGAAATTCTGTACAATTTTATTGAATGGGAATATATATAGGCTATTGTCGGTGTATGCCTACATAAATAATATGAAACCATGTTTAATATATACATGCAGGTGATAATATATATATTATAATACATAAATAATATAATACAATATTTTCATCAGTGTACATACAATGTAAAACAATTTTATTAACGTTTAATATAAAACAATGTTATTGAAGTTTATTATAATATCGATTCAGTGTAGCGTACACAAATAATTTTAATATATATAATCAGTGTAAGTACATAATAATATGAAACAATTATTGTTGCTGTTAAGATAAGCGTGATTTCATACTTGGCGCTTACGATAGGTGTTGAGGTGTGTGACACGCTGAGACTTGCAGCAGAAATGCTTTTTGAAAAAAAAATGCAGATTGTAATTAGTTTTGTGTTTATTCAATAAAGACATAAATAAATAAGTGCATAATATAATAAAATACATCACAGGAAATACAAGAACGTGAAAGAAATATGTGTCTACATCTAATGAGACTATACATGTACATAATACATGTTTCCCGCACCCAAAAAGAAATCTTTGCAATAGACATATTTATTGACGACAGGTAGGCCAAGTTTAGGAAGACCTACGCGTAATTAAATATAATCAGTGATAATATATAGATATATATATAGCTACTTGATGATGATGCCATCCAGAGCAAGACAAGCAAGCAGGCTTAATGTTGGCTCACCGTCAGCAACGGTAGCCAAACAAAGTCTGAATAGTTCCTTACCTTCCGGGAATGTAATCATTGTACAATATTATTCAAGTGCTTTAAGTCTGATTATTTGTAAGATATGGCAATAAATCTGATCAGCATGTCAGTCAGACATCTCATGGCCCGCCATCAAGATCACGTGATCTGAGAGGTCAGATGACATGCATGATGACAGGGCTTTAGAAATAGATTGATTCTCGAATCCCAGAGACCATGTAAACTATAGATTGATAATAGATAGATATAATAGATAGATAATCCCAGACAGCAACGTACGTAATGGTGGACCACCGCTGGCCCACCATCGAATGCCACCAGTTACCAGTGGTGGCCGACTAGCTACATTGTTTGCCACTGGAGTGATGCTGTCTAGGATGTAACGTTATAGGCCTATCGACATCTGACAATGTATTGCTACTACTTTTGTCAATGTCACTACAACAGTAGCACCTATTCACATAATTCAGTGTAGGCCTAGAAATCAATTGACTTAATGATTGTCACAGTAGATACCCACAGTACGCCTAGTCTTAATGTGAGCTGCATAGATCAACAGTTACCATGGTTACCTAGTGGGCAAGCCATTGCGATCAGTTTTTTCCCATATAGACAGACAGTCCAGATAGCCAGAAATTGATTCAGTTACAACTTACAGCCCATTGTCTGACATCCCACTTACATGGTACTTATAAAGCCTGGATGTCTAGAAGTTTAATTTTTGGCTTTTATAAAAAATATTTCATATTATTATTGAGAATATTACCCTAGACTGCAGACTAGATTTAGTCTGCCAAATCTGACCATGGTATTCAACCAATTTTATCACGCTGATAATGCTATTCCATGTCTCCAAAATCTGACCATGGTTGACCATGGTCATCTAAACGTAAACACTGTCACAGCAAATTTATCATGGCTGACCATGGTCTTCCAAACCTCAATCATGGTTTTAGCCAATTTTACCATGGTTGACCATGGTAGCAAGTATCTCAAATTTGACCATGGTGGTAACCTGAATTTTATCATGGTTGACCATTGTCTCTATCAGTCTCCATCATGGTTGACCATGGTCATTAAAATTTAAACATGGTTGACCATGGTCATGTTGAATTTATAATGGTTGATGATGGTCTCCCAGATTTGACCATGGTGTCAACCAATTTTATCACGGACGACCATGGTAGACCATGGTCTTCATCAGTCTTTATCATGGTTGACCTTGGTCGTCTGCATTTAAACATGGTTAACCATGGTCAACCATGTTGCCTTGTTTGACCATGGCTGATCATGGTCTGACCATGGGTATAATCAAGGTTGACCAAGTTAATTCATGGTCTGCTGTCAAATACCACACCTTTCGCCTGGGTATGGTACTCTGCACTATAGAAACCCTTGAAGTTATTCGAAATAAGTGTAGGGCATATACCGGCTTCGGGCTTCTTTCTGTCGCGATATTGTCATGATTGTGCAGAAAGCGACGTAAAGCAATATTCATATATATATTTACTTCTACTTTGCTTTCTCCTGGCCTGAATCCTGTAAAAATGATCCTTTGTCAAGCATTTTTCATTATGTGCAGTAGGCCTGGCCTACTTCAGAATGTGTGTAAAATCAGCAAAATGTATGGTGGGACTCGAACATATAATATAAATTCCAATGATGGATAAGATATAAATATATTAGTGCTACCGGCGTAGACATATTTTCTTTTCTTGATAATGCGTTTTAGAGCTGTACATTCTCTGACACTTTTTGTAGCTGATATTTTGCAATGCTGTTGACAAGCGTCAACATGGTAAAGGCCCCTGGGTCTTTTGTTTTTAACCCTATCAAAAATCAAATCTCTATCACTTGTGAAATACCACAAATAACCTCTGAGCTTTTCTTTCAGAACATGTCGTGGACAAATTTTCTCTGGCTTCCTATTATGAAGATCACATGGTGTTGCAATCTGCTCCCAGAGAGGCTCGTGTGTGGGGCTACGCACCAAAAAGTACTGTGGGAAAGACTGTCTCTATAACTCTATCCTCAAGTGGTTCTGGAAACGCACCTTATACTGCAAACTACACTGCTAAAGTTATTTTGAGTAAGTTGTTGAAGCAGCTACCTTAATTAGCTGTCGTCCTCCTGAATTGTTTCACCTACTGTTTTTTATTCATTTGGAGAACTTCAGAATTTCAATTGAATTGAAATGAAAAGCATTTTTTTACTCATGAATATTAAATGATTTTTTTTAATAACTGAACATCTACACTAGCACAATGTATTTTCTCATTTTTAGTGTGTTTTTTTGGTCTGGAACTAATGTTGTAATACATGATATATAGGCGTAGCAGGACAACAGTACATGTAAGTCAGGTGCAATTGATTTATAAAATTGAGATAAAATCAGAGATGCCAATTGTCCGGGAATTCCCAGATTTCAGATTTTTAATGATGCTAGTTATATGACCTAAAAATGTGTTTTCGACCTAAAATGTCATTTTTCAACTTAAATAAAGTAAATCACGGTTTTTGCAGATTTTTTCTCATGCCCATAGCCACTGGCATCTCTGTATAATTCATAAACCACTGCAAACTACATAATATTTGCATGTTTTTTTTTAGCATGAATGTGTATTGTGATCACTCTCCATTACAAATGTAACCGAGCTGGGTTCATATAGCAGGTTCAACGACATTACTTTATTAATGTTCAGCCTATTACATGTTGAAGAACATTCTAAGTCCACAAACAACACCTGTCATTAAAATACAATATTTAGTTATATTAAATATCAGTGAATAATTTCTATCGCAATTACAGCAAATAGAAAGTATACATGATTTAATAAAATTCACACATTTTATCTGTACATTTATATCGTGACCACAAGGATGAAAACTAACTCACCCCTGTCATAAACGGCTGGGGCCAGCGCTGTTGCATAATGAGCGCTACCCATGCTTGGCTGGTCACCAGCATATTTTCCTGAACAAAGCAATTATTTACACCCTTATCAATACATGTACACCATTTGTAAAACCTTTGTTATTCATTTATTATTAAATAAATCAACTTCACGTTTTACACTGTAAATCCTTTTAAGTCAGTTTAATTTCAATAACTATCAACTTAGCTTTTAATAACTATCACAAGTTTTTAACAACTATCGTAAGCAAGTAGTTTAAACTAATTTGAATTGACCACTCACCTAATGTGAAGAGTAACAAAAACTTGACCGCTGTCATGAAATAAAATATGATAAAATAAATATGTCTGCTGTCGGCAAAGACGAGATGACAAATGATTTTAATGATCTCCACTGCCCAATTTCCTGACAAGATCACGTGACCAGTGATGTCACATATTCGTGGCCAAGAAATCCTAGAAGTCAATTTCTGATTACTCTCAAAATATATATTTACAAACCTAGTGATCAAATCACTTGGTCACACAAATATTCTAAATAGTAAAATGTTAGTAGAGTAAATTTGTTTCATTATCAAATTACTGTTTTTATTTGGTATGGATTTTTCTTCTAGACATCATGTTTTGAGAATGTTTGCTCCAAATGTTGGTTTGATGTTGACCACCGTCTGCCACAACAGCCCAACAGTTAACAGCGGTTCAATTTGATGTATCTTGTTTACTGTGAGGTCAATCATTGCAGAGAAATGTTTAACTGAATAAAATGCAAGGTTTAGCCAGTAATGTTCGAGTTGGGTGGGGGGGAGGTCAAAAAGGGTTTAGGTGTGGTTGTTCTCCCCCAGAATTTTTTTTTAGTTTTTAAATTTAGGAGTTTGTTTATAGATACTTATATTGGCGGATTCGCCTGGTGTTGACTGTACTTTAAAACACCCGCCAGAATTGATTAGATCAGCTGTTTGTTTCACAAAGACTTGGTGTCAGTAGGTTGTCTATATTTTAGTCTAGAATATAGTGCATCATGATCTATATATAGATATAGTACATCATGATCTATATATAGATATACTAGTACATCATGATCTATATATAGATATAGTACCTCATGATTTATATATAGATATAGTGCATCATGATCTATATATAGATATAGTACCTCATGATTTATATATAGATATAGTGCATCATGATCTATATATAGATATAGTACCTCATGATTTATATATAGATATAGTGCATCATGATCTAGTACATCATGATCTATATATAGATATAGTTTTGACTTGACTATTGACTAATTTTTGACTTGATCAAATTCAAAAGTGCCGCTTATCGGCCATTATTCACTTTCACATGGCTGATATTTGGTGAACCATGCTAGATGGCTAGACCATTACTATAAAACGAAATGTGAAATTTCAAATGAGGATACATCTTGAAAACTTTTGATTTACGTTGATCTGGAGTATGAATAACATAATTCACTTGTCCCAATTTCTTGGACATTACATAAGGTCCAGAATAACGTGCAATTATGAGTGTCCCTGGTATTGGCAATAATGCCAACACCTTATCACCCACATTAAAATTACGTTCTACCATATCTTTCCCGTCATACCACTGTTTTATCTCTAATTGACCCTTTTACAGATTTCCATATGCAAATTGCCACTCCTCAGTCAATTCTTGAACATAGTATACATTAAAACATTTCTATCATTATACTTTTGTATTTATTTTAATTTGTCGTTTGATAAATTGTGAAAATTTTGTCTTTTAGTGCCTACACCTGGTTTTGTGGCATGGCAAATTCAGATGAAACCTGTGCCTGTCGGTGGACCTTACACCTTTAAGGCCAGCCTTGGGGATGACAGCCTGCAGATTAGTGATGTTCTGTTTGGTGACGTCTGGCTGTGTTCTGGACAAAGCAACATGGAGTTCCCAGTTTCAAACGTGAGGCTGTGATAGCAATATTTGGTCCATATTAACCCTTTTTTAACTCTTACAGTGCGGGGATCGACTTTAGTCGAGGTCAGATTCTGACGACTAAAGTCGTTCCCTGCACTGTAAGAGTAAAAATATTTCTAATAGCCGTAGACCCATAACATAGGTATTCTAATGAATCAGAAAGAGCTAACTAAGACATTTATGATGATTTCAAATTAAAAAAAAAACCTTTGGTTGCGATGTTTTTTACAAATTTATTCAGCCCTTTTTTAAGCTAAGCACGACTAGTCAAATAATCTGTTCTATTGACTGAAAGACTAAATCACTGTTATTGGAACAAATTGTGTGTTTCAGGATTCTAAATGTTTGATCTCAAATGAAACAATTATGATTAATTCCCACCCACTGTAGCGAAACACAACTGCAAGTGGGTGAAAGCTAAATTTCTTGTATTTCTGAGATATATTGCCAATCACATCTATGGCCATTTATATTTCTGAGTTATACTGCTAATCACGTCTATAGCCATTTATATTTCTGAGTTATACTGCTAATCACATCTATAGCCATTTATATTTCTGAGTTATACTGCTAATCACGTCTATAGCCATTTATATTTCTGAGTTATACTGCTAATCACATCTATAGCCATTTATATTTCTGATTTATACTAATCACGTCTATAGCCATTTATATTTCTGAGCTATACTCCTAATCACGTCTATAGCCATTTATATTTTTGAGTTATACTCCTAATCACGTCTATGGCCATTTATATTTCTGAGTTATGCTGTTAATCATGTTTATAGCCATTTATTTATTTTAGAAGCTATTTTGTTCATGTCGGATGAAGCTCCATTCATTGTGTGAATATACTCAGGCTGAAATGCGGGTAGTGTCTTCAGGCTGGGTCACCCTATTAATACTTTAAATGCTAGATTTGATAATTTTAATTTTACATTTGCGTGATGTTTTTCAATGCAAGGCCACTCTTGCAGTCGGATGTACACCATTGAAACTTTTGTAGTGATTTAGATAACTTTTGAAGTGGCTGTGGTCTCTTCATCAGTGGCCAACATCACTTTTGTATTGGTTGGAATAACATTTAAAGTTGCTGTGGTGACTGTGGTCAAGATCACCTTTGTAGAGACTCAGATCACCTTTGTACTGACCTTCTTCAGTGGTCAAGATCACTTTTAGTGGTTTAGATAATTTTGGCGGATGCCTATTGTCGTCACTTCACATTTGTCATCACTTTAACATATCGTTTCACAGAAACTAGGTCATGGCGGCCTAAAGGACCGATTATTGGCCATCATTTTTTATATATATGCGGTATATCTGAAAAACCAGACATATAGCTAGATCATTACTATTGAACAAAATGTGCAGTTCAGATAGGGAAAAATATCACCTTGATCAAATTGAAAATGGCCGATCTGCGGTAACTTTTGACTTCAAAATGCGTAATAACTGGAAAACCGTGACAGATAACTGACCATTACTATTGAACAAAATGAGCGGTTTAAGGTGGGCATATCTTGTGAAAAATATCAACTTCATCAAATTCAAGATCGCCGACCTGCGGCCACTTTTAACTTTGATATCCGTAATAACTGGAAAACCGTACCAGATAGATAGACCATCTTTACTATTGAACGAAATGTGCACTTTCAAGTGGGGATATCCCATGGAAATTTCATTGATCAAATTCAAAATATGATGTTTCTGAGAGGGTTATAATATACACTGAAAAGTTTCATTCAAACTACATTTTAAATGGCTCACCTTTTAATTATTTTTTAATTAAAAAAGTTGGGCTGGTGCAATTGATGTTAATCGGCGTCGGCTTCAACATTTCCTTGTGGGCATGATAAGTTTTTCATATATCCTTTTTTCTGCATCTTGCTAGTTACCAGGTCTTAGACAAGTTCAATAATGGCAGAAAAAAATATTCAAAATGACCGGTTTATTACGATTTTTCACATTCCACGTTAATAATCTTGCTTTGTTGGCGCGATACCCTAAAAAATTTTCCATATATCCTGCACAAATTTGTAAAACGCATGTTACTCATAACCAGTGCTCGGAAAAATTTAAAAATGGCTGAAAACAATTCAAAGTGGTCGATTTATTGTGATTTTTCACATTTTATGTTGATAATTTTACATTGTGGGTGCAATTTAACTTCCTGCTCAAATTTGTACTGCATGCTGCTATAACCAGTTCTCGGACAATTTCAATAATGGCGGCGGGCTACTGTCGAGTGTTCTCTTGTTTCAAATGATTTCACTTTTAGACGATGATTAAAGGCTGAGGCCTATTTCCGTCACCGACAGGCATTGTTTAAAAAAGTGATATTTTTTTGTCATTTGGGGCTGGAAATTGTGTAGCAATTCCAGCTTCAAATGAATGGAAAATAGAAACAATTTAACAGGACAATCTTTACTTCTAACAAAAAAATTACTAAATGTTTGGGAAGAAATTTCTCATTATAGCTAAGGCCACTATGTTCAATTTCTCTGTTTTAGATCAGAAAAAATCCAAAATCTAATAAGGGAGGGCGGTAAAAAAACATTTTATTAAAAAAAACATTGAAACTATTTTTTCAACAGTTAATAGGGGCGACGAAATAAAAAAGACATGGGACAAATTTTTAGAAAAGCTAATGAGTGCGACAAAAAAACAAGCAAAAAAAAACATAGCTGGAAAATTGTTTTTCATCTCTTGAAATAATATTTTTTCGGAATGTTTTTTTTCTCGTCCGAAATTAACTGTTTTTTGTCAGCAACAATCCAATGCGTCCGCTGGGCGAAAAAAAACACATGTTTTTTTTGCCTAAATCTAATGAGCGCGCTCATCTAAAACAGAGAAAAAAAAACATAGTGGCCTAATCTGTGTAAAAACATCTGTTCGTGTTCATCTGATCAGCTTAAAGTTATGTTGTATTAAAATTCTTAGATTGGTCTGGTACGAAATAGGGTTTATTTTTCATATATATTTTACCACAAACTCTCACATAGATGTGTACATTTATTTCCTAATAATCACACACAAGTGTACCACATTTCTGGACGTTCTAAGATTCCCGCTGCAGGAGTGACTCTCACCTGGTACTGTAATATAAGTGCAGGTAGATGACATTTTTAAAATAAATAATTCGACATTTAGTTTGTTTTTGTTGATTTTATTAATTTATATATGTGAGTAACATGTGGTTTATTTTGAGCTTTCCTTTCAGATGTTCAACGCCACTGAAGAATTAGAGAATGCTCATCTCCACACAGACGTGCGTATTTTCGATGTTGCCATGATTTTTTCTCCCAAGCCTTTGTATGACTTGCCTGGTATTGCAAGAAACTGGGCTTTACCATCAAAAGGTTAGAATGATGATTTAACACAATTTGATCTCAACTTAAGTATTTCTGTGTGTCTGAGTACTAACCATTTTTCTGCTATAATCATGGTTGATCTGTTTTATCAGCTGATACATGAAACTGGTTTACCATTACATAGCAATTTTCTTTAATTTTCAAACCACATCAAATCATTTTCATCTACTACAAGGCGAGAATTGCGAAAGCAATTCGCAGCTTGTACTAGATGAAGATGACAATGGGAAAGTCAGGCTTGAAAAGGGTAAATCACTGTTATTGAGAATGGCATGTGTTTTTAAAAATCAATATTTGCAAATGCTTGACCTAAAGTTGAACAAATATGAGTAATTTTTACCTGCTTGAAATTGTGGGTCGCAGTAGCGAGACACAATTTTAGTAGCGAGACATAATTTCAAATTTGCGAAAATTTTAATAGATAACACGACAGGAAAAGGGTTAAAGTGTAAGGCAGAAATTGTTTCCATCACAATAGACAATCCATTCCGGGTTAACATTTTCTGAAATGCAAGCATATGCCTCAAAAACCCACAAAAATATTTGGTCACGTGTTCCCACCAGAGGAGATGGAAAATGGCACCGATCAAAAAAAAAAATTTGCTGCTCTGACTCACCAGTTCATCTTCCAATCCACTCAAACATTGCCCACATTTTTATCCTTCCAACTTGCTTCACTAGGCTTGTAAAGGGCAAAGATTAGATTTTTTACAAACTGGCTTTTTGCTTGTAAGTGGGATTGACTTTCCGGTTTTTATCCCAATGTTCTGAGACTTGGCATAGCTCTTTATACTAACCTATAGAGAATCACTTAAAAATGCACCAATCCCATTTAAAAGGCTGCCTTCAGGTAATGATGTGCCTCATGATCAATTATAATCAATGATCTGTCTTTTAGTACACAAATTATAATGATCGATTATCAGTATGAATAATCAATTATTGCTGGAAAATTAAATTATGGGCCAACGTTTCATACATACATTTATTATATCATCAAGCACACATAGCTATATATACATATGAATGTAATGGATATTGTAATAAATAATACAATATTGCTATTGTAGCTACGTGTGTGTATATGTGGGATAAATTGCACATTATCATTCACCCAATAATGCAATACTTGGTACTTCATCTATACTTATTAAAGGGAAGCAATGCAATATCTGAGCCAACAATAAATATTATTACTTTGATATTTGTATTAATCAGCTATTATATTTAAGCATAATAATTCAGATTTTCATATATTATAACCTCAAACTTTAATTCAATTCAATGGTTAGCATCATTACTACCAGATAAACAGCCGGCCGTGGATCAATCAATTGCTTAATCACACCTACGACCACATAATCTTGTTAACCCGTTTACACCCTACCACCATCTAACCCAGTAACCACAAATCTTAACTAAATGACGAAATCAATAATTCATTAGTTAATTAGTTTTGCGTCATTTAATTTTTTTTCAATCTTTTTTTTTTGCAGAATCAATCAATTCTTTTTCTGCTGTGTGTTGGCTTTTTGGGCGGTACATTAACAAGTTGACCAACAGGCCGCAAGGCATGGTAGAGACCTGCTGGGGAGGGACTCGTGTGGAGGCTTGGTCATCACAAGAGGCTCTCCGACAGTGCGGTATACCACCAGACCAGGACAGGTAAGCAAATATTGCATTAATGTTGAGCCAGCGTCGCAGACAATGGTCCAACATAAAAAGCAAACATCACAAGAGGCTCTCAGACGGTGCAATATACAAACCAGATCAGGAGAGATAGCAAACACTCACCCAATCCCAGCTAACACGAGACATTGACCCAATGTTGTTTTAATGTTGGGCCGACGTTGGAGACGGCGGGACAACATCAACCCAACATTGGGTCAACACCTCGTGTTTGCTGGGATAATGTTTTAAGCTTTTCAGGACTGGTTCTGTCCATATGGACGTCAGGCATTAGATTCTGATATCTATAGACAATTCCCACACTGAAAGAATAAAATAACATGGGTATTCAAATGAAGCAGAGTTAGCTAAGACAATTATGGTGAATTCAAATTGAAGAAAATTGTTGGTCTCTATTGTTTATACAAACAATGATTGCGCCACCAACAAACAATTCACCAGCACAAGGGTTAATTATTGTTGCAGTTTTAATTACATGTACAGGGTAGTTGTATTAATAAATTCAGAGAATAAATAGTAATTGGCTGATCATAACTGGGCAGCCCAAAAAGAGTCTAAATATGTTGTTTTATGGCAATTGATTGTAGACATATACCTTTACACTAGTCGTTAATATCTTTGAAAAACATGTTGCAGAGCACTTGCTGTAGCCTATTTTGATATGCATCTAGAAATCTTAGTAAAACATGTTTTGATATGTTGAGAAATTGTTTGTAAAACTTCCTATTTAATATTTCATTTTTTACCAGTGATTCAGGAGAAAATTTCAATGATCAAAATACGCAGTCAGTGCTATGGAATGCTATGGTTTATCCACTTCTACCAATGACCATTTACGGAGCTATCTGGTATCAAGGTAATAGAATTGATGTTGAATTTGAACAAAAAAACTGCTGCTTTGGAATAATTATACTTCTGTGACAAGTATTTATATTGAGCTTATTTCTTGTTCACCGTTATTAGCGCATTCCGAACCTTTGTTTATACATTTAAAAATACTTCAATTTAAAAAGCTCTATTTTTATACGGTAGCTGTTTTTATGTACAAGTACGAACATAATTTATTACCATCACTCTTCAATCATATGTATGTCTATAACAGAGATTTTCACCAGGTTAACACTAGACAAGCAGATAAAGTTCGTCCTGCTAAATATAGAACTGTTCTTGCAAGTAAATCTCTTAGAATTTCGGCCGTAGGAATTTGGAAGGATATACTTTCAAATCTTGATATAAACTTATCTTTCTTTTTGTTTAAAAAACATCTTTTTGAGTATTGTCTACAATAATTATTTCTTTATTTTGGTTCAAACAGCAGTTGTTATATGTTATATTGCCTTTTAACATGATTTTAACTCTGTATGTGATACCATGTAAATTGTCGTGTGATTTTAGAAAATTAACCATATTGTATATACATGCATGTCATGTGCGTATTGTTATGTGTCAATAAACTTTTCTGTTCTATTCTATAAATACAAAACATTGTGAATACGGGTATGTTAATATAGGTAACTCGCCCTTTGTTACCCCAGACACAACAATGCATTAAAATTAATGCCAATCAAACCCAAGTGTATCAAGGTCGGTGACGTCACGTCCAGACGCTCCCCTGCGAGAGCACCTGAAATCCCCAACTCGATCTTCCTAACTTTGTTGATCTCAGACATGACAGTTTAAATTTTCACTCTCGCTTTTGTCAGGTTTGCCTAGTATTTTAGCGGAATTTTGAAGTTATTTTTTCATTTTTATTGATAATAGTAAACTTTAAAAGCCTTTAATTATAGATTATAATTTTTTTTTATTAAAAATTAGGGGTTTTGAGAGATTAGGTAGGCTTCTATTAGTGATCACTGTGTTATCGCTCCCGCATCACGGCGATCTACTGAGTCAGCCTATTTCATTTTCAGCATTGGTAGACAAATATCGATCCAGGGCAACATACTACGGGGAATAAAGCTAAATTAATTTGGTTCAGATCTATGTTATTTTGAAATTATTTTTTGATTCTTTGCTACCAGTCTAACGATCCCCACTAACTGTAACATGAAGAAAACATGTGCAAACCCATCTTGCAGAGTGGCGTTAATTAAGATGGACCCACACGATCAGTGCTATAATCATCGCGCTTGTGGTCGCTCTAATATCTCTAGTCTGAAATTCCTTTTTAGGAGATAGTCAACGGTGTTGGGGACACCTTTAAGGCTCAGGTATCTCTCTCACCTCAACTTCGAAAAAACCTTGTAAGACACCTTTGGCCTGTATGGGTTCGGATCAGGAATTAAATCAAGAGGAGAATAAACTTCCCTTTTCTTCCTGGCTTTTCTTGTTGTGGAAAGACTTGGATGCTACTATTAAGGGTAATAATACTAATACTGGCTGTTTGCCTAAGGGTAAAATGATACCGAAGAAGGTGAGATCGGAAAAAATCACGTTTTCTGCTAACTTACTGCTAACTTACCTTTGCTGGCGCAAAAAAGTTTCAGCGGAAGATTCGACTTTTCTTGGGGCTAATTCAGCAATCATTATTGATTTTAAATAAATTTTGTACATGTCTCAAGATGCAAAGTGGGCGATCGCTCTATGAGGATGCACTTGGGTCCTGGGAATTATGGGTTCTTCCCAGTTTACCTTTTACCCATTTTATGGCCTCACTATTCGCTTTTAATAAGGGAAAAATGATACAAAATTTGGTTAAAAATAGATATACATGTATTTTTTGGTTCTTTTTTTACACTATTTATAAGCTAAAATCCTCGATGTTAGGACCCTAAGAACAGGCGATTTTTTTAACCCATGTGCACCCTCCTCTATTGAACAATGCTTTGCTGATGTGGTCTTTTAGAGAAAAGTTATTAGTTCACATGTATCCATGGTTATGTATTGAAATAAACATAAAATGACATCAATGAAATTTCAAATGATCAAATATGGCACATAATTATGTGGTTCTTCACTTTTTACAGAAGTTAACAAATAATGTCTAGCAGGAAAATCTTCTGGAAATGAGGTAGATAGCTTGTCAAAGACAAGCTAAAAAAACACAATTTTAAGCAATTGCTATGTATAATATATTTACCGGTATTTAAATGAGATCAAAATGATATTTATACCTGTTATAAACAGTATTTATAAGATATACTTACCTTAGGAATTAAATAAATAACAAGAGTACATGCGACAATAGCCCACCGCCATTATTGAACAAGTTATTGTGGCGCCCACAAGGTCAAATTATTGACGTAAAATGAGAAAAATCGCAATAACTCGGCCATTTTGAAATTTTTTCCAACCATTATTGAACTTGTTTGAGAACTGCTTATTTGTAACATGCATAACAAATTTGAAGAGTATACATGAGGAACTTTTTAAGTTATCGAGCCCACAAGGTCATTATTGACATAAAATGTGAAAAATTGCATTTTGTATTTTTTTCAGCCATTATTGAAGTTGTCTGAGAACTGGTCATTAGCAACATGCATAACAAATCTGGGAAGGATACTTGAAAAACTTTTCATGTTATCTTGCCCACAATTAAATGTTAACGCTGACACTGCCGAACTTACATGCTAATTTGTAAATATTTTTTTCAGGAGAAGCTAATGTGCATGCACCAGACACATACAACTGTACTTTCCCAATGATGATATCAGACTGGAGGAAAAGATTTCACATAGCAACTGATGGCCAAACTAGCCCTTTGTTTCCCTTTGGATTTGTACAGGTGAAAAAATAATTATTATGATAAAATGTTAACCCTTTACCTGCCTAGTTATCTGACTTGAGTTACTTTTATTTGCCTAATTTGGCCAAAAACTGTTATTTAACCTGGTATTTAAACAGACTAAAAACGATCATACTCGTGCTTAGTGCAGACATCTCATGTATTTTCTTAAGCATACTGAAGTATTTTTTTGAGTTTGTGTAGTTTTCAACTTCACGTGGGCAATAATTATTTATATATGGTCCCCTTGGAGTTAGAAGGTGCTTAACTTCAACTTTACAAAGTGGCAGTCTAGCACCTTCTAACCTCAATTGGGGCTGGCCCCCGATGGCTCATTCGTATCGACTGGGGCTTGTAACCTGGAAGTACCAGGTTCGAATCCCGGTCGGGCCGGATATTTGTTGTCGTGGTTGTGCATATACAGTGCTCCAAACCGTTTAAAGGCCTGGAGTGTACAGTGCTGCCTTCGGTACTGTGCACTATAGAAAACCCTTGAAGTCATTTGAAATAAGAGTAGGGCATAGTCCCGGCTTCGGACTTCCTTCTGTCGCGATATCGCCATGATTGTGCAGAAAGCAACGTAAAGCAATATTCATATATAACTCCAATTGGACGATGCGTACAATCAGAAGCAAATCATCATGATGTACAGTAGAACCTGTCATGAGCAGCCACTCTTATGGGCAGCCAACCTCCTATTAGAGGCCACTTGGTCCTTCCAAAATATGGCATTTCATATACAAATAAACCTACTATGAGCAACCACCTGTCTTGAGAGGTCACTCGTCCTGTGCCCAAAGGGTCGCTTCTCATTGTACATGTATCACTTATTTATGCTCATTTTATTGTTTGAAGGACAAATAAGAACTGAAGATAGTTATAAATATGATTAGTGCTTTAACCTAATTTGCACAGATAAGTTTTTGTTAATTATTCATTTTACTTTTGAAACATTTTATAAGCTTGCGCCAAGTGGTAATGATGGCTGGACGCTCACTAGCGGCACGACTGACATTCGCTGGCACCAGACTGCTGATGATGGCTATGTTCCTAATGAGAAGATGCCCAATGTATTCATGGCCGTGACGATGGACCTCCCAGATCCAAACTCTCCCTACTCAGGGTAGGTGCAACCCTGAAAATGCTTGAATTATATTTTTAAAATTATTCAAGATTTTTAAAGTGATTAACAATTGGGATATTTAGCTATACAGTACTTCAAAGTCCTTGAATTTTGACAAAGGATCCACATTGGAAAATACCACAGATATTATGTATTATTACATAATATTTTAATATGGTTCACAAAACGGATTCTGGGAACTGTTTTTTTGTCTGTATTCTGCGTGTCTCAAATGACTATCACTGATAACTTCGCAAAAACGGCAACATGCATGGATTTAGTAGGCCCACCAGACGTTGTTTCAGAATAAGCATAAATGTCTGTATATGCAGAGTTATTCGAATTTCTGTTGTCAATTTTATGACGTTATTGTCTCTATTTTTTTAGAGTTTTTTTTTGAGAGTTTGAAACGGGGGAAGCTAGCAGATATTCTACTTTTCAAAGCAAATATATTATGATTTCGATACAATATTTTGTAAAGATATATATTGCCTTTAAAAATCTGGTCTTAAGAGCTTCTGACACCATATTCACAATCGTGGTAAAAAACATTATTCAAACAGCTGATCTAGATCATGGCCACATCATTGGATGTGGAATATTGACGTAATGACAATAAATTTTGTAAGTCAGGATTGAATCAACTGTTCAGAGACGGAAAACTAGCTGTGGTATGTTGTGATCAGCTATCACCCGGCAAACATACACATTGAGCCAATGCTGGGATAGTGTTGGTCCAGTGGTTATTGTGAAGCAAGGCACACGGTTACGGAAACATAGCAATGCCCATTCATATGAAAGTTAACCTTTCATGGCAACGATCTGACATGAAAAAAACAAGGACGAAGTATGGTGAAAAATTAAATATAATTGTCATTATTTTAACAGTCATGGTTACATCATCAAGATCAGTGGTTTTGAAAAAGTGTCAAATTTTCAGCTGAGTTTGATTTAACCTGATCAATGTGATTTAATTTATCACCCATTGCCGATTGCTCGTCTCATCAAATTTTAAATAACAGTGGACCAAATATTGAATAACAGTGTAGCAAATTAAACTCACATTTATTTCGGCGACCGTCACTATGACGTCCGCGATCAGCAGTGAAGACATAGAGCCTATGCCATGACAGTGAATCAAATCACTGAGGGACCAACCGCATTGCTAAAACATGGTGATGACGTTTTTTATAATTTGTAGTAATAATTAATAGATGATAAGCCACGTATGTTTATATATTAATTGATTGGTTAAGTGTGAGGTTCATAGTGAGTGTGTGGTGACTGGTAAAGTGTGAGGTTCATATTGAGTGTGTGGTGACTGGTTAAGTGTGAGGTTCATATTGAGTGTGTGGTGACTGGTTAGGTGTGAGGTTCATATTGAGTGTGAGGTGACTGGTGATGTGTGAGGTTCATAGTGAGAGTGTGGTGACTGGTTAAGTGTGAGGTTCATATTGAGTGTGTGATGACTGGTTAAGTGTGAGGTTCATATTGAGTGTGTGGTGACTGGTTAAGTGTGAGGTTCATAGTGAGTGTGTGGTGACTGTGAAGTGTGAGGTTCATAGTGAGTGTCTAGTGACTGGTTAAGTGTGAGGTTCATAGTGAGTGTGTGGTGACTGGTGAAGTGTGATGCTAATATTGAGTGTGTGTGGTTGTCTGAGTCTGTCGATTTACTTCTTGTAGTATCCATCCCCGAGACAAGATAACAGTTGGTGAGCGACTGTCCCTCGCAGGCTGGGCGGTGGCGTACGGCAAGAGAGATATCATATATCAGGGACCATTCCCAGGAACCATGACCTTCAGGAATACCAGTATCGATGTGCTTTATGATAAGAGCATAGAGATCCGTGAAAATGATGGCTTTGAAGTGAGTTTTTTCAACATAATTATGTTACCTCATCTTCCAGAATAAGTCATTTTCAGAACATTTTTAAGAAATCGTTTTTAACTTTTATAATTCTGCATTATCTCTTTCTAAGAATGAGACAGTGTGGTATTGTTAAAGAGTACTGTATCGCCGCGCTTAAACGTGCATGCACTTATATTTGAAAATGTACTTAGTTTTAGAAAACAGGTGCATGCACTTATATTCGAATACACAAATATTTTAAGAGAAAGGCGTGCACTTATATTCTAACATGAAATGACCTTGATAATTGGGGGTCGGTAAAGCCTTATTAATACACCATCTTAGTATTAAGATGTGCATTATATAACCTCATCATTTCAAAAAAAAAAAATCGAAAATTTTTGCATTATTATATAAATAGAAGTCCAATCGCAAAAATATATTCACTGTCTCTACAGCCAGACATCATTCCACATACTGCATGCTTGCATTGTCACAGCTATCGTCATAGTCCACACCTCTGTTCAGTAGGGCGTAAGACGTGATCATTGTTATAAAAACATAACGTTTTCATTGAATGAGATTACAGACTTGTCCAGCCACTGAATTCACTCCCCACTCACACGACACAGATGCGTGCAAAGTTTATTGTAGGATCGCTGATCTCGCAAAGATAATTGGCTAAATGGGGGCGGGTGTTACGGGGCCAATTCTTATAATGTTGCTTAAAAGATTAACTTCGTAGTTTTTCGAAAACAAGTGCATGCATTTATATTCGAACATAAACAATTTTAAAGCATCCCCAAAATATGTGATAAGTGCATGCATGTTTATGCGTGAGGTTACTGAACAAATATTTATTCAAATCAAAGTGGTATCATTTTAAACATTTTAAACTGTGTGTGGTAAAAAGTTGTGGATGCCGTTCAAAGGACAATTTTTAATGTCAGCTCCCACCAAACAAAGTTGGAGGTGGTGGTTTATGAGGTTGGCTCAGATGTCCATCTGTCCTTCCGGCAGTTTTGTCCACATTTTCTATGGGGATTTTTCCATCTCTTGGGTGTGCAGATGTGCCTCTTGGGGTTATGACTTTTGATCTATTTTTTAAGCCTCAGCCAGATGCCTATTGTCGTCCGTACGTCTGTCCCCCACTTCTAGCACTATAACTTGTTTCACGTTGCTGAAATCCACAATAAGCTTCATATACAGTTTAATCTTGATTAAAGCTTGATTCACTTGACATTTGATTTTTCTGTGACCTCTATGACCTTGATTTTTTCTAATCAGTATATTTTTTCATTAATGCAATTCACTTGACAATTTTCCACGTAGTGCTCCAAAATTCATACCACACATCAATAGCTCCGATGAGTTAAAAAATTGACACGCATAGGCCAAAAACTATGACGCTGCGGCCAATATGGTAGACAAATAGTAATTATTTTTTAAATAATTTTAAAAATAATTGCTGGGGGTATTGGCGTCACCTCGGATGTCCGTCCGGATGTGCGTCCGCCTGGCGTCCCCATTTCGTTTCAGCAGCAGAACTCTGTAACCCGAGCATGGATTTCTTCATGCCAGATAGCTAGACCATTACTATAAAACAAAATGTGCGGTTTCAGGTACGGATATGCTCTGAAAATTTTCAACTCAAAATTTTTTCAAATGGCCGACTATCGACCATATTATATTTGATAAACCGTGCCAGATAACTAGCCCATCACTATAAAACAAAATGTGCGGCTTCAGGTTGGGATATGCTCTGAGAAATTTCAACCATTAAACCAGCATTAATACTGTTTCAACGTCGGCAAAGCACTGGAAATGTCGGGCCAGTACTACCCATCATACATATATGACTGAAAAGTTCAAACTGAATTGGCAGGCTATCTCAAGTGAGATAGTAATTCCCAACACTCCAGCACCATTGGCCCAGTGTTACCATGCATACCAGGACAGTAATTTCTTGACCAGCAACTTGAGACCTTAGTTATAGCCTGTTAGGCTGGCCGTCTGGCGTCCTCATTTTCATTTCTGGGGCAGAATTTTTGACAACACACATCCCTTAGGGGGTGTAGATGTGCCTTTTGGGTTTGTGAAATTTTACCTACCTGATTGGCCGACCATCGACCATAATTAACTTTAATATGCACGGTTTGCCAGATAGCTAGACCATTACTATGAAACAAAATGTGCAGTTTCAGGTAGGGATATGCTCTGAAAATTTTCAACTCGAAAAAATTCACAATGGCTGACTATCGGCCATAGTTAACTTTAATATGCCTGATATTGGATAAACCGTACCAGATAGCTAGACCATTGCTATAAAACAAAATGTGCGGCTTCAGGTAGGGATAAGCTCTGAGAAATTTCAACTTGATCAAATTAAAAATGGCCGATTATAAGTCATAATTAAATTTAATATATCTGACAAACCGTGCCATATCGTCTCACCACCCTAAATGAGCCGAAATCCAAGGTAGGCTAAAGTGCAACGGGGTGTGTTAAAAGGCGACGTGCAGGCATTAACTGGTGATAAAAAGCGTAAAAGGGCAAAGACGAAGCATTAAAAGGCAACGAAGAAAAGATAAAGGACAACTGAAAGGCACTAAATGGTGACATGTCTAGGTGTTAAATGACAATGGGGAGGCTTAAAAATGTGACTGAGCGGCGCTAAAGGGCGACAAAGAGGCGTTAAAGGGCGACGAAGAGGCATCAAAAGGTCAGAGAACGTTGCTCAGTGGCAATGGGGAAACAATGGACAAGCATTTAAGGGCGATGGGGATGCGTTGAAAGGCGGCGAGGAAGCGTTAAGGGTGACTGAGAGGCGTTAAATGCCGATTGAGATGTATTAAAACGTTAAAGGGTGATGGGGAGCCGTTGAAATATATATTACACATTTATTTTTAGCCCGCCTTTTAATTTTAATTAAAAAAGGTGGGCTATTGCAATTAAAGTTTGGCGGCGTCGGCGTCGGCGTTAACATTTACTTGTGGGCGCGATAACTTGTAAAGTTTTTCATGTTTCTTTCCCAAATTTGTTTTGCATGTTACTATTGACCACTTCTCGGACAAGTTCAATAATGGCTGAAAAAAAATTCAAAATGGCCGACTTATTGCGATTTTTCACCTTTTACGTCAATAATTTGACCTTGTGGTCGCGATAACTTGAAAAGTTTTTCACGTATCCTTTTCAAATTTGTTATGCATGTTACTAATGACCAGTTCTCGGACAAGTTCAATAATGGCCGAAAAAAAAAAAAAATGGCCGATTTATTGCGATTTTTCACATTTTACGTCAATAATTTGACCTTGTGGGCGCGATAACTTGAAAAGTTTTTCACATATCCTTTTCAAATTTGTTATGCATGTTACTAATGACCAGTTCTCGGACAAGTTCAATAATGGCCGAAAAAAAAAAAAAAATGGCCGATTTATTGCGATTTTTCACATTTTACGTCAATAATTTGACCTTGTGGGCGCGATAAGTTGAAAAGTTTTTCACATATCTTCTTCAAATTGGTTATGCATGTTACTAATAAGTAGTTCTTGGACAAGTTCAATAATGGCCGAAAAAAAAAAAAAATGGCCGATTTATTGCGATTTTTCACATTTTACGTCAATAATTTGACCTTGTGGGCGCGATAACTTGAAAAGTTTTTCACATATCCTTTTCAAATTTGTTATGCATGTTACTAATGACCAGTTCTCGGACAAGTTCAATAATGGCTGAAAAAAAAAAAAAAATGGCCGATTTATTGTGATTTTTCTCATTTTACGTCAATAATTTGACCTTGTGGGCGCGATAACTTGAAAAGTTTTTCACATATCCTCTTCAAATTAGTTATGCATGTTACTAATAAGTAGTTCTTAGACAAGTTCAATAATGGCTGAAAAAAAATTCAAAATGACCGATTTATTGCGATTTTTCTCATTTTACGTCAATAATTTGACCTTGTAGGCGCGATAACTTCAACATTTTCACAAGTATCCTCTTCAAGTTTGTTATGCATGTTACTAATAAGCAGTTCTTGGACAAGCTCAATAATGGCCGGGTAAAAAAATCAAAATGGTCGACTTATTGCGATTTTTCACATTTATTTTACGTCCATAATTTGACCTTGTGGGTGCGATAACTTAAAAAGCGGCTGGTTTAACATACCATTTATATCTTGGGTTGTTATTTACGTGATGACATTCGTCTTTACTTTCTTTATCATAATTCGGCGGCGGGCTATTATCGAGTGTGCTCTTGTTTATTTTTGGAAAAATGTTTTAGAAATCGAACTTTGGAATTAACTACTACCATTTCCTAGTCATTATCAAATTAAAACAAGGTATTACATTGGTTGCTGTTTTTATTTGTTAGAATAATAATTCCGCTGATTTGACCTTGGAATTGACGTTTTGACTTTGAAAATGAAGTTGTATCACAACAGTGAAAAGCTAAACATAAATGGATTTCCCATTTTAGATCGCTGAGGCCTACCTCTTTTCACACGAAACATATGCATTACACTTGCTCTTAGCTTCAATCACATTTTTGGTCACGTTTTAAACTTGAAGATGACCTTTAATCATCAAAGTTATTAGAAAAATTGATTCTCCAATTAAAATTACATGAAACATCTGCTTATTGCTACTTGTCTTTGTGAATTTTTTTTTCCTTTCCGATTTTATGACTTTTGACCTTGAACCTGACAACTCAATAATGCCATAAACGAATTATCCAGTCAAAGTCTCACTAAAAAGAGGTATTATTTGTATCTGTTAAAAAAAGATACTGTAATGATTTTGACCTTTTGACTTTGAATATGACCTTCAATCACCAAAATAATCATATTTTTGCTTAATTGACCTTGCCATTGATCTTTGACCTTGAAGATAATGTAAATAATATATAAAAAATAGATTTGCTAGTATTAATTACACGAAAAAGGGGTATCGCACTTGCTCCTACCTTCAATTCTTGCAAACTCATATTGACCTTGAAATTAACCTTTGACCTTGAATGTTGCCCTCTAGCGCAAATTTCTAAAGATTTCTCAAATTCATCCAACAGTTTACCTTATCATTAATAATCAGCATTAAAATAATAATTTTACTCTAAAAAGGGGCCAAGTCTATAATGGTGTCGAACTGTCGCAACAAAAGGGTTAAAAAAAGCAAAAATTGAAAATTTCCCAAGGCATTACCAGTTTGACCTTGAGATGAGCTGAAAATGACCTTGATATGACCTCTGGGTGATATCCCAATAATGCACAGCCCAGCCCATCTTCTATTTGCTCCTAGGCGGGGACATACTATATATATTCCGCTGATGTGCTCAGACAATTATGATTGCACAAACTATTGTGGCTTTCGGCGCCCCTCCTCTCTGGGAATTCAGCGGAGGGCTCGGGGTGGTGCCCTGGTTTCAGCGTTTAGTTGGTTAGTAGAGAGTATGTGCCAGTATATATACCGGGTATATATATTTATTTCAAGATATATAATTTCTATATTTACATTCCAGAAAATTGCAATTATAAACACAATAAACGTTTAAAAAAACAACTTATGCCAATATCATGGCATAAATATTTAGCAATAAATTTGTTTTATGAAAAGTGGTTTCCATGGTACCCATATTAACCTTCAAACTATGCATTTCCACTCTATTTGTAATAATGTTTGGGAGCAGGTGTACTTAGTTACATTTTGCGTTGGTTTTACGTATCTATTGTATTTCAAAAGTAGTATTATGCTAGCTTATTACTTTTACTTAGAGATAGTTACAACTCATTGTTTGGCCATATTTGTCAAAAAGACGTTACCATGGAAACCTTCAATTTGTGACGTTGTGCACAGTGATGTGCAAGTGAGAATGCGAGATTAGAAAACTAGACAAAATTTCATGCAAGAAAAAATTGAAAAACTAAGACGGTCAGATAAATCGACCTGCCTCCCAGACTAATTATTATAGAACTAAAGACTCGGTTTCAGGGAGGGTTATATCCTGAATATCAACTTTATAATGCGTAATATCTGGAAAACCGTACCAGGTAGTTTAGCCCATTACTATAGATTAGGATGTGTGCTTTCAGCGGGGAATATGCCCTGAAAAATTTTACCTCGATAAAATGTAAATGGCAAACTTGTGATCTTTGTTGACTTTAATATGTGTACCGTAATATCTGGAAAACCGTGCCGGATAGCTAGATCATTACAGTACTTTTATTATAAAACAAAATGTGCGGCTTCAGAAAGGAACATGCCCTGAAAATTTTACCCTCCATAAAATTTTAAATGACAGTCTTGCAGCCATTATTGACCATAATATGTGTAATATCTGGAGACTGTACCACATAGCTGGACCATTACTATTGACCAAAATGTGCGGTTTCGGGAAAGTTTCAACAAAATTACATTTAAAACGGCAGACTTGCGGTAAATAAAAAAAGGTGAGCTGTTGATATTGAAGTGCATCGGCGTCGGCGTTAACATTTCATTGTGGGCGTGATAACTTAAGTTTTTCATATATTACTTTCAATTTTTTTCTGCATCTTTCTAGAAACCAGTTCTTGGACATGCTCAATAATTCCTGAAAAAAAATTTCAATGGCCAATTTAATAAGATTTTTCACATCTTACGTTAATAATGGTACTTGTGGGCGCAATAACTGAAAAAGTTTTCCATATTTCTTGCTCAAATTTGTTATGCACCATGTTACTCATGACTAGCTCTCGCACAAGTCAAAAGTGTCTATAAAATAAATTATTTTTGTGGGTGGGGTGATAGCCCCAGCCACCTTATTATCTTGTTCTGAACACAGATTTGGGACAAAACGTGACGTCACTTCATTCATAAAACTGATAGATAGCCGCATTTCATTCAATATTTTCCCTTTTCCCTTAGATTCGGGGAGAATACTTGATTAACGCATCCGCTATAGAGCTTCTTCACGTGGTTTCACATCTCCTTAAGAGATTTTTGTAGACGGTCCCTTTTGTCTGTCCTACACACATAGTGATCAGGTGGTGCTTGTATGGCCATATTTGGCGTTAAGCTGGCGGTGAAAAATTAGGTCAGCTTGTCTGTATTAACTACTTCCTCAGCAAGCACTAGACGTTCCCAAAAGTTGGATCAATTGTGGTCTAGCACCGAGACGATGTTCTAACAATAAACCAACATCCGAAAATGTATCGTGTTTGCTGGGTCTCTGTAGGCTACATGAACAAGTCCAGCAGACACAAAACATTGAATTAATGTTGGCTTAATGTTGGTCCACTGTTTACAACATTGATTCAACTATTGTGTCAGCTGGGAGACGACATATCGCCCAGTAGACGTATTACTGGTGATTGTGGGGTGGTCTTGAGCTAATATGTCTGTTCTTGTTATCCCATATACACAACACTGAATGACCATACCCAGCAACCAGGATGCGTTGACCCTTTCAATTATGAAGTTGTAGGCCTGCACTGCAGCATACTGCTGGCTATAATGCAGGCCCTGATTTGAGACAGCTCTGTTGATCTCTAACGTAACTGGCGTGTGATCCGAGTCATTGATCCAATGATTTTTTAATGGTGGGCTGCCGCTGAAGCCGGCCTGCCAACATTTAAGCTACATTTGGTCAATATATATAATATATGATATATTGAGCTTGTTGTGTCAGCATAGGCCTACCTGGGAAGTCAACCAAGGCTGTAACTGTTACCAATATTCAACCTACTTTGTTCAAACTAAGTAAGTGTTAAAGGTGTAGTCAACTGTCAAAATTCGCGGGACAAGGGTCCCCCAGAAGGCAATAGTGCCCGTGGGTAGGCCAAGGCCCTATTCCATAATAATATTAAATATGCGTTTCATACCCAAAGCCTCATTAAGAGCAAGTTCTCAAATCACAGCAAGCTCATATATACTTGAGCGACATCTATGAGGTAATAATTCAAAGCCCTTGTCTTTTGCCCCTACTTGGTCGCCTACTTGCAAACAAACTGACTGTATTACTGCGGGGATTTGGAAACTGCTTAACCCCCAAGTTTGTATTGTCACCCAGTAAACATTTGTATGACTTTATGCAATGTTGGACCAACGTCAAAGACGTTGGGCCGACATTGCATAAATGTCATACAAATGTCTTGCGTTTGCTGGGCAGGAGGACTTTCTCTCAAACATCGTACATTTATCTAATGTTGGTTCAATGTTGGGCCAGCGTCGCAGACGTTGGCCTAACATTAAAACAGCATTGGATCAATGTCTCGTTTGAGTAGTATCTTGTAATCAGTTCAGTGGCTATATTAATGCCGTCAATCTGTACTCAATAGGCTACTGTTGGCCTACACTTGACCGTCCCAGGCATGCGCGTTTTGAAGCTGAATGATTCTTTAAACTGTGTTAAAGGGACAGGTAGCTGATCTGTGAAGGTTCCAGTAATTCAAAAAGAATATTTCAAACATTGGATCAGCGTCCGTGTTAGCTGGAATGCAGCATATGCTGGTTGAATGTTGGTCCGCCGTTTGCGATGCTGGCACAACATTAAGCCAGCATTGTTTAAGTGTCTTGTGTTTGCTAGTCGATAAACTAAGCAAGTCTTCCTGGAACTAGTATTGCAATGGCTGTAGCGAGAAGACTATAAATTAGTGATAGGCCTACTAACAGACCTGACACGAAGTCTGTGTTGGACAGGATGCCTACACATGTAGGCCTATCCAGTTTGTTCATTGCTCTACAGACTACATGTAGGCCTACACAACTCTTTTGCCCACGGAGTCTATTCAATCTTAAATATATTCACGCCTCAACTAGTTACAACAAGGTACTAAATCTGTAACACAAGTGGCTAAATGAACCTAGTTTCAAAGCTTGTAGGCCTATTTAAAGGGTGAATCGGCGACAACAGCTAAATGTCTGTTAAACGTTAGATGTTTCTACCATCTTTTAGACTCGCTTGCAGCTGGATTGAAACACATTTAGATTTTGTTTTTTTGGTCTTTGCTAAATATGTTAAAGCTGAGACTGTCAGTTTATTTATGACATTATTCACTGCTAAAATTACATCTTGTCATATCCCGAATGTCGGCCTATATGGCCTTTAAAATTTCAAAGATCACCAGAGGTGGGCAGTCGGGCGGGCGGTCAGAAATTCAGCTCTTGCATTTTCTAAGATGTCCGCCTAAAAAGCTTGTGGGTACGATAACTTATTAACCGTTGGTTGGATTGCATTCAAATTTGGTATGGTTGTTTTCTAGGTATTTCTGATGATTTGAATAATTATTGGGAGGAATCCATTAAAAACAAAATTGCTGCCGCAGCCATTTAAAAAAAATGACATGGTGGTAGTGGGGGTCATTTTTCTCTCATTAAGTGTGCACCCACTATGTGGTGGAGACTTATTGTTTTAGTGGTGTCTATTGTTGTTATTATTATTATTAATATTACTATTAGTAGTAGTAAAGCTCTACTGTTACGATGGGCTGGGATTGATGTATTTTAATGTCGATTGATTTCACGACAATAACGTTAAATTGGCTGAACTGAGAACATATCTAAGACCATTAGCTGCAGCTGGTATTGAACAACAATAACAATCAGAGTGCTTGTATACGCAGTGACACCGCCCAGCAAACACAAGGCTACACAAGGCATTCCACCAATGATGTTTCATTGTTGGCCAGCGTCGCCGTCGTTGGCCCAACATTGAAACAGTATTGGGTGAATGCCTCGTGTTTGCTGGGAGGACTGCATCATATTTCTACAGATCTGTAGAAATACGATGCAGCCTTCCCACCTGCCCAGGAAACACGAGGTAGAACATCATTATGTATCTGTATCCCGCGATCTGTATCTATGCACATACAGTCATGTTATTATGTCTTTAAAATATTCTGCCTCAATTCTCTGTCCAAGTGAAAAGCGCGACAAGCAGTTCATGGGGGATATCCTTTTTATCCCCCGCCCACGAAGTAGGGGCGGGTGATATTGTCATCATCATGTCTGGCCGTGCGTCCGTGTTTCGTTTCCGGACGATATTTCTGAAACCGTTAGCCGGATTGCTTTCATATTGCACACAGACTTCTCTTAGGGGGTGTAGATGTGCCTTTTGGGGGTTATGACCTTTGACCTAGTTTTTTACCTTTGATTTTGAGGCGATTATTGACTTCAATTGATTGTGGATGATAAGTTCAGTTTCCGGACGACATCTTGCAAAGCGTTTGCTGAATTGTTTTCATACTGCACACAAACATCCCTGAGGGGGTGTAGATGTGCCTTTTGGGGGTTTTGACCTTTGACCTAAATTGTTACCTTTGATTTTGAGGCGATTATTGAATTAGCTGTCCGTGGAACAATGACCCTGAATGCTCTACTTAGTGCCGTCAGGCTGGGGTTATTATTATTCAACAATTTGACGACGTGAACGCTCTCCAGTCGCCTATTTTTATTCAATCTTCACGATTTTTTTTTTCACCCTCCGATGGATTATCCTGCATTATTCGGAAATCAGCTAATTTGCATATTCAAGATTGACGTCCGACGTGAACACTCCCCAGTCGCCCATATTCATCCGATCTTCACGATTTTTGTTCCTATACACCCTCTGACGTGAACGCTCTCCAGTCGTCAATATGCATCCGATCTGCACAAAAAAAAATTTGAACACCCTCTGATGGATTATCCTCCTCAAGTTCGAAAATCAGTTAATTTGCATATTCAAGATGGCCGCCATGGGCTATTTTGCATATTCAAAAACGACGTGAACGCTCTCCAGTCGTCAATATTTATTCGATCTTCGCGATTTTTTTACTGAACACCCTCTGATGGATTATCCTACTCAAGCTCGAAAATCAGCTAATTTGCATATCCAAGATAGCCGCAATGGGCTAATTTGAATATTCTAGATGGACATGAACGCTCTCCAGTCGTCAATATTTATCCAATCTGCACAATTTTTTTTTAACACCCTCTGATGGATTATCCTGCTCAAGTTCGAAAATCAGCTAATTTGCATATCCAAGATGGCCGCCATAGGCTAATTTGCATATTGAAGATCGACGTGAACGCTCTCCAGTCGTCAATATTTATCCAATCTTCGAGAATTGTTTTCTCAACATGCTCTTATAGATTATCCTGGCTATCCTGAGCACGAAAATCAGTAAATTAGCATACCCAAGATGGCCGCCATGAACTTATTCGCATATTAAAGATCGACCTAAACGCTTTCCAGTCGTCCATATTCATCTGATTTCGCGCTTTTTTTCTGAACCCTCTTTGATGCATTGTCCTGTTTGAGTTTTAAAATTAGCTAATTTGCATATACCAAGATAGCCGCCATGGCACTTCTGCTATATAGCCCTATCGTTACTGCTTTGGCAATAAACTTTAATTGTGGAAGGTGGATACTTTCATATTTGCTATGCAAATGTAAGATCTAGTTATTTCTTGATATTCATGGACAGAGCCTACGGCTGAGGGGTTTTTCATCAATTGATGGCTATTTTTTAAAAAGTGTTCCTATCAATGCATTATTCATAATTGCTATGTTTGTCCAAAAATCTAATTGTTTTAAAGACACATTTTGCATGTAATCCTCATCACTGCTGTCTTCTCATTTGTAACACATATCATGTCATCATGTATGAGACCATTACCATTTGCCTAACACTGTCCGCCTCTCCATCATTCCGCAAAACTATTCGTCACTGCAGTCAAAACTATCTCATTTTTATTGATACAGGTATGTTGCGATCCTGCGGGTTGTAAAATGAGTGGAACCAACTGGACCCCTACTGTCATCAAGAACTCCGATCGCAGGAGTGTGACCGTCGCCCTGGACAACTGTCACGGCCACCTGGTGACGGGTATACGATACTCCTGGAGGGAGAATCCGTGCCAGTACAAGAAATGTGCAGTGTACCACCCAGACACCGGCTTACCCGCTCCAGCATTCATCCACTGGACTCATTTTTAAAAATGATGCATTAAAGGGACTGGCCCTAGCTAAAATCATAAAAAAATCGGTGATTTTATTTCGGGTTCCTAATATGACCATATGATGTAAACATGTACTTAGACTAGAACTGCAAATTTTTATAATTTTTGTGCTGCGCATTCACCAGTTAGCTAGATATAGAGACGAAATTCCCGCATTTCTTATTTTTGACATGGTTGTCAATAATGGTAAATCAGGAATTTCGTCTCTATATCTAGCCTAACTTGTGAATGCGCAGCACAAAAAATAAAACAAATTGCAGTTCTCGTCTTTGGACATGTTTACATCATATGGTCATATGAGGAACCCAAAATAAAATCACCCATTTTTTGATGATTTTAGCCTGGGCCACCTTTAACTCTCGTGCTAATCACGTTTTTAGGCCTCAGTCAAATGTTGGTGATTTGCCTATCATCATCATGCCGCTCGTCCGTCACATTAACCCTTTCAAGCCTGAATTTACCATTGTCATCTTCATCCACTACAAGCCGTGAATTTCTGGCGCAATTCTCGACTAGTTGATAATGATGACTTGAAGTGGATGAAAAAATAAAAGAAAATTGCCATGTATTGGTAAAGCATTTTCATGGAAATTTTCATTCTAAAACCTGTTTTTGTAGGAAAATTAGGTCTGTTTCCAGGAATGTAAAATGATGCTTTGATGCATCGTGAGGGCTTAAAGGTCACATACAGGTTAATAATGACTAAATCTTGATTGAGTTCACACTTGATCTTTCTGTGACCTCTATGACCCTAATTATATTTTCGCCAAATTTTCTCGTTAATGCTATTCACTTTACAGTTATCTATGTATCAATTCAAAATTAAAATAATATATATGTATTTTACCAGTAGTTTGGACAAGTTCAAAAGTGGTCAAAATGGCCGATTCCGGTCTTATTGACTCTAATATGCATAATATCTGGAAAACTGCGTCAGATAGACCATTACTACATAACAAAATGCGTGGTTTCAGGGGTGGATATATACCCTGAAAAATTTCAACTTGATAAAATTTAAAAAAAATGGCGTATTATATGGCGATTAGTATTAGCCTAAACAAAATGTGAGAGCTCATGAAAGGAAGCACCCTGAATTTTTTATATGTGACGGTATATAAATAAAATGATTTTCGCTTTAACCCTTGTCCTGCTGAATTGTTTCAATGGTATTTTTCGTCATTTGAAGCTGGAATTGCTAACGCAATTTCCAGCTTCAAATGACGAAAAATATCACTATTTATGAAAAACAGACATGTCTAAATTTAAATTATTGGATCAACAAAGCGTCTATTAAAATCTATTTTATTAAAATTAAGTGATATTTTTATTGATCTAAAACATCCTTAACCCCGTATATATCCGGGCATAGCAGGACAAGGGTTAAAACGATGATTGGAGGTTGAGGCCTAATTCCGTCGCTGACGGGTTTTGTTAGTTGTGGTGTAGGTACCGGCGTCAGCATCGACGTCGGCGTTGGGATTTCTTTGTGGGCACGATAACTTGCCACATTTTTAGCCCGCTTTTTAATTTAAAAATGTCGGCTATTACAATTAAAGTTCGGTGGAGTCGACGTTGGCGTTAAAATTTACTTGTGGGCACAATAACTTGAAAAGTTTTTCAAGTATACTGCTGAAATGTGTTCTGCATGTTGCTAGTAACCAGTTCTCTGACAAGTGCAATAATGGCTGAAAAAAAATTTAAATGGCCTATTTATTCCGATTTTTTTACATTTTATGTCATAAATTTTACCTTGTGTGCGCAGTAGCTTTAAAAAAATTTCATGTATCCCGCTCAAATTTGTTATGCATGTTACTAAAAAACAGTTCTCAGACAAGTTCAAAATGACCGATCAATTGTGATGTTTACGTCCATAATTTTACCTTGTGGGCGCAAAAACTTCAAAAGTTTTTTATGTATCCTGCTCAATTTTTGTGTGCTTGTTGCTAATAACCTTGTGGGCACGGTAACTTTAAAAGTTTTTCATGTATCTTGTTTAATTTTGTTCTGCATGCTTCTATTTGTTGTGTTTTGGTGTCATACAGGTTTTAATCTAACCATATTGTCTATAATATGTGTGTATATGTCTTTATTACCCTAGACACCTATAAATAATTTCATAACCTTGCGCCCGTATTCAGAAGAGCAGTTCATTTTTAGACTATGGACAATCTGTATTCAGAGGGGTGGTCGCTCCATGATTTCAACCAGCCCACGGTCCTTTTCATAACAGAATCACATTCAAAACAAGACAATTTTGGATACTGGTTTTGATATGAAAGAGATGTATAGCGAACGATTTCTCTGTACACATCATAGGACGTCCTTTTCATTGTTGCTCTGCAGTATATCATCAAGTGGAGGCCCAGCAAACATGGAACATTGATCCAATATTGTTTTAATGCTGGGAATCAACGTTAACCATCTTGTCAAATTGTAGAATATTTAGCAACTGTTTGATGAACAAATGGCAAATGTGGCGATTATTACATGAATAGTCGGCAAAGGAGTCACCAAACGTTCCCTAAATTTGACAAACTGTTCCCCAATTTTTCCTCAACTGTTCGCCAGTTTTAAGTTTTTGGTGACAACATGGCCAGAAAGTGGCGAGCAGTTGGCGCTTATATCTGGCGAGCCCAGAGAATTGTTTACAACAACTTCGTGAATAATTGTAGAAATCAGCAACTGTTTGGGGATTTTTGGTTCAATTGTCAGGGTCAGCAGGAATTTTGAGCATTTTAAAATTTTCTGAGAAAGTTTGGAGAACGTTTAGCGTAATTTGCGTTAATAGTAGTAATAAAATAATTCAATGTCCGTTTTCCTTGCGTCGTTAATATCTGACGCGACCTTAGTTAGCAGCCAGGTTATTCTGGGTAAACTTGTAATAAGTCGCGATAATTAACGTTAAACCACAGTAGTTTTCCATAAAATTATAGATGATATGTGGTTAATTAATGCGATTATTATTTAAACTCCTCCCCCCCCCCCCCCTGTGTTGCATGTATACTTTTTGACGATGAACCACAGATATAGACCAGGCTTATATTTTGTCAAACGGTTTACTTCAGCTTTGAATACGGATTATATTTTAAACATCGTTTCAACCCTAGTTTTAATTGACACCTCCCCTCTGAATACGGCCCTTTTTTGCTAGAGCACTAGTTTTGTCGTGTGGCTATTATTATTATAGTGATATTTAGCAATATTGTTGTCGTTGATATTGACATTGTAATTGCTACATCTTTAATTGAAAAATGTGTTTCCTAAATGATTCTTCAACAACAACACTGTTCCCGTTTTTGGCTGCCTAAATTTATTTCACAATTCATTTTTTATTTAATTCCTGTTTTGTTTTAGTTCAACTGTATTCACACCTGTTTAGTAGTGTTCTGCATTGTTTCTTAAAATGAGATTGTTATAAAGAGACTTTCTTTATATGTGTACTTTCATTGTTGTCTTTTCAGACTACCGATATGTTATTTATGGAAGATTGCTGTAAATTATAATTTCTGTTATGAAATATTTAATTAGCTTCAGTCAGTAATTGTGTTTGAAGTGGGTTTTTTCAACAAAAAATAGCTGATTTAAAAATCGTACCATTTATGGACAGAATAGCTCTATATTGTAATTCGTTATGTACTACTCAGTGTTTCCCTCCCTTTAATTTAAGAGAAGGGTAGTCTGAATATTTTTGTAAACTATGTAAACTAAATACTTAGAATGCTTGAGATCCATCGGCTGTTTATATAGCTGTAGCTGAAAGATCCCGTACATAAATAAATAAAAATCTGACATTGAATGATTACCATGACATACAAATGTTGCAGTTTATGAAGCTACATTATGTGATTTCTATTTGTGATACTCTCCGGTGTAGATAATCTGTTAGATCTCTGTTTATATCTATGAAGATTATAATATAATTGTTTACATATTTTTGATAAACGGATATTTCATATATTATTTTGTGTTAATTAGTGTGGATTTTTATTAGAATGTCTACATTCTGTTATGTGTACCACTATTATGACGTACAACAATATATATTTTTTTTTCAATAAATTGTCGTCAGCTTAATTGTCCTTGTTCTGTCCTTGTTCATTCCGTTACGTGATTCTGTTTGTTTCTTCAATGCTCAGTTTATTACTTTGGATACACTATTAAATACAATGAAATACTTTACACTAATTGATTAATATTTGTATTTTATAAGCCCTGCAGTTAAATATTATGAGAAATAAAAACAGGCTAAACTGTAGGAGGTTTATACGTTTATTAGTATAGTAGGCCCTATTTGTTAGCTCCCGCCGTCACCGTAGGTGAGCGAAGGGAGCTA
Organism: Flabesymbios commensalis; assembly: GCA_964017125.1. NCBI lineage: Eukaryota > Metazoa > Annelida > Polychaeta > Terebellida > Flabelligeridae > Flabesymbios > Flabesymbios commensalis. Next base: position 90,017,425 of record OZ024907.1, read on the forward strand.
TGGATTCTACCTCCGTTTTTTTTTGGCCTCTTCTTTTGCCTATAACTTTGTGAGAAAATAAGCTAGGATAACAATTTTTGGTATGTGGGTTACTTCCAGGTGGCTAATGGACGGGTTAAAATATTTTTAATCTGAATTCAATACGCAAGGTTGCAGAGGAGAAAATGATGATGTGACGGCGTTGGGCCGTTGGGCCGTTGGGCCGTTGGGCCGTTGGGCCGTTGGGCCGTTGGGCCGTCCGTAAACAATTCGTTTCCGGAGCATATCTCTGAAAGTACTTGTCCGATTGTCTTCAAATTTTACACACAACACCCCTAGGGGGTCTAGTTGTGCCTTTTGGGGTATTTGAACTTTGACCTACTTCTGGTTCAGAACTATGACCTATTTAGACGTTTTGACGCGCACTTCGTTTCCGGAGCAGATCTCGAAAAGTACTGGGCCGATGACAGTCATATTGCACATACATGTTCTCTAAGGTCCCTAGTTGTGCCTTTTCAGGTTTTTGGACCTTGACCTTGAAGTTGACCCAGCACTTTGACCTAATTTATAACATCGGTAAATTCGACTGAAAGATTTTGCGGAATATCATGAAAACCGCTCAAGATAACTACACCATTACTATAAAACAAATTGTGAGGTTTCAGGAGAGGATGCATCTTGAAAAATTTCAAGTCGATAAAATTAAAAATGGCCGCCTATCGGCCATTATTCACCTTGACAGGCCTGATATTGCGGAATATCATGAAAACTGCTCAAGATAGCTACACCATTAATATCAAATAAATTGTAAGGTTTCAGGAGAGGATGCATCCTGAAAAATTTGAAGTTAATAAAATTCAAAATGGCCGCCTATCAGCCATTATTCACCTCGACAGGCCTGATATTGTGGAATATCATGAAAACCGCTCAAGATATCTAAACCATTACTATAAAACAAATTGTAAGGCTTCAGGAGAGGATGTATTTTGAAAAAATTCATTTTGTCAAAGTTCAAAATGGCCGCCAATCGGCCATTATTCACTTTCACATGGTCGTTATTTGGTAAACCGTGCTAGATGGCTAGACCATTACTATAAAACAAAATGTGTGATTTCAGGAGAGGATGCATCTTGAAAAAATTTGACTCGATAAAATTCAAAATGGCCGCTTATCGGCCATTATTCACTTTCACATGGCCGTTATTTGGTAAACCGTGCTAGATGGCTAGACCATTACTATAAAACAAAATGTGTGATTTTAGGAGAGGATGCATCTTGAAAAAATTCGACTCTATAAAATTCAAAATGGCCGCTTATCGGCCATTATTCACTTTCACATGGCCGTTATTTGGTAAACCGTGCTAGATGGCTAGACCATTACTATAAAACAAATTGTGAGGTTTCAGGAGAGGATGGATCTTGAAAAATTTCAAGTCGATAAAATTAAAAATGGCCGCCTATCGGCCATTATTCACCTTGACTGGCCTGATATTGCGGAATATCATGAAAACCGCTCAAGATAGCTACACCATTAATATCAAATAAATTGTAAGGTTTCAGGAGAGGATGCATCCTGAAAAATTTGAAGTTGATAAAATTCAAAATGGCCGCCCATCAGCCATTATTCACCTCGACAGGCCTGATATTGTGGAATATCATGAAAACCGCTCAAGATATCTAAACCATTACTATAAAACAAATTGTAAGGCTTCAGGAGAGAATGTATTTTGAAAAAATTCATTTTGTCAAAGTTCAAAATGGCCGCCAATCGGCCATTATTCACTTTCACATGGCCGTTATTTGGTAAACCGTGCTAGATGGCTAGACCATTACTATAAAACAAAATGTGTGATTTCAGGAGAGGATGCATCTTGAAAAAAATTGACTCGATAAAATTCAAAATGGCCGCTTATCGGCCATTATTCACTTTCACATGGCCGTTATTTGGTAAACCGTGCTAGATGGCTAGACCATTACTATAAAACAAAATGTGTGATTTCAGGAAAGGATGCATCTTGAAAAAATTCGACTCTATAAAATTCAAAATGGCCGCTTATCGGCCATTATTCACTTTCACATGGCGGTTATTTGGTAAACCGTGCTAGATGGCTAGACCATTACTATAAAACAAAATGTGTGATTTCAGGAGAGGATGCATCTTGAAAAAATTAGACTCGATAAAATTCAAAATGGCCGCTTATCGGCCATTATTCACTTTCACATGGCCGTTATTTGGTCAACCGTGCTAGATGGCTAGACCATTACCTGATTACTATAAAACAAAGTGTGAGTTTTCGGGGGAGGATGCACCCTGAAAAGTTTTAATTTACGAATTCAAAATGGCCGACAATCAGCATTATTTACCTCGATAGGCCTGATATCAGGTAAACCGTGCTAGATAGCTAGACCATTACTATAAAACAAAATGTGACGTTTAGAGAGAGGATGCCTTTAAAAAACTTTCGACTCAATCGAACTCAAAATGGCCGCCTATCGGCCACTATTTACTTTCACATTGCTGATATTTGGTAAACCGTGTTAGATAGCTGGGCCATTACTATAAAACAAAATGTGAGATTACAAGAGAGGTTGCATCTTGAAAAAAATTGACTCGATCAAATTCAAAATGGCCGCCTATCGGCCATTATTTACTTTCACATAGCCGGTTTTTAGTAACCGTACTAGATGGCTAGACCATTACTATAAAACAAAATGTGAGATTTCAGGAGAGGATGCATCTTGAAAAATTTTGACTTGATCAAATTCAAAATGGCCTCCTATCGGCCATTATTCACTTTCACATGGGCGATATTTGGTAAACCGTGCTAGATGGCTAGACCATTACTATAGAATGAAATGTGACATTTCAGCTGAGGATGCATCTTGAAAAATTCCGACTCGATCAAATTCAAAATGGCCCCCTATCGGCCATTATTTACTTTCACATGCCCAATATTTTGCAAACTGTGTTAGATGTTAGTCTATTACTATAAAACAAAATATGAGGTTTCGGGGGAGGGATGCACCCTAAGTTTTTAACTAGTTTATATCGAATTCAAAATGACCGTAAATCAGCTATTAGTTACCTCGATTGGCCTGATATCGGGTAAACCATGCCAGATAGGTAGACCATTACTGGGATACTGATTAGGATCATTAATTTTAATGGAGGTTTGCAATCTCTGACAAAAACTGTCTAGTTCTTATCTTACTCTTAGACTGAGCTTCTTAGACCTAGTTGTCTTGCGTCTTGATTTTTGACCTAGCCTAGTACTACATTAAAAACCCTACACAAAATTGCTTAAATCAAATTCTAATTCGTCGCGGGAGCTCCTGGACTTATGTAGTCTTGTTATTTCTGTGAGTGTGACTGTCAGTGCATTAGCTTGCTTTCGGTAGGCTGTCATATTATTTATACAGTAGGCCCATTATTTTAATTTAAAGAATGTAGAAATAACCTACAACAATAACATCAATGTATATATTTTTTTCCCAATATATTGTCGTCAGCTTATATGAAAATCCTTGCTCATATCTGGATAGAAATATTCCGTTCCGTGATTTGTATATCTCGTTCCGTTCCGTGATTCTCGGCGTTCCGTTTCGTGATTCAGTATACGCCGATATAACCTGATACCAACTCTGCCGCTCAAAACCAAAAACAGCTACTGTCTTTTGACTTTACGTAACACAACTGTGTCTTTTTTCGTACCTGAATTATTAGATCTCTGTTTATATCTTTTTTATGGATTTCCGATTTTCTAGTCATCGCCAATTTCACCCCTTTTTTGTCATGAAATTCTCTCGAATTTGTTGTTTCCGCTTCTTTCTCCATAACCTGTAGTCAGGCAGAATATCGGCAAATTTACCCTAACCTTAAAATTCATACGAAAGTTTATATTTTGATTGATTTGTGTTCAGCAGAAGCTAGAGTCATTATTTCCACTGGGAGTACTAAATTTCAGTCAGTTTCAGTCAGATTACAAGATCTCGACGTCAACCCTGGTAATAATATTTTGTCCTTGCAGTGCGACTCAACCTCACACCTGCAACTACATAGTGTGGTGCAAGCCAGACCAAAGTGGTGTCATTTACACCACCCATGACATTCTGATTTGCTGCCACATTTAGTCAGCTGCTGTCATCTCTCTGCAATAGTGGGAAGTCTCTCCAGAAGATCTGCCAACTATTGTCTTCTTCGTACATACCCAGTCTGCAGAGCACGCTATGTCCGGCTGGATTATTGTTGACTCCTTATGATGCCCGTCTGGTGACAACTCCTTGCAAACATCTTCAGTCTTGCATCATCGATGCCCTCAGCTGTGCTGGACCTGTCATACATCATTCAGACACAAACCTACATAAGATATCCATGTCACTTAATTTGTGGAAGACATCAGTTATCTCATCACATACATCACATCTTCTTTCTTTGTCGCAGAAGCTAGACACACCATCAAATCCCGTGATTTGTGCAGAGGCGTGAATACCCCTGCTGTTTGCTCAATCACTAACAGGAAAACCATATTCCTCTGTAGCACTTGATATATGGATAGAAACAACAATGAACAAAGGATCAAGGCTCAAATCCGGTTGGCTGCAATTCTCACCAATGAAAAAAACAACTTCTGTCAAACACACGGAATGTGAACAACATAAGTAGAGTCAGAGCAACTATTCATCACCGTGTCGAATTTAGGAAAGAAATCAGAATAAAGCATGCTGATTGCTCACCAAGTGAGATAAAGAAAGACGAGCAAGCTGTACAAGATGTCAGTGCTTGCCTTACAGAATTCATGTGTGACCCATTTAATCATGTTAACCCTTTGACTTCCAGGCCGGAGTGCATGCCAGGATCCAGATATACTGGTGTAGGAGTTCTATTTTTCGTCATTTGAAGCTGGAATTGCTAACGCAATTTCCAGCTTCAAATGACGAAAAATACATAAATGTAGTATATATTTGACGAAAGTGTCATTTTATGGTTACGTTCATTGACGAATGACGACGGAAATTGCCGTCATGTATGGTAGTGAAAAGGTTAATGAGACACTTCGATCTCTACAGGCAGGAATTCCAGCTTATAATAGTTTGGCTCTAGATCTGAAATACGCAAAGGTGGATGGGATACAGAAAGTACAGGACTTCATGGCTGAAAGAGTGTAGTCTAAGAGAATTCTCTTAATGACAGAGTATCTTGCAGTAGACGTAAAAACTTTTCAAATAAAGAGATCACAAAAACAGCTCGGGTGAACCTCGAAGTCAAAACCGAAGAAATGGAAAATCAAAGTTGTGCCCTCAACCTTGAAAATGTCATGTGCCACAGAGTGACAACTGAATGCCTTTCGATATTTAATGCTAATGGAACCATGCGTAAAGTTCAATCATTGATATGGGTCTCATCTGGCACCTGGCCACTCTACTAAAGAGGACAGAGAGAAAATGGATGGAACCAAATACACTTGGGGAGAATTTGCAGTTAAGTTGGTACACTTTCTGCTTGCTAGACACCAACATTCAGAGCAGATCGTTCGTGTAAAGGATCCATATGATCTTCCATACTCAATGAAAGATAGTGAGAGGATACTGCGACAAGAAAACTGACTTGCATATTCCTGATATTTATATAAAGTCAGGAGATGTGTTCCCATCTGGTAATGATTTTCATGCTGTATTGCGCAAACCTGAAAACAAGATTAGACTTAATCATTCCTTAACCTAACATTCCAGTAAGTAGCAGATACGACACTTTCTGAAATTATATACTGTGTAGTGGGAAGCACTCCCTTAAATCTCACAACAGGATATCTTGTGCCAGAGCTTGAGTGCACCCAAGCTGAAGCAGACACAGCTTTGTTCTCAATATACACTTGTCTTCGGTCTCAGGGTTACAAAAAACCGGTTGTTGTTGACACCGAGGACACTGAAAACTATGTTCAGGCAGCCTATGTTGCGGATAAGTCCACCGGTCTACTTTGCTTAAAACATAAACTCCAGCTCATTGACGTAAGCCATCTATGTAGTGAATAAATGGCTGAATATATCATACCGCTGCTATGCTGACTGGTTGTTATCATAACTCTGGTTTCTATGAAGTGAGCAAGAAAATAATTGCGGATCGTTCTGAGAAGTCCGTGGAAGCACAAAACTTGTTAATATTGTCATGTGTTACACAACTGCCAGTAACACAATGAATACTAAGTGACTTAGAGAAGTTTGTAATTCGACATGGTTACAATGATTCAAAGTCTGACAAAACTTTGGGTGATGGACGAGCAGCCAAGTGGAGGGTGCAGAAGAAAAAGAGCACTACACGACTTGTACCCGTGATAGACTTCGTCCACACTTAGAGCGGGAAAACTATCTTGCATATGTGCAAGCATATTACCAGCTTCACAATCACCCTTCTCCTATAACTCATGGCTGTTATCTTGTAAATGGACTATGTCTTCCTGTGCGCGATATCCTGCCTCCCCTGCCACCGTTATACCTTGCCTGCAAATCCTGGGGCAGAGTGCATCGTCACAGCAGTAGTGAAAGTGAAGACAGTAGTGGGTCTAGCGAGTGCAGCTCAGTCAGTGACTTCTGTAGTGACAAAGATCTTTAAAGATGTCAATCGCAAAACAAGTTCCCAGCTCTACAAATAGCCATTACATTGAATTTGTCATAACAAAATATGTTCATTTTGGCATTCCATTGAATTTGCCATGCTAAAATAGTAGAATTTGACAAATTATTCATCTGTATGGCATGTTTCGTTACCGAGTTATCTTTTTTCAAAATGGCGATGGCGGCCATTTTGAATTTAGAGGTCAAGATGGTCACAGATCTAAAAAAATAAGCATTCCATTAAATTTGTCGTGTCAAAAAATAGTATGATTTGATATATCACTTATCTTTATAGCCTGGTAACGTCCAGAGTTATCGTATTTTATATTTTTCAAAATGGCGATGGCGGCCATTTTGAAATTTTTCCCATCGATTTTGAGAGGTACATGGGAGCTACATTTTTTTCTAAAGTGTTTTATTTGACAAATCAATCGAGAAACAAACGTAGGAAGAAAATGGTCAAGGATCCTTCGAGATTGACTCTACTACTATTTATCGTATCATGTTTGTAAGGTCAATGTCTTCCCACTGTTTCAGTTAATGGTTAGGGCCTACACACTTTATCGTATCGTGTTTGTCTGATGAATGGCTTTTCACTTTTTCAGTCTATGGTTACACCATTTATCTTATCGTATTTGTCAAATCAATGGCTTTTCGCTGTTTCAGTATATGGTTACACCATTTATCGTATCGTGTTTTTCAGGTCAATGACTTTTCACTGTTTAAGTTCATGGTAACACAATTTATGGTATTGTGTATGTCAGGTCAATTTTTTTTTCACTGTTTCAATCTATGGTTACACCATTCATCGTATCGTGTATGTCAGATCAATGTTTTTCTACTGTTTCAGTCTATGGTTACACCATTTATCGTCTGGTGTAGGCTATGTCAGATCAATGTTTTTCTACTGTTTCAGTCTATGGTTACACCATTTATCGTCTGGTGTATGTCAGATCAATGTGTTTTCACTGTTTCAGTCTATGGTTACACCATTTATCGTCTGATGTATGGCAGATCAATGTGTTTTCACTGTTTCAGTCTATGGTTACACCATTTATCGTCCGGTGTATGTCAGATCAATGTATTTTCACTGTTTCAGTCTATGATTACACCATTTATCGTCTGATGTATGGCAGATCAATGTGTTTTCACTGTTTCAGTCTATGGTTACACCATTTATCGTCCGGTGTATGTCAGATCAATGTATTTTCACTGTTTCAGTCTATGGTTACACCATTAATTGACTGGTGTATGTCAGGAAAATGCCTTTTCATTGTTTCAGCCCATGCTTACATTTATTCATCTTTGATGTAGCAGTGAAGTCATTGCATTGACGTCATCACTAATGCATATTATAGGGTGCTACATATTTCTGGATAACCTTATGGTGAATATATATCCCTATGTATCATACTGGCGTTCAAAGCCAAAAGACAGTAGCTATACGTGCTGCGGTGCACGCCTGTTGGCGTGAAGTTACAACGAACGGCGCTGCTGTGGGAGTGAAGTTACAGCGAGCGGCGCTGCTGTGGGAGTGAAGTTACAACGAGCGGCGCTGCTGTGGGAGTGAAGTTACAGCGAGCGGCGCTGCTGTGGGAGTGAAGTTACAGCGAGCGGCGCTGCTGTGGGAGTGAAGTTACAACGAGCGGCGCTGCTGTGGGAGTGAAGTTACAGCGAGCGGCGCTGCTGTGGGAGTGAAGTTACAGCGAGCGGCGCTGCTGTTGGCGTGAAGTTACAACGAACGGCGCTGCTGTGGGAGTGAAGTTACAGCGAGCGGCGCTGCTGTGGGAGTGAAGTTACAGCGAGCGGCGCTGCTGTGGGCGTGAAGTTACAACGAACGGCGCTGCTGTGGGAGTGAAGTTACAGCGAGCGGCGCTGCTGTGGGAGTGAAGTTACAGCGAGCGGCGCTGCTGTGGGCGTGAAGTTACAACGAACGGCGCTGCTGTGGGAGTGAAGTTACAGCGAGCGGCGCTGCTGTGGGAGTGAAGTTACAGCGAGCGGCGCTGCTGTGGGAGTGAAGTTACAGCGAGCGGCGCTGCTGTGGGAGTGAAATTACAGCGAGCGGCGCTGCTGTGGGAGTGAAGTTACAGCGAGCGGCGCTGCTGTGGGAGTGAAGTTACAGCGAGCGGCGCTGCTGTGGGAGTGAAGTTACAGCGAGCGGCGCTGCTGTGGGAGTGAAGTTACAGCGAGCGGCGCTGCTGTGGGAGTGAAGTTACAACGAACGGCGCTGCTGTGGGAGTGAAGTTACAGCGAGCGGCGCTGCTGTGGGAGTGAAGTTGCTATTGGAACATGCTATGTCTACCTCATTACTCACCAGGTCAGGTGAATTATTATGTCTCCCCTCTCACAGAGAGGTGGGGACATGCGGTATCGAGACACAATTGCAGTTTTCTTTTAAATATATGTTTTTGTGACAGATTAATTGTATTCCCGAGGGTTGTACATTCAACAAGTATTTAGTGAACTACTGTTAAGTATTTATTTGGCATGCACATTTTATTTTCTGAAATATATATTTTATGCATTTGTTTGCTGGTATGTTCATGTTGTCAATGGTGTGCATAGTAATATAATGAAACATTATTTCATTATTACCTCGTGGGTAAATATTAGATACTTTTTTATTTAAGTATTTATTTTATCGTATAAGATAAACATATCTGAAACAATCATTTGATTATTCTATTCAGCTGTATACTATTTGAATACACACCAATTCTGACATCACCATAATTGCGCAAGAATTTAATTATACTAACTAAAAAGTAAAACTACCTGCAGATAAGCAAAGCTAATCCTCAAATATTGTCTATCTCTGCAGAATCGAAAGGGGCTTCAACTGAGAAATGATATCTGCTGCATTCCGAAGATAATTATATTCACCAGTGTCCGGTGTTGTCAAAACGAGTGAAGATTAAACGCACAGTTGCCATATCATTTTGTATCAATGATCGCAGCCATATTACTTAGACTGACGTGTCCGTAATGTTATAATATTAGCATTTGTAGCAAATATCATTATTTATTGTATTCGTGACATCATTACCTCGACAAATAAATTTACGTTGTTTCTTACAAACAAAATGTGATAATACTGGATAATACTGGAGCAAACTGGATAATACAGAAAACAACAGTACCTGATAAAAGTAGACAGTAATGTTGTTTGCCTTTGTCCCTAAAATCACACCTTAATCGATCGCAATGAATAAAATACACACATTGCAGAATTGTACCATGCCCTATCTTATATATCAGCGGAATGAAATTTGTGGATTATGTCATTTGATATAATATATTTACCTCAATGTATTCAAAGATCAGGATACGATAATTTGGACATAATTGATTTCACTGCATCACTCAAAGCAAAGACAGTTTAAAATAATATGTAAACATGGCCATTTTTTCAGTCCGACACACTTTTCACATACTGATAATGTCTTCACTTCAATGGCATGTCACACTTAATTGTGCAATGTACTGTACCTATAAAAGCAATTCTTATGATATAACTTTCGTGAGTTAAACATCTAGTTTCACGTCTTATTGGCACTGATGATGTAGTATTGTTTCGGTTTGGGGAGTTAAAAGCTCTTGTTACATTCTGTCGTCCATTGGATTCCACTTGAAGTGAAAATCAGTGCGAGGTGAAGTTCACATAGAAATAATGCTCGTCCATTTCCGATTCAGTGAGGTGTACACATGGTCCTAAATACTGTTTCAATGTCGGGCCAGCGTCAAAGACTGTGAGTCAACATTGAAACAGCATCGGGTGCCACGTGTTGACAAGCACCGGCGATCGTGGTGGAAGAAATACAGGTTGAAGATATATTTTAACGTGTCTCCTTGGTTCTTCCCTTAATTATATCCTGGACATTTAGGATTATGGCCCATGTTTAGAAAATATTAAACCAATTTTTTCTCTATAGTACTTAAGCAGACTAAAACCGGGCCTCGGAGTTCGCGAAATGAAATGAATCGGGCTTTAGGCCACCTTTGTGCACATATAGGCTAAACTGGGCCAGGAGAGCCTCCTGAGGATGGTGAGATGATTGAGATGACACTGTCCTCCAGACACAGGATTCGAAATTCGAACCCTGGCGGTCTGAGACCGAGCACGCCACCTCTCGGTCACGGAGGCTCCCCACAATACTGACTCGGAGTTCGCGAACTCCTGCTCTAGTTTGTAATGGAATAATCCAGAGCTCTAGGAATTACTGTCTATCTTATTATTGTAATATTTACAACGTATTTACTGGAGTGTATCAGTATTAAACATAATCTGAATAATTAATAAATTATATAAAATGTTTGATTTGAAAATAATGTCCACATGTATCCTTTATCTCAACCTAAGGGGATTACCTCGCCAACAAGCTGCTGACAAGTGTAGGGAGTCTCTGAAAACAAATTATTTTTGCAGCTTGTTAGCCTACATTTCTAGTGTTTCATCAATTTAAATAACTGTTTCGGTTCAAAAACATACCTTGCATCTTTAATATATCTAGGTGACAGTGTCAAGTCAACGATAAAAGTTATTTATGAAGATATATCACTTCTCAATTTAATTTCTTCAGCAAAGCCAGGGGGAATGTGAAAAACTGCAAGTCATTTTGTCTACTATTATATCATGTATATATAGAATTGTAAAGTAGTACCGTCTCTTATGTTTTTTTTAATAGAAATAGTTTATATCAATTGTCTTGTGTTATAGACTCATTATCGACCCATTATGGTGCGATATCTAGACATTGTATCGCAACAGTATAGGCCACTTGCCAAAAATGGTATTGTCATATCTGAACATTATCATGTCATATAAAATAATGTGATATCATGCCATAAAAAATAGTAGGGCCTTCATTTCAACATATAATGCCATACTATTTACAAGATGATCACACCCCCCCCCCCCGCCCTTTTCCGTCTAGTTTAGAATATAGAACCCTTATCAATTGCGATATAATGTATATCTGTTAATATTCGCGAGGTTTTAGTTTTCGCCAATTTCGCGAGGAGGACAAATTCGCGAATCAATAACCTCGCGAAAATTATAATTATAATAGCGCTACTGAAGTAAAACTTCGTAAAAAGTCCCGAAATCTGAAATTCGCGAAAATTTAAACATCACCAGATCTACAGTAAGTCGCCTTAGACCTCAGTCAACTCTACACACGAACTGAAACGTTTTAAAAAAACATTCCCATCCACAACTTACTGCTGGAACTCCCGGCAGACGAGACAATTAAGCATATAGATGATCGTAATAACCTTAAATCAAATTTATATCGCAGTTTACCTAAGAAAATATCGTACTTTTACATGTGTTGCAAAAAAATTGACATTACATTAGGTAGAATTACAATAATTTATTGCAGTGCAGTGAACTGCTATATCACTTGTATCAAAATCACGTTGCTGATATTGTCCCTGTGGGGTAATAGAAACCTCTTGAGCATTATGCTGTTGACTGTCCACTGCATCACATTGCCAGTGAAGACCTTACAGCTGAACTGTTGCAACTGCAATTATCCCCCACTCTACATGCTCTAAACCCTGTACTTTTTTGGTGATGTCCTGTCTACCATTAAAAAATCATTTGGTGCATTGATATGGATTAACAAAAAACATTAACACTGGTCATCTTAATTGAGCTCACATAATTGCGAATACAAACCGAGAAAATACGAGACGTTCAGCCAATGTTTGCTTAATGTTGGTCCAGCAGACGATGGGCCAACATAAAACCAACATTGGCTGAACGACTCATGTTTGCTGGGAAGTCTAGCCCCCTGCAAACGTGTCATAAACGTATCTAGAATGACCCGCTGTGTACCATTTATAAATTCTTTTGCTGGGATATCACCGTCAGCTGTCGAGCTAAAACTTTGCCCTAGGATTCTTCGCATCGATTGCCACGACACAGACACCACCGTTCATCAGTAGCCATGTAGCAAGAGAAACCATGGATTACATTTTACATTTGTTTCGATTCAAAATAAAATATGTTTATTCAAAAACTGTATGTTATATAATCATTATCTTATTAACAATAATGTAACTGCCAGACATATTCAACAGTTTGGAGCATTGATATGGATTCATGAAAAACAGCAACACTAGTCATCATAATTGATGTACAAAGTTTAGCCCCCTTACTAATATATAATAAACGTATCCCAACTGATAACCGATTGCATAGCATTGCCAATTAAAAACAAAGTTTTTGCGTTATATATTTAGTAGAAACATATCTCACATAAAATATATATATATTACTCAAAATAGCTAGAAACTGATAAAATATCGAAATAGGCATCAGCCATTACATCATGGATTTTACCCTTCAATTTATTTCCTTACAATGCGGTAGACCGTTTTGCGATAAGCAAACAACACTCCTTAAAATACATAGCATACATGGCATACTTTAAAAAACACAGATTAATTCATGGTGTGACTGGGGTCTGTGGGTAATGCTCATTACAAAGGAAAGAAAATAATGTGGTGAGGAAGTTTTAATTACTTTCTTCTTTTGCCATAGCGCGTATTATAAACATGCTAGGTTACACTATCCGATGACATTAATATTCATCAGCATTATGGTATCGAGGAGGCTAAAAATCACTTTGAAGTGGTTTATCAATAGGACAGTCACTAATAAAATATACCCTAACTTCGACAATTGTTTTGGATCTCCGACAGTAACGCTAATTTGTATTTATTTTGGTTTGTCTTTCTGCCCATTCAGTTTTGTGTGCTGAAATGAATCTCTTCGATTTATTTTTCGTATGTAGTAGGTATACTAGTCAATTTAAATAGTTTTCTATTTTATTATCATGTTTTAATTCGGCATATGTTCTGTATTTAGTACATCAAGTATTAGTTATTGTCTGAATTTATTGAATTAAAAACGTTTTAGAATTTGTGTATTTTAACAAGATGTTATGATTGCTTGGCATTGTTAGTCAGTGGGATGAAGGATCAAAAATAATTTTCCGTTGAACTTTACTCATAATTAGGTTTCTTGGTGCCAAAACAAAGATAAACATCTTAGCTGAAAATCTAGAGGGGGGTACCTTAATCAAAATGATCCGAAAATAGTGAGCCGGGGCAAAATGTTCCGCTTACCGAAAATTATATTTTGTATCCTATATCGGCCATTATCAGTGCAATCTGCACATATGAGGTGTCTACACCCAGGTTTTAGCGGTCAAATAACAGTATAAAGCCGGTTATAGAAGGGTACATTTGACAGAAATGTCCAAAAAGGGTAAACTGAGAAAAAATGACCCGCCATTACCAAAAATTCTATTCTGTGTCATATCTCTGCCAATATGACGGATATCTGCACATATGAGGTGTCTATACCCATGTTTTGATTATTAAATATCATTTTAAAGCCAGTTATAGACTGATCAGGTGAATTTTGCTGCCATTACCTGATGCTCCGTGTTTTTTATTGTAATGGCGGGACATTTTGTCTCAGTTTGCCCTTTCGGACAATTCTGTCAAAGCTACCCGCCTATAACTGACATTATAATGTTATTTGGCCATAAAAATCTGAGTATAGACACCTCATATGTGGAGATAACCGTAATATTGGTCAAACAATGATACGAAATATAATATTCGGTAATGGCGGAATATTTTACCCTGGTTTACCCTTTTCGGATATTTTTGACAAAAAAAACAGGTGTGATTCAATTACGAGGCTTTATTGGACAGTAACACCAATTACTGTCTGGACAAAGGCAATATCACTAATACAAAATAGCAGCACTCACAACTGAGTGAACAATCTGATTACAATAATTTAAATTATAACATGGGTGTCTCTTTAGAAGTCATACTATATTCTACAACACATGTCGGCCCCGACATGTGTTAGCTCACACATGTCAGTGACGTCCTATCTGGCTGTTCTAGTCTCCCCCTGACATTAGCATGTATTCCTTAATTTCATAACTTCTGTAGTTCTGTCATGTCTGTAACGTTAGGCCTTAGGCTTTACAATTAGAATCCTATTTGATAGGGACCATTTTATTTTTAAATTGACAAGATCTGTGCCAATGTAACTTACGACGTCCCTCTATAAAACTAACGTTAGACCTTTTTGGTTTGAATTTAAGTCCAGAATTGCTTCGTGGCCCCTCGCCTAGGGCGGAGTCTAATAACATGAGAATCCAACACATTTCAATATCCAAACTTGATTCATATACCATGGTATCACATCACAGATAATTGCACCCGTCGCCCTCGAGGGGGGTTGGCGTCTGCAGATCCGACATGGCATAAATAATGGATGGATTGCTCTGTATTATTGAAGGAGTTTTAATTTGTTATTCAGAAGTCAATCAATATAATGATTTATCAAATTGACAAACAAATTTATCTTACAAATTTACACTCCGTTTCAACTATTCGTGCTCTGAATTATACAATTTAATTTTTCAATACACAGCTAATAATAAGACTTTGAACCATTCAATTTCCACCTCCGAAACTAGAAGAGCGGCTCACCCTGTCACATGACGACATCAGCCAATCACCGCCGTCATTCAAACTTGGGCCGTCGTTTTCAGCTTGTTTGTCTCTCAAACAATAACATTTGAAGGAGAAGCATCCACTACAAGCCGCAAATTGGTGACGTCACTTCATTACGTGTAGTTAATGACTCCAAGTAAAGTGGGTGACAAATTAAATAAAGTTGCCATATACATGGATATACTTTTTTGGAAAATGTTTGTTCTAAAGTTATGTGTGAGGCGTTACGTTAATTTTCAGGGATGCGATAAAGAATCGTTTAATTGGTATCTGATGACACGTTTTCGTCATACAAACTAGAATATCCTACAAATTGGGCGACTCAATTCTGCCTTGCAAAACTAAAATGCAGTAACTGATTAGCTCTCAAGTACACAGTTACTGCCTTTCACCTTTGCTACTGCCTAGCAAAGGTGAAAGCCATAAATATTACAATCATAATCCAATGTATGCCATGCTGTCTGCTGATGAACTCGTAACTAACCAGTTAACACACGACATTGAAACTGTGGAGGCTCAATGTTGGGGTAGGTTGGAGACGTTGACAACCATTGAGTCACTATAGGCATAGGCCCTATGATGGCTCAGTGCTGGCCATCGTATACGACGCCGTCCTAACATGAAGCCCTCACACTCAATCACACTTAATCGGAACCTTGAAATACAGGGAATCCTTTAGATACAGGAAATCCTATAGGTAGGCCTACGAGAAATTCTTTAGGTACAGGAAATCCTTTAGTGGCCTACATGGAATTGATTTTTAGGCATCTTGGGGACAAAAGGGTTAATATTGTGACGACAGAAACCTGACTGTCTGGACAGATAGTTCAGTAATATTGACTTTTGGTGTTGAAAAATTTAGGACAGAAACCAAACTTTGCAGATATACTCTAAATACTCCACCAAGGCTTTCTAATAGCTTTTCCACCCCAGGAAGCTTTGTGATATATCTGGAAAGCTCTGATATGGTATTTGGTGATTCTCTGTCAATTTTCTTCTCACGTGTTCGCGTCTTTCTTATATTATTGATCAATATTGCTACACTCAGGTGTGTGTGAAAACGCATGCAAATTGACATAAAGATGTAATTTAACATGTGGCACTCGTTTAATACCTTTTCACGTTGATTAATATATATTTATCTTGACCACTGGTCAGTGGTTGATGTGGCAGGAGGCTGTCAGTGTCCTTGGGGTTAGCGTGACTTTCAAATCTCTTGTCACACTCATTTTGGGCGAGATGTAGTCAAGCTGTCAACATCTAATTCTGAAATCATAATGCAAAACTGACAAAATATACGAAATGTTGTTTGTTCTGACAAAGCGAATAGAGAAACGTCGTTTTGTCCAACTTCGTGATTGCTTATTTATTAACATGACATAACGACAAAACAGAAGCATTGATCGCTGTTGGTAGTTCAGAGTGTATGTATAATCGATCTCTAATGTATGTATACTCGTCTCTCTCAGTACCCGCCACAACAAGTGCTCCAGACTCACTTCGTCACAGACGAGATCAGGGTATCACTCTAGTGAGTCTCAAGTTGAGCAATGTTCTGATCATAATCACAGCGAAGTTATTTTGACAACAACACGACATGCAAAATGGTGTCAAATGTATTCTCAGTGGTATTATTTATTAGTCGAATATTAGAAGTTGATTTATCAATTTATCCGACTGGTGCCATTCTAGTCAGAGGGAGCTATTCCAGGTGCAAAGATATAGTTCTCCACAAGGAGAGTATTGTGTGTGAAATACACAATCAGGAAGATGAGAGGAAGATAGAGGGATTTGGTTTATCAGGATGCTATGGATCTACCTTGTCATGCCCAGAAGGTGATATCAAGACATGTATGCCGCTCATGACAATCAGCGTTCTACATTACCAGTGCTTCTGTCATTTCATAGAAACTGATACTCCTGTTGAAAACAAATATTATTGGTCAGACTGGATACTTCTGGAGGAACATTTCCGTGTTTTCCGGTACAAGCGGCAGTTAATGGTTGACAATGGAGGCACATCCTTGGTTGATGAATACAGTAGAATTTACGATCCTGTGATTTACATTGTGGCAAACACTAGTTTATCACCAGAGATCGTATACAGCGCATCATCTCAACACAACACTGTGCATCAACCTGCGAAAGCACATTTAGATTACTTTGGCAACTCCTGTTCCTCCTGGGCAGCAGGTAGTGACCCAAATCCATGGCTGAAGATCAGTTTACCAACCTCATTCTCCGTGCTCGGCGTCTACATAATGCAGAGGTGTGATCGGCTACAGTACCCAACAGTGGTTGACGTGACAACATCCACCGATGATGTAACCTGGCATGATGTAGTTATAGCTGAGGACATAGAATCACGTTACAGCTCTTATGACAATTATGGTTCTGTCAGCATCTGGTTTCCTACCAGGCTTGAATCACAATATTGGAAAATATTCATAGTTAGTTATGTAGCCTACCCGTCCATGAGATGTGACTTGATCGGGCACCCTGTGCTGTATATTGTGGCAAACACGTCTTTATCGCCAGAGACTGTATACAGTGCATCATCTCAATATAGCACAGCATACCCACCTGAAAGAGCACGTATAGATTACATCGGTGGTTACTGCTCCTGGGCTGCAGCAACCGCTGACACGCAAAATCCATGGCTGAAGATCAGTTTACCAATTCCTTACGCCGTGATTGGGGTTTTCATCATGCAGAGATGTGACTATAAACAATATGCAACAGTAGTCGACCTAAGAACATCCACTGATGATGCAACCTGGCAGGATGTAGTTATAGCTGAGGACATATCTACTCGTTACAGCTCTTATGACAATTATGGATCTGTCAGCATCTGGTTTTCAACCACATTTACCACACGATATTGGAAAGTATACATTGTCAGCTATGTAGGCTACCCGTCCATAAAGTGTGATTTGCTAGGTTATTATGCTTAGTGCCACATAGAATGGTATATTAAGCCAGCCCTACTTTGTACATTGTATAGAGACGATTTTCTATATGATATAAATGACTACGAAATTCTGTATGCCTGTTATATTGATTTATATGTATATAATTATATGGCTGTATATAAAGTAACAGGAATACAACATTGGTCATTTTTTCTAAATTGCATGCTTCACAAATTTTACTATGCGTACAGTAAGCCACAAGTGTACAACAAGTTATATTTGTACAGTAAATTATATGCATACATTGAGCTTTGTGTGTACAGGGAGCTCTATGTGTGTAGTAAGCTATATGTGTACAGTAAGCTATATATGTACAGTAAGCTATGCGTGTACAGTAAGTATATGTACATGTATACAGTAAGCTCTATGTGTAAAGTAAGCTAATGTGTACAGTTGAATATATATGTGTACAGAAAGCTTCACGTATGTATACAGTAAGCTCTATGTGTAAAGTAAGCTAATGTGTACAGTTGAAGATATATGTGTACAGAAAGCTCCACGTATGTATACAGTAAGGTCTATATGTAAAGTAAGCTATTTGTGTCAGTTGAAGAGCTATCTATAGAGTGAGCTATATGTGTACAGTAAGCTCTACGTGTACAGTTACAGCTCTATGTATACAGTAGCCTAAGTAGCAGGTCCTGTCACCAGCCATCATATATTTTATACCTCGCTTGTCATTCCGGTTTCCAGCCAGATACTTTATTATTGTGTGTATATGACTACGTCCACTTAACCTTTTCACTACCATACATGACAGAAATTTCCGTCGTCATTCGTCAATGAACGTAACCATAAAATGACACAAATTTTCGTCAAATATATACTACATTTATGTATTTTTCGTCATGTGAAGCTGGAAATTGCGTTAGCAATTCCAGCTTCAAATGACGAAAAATAGAACTCCTACACCAGTATATCTGGATCCTGGTATACACTCCGGCCTGGAAGTCAAAGGGTTAAAGAGAATGGCAAGATCATCTGGACATAAACAACTAAACATATATAATATAATCAGTACACATATATATCTTATAGTTACTTATATATATTTTTGTTTTGAAAACATTCATTTATTCAGGATTACAAACAGCTTTTGGGCCACAAAGTTGGTCTTCTGTGTATGAATAATGAAAAATTAATGAATAATGCATGGGTCGGTTATCGATAATCATGTTTCTGAAGGAAGTTTGGAGCAGCATGGCATATTAATTTATTTGGAGAATCTACGGTGTTGGCTATAAAAGTATGAGTAGCGGAACATAGCTTGATATTTGTAGTTCTATCATTCACATTTACATGAATTATCATATCCAATAATTTTTTCTTATTTTGAAATAAATCTGGCAGTAAGAGTGTTTGTAACTGGCGTAAAAGGGTAATTCTAAAGATTTAGTACTGTGGGCATTCTAAAAAATAGTGTTTGGGAGATTCATCTTTGTCTCTACAATTATTACGCAAAACTTGGTTTCTATTAAATTATAGGTGAACCTTTGCTGGTTAAGTGCGCTTAGACCTAATCTAATTCTAGTATGATGCCTATATTCAGGTCCTGTGCAAATATGTTTGTATTGTGGTTTTTCAGTTTTTTCAGAACAAATTATCTTAAAAATATTTATAGTTACACTTTCTTTATTATTAGTAGGTAATTTGTTCCAAGCAAGGATCGTACTTGGAAGAAAACTACTCCTATACCTGGATGTTCGGCATTTTATGTGTTTTAAATTATTTATGTTTCTAGTAGCATACGTATGTTGACTAGGTTGTGGTAGTAAGTTATGTAGATATGTTGGTGTCATCTTTTTTATTATTTTATACATTAAACATAATTTGTGTTTTTTTGTCTGTGTTCCAATGTGTCCCATCCTAATTATTTGTATAATTTTACTGTTTCTGTCAACTTGTACGAATTTAGACAGATTACAGCACATCTCCTTTGTAATTTATCTAAGAGGTTTAACTTGGTTATTGTACTATTGCTGTATATTATATTACCATATTCGATGATTGGTTTAATGAAAGATTCATAGATTGTTTCTTTGGCTTTTCGTGGTATTAAATAGGAAGTTTTCTGTAAAAGACCAACACATTTGTTTGCGGAGCTGTAAATATAATCAATGTGATTGTCCCACGACATCTACTTATTAAGTATTATTCTAAGGAGTTTATGATTTTCTACAAATTATAATCACCTGATTTTATAGTTGGCATTCGATCAATTTTTATATTTGAAAACATCATACACTTGGTTTTAACAGTGCTGAACTCCACTCGTCATATTTTAGACCACTTCCGCAAGTTTTTTAGATTCCTGTTAAGTATTTGTTCAAGATCTTGTAGATTTTTTAATTGGCATATTAAGATGATATCATCGGCAAACATATAAATTGGGATGTCTTAATCTAAGTTGATATCATTTATATATATTAAAAAGAGCAAGGGTCCTAAAACAGACCCTTGCGGGACTCCAGCATTTGGATACGCCCAATCTGACATTTTACCATTTAAAACTACTTTTTGTTCCCTATTTAAAATGTAATTTTGTAAAAGTGTATATAGATTCCCATTTATACCCATTTGTTCTATTTTTTTAAAAAAGGTCAGCATGACAGACTCTATCAAATGCTTTGCTTATGTCGAGAAAGACGGCACATGTATGCTTGCGATCTTCCATTCCTTGATAAATATCATGTGTTAGTTCTAGCAATCTATATACCGCACTATCACCTTTCTTAAAACCAGAATTTCGAGTGTTTAGGATTTTGTTATTATCCAACAAAATTCTTGTAATCGTTTAGTAATAATTTGTTCCATTACTTTTGATATGTTTGACAGAAGTGAGATTGGCCGATAGTCATTTTTATTTGTACTTTTTCCTTTTTTGGGAATCGGTTGAACATGGGCTTCTTTCCACTTAATTGGAAACGTTCCTGATGAAAAACACAAATTGAATATTTCTGACAGAGGATGACACAGTATGGAATCACAGTGTTTTAAAATGTTATTTGATATTTTATCGGGACCAGTTGCTTTAGTGACATCCAATGATTTTAAAATATTCTTGACTTCTTGAGGACTGCATACTATATCACCGATTTTATTTCTTGTTAAAGGGGGTAAGACAGGCCATGTTTGATTTTGACCCGGTGGGGGTAGTGTTGACTTTTCGTAAAAGAAGATAGTTAATAAATTAGCTTTCTCTTTTGCATCACAAAATATTTCGTCATCATCGACTAAAGTTGGAATGTTTTGATCGCGCTCATTGGGATAATTTGTCTTAAGAAGTTTCCAATACGCTTTATCTGATGTTTTATTATTTTGAAGTTTTCGGCCATATTATCATTAAATTTAGTTTTGGCTTCCTTCCACGCTAGCTTTACTTCCCTCAGACCATTTTTGGTCATTTTTTGGTCATTTTTCGAATTTTATTAAATCGCCTACATATAATTATCAGTTTTCGAACAGCCTTTGTCATCCCTGGTTTGTCTTGGGGTCTGATTAAAATAAGTTTATTTGGAATATAGGATTTAGCTGTATTTATTATTATTTCTGTAATATTATCAACAATATCATTTATATTATATAATTCTTCAAAACAAAGATGCCATGGAATTTGATCATATACAGCATTCAGCCCCTCAAAATCAGCTTCGTCATATTTCCACACATGATTCTTATCACATGCTCGGCAATTATTTTTATGGGTGGAAATACTTACAAAAACAAGATGTAAATATTCAATCAAGTGAATTTGGTCCTCGGGTTGGTTCATCTATAATTTAGGTGATATCGTTTATATCCGCTAGGTAGACAAGCTTATTATGAAGTTCGCTTTCTTCATGAGATTCTCTCCATGTTTGACACCTATCATTAAAATCTCCTAGTATTACCGTCTGCTTACAGCCAACTGATAACGATTTATCTAATGATTCTTGGAATGTACTAATGAAAAATTCCACTTCATCTGATCACATTCCAGGTGGTCTGTAACACGTTCCTACAAGCATTTTACAGTATTTTAACCTAATTTCAATCCATATAAGTTCAATGCCATCAATCTCTAAAACAAACCGTCTTTTAACTACTAGGTGATCACATACATAACGTCACACCCCGCCCCCGTGTCTACTGCGGTCTTTTCTATAATTTTTGTAACATGGAATGTGTATGTCGCTATCTGGAACAGTATTATCGATATGTGTTTAACTCACACAAATTATGTCGTAAACATTTTCGACTGTCAATTGTTGAGAAACCATGTCTAATCTATCCGGAGCCATTAAACTCCTGGCATTAAAATGACTTTTTTTTAATTGAGGTACATTTGACTGGTTTTCTATCGGTCCAGGATTTGGGTGTACATCGCCTGATTTCATAAGCAACATATATATAAGGCCTTTGATCAGCACAATTAAAATATATTGTGGTTTTAGTGGACTGACTGGGAACCAAACACCGATAGTTATGATATCCTATATTGTGTTATATCAATAAAAATTTAAACTGAAAACCACGAGCTCCTCTTCCATCAGAAACATGACAAGGGACAGCGAATGATCCATAATGATGCATGATGATATGAAAATGATGAAAAAAAGGAAAGGAAACAATAAACAACAAGGGTGTTAGTAGGCTACTCAACGAGAGTTATAAGGTCCGTTTGGACGCGTGCATATTTCTTATTAATCTACTTTCTTATATTATTTGTCAATAGTTCGTTTTATATAATGTTTCTTTGATATTTGCCTATATGTCATCTAACGAGTGTTTTTTACATAATATAGCTTCGTCGTCGTCAGTTATCAATACATCTAAAGAATATAATACAGCTATATATACAATGTTTACAATTGATGTGCCTGTCATGATTGTAACTATGTTCAGTACAAATACATGGGAACGTTCATCTGCTTGGATACACAAGACGCCAACCCAATGTTGGTCCAATGTCGGGCCAGCGTCGCAGACGGTGAACCAACACCAGACCAACACCAAGCGAACGTCTCATGTGTAATGGGATATCGTGATTTTCCGTGCAAACAAACATGTGGAATTTCAACTGCTTTGAGAAAAATATTAATATTTGACATATTTGCAACATTTAGTTCGCTCAAGCTTATATGTGTAATAGGGTTGCCCGGCGGAAGTATGTGCCAGCCCTATCGGTGGTTCTCTTTTACCAGTCTCAAGCCGCGTACAAGAAGAGGTCAACACTCAAGGTCATTTCATCAATTTTATTAAGGTCAAAAATTGTCCCTGTTATAACAAATATAAAAGTAAAAAATACAAAGTATCACAGACAATGAAAAAAATGAAAATAAACAAATGACTTCTTCAATTAGTAGTCATCAACACTGTACTGTCAATTTATTTAACAGATTAATCAGAATAATTATTCTCTTTTATTCACTTGTCGATTATTCAGACAACATATGTACAATTAATTACTGTGTTACCGTAACAACATTTTATACCCTTCAACTTATAATACATCAATTCCAACACATTTTAATTATGTATCAATGACTAAATCCTTTGTTAACTTGAATAAAAATATAAAACACAATGAAACAAATTATAAATGAACTTATAATCCCTCTTACCCTGGCAGTAACCCGCACACATGTTTGCAGCGTACCGCCGATGCCCGACCACTACATCTCCTTACTGTTCAAAAAGTAATATAAATTATATTAAATACATGGTTTATAAGCGATAGCATTCTTTAGCAAATACATGAGCCTATATGGCCAAAGCGGCTGAGAATTAAAGAATTATGCTCCTCCTACATTTATAGCACAGACATGTAAAATTGCACATGTCCCGTAGGAATAAATCATTACCTGCTTGAGAATAACGACACATTTAGATCAAACTTCATCTACATACATTGTACGTGGATTTACTCTCTTCAGACTCAGACATTTTACTCAGTGGCTGAGTAAAATTATTTACTAAATCACATATTATTTCTTAAATCAAAGTATTAAATTATTGCACACGCTACTTAAATCTTGCTGCATATGTAATAATATAACTAGGAGTTAATAATGAATTATGAACTGAACCATAAATATCAGCGATAGATTTCGGACTAATTCTAAATTGCAATCCATCATGGCGGCAGGTTGAATGACTTGTCAATTTTAAATATGGAACTGTCAGGAAGTAAATTAAAACCTGTCACGAAATAAAGTGACTTTCAGTATCGGTACTCACGGTCTATGTTATCTAGCACAAAAGTAGTCATTCACCACCTTCTGATACAATTCAGACGTTGATTACATATTTAAAAATACGTCTATATAGAACGGTGTCCAGCTAGAAAAGAAAATTTCCCTAGCCCAGAGTTATCATGTGACCTTTTAAGGTGACACTAAATCCAGTAATCTTACGAACCATTATTTAGTTATAATGCAATCACCAGATGGCTCTGCCATCATACACTGACGAACCAATACCAAAAATTCGACACTATCACATACTTCCCCTCTGAAATAAATGTCGTCCCGACATTACTATTAGAAAAAAATACGTTAATGTTTAGTGACAATTTCTAAAATTGCTTGTGACAGATGCTCAGCCCTGCCCTGAAAAATGACACTGCTGGAAATACTGGCGAGAAAACTAGCTCGCTGGGCCCAGTCTGACTTTATAGGTTGCTGCTGTTTACCAACAATGTTTTCATTAACACTCTGACTGTCCTTAACAGCCTGTCGATACATGACATAGTCATCTCGCAGCCTAATAGGCAGCTTGCGCTGTCGTCCAGACCTACGAGGAACATCTGGGGGTTTGGGTGCTGCAGGGGCAATATCTACAGGATCGTTTTCCTGACCACTGGAGGTACCCACTGATGTTTCCTCCTCAGAGCTATTAGATACATCACTGGATAATACCTCTGAAACTTCACTAGCAGATGCATTATCTGATAACACCTCTGAAACTTCGCTAGCGGAGTGAACATCATCGTTATTTACTTGTATGTCGACAATCTGTTCGACATCACTATCAGACTCACTACTGGTGTCCTCTAACACTGCTTTTCTTGGAGCAGGTTTAGGTGGTAACCGTTTCCGAGGGGCAGCTACTGGTGGTGGTGTGGTTTCAATTGGTAGGTGATTAACAGGTAAGAGGTGATTACGGTGTAACTTTCTCTTAGGGCCAGTTCTGTTCTCCAATTGGACGTTATATACAGGAACATCTTTATTTGGTTGTTCCAGAACTGTATACACACCATCTTCCCACTTGTTAGCTAATTTGTGCCTACCCTCAAAGGCCAGAATCTTTACCAGTACACGGTCTCCTGCCTCGAGAACCGCAGCACGAGCCCTGATGTCATAATTTTGTTTCTGCCTTACCTGACTTTCACGAGCGGACTCGGACGCAAGGTTATACGCTTTCTTGATTCTATCTCTTAACTCTGAGACATACTTCCCATAACTCTTACCTTCATTTTCTGGATCCTCAAAAAGTAAATCTATTGGAAGACGAGCTTGGCGACCAAACATTAAATAGAAAGGCGAGTGGCCTGTGGATGTGTGCCGTGTCGCATTATAAGCATGGACCATAGCACCTATATGCCTCTTCCAATCCTTCTTTTGGTCAGAATCAAGGGTTCCGAGCATATTCATGATGGTTCTATTCAACCTTTCACACATACCATTCCCAGATGGATGGTAAATAGTCGTGCGCGATTTCTTCATGCCCATTATACGACATAGCTCATTAATGACCTTCCCATTGAAGTTCTGACCTTGGTCACTAAACAAGGTCATCGGTATACCATAATGCACTATGAACCCATTGAATAGTGTTTCAGCAGTGGTCCTAGCACTCTGATCTTTGGTGGGGATTGCTAACGCATAACGCGTAAAATGATCCGTGATTACTAGGACATTTTCGAATCCTCCCTTGGACGGTTCTAATGATAGGAAATCTATGCACACTAGTTCTAGCGGTTGTGAAGTAGTAATACTCACCAGGGGCGCTTTAATGTTTGTATTTCCCCTTCTCTTAATACAGCGTTCACATGTTTTAATCTTAACATCAATGTCACGCCACATACCCGGCCAGTAGCAGCGGTCTTGGACAAGACTAAGAGTCCGGTCTCTGCACTGATGGCCTGCCTGATTATGGAGACTGTCTAAGACGTGTTTTCTAAGAGATTTTGGGAGAACCACTTGCCATCTGTCTTCTCCATCTACATATGTCACTCTACCCAACAAACCTCGCTTAATTTTGAGTTTATCGAAATTTTTACACAGTTGGTACAGCTCTGTTCCAGGTCTCATCAAGTGGAGATTTGGAATTTTGCTTTCCCTAATCATCTTAAGAATTGTATTGATGTTTTGATCTTCGGCTTGGCACTTTCTAGTTTCCCTGATATTACCCACAAAATCATCATTATCAAGTCCAATATCTAGCTGTAATTCAGCAGAGATACTGAGTGATTCCACCAGGGGTAAACCAGCTAAAGCACAAGTTATTGCTCTTATGGTCTCACTATCTATTTCCTGTCTTTCCTCATCATTCCTATCTGGTAACCGCGATAGTGCATCAGCATTACTATTATGTTTACCTGGTCTGTATTTTATTACAAGGTCATAAGCTGCTAAGGCAGCCAGCCAGCGGTGGCCAGTTGCATCTAGTTTAGCGCTTGTTAAAACATAAGTCAGTGGGTTGTTATCCGTCAGGATAATACTCTGGTGCTTCGCACCATACAAATAATCAGTGAACTTTTCTGTGACAGCCCATTTCAAGGCTAAAAACTCTAATTTATGCGCAGAATAATTCTTTTCTGCCTTGGAAAGGCCTCTACTGGCATAAGCAATTACATGCTCAGTACCATCCTGCATTTGTGACAGCACTGCACCAAGACCGTTGCCACTGGCATCGGTATGGAGGATAAACGGCATGTCATAATGTGCATAAGCTAATAAAGGCGGAGACGTTAGAGTGGTCTTTGTAGCTTCAAAAGCATCCTGTTCTGTTTTACCCCAAACCCATGGCGGGGGTGAGACACGAGACTTTTTATTACCTTTCTTACCTTGTGCTCCACCTATCAATGCATATAGTGGTTTTGCCATCTGGGCAAAATTAGAAACGAACCGCCTATAGTACCCAGCGAAACCTAGGAACTCTCTAACTGCCTTAGCATTAGATGGCACTGGCCAATTTGCTACTTTAGCTATCTTGTCAGGGTCTGTTTCTATGCCCATTTCAGAGATTATATGGCCACAGTAAAGTAATTTTGTTTTGAAGAAGTGACATTTCTTGCCATTCAGCTTTAGATTATGCACTCGCAGTTTTTGAAAAACCTGCGTGAGCCTATCCAAACATTCTTCAAAATTTTTACCTGGGACATTAATGTCATCCAAAAAGGCAAAACATATTTTCATATAAAGATCACCCATACACTGTGCCATCAATCTCTGGAATGTCGCTGGAGAATTAGACAGACCAAATGGCATTCTTATGAACTCATAGAAGCCATTGGTGCCCACTGTAAAGGCTGTTTTCTCCTTGTCGGTCTCTTCTATCTCCACCTGGTAGTAACCACTACGCAGGTCCAGACTGGAAAAATACTTACACCCTGAGAAATGGTCCATTAACTCATCTATGCGTGGTAAGGCATAAGAATCCTTGATGGTTCTCTTATTCAGTTGCCTATAATCCACACATAGGCGGAGTTCACCATTCTTTTTACGCACTAAGACCACGGGAGAAGCCCACGGACTAGACGAGTCTTGTATGATTCCAGTCTTTTTAAGGTTAAGCAGATGGTCCTTCACCTCCTGATACAGGGCAGGTGGGACTCTGCGGTGTCGCTCTTTGAACGGTATCTCATCACTTAATTTAATCTGATGTTTAGTAAGATCTGTATTCCCTATATCATAGTCACCCTCTGAAAATATGTCCTTGAACTCCCACAACAATGAATTTACCTGTTGTTGCTGTTCAGGGCTAAGTTCAGTTTCCTTTAAATCAAACTGAGATAAAAAATCATCCTTATTTATGGAGCATTCTATATCTTCAGATTTCACTAGCCCTTTACCGATACCTTCTTCACTTACTAGGCTCACTTGCTGCAGCTCAGCTAAAAGTGAGGATGGCTGGACTATGACCGGCCTCAGATCCTGATTGAATAGTTCGATGTCAAAGGGAAAACTTTCATTAAATCCCTCACAGTCAACCGTAAGAGGAGTTATCTCAATCGTACTTGGAAGACTACTTTTCTTAGTACGTGTAACCATTCCTCTGGAATTACCTACCTGGAGTACGTTAACAACTCGACAAGGGATAATAACTCTGCTTTTTGCTGGTATACTTACCTTTCTAGTACTACAGCATTTTATTAGTCCTAGCTTACCATCTCTCCTCTTGAGTTCTCTATCTCTCCAAGCTAAGCACTTAAAAGCTAACTTCCAGGGTGTTTGAAAATTTTTGAAAGTTATACCTTTTTCTTGACAATCTGACTTAAAACGACTTAGAATATTAGTGCCAATAAGAAGTGGAACCTCCTTGTTAAATGGTGTGTTAGGCACTACAAGCAAAGGAAAACTATCTTCAATGCTACATTCCATGTCAAGCTTAATGTTGGTGATTACATAGCCTGAGTAAGGCAAAGCTTCACCATCGGCACATTCAATTTTCACCAAATTAGTCAGTGGTTCTAAAGGTATGTGTGAAAGTCGGAGGCGGTAGAAATCACTACTTACTGTTGATACCATCGAACCAGTGTCTATAAGGGCTCTTGTATCTATTCCCTCCATCATTACTCTAGCCTCACTTACCTCACCAAGCAAATTATCTGGTATTGACTTGGAGCTTTGTTGTGCCATAGCTACCATTTGCTCCTCAATGATAGCTATGGACGGTTTGACCGGCAATTTTTTTTTAGATGACCACGCTTATTACACTTGAAACACTCTGGGAGTTTCGGACATTCGAATCTCAGGTGCGTAGTATCACCACAGTTCCAACAAGCAGCTGGAGCTGAATAGGGAATTTTCATACTCTTACCTTTAAAGGAGTTACCCTGAGCTTTACCTGTTTCTGATGGTACATTTTGTTGCATACTAATTATCTGTTTATTCATTTCACTTACCGTAGAACTGAGCTGTTTGACAATTCCCTTCAACTCAGATATCTCTGTGGGAGCTTCCACAGTAGCCATTTTGACTACCTTCTTAGTGGTTACAGGTGGTTCAAACACCTTGTACTCGTGCTCTATACTTCGCACAAGGACACGAAGTCGGTCAAAGTCTGCAGTGGTATCAAACTTGTGACGGGAGGCTTCTTTAAGCCTAGGCTGCAAACCGGCCCAAAAACGTTTTCTTAGCATATCATTATTATCCGTATCAACAAGGACCTTACCCTGGACTGCTCTATCTAAAAGGTCTTCAAGACGGCATCCCCATGATGAGACGTCCTCATCTTCCCGTTGATGAGCAGAGTAAAACTCAGAAAGAGTCTCCTCTCCTGTCTCAACCATACCGTACACATCATTAAACTTCTGAAGTATAGAATCTAAAGAAGCATCAGGGCCTAATCGCTTGAGGACATGAGCTGCCTCACCCCTTAGGGAGGCACGAATCATACGCTTTTTATTCTCCATGCTATAGACATTTTCTTTAACTAGACAATCAACCTCATACTTCCATAGGTCGTATGTACACTCACCTTTTCCTGGTTTGACACCCGAAAAAATAGCAGAAAGTTTAATTGACTGCTGCACAGTAGTAGACTGTACTGTCTTATCTAGCTGATTAGAATCTAACTGAGTTGGCGCTGTTTGTGTTTTTACCATTTCCGCCATCCAATCCTGCAACTCTTCTTTAGTTTTACATTTAGGTTTGACCCCCATTTCTTCAAACAATTTAAGGAAAGCCTCGCCTTCCTCCCCAGACATAGCCATGACGTCTGGACAGTACCTACTAATTTGCCACAAGCAATTTTTTTTTAATCCCAATATAAGCGTAACCCAAGGTACACCCAATAATAATCCCAATTACCCGCTATTCCCTAGCGTACTACGCAATTCAGCGGTAAAGGTTTATTCTATTTAGAAAAATTAGCTTGATGACAGCACAATTGGTACTTTTACATATTTCAACTGATTGAAGACTTAAGAGCTACATATGACTCATGCAAAAGAAAAGTTAGGATCTAAGACTACCCTCATGAAGCAAGTACACAGATTTACTATGCACTCTGTAACGTATACATACATCAATATCATAACACCTCAAGCACATGTTTTTCTTGCATCCAAACATGACACAGTGCCCCAGTATGCGGATGAACATACAAGTTTGACCAGGGGTGTCACATGAAATAACCAAAATCAAATGATTTTTGGTAGAATTAACATTATCAACTTCAAAAATAAATGTTGAAATTTTGTTCTGAAACCATGTACTTAAATCAATCTACCGAAACAATATTTAAATCAATGTAACGGACAACTGATTTTCAAACTCTATAGTTTTACTAGGCTATAAATATTAGCTATCAATCTACCAAAGCAATGATTTATGTCCTGGCAAATTGATATAACATCACAGCATAATAATACTATGTAAACATTCAGGTATTAGTAAAAAAAAACAGCACTATAGCAATAATGCGGGATTAGTAAGTGTTTGTGAAAATATAAATCACAAAAATAGTACATACTAAGCTATGCACACTAACTGGTTCCTGTTGCAAGACTACAAGCATTAGTCTAAAGCTCTATTCTACAAGCGATAGAAATACTAGTTCAAATCTACAAGCGATAGAAATACTAGTTCAAATCTACAAGCGATAGAAATATAAAGCAGTTCACAAAGCACTAGAAGATACACTAACTAGTCTATGCGGTTTCACTTTACAAGCTGTTGAAGATACAGTTCATGCAGAAACTCATGCAGTTTCACACTACAAAAGCTAGAAGACTAGGTCATGCAGTTGAGAAATGACTATTATGAATGTCTCTTAGTCATAGCCCAAGTAAGTGCTGACCAAAATGTTCCTTTTTTTTTTCTTAAAAAAAAATGGATATATCGGCCTAGCTCAAATACAACCAGGGGACAATTGAGTTACGGTACCTTGTGTGACCAAGCTGATGGTGACGTGATGCTGTGTGGTTCCTCTTCTCTCGGCGTCCTTGAGACATCCTGTCGACTGCGCCATTTGTAATAGGGTTGCCCGGCGGAAGTATGTGCCAGCCCTATCGGTGGTTCTCTTTTACCAGTCTCAAGCCGCGTACAAGAAGAGGTCAACACTCAAGGTCATTTCATCAATTTTATTAAGGTCAAAAATTGTCCCTGTTATAACAAATATAAAAGTAAAAAATACAAAGTATCACAGACAATGAAAAAAATGAAAATAAACAAATGACTTCTTCAATTAGTAGTCATCAACACTGTACTGTCAATTTATTTAACAGATTAATCAGAATAATTATTCTCTTTTATTCACTTGTCGATTATTCAGACAACATATGTACAATTAATTACTGTGTTACCGTAACAACATTTTATACCCTTCAACTTATAATACATCAATTCCAACACATTTTAATTATGTATCAATGACTAAATCCTTTGTTAACTTGAATAAAAATATAAAACACAATGAAACAAATTATAAATGAACTTATAATCCCTCTTACCCTGGCAGTAACCCGCACACATGTTTGCAGCGTACCGCCGATGCCCGACCACTACATCTCCTTACTGTTCAAAAAGTAATATAAATTATATTAAATACATGGTTTATAAGCGATAGCATTCTTTAGCAAATACATGAGCCTATATGGCCAAAGCGGCTGAGAATTAAAGAATTATGCTCCTCCTACATTTATAGCACAGACATGTAAAATTGCACATGTCCCGTAGGAATAAATCATTACCTGCTTGAGAATAACGACACATTTAGATCAAACTTCATCTACATACATTGTACGTGGATTTACTCTCTTCAGACTCAGACATTTTACTCAGTGGCTGAGTAAAATTATTTACTAAATCACATATTATTTCTTAAATCAAAGTATTAAATTATTGCACACGCTACTTAAATCTTGCTGCATATGTAATAATATAACTAGGAGTTAATAATGAATTATGAACTGAACCATAAATATCAGCGATAGATTTCGGACTAATTCTAAATTGCAATCCATCATGGCGGCAGGTTGAATGACTTGTCAATTTTAAATATGGAACTGTCAGGAAGTAAATTAAAACCTGTCACGAAATAAAGTGACTTTCAGTATCGGTACTCACGGTCTATGTTATCTAGCACAAAAGTAGTCATTCACCACCTTCTGATACAATTCAGACGTTGATTACATATTTAAAAATACGTCTATATAGAACGGTGTCCAGCTAGAAAAGAAAATTTCCCTAGCCCAGAGTTATCATGTGACCTTTTAAGGTGACACTAAATCCAGTAATCTTACGAACCATTATTTAGTTATAATGCAATCACCAGATGGCTCTGCCATCATACACTGACGAACCAATACCAAAAATTCGACACTATCACATATGAGATGTCAAAATACGGTACTGATAAATATATAAACTATAGAGTCAATATTGTAATAAGTTTGAGAAGCGTGTACATAAATTGCACATCTCCATTCTCAGCAACACAAAACGCACGACCTAGGTCGACCCAATGCTGGGAAAGTGCCACATAAGGTGGGCCAGCATTGAAACGGCGTTGGGCGAATGCCTTGCTCTTACCATGTAACATGTCTGCGTAGCGATGTGATATAGTAAACAATATTTGCATATGAGTTAAATGTACATGGAATCCATTTCAATATTCTTTAATTCTTTTCGTCGCTTTACATTGCCGATACTGATATAAAAGTCCAAATATATTTAAACAAATATAAGGCTGCGTACTTGCGACATAGCGGTAGGGTAATTTATGAGCATAATACATAACGTTGTGGTGATGTTGAGAAGATGATGTCCTCCTGGTACAGTTTCTAAAGGGATTTAAATGTCTAGTCCTTTTGATGATCATCTGAATCAGTGGATGGGTCACTGCCACTTGCTCCTTTAAAGAATGGGTCGTCAAAAATAGTCCTCACGTTCCCGGCACTGTCTTTCACAAACACTTTACCGTCAAAGACCCACGTGTCGGCGATGAGTTTCTGTTTACGTGCAGTACGAGCCTTGTACGCCAGGTCAGCACTGGCCTTGCACACATCTGCGTTTATGTATACGTTGGCGTTCACACCCTTTTCACCTTTGAGTTTAGATCGTTTCACAAACAATTTCTGCCGCGCTCGATATGACGTGAATTTGACAAGCACTGGGCGAGGTTTTCCATCGTTTACAGGTTTTCCTACCCTGTGAGAGCGGCTGATATCTTCGGATTTAATTTCTGACCCCACAGCTTCACATAGCTGAACCACCAGCTCATCTGTGTCTTCTTTGTCACTTTCAGGCCAGTTATTAGTTATACGTACACTATCTCTTCTGCTATATTGTCCCATTTCGATTATTCTGTTTTCTTGCTTTTGCACTATATTCATAAGTTCATTACACCTTGCATCCACTCTCTTGTTTTCCACCTCCAGTTTATTTATCTTTTCACTTTGCTCTTCTATGTATTTTGAAACTGACTTCTCTATGAGGTTCCTGAAAATTTATTGTACGCCACTATCATTAAAGGCTTTGTTTATTGCTAATACCATTTCAGTATTCATTTTAACTTCGTCTTCCTCTTCAGCATTAATATTCAAACTCACTGGTGAGTACTCACGGGGCTTTTTGAAGATCTCGGCCTCAAGAGGTGAATGTGCTGATCTTTTCTGAACAGGCGTGCCTTCGTGTTCATTCAACTGTAACGATTGATCAATCATCTGTATTAGCTGTACATAGCCGTATAAATTGTGTACACACATCAGTCCCACACACAAAAATAAAATCAAGTATATTTAGACGTTTCCATATATAAATCACAGTCACAATTCCCAGTGTATCCTCGACATACCTAGTTATAAACTGTCATTGAAACAATTTATTTACGTTGTTCAGACATAATTTAAAATTTCGCACAGCGATCCACGACCGTTTGTTGTTCAGTCGGCTATCTTAGTTCAATTACTTATATATTTAAATTGGTCATGGTTTTCAGCAGGGCACATGTTTCTATTGGCCTTCGAACCACCATACCAGTTTACAGACTGTAATCAGTAATTAAACCATCACTTTGATATGATATAGTGTATTTTTATGTGAGCACACGTGGATTGTTGCTTTGGAATGCTGTTTTTTCGATTATATTAACAACCTGCATAGAGTATGTAGGCCTACACGTATTTGTATATGCTACATTTGAGATGTGTACACTACTATATGTAGGCCATACACTTAAAGACGGTGTATGGGACCAAATTTAAAGGAGCATTCGACGCATCTCAGTGAAAATTGATAGAAACAGTTTGTAAAATATTTGCCTGAAATAAAAAAGCTGAATATCGACCCTCTTCAATTAATATTTTAGCATTCTTCGTATAGTTGTTAATGCGAGGAAAAAAAATATATTTACACAACATATTTTCTCTTCCGTTACAATTATATTTATTTATTATGATTGTACCATGTATAACACTAACAGAATAATAAATTAATAAAAAAATACAGTTATCATGTACATATTCTTAAGGAAGTGTCTATTGCCACAGTACTGTGGCAATAGCAGAGCGAATCGCTATTTTCACCAAACCAATCAGAGGCCATCATACATTTTCGCATGTGGAGTGGCAGGGCTGAGTGGATTGCCGCCATTACACCGTCGCCATGTTGATCGGGAAGACGTCCGTCAATTAGGAAATATTTAAAACGGCCTCAAGTGAATTTTCGGCTGCCGCGAATGTTCTATCTTGGACATTATCGAGCGAGACAATATGGAATTATG
Organism: Flabesymbios commensalis; assembly: GCA_964017125.1. NCBI lineage: Eukaryota > Metazoa > Annelida > Polychaeta > Terebellida > Flabelligeridae > Flabesymbios > Flabesymbios commensalis. The sequence continues at coordinate 90,052,466 of OZ024907.1, forward strand.
GGAAGAAGCATGAGTTTGTGTAAATCGGTGACACCATCAAGTAAGTAATGTGATACTTTTAGTCAATCATGTCTTATATTGTAGGCCTAGGCCCTATGTGTACACATTCTGTTTATCCAAGGCCACAGTGCTGTGTCAATACGGTTTTGTACTACCCCTCTACATGTAAAAGTCCTTGCTGGCACAGTGCTGTGTCAATAAGGGTACCTTCTACCCCTCTACATGTATAAATTTTTATTGTCACAGTGCTGTGTCAATAAGGTTTTTTACTACCTCTCTACATGTACAAGTCCTTAGTGCCACAGTTCTGTGTCAATAAGGTTTTTTACTACCCCTTTACATGTACAAGTCCTTGCTGCCACAGTGCTGTGTCAATAATGGTTTTTACTACTCCTCTACATGTACAAGTCTTTACTACCACAGTGCTGTGTCAATAAGAGTTTCGACAACCCCTCTACATGTATAAGTCCTTGCTGCCACAGTGCTGTGTCAATAAGGGTTATTACTACCCCTCTACATGTACAAGTCCTTACTGCCACAGTGCTGTGTCAATAAGGTTCCGACAACTCCTCTACATGTACAAGTCCTTACTGCCACAGTGTTGTGTCAAAAAGGTTTTTTACTACCCCTCTACATGTACAAGTCCTTACTGCGACAGTGCTGTGTCAATAATGTTTTTTACTACCCCTTTACATGTACAAGTCCTTGCTGCCACAGTGCTGTGTCAATAATGTGTTTTACTACTCCTTTACATGTACAAGTCTTTTATGCCACAGTGCTGTGTCAATAAGGGTTATTACTACCCCTCTACATGTACAAGTCCTTACTGCCACATTGCTGTGTCAAAAACAATTACTACCTACTTTTCATCTTGTCTACATACTAAAAGACACTTGCTGAATTGCGTGGCGCCATAGACAGAATGTACATACATTTGTGTTTTATGATCCGTTAGCCTAAAGTTTTATGTTTTTTTTTTCAGGTTTTGTTTGCTCAGTATGATTTCATCCTGATGTGGCATCAGCGACAAACATTTTATGAAACACGTTCCAATTGGTAGCCCGTGTGTGCTACTGGTGGCTGATATCCTACCAAACAGACCACGATAGGAGTCTGTTTGATTTCATGAGAGGGGGAAGTGAAAAAGAAATACAAATTGTTACTAAACGAAGGTGTGTAAAATAAATGCGAGGTTGTGAAAGCAAATGCATATAGGTTATACAGTTGTATACTCTGTATTCATTTTAGTTAAACAATTAAATGTCATCGTGGAATTTACTAGCGCTACTTTTACATTCCTAAGTATATTTACATTCCTAAGTATACTTCAATATTTTTCAATGAAATAGGTCTGAATCTGGTTGAACAAATCAACCAATAGTAGAATTGTTACAATTCAAACACAATACATGTATGTGGTTATGTTTTAGGCAGTCAAAAAGCAAGAACAGAGACCAAGTCATATAAATGGAGCACAAAAACTCTTACCAGCTGTCAACAAGACAAAAGTTCAAGCTGTGGTGTTTTGTTTTGATGGTATGACATTTTCCAGGTTATAGTATTGGAAATTAAATGTAGGGGCCTACAGTCATAACTATGCCATCAAATTTTATTTTGTATAGATTTTCAATACACAATGTTGAAATACAAATACATGTCTTTTCAAAATAAAATTACTATTTAATATACATATACATGTGTTCATAAATATATTTTCCGAATGTTAAAATATACAACAGCCAGTTCAGGCTAGGATCACTTAGCCCGCCCTTTTTTAATGTGGACTTTTGCCACTGAAGTTCGGCGTCATTGTCGGGGGCGGCGTCGACATCGGCGTTAACATTTCCTTAGTCAGATTTTCCTGTAGGTCTATCCTGATCAAATTTGTTCTATGTGTTGCTAATACCCATTCAGTTAACTGACAAGTTGTAAAATAATGGTTGAGAAAAAAAAAATGGTTTAATGATTTATCACATAAAATGGCCAATTTTTGCTTGTTTGTAGACACAATAACTTGCCAAATTGTTCATGTTTTTTTACATTTTTATTCACTAATATTTAAATATGTGCAATTTTGTTTCTATTTCTTTTCAGAATGCTGAAATAATCACCAGTCACTTCAGACTATGATAGTTGGGGCAGCTCAGTTTAACGGCGTAGGCATATTATAGTGTCTTAACAACCAATGAATAAATATATTATTTAATGAAACTGTATTTTTTCTTTTTCATAATATTAATAAATGTTTCTACGACTTTAAGTTGGGACATGGTAGGGCAGAGCACTATGATAACAAGGAATTCAAACGGTAAAGACACTGAAGCTGTACTGTGATAGCATAGAACGTCTGGGTGTCAAGGGGTGGTAAGAAAAAATAGTGACATGACAGTGGCATAGAGGATTGGTAAGTGTAAATATACCATACGAAACGTTAACCTTATTGACACAGAACTGTGGCAGAATATGTCTTGTAAGTTTAGAGAGACACCGCACAGTGGTAACAAGGACTTGTAAGTGTATAGATAGTAAGAAGCCATATGCTTGCTCAAACAACATTGTGGTGGAAATGAGTTGTAAGTGTAAAGAAAGTACAATAAACATCATTGCCACTGTATTGTGATAGCAAGGTGAATAGAGAAGGTTTGGCGAAAGAAGAAAACGTTCGGGGAAATTTGGTGAATGTTTGGTAAAGATTTCAAGAATTTCGCAAATTTGTTAACATCGCCAAATAGTCTCAAGGCCGGTGAGATCCCCCTTATTTGTCATCAACTACTGTCACACCATGCAAAATTATCCCCTCTACGAGCAATTGGTGACAATTGTTTTGCCAAATCTTCGCCGATTTTTTTGTAGCCATATATTCGCCAATGTCATGGTAGCAGTGACAGAACTGTGTCAGCGATGATTTGCAAGTACATAGAGACAGTAATCAACCTTATTGCCACATGACTGTGGTAGCAAGGACAAAAAATCTGATTGACACAGTAGGCCTACTGTGACACCAATGACTTGTAAGTGCATAGATACAGTAATACATCTCATTGCCATATGAATGCAATATGAATTGCAGATGTAGGCCTACATGGGCAGTCACAAACCATATTAAAACAACACTGGCAGCAAATATTTGAGAGTGTGTAGAGACAATAAAAACATTATTGCAACGGCACTATGGTAGCAAGTACTTCTAAGTTCAGAAAAATAGGAGACCGTATTCACACAGCACTCTAGCAGCAAATATTTTTAAATGTATTGAGACAGTAAGAAACTTCATTGACAGAGCACTGTGCTAGCAAGGACTCTGGTATGTGTACACGGCATCAGTGAGGTATGAAATACTTTAAGGTGTACAAAATGAGTGGTAAAAAGTACTTTTAGGTGGCAATGGGCGCAAAGTCCCAGAAACATGATTCAAGTCCCACTACGGACCATCTCAAAGTTCTGTTGCCGCTTATTACGCACTGTCACGTTTTGCTGGGTTAACCCCGTTTTACTACGGCCTGCTAGGTTTCTGATCCGTACCGTGACTGCCGTGGCAAATTTTTTTAAAGTTTTAAAATCTGGCACGGCAGTCACGGCAATCACGGCCTCCCAAGTTTGTCCATCCCGCTGCCCTGCGTTGTCCCACGTCCATCCCGTTTTCTCCACGGTGGCCTGAAACGTGGCCGCCGGGAACCTAGTGTAAACGTAGCATAAGAAACGTTATTGCCACAGCACTGTGGTAGCAATGACTTCTATGCGTAGAGAAAGAGTAAGATACCTTATTGACAAAGTACTGTGGCAGCACATATTTTAAGTGTATAGCTACAGTAAGAAACGTTATTGCCACAGCACCGTGGTAGCAAGGACTTATATGTATAGAAAAAGAGTAAGATACCTTATTGACACAGCACTGTGGCAGCACAGATTTTAAGTGAATAGAGACCGTAAGAACCGTTATTGCCACATCTCTGTGGTAGCAAAGTCTTCTATGTGTAGAGAAAGGGGAAGATACCTTATTGACACAGCACTGTGGCAGCACAGATTTTAAGTGTATAGAGAGAGTAAGAAACGTTGGTGCCACATCACTGTGGTAGCAAGGGCTGCTATGTGTAAAGAAAGAGTAAGACACCTTATCGACACAGCACTGTGGCAGCACAGATTTTAAGTATATAGAGACAGTAAGAAACGTTATTACCACAGCACTGTGGTAGCAATGACTTATATGTGTAGAGAAAGAGAAAGATACCTTATTGCCACAGCAATGTGGCAGCAAAGATTTTAAATGTACAGAAACTGTAAGAAACGTTATTGCCACAGCACTGTGGTAGCAATGACTTCTATGCATAGAGAAAGAGTAAGATACATCATTGACAAAGTACTGTGGCAGCACATATTTCAAGTGTATAGACACAGTAAGGAACGTTATTGCCACAGCACTGTGGTAGCAAGGACTTATATGTATAGAAAAAGAGTAAGATACCTTATTGACACAGCACTGTGGCAGCACAGATATTAAATGTATAGAAACTGTAAGAAACGTTATTGCCACGGCACTTTGGTTGCAAGGACTTCTATGCGTAGAGAAAGAGTAAGATACCTTATTGACAAAGTACTGTGGCAGCACATATTTTAAGTGTATAGAGACAGTAAGAAGGGTTATTCCCACAGCACTGTTGTAGCAATGACGTACATGTGTAGAAAAAGAGTAAGATACCTTATTGCCACAGAAATGTGGCAGCAAAGATTTAAATGTATAGAGACTGTAAGAAACGTTATTGCCACAGCACTGTGGTAGCAAAGACTTCTATGCGTAGAGATAGAGTAAGATACCTTATTGACGAAGTAATGTGGCAGCACAGATTTTCACTGTATAGATACAGTAAGAAACGTTATTGCCACATCACTGTGATAGCAAGGACTTATGTGCGCAGAGAAAGAATAAGATACCTTATTGACACAATACTGTGGCAGCACAGATTTTAAGTGTATAGATACAGTAAGAAACGTTATTGCCACACCACTGTGGTAGCAATGAGTTATAGGTTAGTGAAGAGTAAGAAACCTTATTGACACAGCACTGTGGCTAACATTATAAACAGTTACACAGAACTGTTGCGGTGAAGATTAGCAATAACGAGAGGCTTATAGACACATCAATTCAGTAGCAAGAAATGACAAACCCTTATTAACACAATCATGTGGCAGCAATTACTTGCACATGTACACGGACTGTAAGATACCTTATTGTTACACTAATGTGGTAGCATGACCTCATCCGTTTCGATATTTGAGCAGAAATGAATCTTATTGACACAGGACTGTGGTAATAAAGTTATTTGCTGTGATTGGTCAGTATCTTTGTTACACTGATGCTGATTGGTTTGGTGGTAATAGCATTTCCAAAGTTGCTGCCACAGTCTGAAATCCTTAATTCTGATTGGTTTGGTGAAAATAGCCAATGGGACCTTTAGTACCACAGTACTGTGGCAGTAGCCATTGCCTATTCTTAAATAGGCATCATGTTTTGCATTGTAAATACAATTTTAAATCTTGTATTATAGTTTGTATTAAATCCTGTATTATACTTTACTATTATGTGTTGTAAATATTATAATCATTGTACTATTGTTTATGTATAACGAGGGCCCATTGCAAACTAGTACGATGCTTTACCGTCTGTAAATAAAGTGTATTATTATTATCACAGTGGTCAAAATTTAAATCGATCTCCGTGTATTGAAATATAACAAGTAAGTATATGCATCTACTTGTACTAAGTTTTATTGCAATTAAAATTATGACTCTTCTGCAAATTGATTAGATATGTTCTGACCATAATAAATCACTAGAAAGCTCTAAACCCAGATTTAAAGGAATTATACGTCACTAACCAATTTTATCCCATCTCGACTGATTGATTAAACATCGAGTTAACATCAATTTTTGCTGTATTATATTTGTATATATTCACAAGTAGTGGTATGCTAACTACAGAGAAGACTCGCATATTTAAAACATGTACGTGCAATATCGTGATAAATAAAATAAACATTGATCTGATGGATTTTAATAAGTTCAAAATTCGTGTCACGTTGTTTTTTCAATTTTTTTTAAACATTGACATGTCATAAAGCAAAAAAAGTGTCACTTTTTATTATCACAATGGTCATTTATGTAGATTCAAAAGAATAATGTTGTTTATTACCAGATGATGTTCTCTATTTGACAAGTCAATTACGAGTGAATTTAAAATATATTTTTTCAGTAATTCCTACTCTCACTAATATACCAACAACAAAAACAACTTATATCTACTTTATCACAATCGATCATCTCTGTTCTTCTCAGTAAAGGCAGATACTGTATTATATAGTGTTTGTATAAGTCTACTTTTCCTCTAAGAGAATGATCAGAGCATCTGGACACAAACAACTAAATGTATATAATATATCGACACTTGTATCTCTCTTATGGCTAGTAGTCCGGTAAGCAAAGTGCTAAGGTTCAACAAAATTGTCGGAGAAGGTCTCAGCGGATTTATGTTCATTGACATGCCTAAAATTCATAAAAAAAGGCCCACGCAAACCGTGCAGAGGAAATGTATTAAAATGGAAAATTCAAGATGGCCGCCATGGCAATTTAGAAAATCCTAAAAATTTTTTTTATAGAATTAACAAACACAAACTGATGTGTAATACATTTATTCGTACTGGCATTGAAAGAGCAATGTAATAAACGCATTTTCGATATTATGACATTAAATTACTGCCAATTATGTCAGTAAATCCGAACATGGGTCAAACAAATTTGTCGGAAAAGGTTTTTTAGCGGATTTATGTTCATTGGCATGCCTAAATGCATTTTAAAATGGAAATATCCAAGACGGCCGCCATCGTAATCCAGGAATTGAAAAACCTTTTTTATAGAACTAACGAATACAAACTTATGTATAATACATTTATTCGTTCTGACATTGAAATATATATGTGATAATGTTCGATATTATGTCATTAAAAATAAACAAAAATGACTGCCAAACATTTTGAAAACTCACTCAATTGATACGTCAATTAAAAAATCCGAACTTATGAAACCCTACATGTATGTAGTCTGTCACCGTTTCCTGATTCAACTCAAATTGTAGCAAACACCCGCTCGAGCCATGGCCACGGTACAAGCAGAAGACTGACTTTAGTGATATACCACTACGATCCTCAGGACTGCTTGTCACAAAGTGTTAGATATTCTATACAGCTGTATCCACCAGTGAAAAGTAGAGATAATGATCTGAAATTAGACGTTTTAATACTTAAAATCGCTACTTCAAAGAGTACTTCAAATACATGCAAAAATATCACCGTGCTAAGAGTTGTATATTCTATGTTAATCTATTCTTGACAGTATTTATGATGCATGTATAGCTATCAGTTTATGTAGACCGATATAAGCTCGGATGGCTACTTATTATTTATACACATACAGTTCGTGTCATTCTGTATTGTATGAATTAAAGCATAATGTGAATTATGGTAGGCTTAATATAAAAAATAAGTGTGGTTGATGCTCAATATATCGTTTCAACTCAGCAAGAGCTCTCATTGCAGTCTACGGCTATCATAATAACCTACCCTACCCAATGGTAAAGCTACAAGGGGAGCAATGACCCCTTGTGACAGCAGCGACATTCTGAATTATCAGGTGGTCTTTAAACAAATGATATTTTCTGCTACTTTCGCCGCTGAATATTGGCCTGTGTCATAAATTCAGTTCTTGACAAGTTTCTTTCTTGTCTACTAATACTCTACTAATACTTTACTAATACTCTTCTAGGTGTCTATGTTATGATAATGTCAAAAGACAGGGTGCCCTTTGTCTTATTTCTACTCCCTCTTATGGTCTTGTCTTTGTCTGTCTTTGTATACCTAGTTCTAGGAAATCTTGCTGCAGCCCCCCTCTCCCGCCCTTCTGATGATTTCTCTTTTGGGATATTTTAATATTTTGTACTATAATTGAAAACTAATAAATGATCTATGGCAAAAAAAATAAAGAAGAAAATATTATTTTGCTTTTCTATGCTACATTGGTGCAGAGTTATAGTTACAGCCTATAGCCTACTGTTTTATTTTTTATGCTTGATACCGATGCTAAGATTAATTTGAGCTTTAACTATTACATCCCGAATTTAAGAGATATTCATAGTTAAAACTCGGGCCTTTATTATACTAGTTGAGTGGAGTTCGATGTTACAAAACGTCTCCTAGGCTTTAAAGGCTTGTTCGCCAGCTCAGATAACATTCCTGTGTCTGATCTTCACATTTGTACCAACAACTGAAAATTCTCAAAATGTGGCATTGGACGTTATCGCCCCAGTCATTTAATTTTGGGGAAAACATTTTTTTTCTTTGTAGACTAAAATCCTTCACGATAAATATGTATGGGCTATGCCCAACAATAATGAGTTTGCTTTGCTTCTTTTTCGTTTTTCTTTTTCTATGTTAGACTGGTTTTTAATACAATCAACTTGCAGTTTTAACACAATGTTCTCCTGCTAAATAGGCTGTATGCTATATCTTTTTTTAAGATTTCCCAGTTGTTGTTCCGAATTTATTCAGAAATTTCTGGATCACTAAATGTTAATAGATGTTGGGTCGATGATGTACATATCGGGGGCTATTTCTCCCTGAGTTTTAATCCACTTTATCCACAGTTTTTATCGACTTCACACCTTAGCACTATGATCCTTAGGTTTTGCATTTCATTGCTGTGCCTTTTTTTAAGAATTCCCAGCGTTTTTTCGGATTTGTTCAGGATTTTCTGGATCACTATGCATGGATAGATGTCGGTTCAGTGATGTACATGTCGGTGAAGCCTCATTCATTGTATGAGTAGACCGAAATTCGGGCGGCGTGTCCATACTGGGTGGCCCTATTAACCCTTTAACTGTTAGATTTGATAATCAAATTGCATTTCTTTAATGCTGTTTAAATGCAGGGCAAGTCTTGCCGACTGATGCCCACCATTGAACCAACCTAAATTTAGTAATTTATAATACAAGATTTAAAATTGTATTTACAATGCAAAACATCATGCCTATTTAAGAATATGAACACGATAACTCTCTTTTTGTTTATTAATTTATTTTTCTGTTAGTGTTATACATGACACAATCATATTAATTCAAGATAATTGTAATGGAAGAAAAAATCTGTTTCCCCGCACTAAAAACTATACAAAGAATGTTAAAATATTGATTGAAGAGGGTCGATATTCAGTTGTTTTTTTCAGGCAAATATTTTACACACTGTTTTAATCACATTTCATTGAGATACGTCGAATGCTCTTTCGGATTTAGTCCCATACACCGTCTTTAAGTGTATGGCCTAAATATAGTAGTGTACATATCTCAAATGTAGCATATATAAATACGTGTAAATACTCTATGCAGGTTGCTAATATATTCGAAAAAACAACATTAAAAAAAAACAATCCACGTGTGCTCACATAGAAAATACACTATATCATATCAAAATGATGGTTTAATTACTGATTAGTCTGTAAACTGGTATGTTGGTTCGAAGGCCAATAGAAACATGTTCACTGCTGAAAACCATTTGCAATGTAAATATAGAAGTAACTACAAGAGATATACGTGTACCGACATAATCTATTTGTTTAGTTGTTGATGTCCAGATGCTCTGACCCTTCTCTTTAAGGGGACGTAGTCATATACAAACAATAGTAACGTATCTGGATGAAAATCGGCATGACAAGCGAGGATGAAAATATGATCGCTGGTAAAAAAACAGGACAGGACCTGCTGCTTAGGCTACTGTACACATAGAGCTTTAACTGTACACATAGAACATAATGTACACATATATCTTACTGTATACATAGGTCTTCAACTGTACACAAATAGCTTACTGTACACATAGAGCTTACTGTATACACACGTGGGGCATCCTGTACACACATAGCTTCAACTGTACACATATAGCTTCAACTGTACACATATAGCTTACTCTACACATAGAGCTTACTGTATACATATACTTACTGTACACGTATAGCTTACTGTGCATATATAGCTTACTGTACACATATGGCTTACTACAAACATAGAGCTCACTGTACACACAAATCTCACTGCATGCATATAGTTTACGGTACACATATAACTTATTGTACACTTATTGTACCTATAGTCAAATCGGTGAAGCATGCCATTTAGAAAAAAGTGACATGACCAATGTTGTATTCATGTTACATTATATACAGCCATGTAATTATATACATATAAATCTGTATAACAGGCATACAGGATTTCATCGACATTTCTATCATATAGAAATCGTCTCTATACAATGTACAATGTAGGGCTGGTTTAATATACCATTCTATGTGGCACTAAGCAAATCACACCTCATGGACGGGTAGCGTACATAGCTGACAATGGATATTTTCCAATATCGTGTGGTAAACGTGTTTGAAAACCAGATGCTGACAGATCCATAATTGTCATAAGAGCTGTAACGAGTAGATATGTCCTCAGCTATAACTACATCCTGCCAGGTTTCATCATTAGTGGATGTTCTTAGGTCGACTACAGTTGGATATTGTTCATAGTCACATCTCTGCATGATGAAAACCCCAATCACGGCGTAAGGAATTGGTAAACTGATCTTCAGCCATGGATTTTGCTTGTCAGCGGTTGCTGCAGCCCAGGAGCAGTAACCATCGATGTAATCTATACGTGCTCTTTCAGGTGGGTATGCTGTGCTATATTGAGATGATGCACTGTATACAGTCTCTGGCGATAAAGACGTGTTTGCCACAATATACAACACAGGATGCCCGATCAAGTCACATCTCATGGACGGGTAGGCTACATAACTAACTATGAATATTTTCCAATATTGTGATTCAAGCCTGGTAGAAAACCAGATGCTGACAGAACCATAATTGTCATAAGAGCTGTAGCGCGATTCTATGTCCTCAGCTATAACTACATCATGCCAGGATACATCATCAGTGGATTTTGTCACGTCAACCACTGTTGGGTACTGTAGCCGATCACACCTCTGCATTATGTAGACGCCGAGCACGGAGAATGAGGTTGGTAAGCTGATCTTCAGCCATGGATTTTGGTCACTACCTGCTGCCCAGGAGGAACAGGAGCTGCCAAAGTAATCTAAATGTGCTTTCGCAGGTTGATGCACAGTGCTGTGTTGAGATGAAGCGCTGTATACGATGTCTGGTGATAAACTAGCGTTTGCCACAATGTAAATCACAGGATCGTAATTTCTACTGTATTCATCAACCAAGGATGTGCCTCCATTGTCAACCATCAACTGCCGCTTGTACCGGAAAACACGGAAATGTTTCTCCAGAAGTATCCAGTCCGACCAATAATATTTGTTTTCAACAGGAGTATCAGTTTCTATGGAATGACAGAAGCACTGATAATGTAGATTGTTGATTGTCATGAGCGGCATACACGTCTTTGTATCACCTTCTGGGCATGACAAGGTAGATCCATAGCATCCTGATAAACCAAATCCCTCTATCTTCCTCTCATCTTCCTGATTGTGTATTTCACACACAATACTCTCCTTGTGGAGAACTATATCTTTGCACCTGGTATAGCTCCCTCTGACTAGAATGGCACCAGTCGGATAAATTGATAAATCAACTTCTAATATTTGACTAATAAATAATACCACTGAGAATACATTTGACACCATTTTGCATGTCGTGTTGTTGTCAAAATAACTTCGCTGTGATTATGATCAAAACATTTTTCAATCTGAGACTCACTAGAGTGATACCCTGATCACGTCTGTGACAAAGTGAGTCTGGAGCACTTGTTGTGGCGGGTACTAAGCGAGACGAGTATACATACATTAGAGATAAATTATACATACACTCTGAACTACCAACAGCGATCAATGTTTTTTTCTGTCGTTATGTCATGTTTATAAATAAGCAATCACAAAGTCGGACAAAACGACGTTTCTCTATTCGCTTCGTCAGAACAAACAGCATTTCGTATATTTTGTCAGTCTTGCATTATGATTTCAGAACTAGATGTTGACAGCTTGACTACTTGTCGCCCAAAATGAGTGTGACAAGATATTTGAAAGTCGCGCTAACCCTAAGGACACTGACAGCCTATTTACTGCCCCATCAACCACTGACCAGTGGTCAAAATAAAAATACATTAATCAACCTGAAAAGGTATTAAACGAATGCCACATGTTAAATTACATCTTTATGTCAATTTGCATGCGTTTTCACACACACCTGAGTGTAGCAATATTGATCAATAATATAAGAAAGACGCACGTGCGAAGAAAATTGACAGAGAATCACCAAATACCATATCAGAGCTTTGCAGATATATCACAAAGCTTCCTGGGGTTGAAAAGCTATTAGTAAGCCTTAGTGGAGAATTTAGAGTATATCTGCAAAGTTTGGTTTCTGTCCTAAATATTTCATCACCAAAAGTCAATATGACTGAACCATAGATATCCTGAGATCTATGGACTGAACTATCTGTCCAGACAGTCAGGTTTCTGTCGTCACAATATTAACCCTTTTGTCCCCGAGATGCCTAAAAATCACTTCCATGTAGGCCACTAAAGGATTTCCTGTACCTAATTTTTTTCTCGTAGGCCTACCTATAGGATTTCCTGTATCTAAAGGATTCCCTGTACTTCAAGGTTCCGATAAGGTTCCGATTAAGTGTAAAGGCTTCATGTTAGGACGGCGTCGTATACGGTGGCCAGCACTGAGCCATCATAGGGCCAATGTCAAAAGATGCTATCTAAGCAGGAGACGTAATACCCTATAGTGACTCAATAGTTGTCAACGTCTCTAACCTACCCCAACATTGAGCCTCCACAGTTTCAATGTCGTGTGTTAACTGGTTAGTTACGAGTTCATCAGCAGACAGCATGGCATATATTGGATTATGATTGTAATATTTATGGCTCTGCCTAGCTAATGTGAAAGGCAGTAACTGTGTACTTGAGAGCTAATCAGTTACTGCATTTTAGTTTTGCAAGGCAGAATTGAGTCGCCCAGTTTGTAGAATACTCTAGTTTGTATGACGAAAACGTGTCATCAGATACCAATTAAACGATTCTTTATCGCATCCCTGAAAATTAACGTAACGCCTCACACATAACTTTAGAACAAACATTTTCCAAAAAAGTATATCCATGTATATGGCAACTTTATTTAATTTGTCACCCACTTTACTTGAAGTTATTAATTACACGTAAGCAATTTGCGGCTTGTAGCGGATGCTGCTCATTTAAATGTGATTGTTTGAGGGACAAGCAAACTAAAAACGACTGCCCAAGTGTGAATGACGGCGGTGATTGGCTGATCTCGTCATGTGACAAAAAAGCTGAAAATGACGGCCCAAGAATGACGCCCCATGGATGACGGCGGTGATTGGCTGATCTCGTCATGTCACAGGCTGAGCCGCTCTTCGAGTAGTTAGAAATCCAATGGTTCAATGTATCTTATTTGCTGTATATTGAAAATTTAAATTTTATAATTCAGATCATGAATAGTTAAAAAAGAGTGTAGCATCATTTCATAACCTGAGGTAAATTTATTTCTCAATTTGATAAATCAATATATTGATTGACTTCTGAATAACAAATTAAAACTGCTTGAATAATACAGAACCATCCATCCATTATTTATACCAACAATAATTCTATGTAGGATCTACAAACACCACGATACTCGAGGGCGCCGGGTGCAATTATCTGTGATGTGATACCATGGTTTAAATTATTGTAATCAGATTGTTCACTCAGATGTGAGTGTTGCTAGTTTGTATTAGTGATATTGCCTTTGTCCGGACAGTTAGTGTGTTACTGTCCAATAAAGCCTCGTAATTTAATCATACCTGTTTTTTTGGCCGGTCACCGACTCTTGGTTAATAATTTGGTTTCAATGCTCTAATTACCTAAATTGCAATTTTTATTACATGTAGGTGGTTTACATTAAACATGGCTAAGTGAGCCAAATTAGAACGCTACCCGTTGATGCTTAATGTAGCAGCGCTACAAATAAAATTCTAGAGTTAAATTTTAACACCCCCCTGGTAAATTCATGTAGAAAGCTAAGCAGGAGAACATACGAAACGATAGCCTTGGTGTCAACAATTGGGTTATGGGTAATAAAATAGTTTCAGAACTTTGTGGACTAAGACATTTTTGACAAACAACTGAGTGGTTATAAAGGTTACGTATCCACTTATATATATAACTCGCCAATTGTAGGACGTACAATGTGCCGTCTGTAACAGAGGACCATGTGTGCACCTCACAGCAAGTGAGACATGACCGTAAAGGTTATGTCTCCACTTATATAATATTATATAATACTGCATACAATCAGGGTCTGTATACGACCAGAGGACCATGTGTACACCTCACAGCAAGTGTGATATGACCGTAGAGGTTACGTCTCCACTTAAATAACACGCCTATTGTACGACGTATAACGTACCGTCTGTACTGGAGGACAATGTGTACACCTCACAGCAAGTGTGACATGACCATAAGGATTAAGTCTCCACTTATACAACATGCCTATTGTACGACGTACAATGTACCGTCTGTACCAGAGGACCATGTGTACACCTCACAGCAAGTGTGAAATGATCAGAGAGGTTACGTCTCCACTTATAACTATAACACGCCTATTGTACGACATACAATGTACCGTCTGTCCTAGAGAACCATGTGTACACCTCACAGCAAGTGTGACATGACTGTAAATGTTACGTCTCTATTTATATAAAACGCCTATTGTATGACGTAAAATGTACCGTCTGTACCAGAGGACCATGTGTACACCAGAATCAGAATCAGGAATGGACGAGCATTATTTTCATAATTTATGAGAATTGTTGACTTCAAGTGGACTTCAATGGACAAGAGGATTTAAACATAATATAACTATAAGTTCACCAAAATGAAACAGTAATACATCCGCTGTGCCAATCAGACGTGAAACTGGATGTCTATCCTACTTAAGTATAATCATAAACAAAAGTTTTTATAGGTACAGTGCATTGTACAATTAAATGTGCCATGCCATTTAAGCCAATTATCTGATTGTGTATGTGAAAAGTGTGTCGGACTTGGAAGATTTCCATTTTTACATATTATTTTAAACTGTTTTTTGTTTTGATCGATGGAGTGAAACCAATTTAATCCAAAGTATCATATTCTAATCTTTAAATAAATTGAGGTTGATATATTGTATCACATGACATAATCCACAAATCTCATTCCGTTGTTACATAAATTAGGGCATTGTACAATTCTGCAATGTGTGTATTTTATTTATTGCTATCGATCATGGTGTGATTTTGGGGACAGAGGCAAGCAACATCAACTGTTTACTTTTATATCAGTTACTGATGTTTTGCTATGGACGGCTGTATCATCCAGTTTGCTTCATAGTTTGTTTGTAAGAAACAACGTAAATTTATTTGTTGAGGTAATGATGTCACAAATACAATAAATAATAACATTTTTTACAAATGATAATATATAACATTACGGACACATCAGTCTAAGTATTATGGCTGCGATCATTGATAAACTACAAAATGATATGGCAACTGTGCGTTTACTAGAATAAAAAATAAATAAAACTGCTACCATTTTGAACAATTTTTGGAATTGCTGTCAACTTTATTTTTAATTCGAAAAATTGTTCAAAATGGTAGTAGTTTTATTTATTTTCACTATTGTTATAGTCATAGCCCTCGGCCATATACACATGTAGGTCACTGAAAAATATTTGTGCCCAGATTTCATTTTGAATATTTTTTTCAACCCTTTTATCAATACGGGCGACTAAAAAATACAAACATTATAAAATATGTGTCAAGAAAAAAGTGTCCCCATTATGTCCCCAGGGGACTGGAAGTTAAATTTCAAAAAAATCTATGGCCAATTTATTTTTAAAACTACATATTTAGGATACGCGCGTCTTTATCGCTAACTCTAATTTTCGGTAAAATTCAAATGTGCTGCCTCCCATAGGCTATTATAATAAAGTTAACTCATGCTGTGGATATTTATCATTATATTTATTATGAATAGTTTATGCAAATCTCATATTGGTGTTTATGATTACATGTTTATAAAGAAAAAAGTATATAAAATGACACTTTGAATGCTAAGACCAATTATTTGCTTACATTGTATATATACTGTGGATATTTAATATTATATGTAATATAAATATTTAATATTAGTCTCATATTGATGTATATGTTTAAATGTTTGATAGAAAACCAAATAATATGTATAATGACACTTTGAATTCCACGGCTGAGTTTTTAAAACAAATCTAAAATGATGTATAATAAAAGAGCACAATGCTTAAGACTTGCTGACCAATGTGGCGTTATCCAGATATCCGTAAAGATTATAACAACAAGCACAGGATAAATATATTATATTTAATAACTGACTGGAAGAACAAGGTAAAATTTAATTGTTTGAATGCTAGGACAGATTTTTTGTTTGTAAAATACTATAAATAACCTGGCTATTATTATGATTAGTATACATATTTTATGTTAGTCGCATATTGATGTTTAATTCTTTATAGAGAACAACAGTAATATATATCAATACCCTATAAACATGATAAATGCTAAGGTTATTTAGTTTTATTTATAGAGAACTATGCTTGAGATTGAATATGTTGTATATTGAGCATTATGAGCGGGAGCCCTGCGGTGCCGTGGTTAAAGCTGCCTGCTTGGAAAGACGGAGATAGCGAATTCGAGCCCCACTCTGGCCTCCAAGTTTCAAAGAAAGAAAATGTTTCTTCCTCACGCACTCGCAATTATTCTATAATGTGGCGAGTCTCCGTTACCTTGAAGTACCGTGCTCTGCCTTAGACCGCTAATTTCGAATTATGTGTCTTTATCTCACTTCACTCAGGAGGTTCTCCTGATGCAGCCTATATGTGCACAAAGGTGGCCTAAAACTCCATTCATTTAATTTCATATTGAGCATTATGTCATCAATCCGGGTATCCCTACATATTATAATAAAAAAACACACAAAATAAATATATTATATTTAATAAGTGACTAGAAGAACGAGGTGGGGTTAACATTTAGTGGTATGCGCCGAAGCAAGCACACATGGGTGTATCGATACAAATCACAGATGCAAATTTGGTGCTAATAAATGTCAAGACCATTCAGCCAACTCTAGTCTACTAAGCGTCGATCTTGTGACGGCACTCGCCCCTCGCAACTCTCTATCTATCGGGTGCCGATTAACCCGTTCGCACACTGCCCGAGCGGTCAAAAGGATGGGTGCGCGAACGGTCACATAATTAAACTTGAATGACCCTCGGTCAACTACTCTCCTCTATACTCTCCAAATAAAATAAGTAGAAATCACTCTCAGATAAACAATGAAAAGTTTACTGAGAGTGAAAATCAGGTTCTGACACCAGATGTCATTTGACATCAATTAAAAACACGCAACTTAAAATATGTCCAAAATACGCCAAATAATTAAAGAGAAAACGCTTCAAGACGGTTCAGAAAACGCATTACAATTAATCAGCGAAAATGATTCAAATAATTTAGAAGTGCGTATACAAGAATAAAAACCACTTCTCAGTTAATACTTTATTATATACACAAAAAAGAACATGCTACAACTATAATCTCAGAATTCTCTCACAGGAGAAATAAACTCTCATTATATACTTATTATACATTCTGTGTACAATATCACAACTGAAGTGGCTTCATATAAAACTACACAACATAGCACACTGCCAGTGATCAAATACTCTCAACTTTAAAACAGAATAACTTTGTAAATTCAATTACACTTTTAACTATTGTCCACCCAATATAAATGTTATGGTAAATATCAACTAAATGTACGGGGCTGTAAACTATGACTTCAACCGATCTGGGAAATAACCCGATCTAGCCTGGAGGAAGCTCTATCCCTGATCCTCCCAACCCACTCGCAACCTGGCGAATCCTGCTGTCAAACAAAATATAATTTGCTTAGCAAAGGGCTAGATTCCATTTAATGGCTACTCCTAAAGCAGAGAGACTTTACTGACTAATACACGGCTGACAACCACGCCCAGTCCCACTGAACTACTTATATAAAACTAATGTGAAACGCGATATTAAATATGCCTAATATTTAATACCACCTCACGTAAAGCTGCTAATTTGAATTACTCTATCAATTTAGTAGTGAAGACCTCAAAAGAACAGAAAATACAAATAAAAACATCGCTGGCATCACAGGAATGGCATCACACACTGCAGGGAATAGCATCACATACCAAACTTAATAACTACAGGGTAAACTGAATCTGTCTGTCCCAGGGTTTCAATAACCTGTACCCTAACTTCACAACCCACCACAGTTTGTTGACCTAAATTCGTGGGTTATACCCAGTCCAACCAAGGGTTAAGCCATAGGTATTTCTACACCCTCTTAATTAGTTCAATGTTTAGAGTGTACCAGTTCGGGTCCACTTAATTACTTGCATAGTAAATAGCCATGGCCCAACAAATTTCCCAAGGTCAACAAAGGGGACAGTAAAAGGCTCACAACTGGCCACTGGCTAGGAAATAAAAGGTAGGTAACATCATAGACAAGCAGTACACTTGTATCTTCGACTTCATAGACAAGCAGTACACTTGTATCTTCGACTTCATAAACAAGCAGCTAGTGCACTTGTATCTTCGACTTCATAGGGGAATATGGTATTGAACATCACTTTGGAACATCACAACTTCATGCTATCACTTCATGCTCCCTAAATCCTCACTTCTCTTATTTCATCATTGCCAACACTAGCTGGCGTCTTCACTTGGAGATAGGTCATCATTGTCCAACCTAATAGCTGGCGTCTTCATATTGAGAGAGGTCATCATTGTCCAGCCTAACAGCTGGCGTCTTCATATTGAGAGAGGTAGAGAGATCTTCAACTTTATCCCATCGTTTAAATGTAGAAACAGCATTGCTACCCGTGAAAGCAGAACCTGTTCAATCAACTTTAGCAGGTTTTAAATGTAGTAGAGCAAATGACCAGAACAGAACTTGCACAAGTGAAATACACCAAGCAGTTAAAAGCTGCTCAATGTTGTTTATGTTATTATCAGAACCTGCTCAATCAACTTAGCTGATTTTATTACAAAAAGGCACATTTTGACTACCTTTTGATTCTGAGGTGTATCCACTCTTTTTAACATATTAAATGTGTACGCATTATGATTCGAGAATCAGTTTCTTTCTGTGTTGTATAGAGCTACGATTTAGTTCAGACACTGGTATGGTATTGTTGAAATATCGGAAGACAACCATGTGGCTTCACCACCCTCTAGATGACGAAAGATGCTGTTTTTCAAGTTGGTATTATAGTACAACTTGCGTTTAAGCAGGTTCATCAGTTGACGTTTATGTTCGTTATTGGACAACAATAATTTTTCAGTCTGTAGGTCTTTACTGTATCCCTTTTTATTTAAAAATCGTGAACCTCTTCTGAGACGTTCAAATATTTTACATATCATTTTGGTACGAGTCAGGGCTAAAATAAACTTTATGATTGGATGGTAAAATTATATTACCAACATCGGACATTTTAGCTGGAACATCTTTGGGGTAGGCTAAAATCTGGCATTTACGTCATCGATAAAAGGTTATTTGCTATCGGTGGTAGGGCAAACTTGTCCTCATCTTTCGAAAATCAGCTTTTTAAACATGTACACATGCACCTGATGATGTATCAAACGTGTTTCATTATCACTTTTAAAAGGATTTGTGACGCTATTGAAAGTTGCAGTGACCATGGTGATGGATGGTTATGATCGAAATCTCACTAAGTTTCACCTGTGTTCGACGAAAGTCTTTGATACTCATCTTTATCCACACATGGCCTACTATCCATTTAATGAGCGGTCATCACATTATAAACTGATTCATGAGTTGCTTTTGCTGATTTGTAGTGATTCTATGTAACCCCGCGACCTATTCCTGAACCTGAAGACGAATTTGCATGTCCCATTATAGTTTATTCTACTGTTTTGTTAAAAAAAACAGTGATTTTATGAAATTGAGAATCGTGCAGCACCGGTTGCATCATTTCTGAGAAATGTTTCAGCTCCATGGTGTGTTTGCTCTTAAAGCACTTGACACGTCACCAACAAAAATAAATACATTAGCATTTTTCTTTATGAACCTTTATCTATTTTGATCCCATATTTTTTTAAAGCGTTGGTGCGGTAGCTGGTTATGATACATGTCAATTCAACGAAGCATTTCATGCTATCAAGAATACATTATTGTATTCTTGATGCTATACATCATGATAAAGTTTTCAAGTAAATTTGTTGAATGAAACAAAATGAACACAATTCCATAATCAGTCTTTTTAGAGTTAAACAATATTCCAAATTTAAGAATTAAGCTGTAATATATTTGTTTTGCTAGTTGTATGGTATATCTATATTTTTGCTAAAACAATGTTGGATATATATTTATTCTATATTTGAGAATGAATATATATATATCCTTTACTAAAAATGTTTGTGTGATGAGAAGGGTAAATTGAACTTCAGGAAACTTCAGGAAATATCAATATATTGAAATTAAGCGATTTTATACACCCAGCTATATAAAAACAAGGAATTTTAATTTCACCTTGTACTT
>OZ024907.1:90073400-90078400 GCA_964017125.1 Flabesymbios commensalis
TGACGCTCATCATATTATTCTAATCGGTGTGGTCCTTTGTGGGACACAACCGTAGCCTGCTGCTGGCGCACAGTGCACCATGACTTTGATCAACAAGAACAGTTTAAACAGAGTTTTCAAATTAAACCAAATAACTCCTTAACGTGCTAATCCCGTCCATGTCCGTTTTCAGAATTTATATTCGTCAGACGAAACTTAAAATGTGTAAAATTTCATCGTAGACTGCACACCAATAATAACCCTCCATTTACTGGGCGCCATATCAGGGAAACGCGTCGTGCTTGCTTGGCTGAGCGTCATAATTATTAGGACAACGTCTCGTGCTTTCTCAGCGCTATATCAGGGTAGCGCTTCGTGTTTCTGAGCGCCATATCAGGGAAACGCGTCGTGCTTGCTTGGCGTCCTATCAGGGCAAGGCTTCGTGCTTGCTTGGCGCCATATCAGGGCAAGGCCTCATGCTTGCTTGGCGCCATATCAGGGCAACGCTTCGTGCTTGCTTGGCGCCATATCAGGGCAAGGCCTCATGCTTGCTTGGCGCCATATCAGGGCAACGCTTCGTGCTTGCTTGGCGCCATATCAGGGCAAGGCCTCATGCTTGCTTGGCGCAATATCAGGGAAACGCCTCGTGCTTGCTTGGCGCCATATCAGGGCACGCCTCGTGCTTGCTTGACGCCATATCAGGGCAACGCTTCGTGCTTGTTGAGCGCTTTATCAGGGCAACGCCTCGTGCTTGCTGAGCGCCCTATCGTGGCAACGCCTCGTGCTTGCTTGGAGCCATATCAGGGCAACGCCTCGTGCGTGATGGGTGCCATATCAGAACAACGCTTCGTACTGGGCGCCATGTCAGGGCAACGCCTCGTGCTTGCTGAGCGCCATATCATGCCAACGCCTCTTGCTCTCTGGGCGCCATATCAGGGCAACGTCAAAACTGCCCATAATATAGACATACCAGTTGGTTGCCGATATTTCACTCCTTCTTAGTGTCAGATGAACAGTACTCGATATATCGGTATAAGCTGCATCTCAGTAATGTCAGTGCTTTGAAATCATGTGCAGAATAGAAAACAAGGTTCAGTGCTTTACACGTGCTCACATCACATACCCAGCCAACACAAAACACGTTTATACTATTTATACGTCGAAGACGTTGGTCCAGCATTATATAAATGTCATGGAAATGCTTAGTGTTTGCAGTATATACCAGGGTTCATTGCTCTTCAATCATAATGATTTGGTTTATATTTTTAAATCTATCAAAGCCACAATCAATCATCTCTATGACTTTATGAGGCAGTATACATACGTGATTATATTATAAACACTTATCAGTTAGCTAGTCATTTATAGGAAGGCCTATATTTCACATCGTGCACCTGTCTGGTATCATGTTCAGAATACATACAATGGTTCAGGGCTCTACATATTCACATCACAATCATCCCAGCAAACACAACACATCTGTAGGCCTATGCCATTGATACAACGTCGGCTCAACGTGTTAGACGTTGGCCCAGTATTGTATGAATGTCATGCAAATGTTTTCTGCTGGGATGGTAACATTATATACCAGAGTTCATTGCTCTGCAATCATAATGCTATGATTTCTATTTTAAAATTTCACTGCTATCAAAGCCGCAATCAAGCATTTCTATGACTTTATGAAGCAGTTACGAGGCCAACGTGATTATAAACACTTCTCAGCACGTCATTTATCAGTGTTTATAGGTATATTTCACGTCGGCCACCTGTCCGGTATCTCTTCAATCACATAACATCAGCCTAATGTTGAATGTATGTTTGGTCCACGGTCTGCGACGCTGTGCCAACATTGATCCAACAATGGTCAATGTCTAGTATTTACTGGGGTTCTGTATTCATTTTTTTTATCACAAATCTGGTTAATTTACGTCTACTTCATGTGATACCCGTCTATCTACCCCGTCTCATGAATTCAGCCATTCAATAGTAGTGAATCATTTATTAAAGTCTCACTCTTATTTTACAAAGATCACTGCGAGAGACACATACTAAATTATCCAAGACATACATAAACATAGTAATAAGAGATAAATAGGTGATTATTATCACCCCCCCCCCCTTAATCCGTCAAACATGACAGGCTAAGATAAATTTGACTTTATGTAAGGCCAGCGTTGTAGACGGTGAACCAACATTGAGACGGCATCGGTTCAACGTTTCGTTTTTACTCTGAAGCTCACATGCCGCATTTCTGTACCATGGCACATGGGCGGGGACCCTGGGGTAGTGGTTAGCACCGTTGCCTTTTCACGCCAGAGTTCGGGGTTCGGTTCCCGGTCTCGGCTGTTTGAAAGAAACAAAAAATGTTTCTTTCCCATCCACGTGTGAAATTCAGTATTGTGGGGAGCCTCCGTGACCGAGAGGTAGCGTGCTCGGCCTCAGACCGCCAGGGCTAGAATTTCGAATCTTGTGTCTGGAGGACAGTTTCATCTCACCATCCTCAGGAGGTTCTCCTAGCCAGTTTAGCCTATATGTGCACAAAGGTGGCCTAAAGCCCGATGAATTTCATTTACCATGGTACTTTTTCTAATAAAAACGTATTAAATAGAAAATACTATACATCAGTCTGGACTTGTTTACAGCATGCGCAACACATGTGAGTGGGTGCATTTTAACATGTTTAAGGTTATTTTAAGGTTCAAGTCAAAATGGATATTTTTTATTGCATATAATTATTGATCACTATTATTGTTTATAACAATTACTTATGTGTTTAAATTAATGATTGTATGATTCTAAAAGACATTTAAAGGTAATTGATTATTAGTTTATTATTTTTATTATTATTCTTATTTATAAAAAAATATATAGTATTAATTCTTCACAATTACAATGATTTTTTTTTTTTTAATTATATAATTAATTATCACTATTTTTAGTAGTACTATTTTAACAATTCAGTGGTTAGTGTTTGTATTATGTCAACATAACCTAAGTGGTAATTTGTTATTAATTTAATATTTGTATTAATATTTATACACCATAATTGTAAAATTATTGTTATTTACCAAGTACAGAAAAGTGTTCATATTTGTTTAATTGGAGAGTACACATTTGCAAATTTTAATGTTTATACGCTCATTTAATTTGCAATAACTGTGATTTGGTCAGCTGATGAAACGACATACAGGCGATTATTGTAAATGGTGAATGTTTAAAAAGCATAAAAAAAACTTTGATTTTAATTGGAAACAGCTTCAAATTGATCAAATAAAGTTCATGGTAACCCTTGTGCTACCGAGTTGTTTGCTTGTTTGCTTATTCATTCAACCCTTTAACCACCGGTGCCGCATATATTCGGGTTTTCATTTTTTATTAGCACATTAAGTACCACATTTTAAATATGTTAAAGAAGATTTGAAAAGAGTTGACCTCATTTTTGTCAAATCTGAATAATTTTCACTCACTTGAAGTTGTGGATCGCGTCAGCGAGACACAACTTCAAGTGGGTGAAAATTCAAATTGAATAATTGGGCGGTTAAAGGGTTGAAGCTGAAATTGCGAACGTATTTTCCATCTTTGAATGACGAAAAATATTTATATTTATGAACAAAATAGACATCCATAATAATGAATTATTACCAAAAACTATTTTATCAATTACATACACATCTATTGATCTAAAACATGCTTCAAATCGTAAATATAAGAATAGATATGCCAATTAATGAATTATTACCAAAAACTTATTATTTATTAATTGATCTAAAACATACCTATGTTTATAGACGCACAAAAAAGACACACTAACGCAATGAAAGCGGAAACAACTAACTAGACAATTTAAGATTATTTCAAATTGAAAAAATAGAACACACCCTTTGGTCTCCATGGTTGTAATGTTGTAAAGGTTGACGTAGTATCAGCACTCTCATATCTTGCATGATACATATGGCGGTGTAATGTTACGAGATAAGATGAATGCCTATGCTATAATTACATATATTAATGTGTAATCTCAATGTGAAATTAGAATAGAAAAAAACTGTGGCTGCAACACCATGGTACCTGTATTCATGTATTTATTATGATCACCGCTACAACATATTTTCCAGCACAACATATAATTTGATAGCCTAGTACCCAGCACATGAGCGCTCAAGGGTCTTGCCAAGTCAAAGCGACTCAATCAGGCTAAAAACTCAAAATCCTCTGATATGTTTTTTTTCTCTGCTGATTATTTAACTTTGTGGTCTAAATAAAGATATCTAGGGTGGTGTGGAGGTGTCATCTTTGAGCAATTTTAATTATTTAAGATGGCCGCCATGGACTCAAAAAATCTCTGAAAATGCCTCAGTTATGATGGACTCGACTTTATAAAGGGCGAACACTCCTTTAATATGTCTTGTAACAATGTATGTTTGTCAATTTTATTCACATAAATCTGTTTTACATCTCCATAATTTAAAAATGCAATAATGGAGACCACTTGAAATCCAAAATGGCTGCCGTTTGGCTAAAAGTTCAGTTATAACATTTAGGCGATGGTCTACTTATGGCTACCGTGCACCCTCCAACTTCCCAACGAAACTAAGTTTGTTTGGAACCCTGGGATATACTGAACACGAAATCGAATGTTAACATTGAAAATATAGAAACCCTTTTTCGTCGACTTATATAGAGGTACTCTAAATATGTTTTTAACAACGCCGACTAATTTTAAATAAGGGGGTAGGGTTACATGAATGCATGTTATTTATGTCCTGGTAAACTGCTCTGCAACTGCTATATAGCATATGAACGGTAATTGAATTCCGCTTCTAATGGTATATATATCATATAATAAATAATGTCGCTTCATGTATGCCTAAACATAATGTAATTTAAAAAAAAATGAGCGAAGTCCACAACAACAAAACCCCGTTGGGAAACACTATTTCATCAAACGTGTTTTACATGTATTCATATTTGGGCCACGGTTTTTCAATCCAGATATGCTTATAAACAAGCCTGGATGTTAT
>OZ024907.1:90080900-90225900 GCA_964017125.1 Flabesymbios commensalis
GTTCCCCACAATGAGCAACAGTAATCAGAGTGGGGTTTAATAAAGTAATTATAAAATGTTGGACGTCCGGAAAGAGGAACATTTTTTTAAAATTTTTTGCAATATCGACAACTTATAAAGAACAGTCTGTCTAACCTTTCTAATCTGAGGAGTCTATGCAACATTTTTGTCAACAACACAAACTAATCATTTTTCTTCTGTGTCCTGCTTTATCTTACTTTTTCCAAGAAATAAATTTATTTTATATTTGTTAACGTCAAGATATTGGATATATTATGGCCCTGACAGCTCATTTGCACGAGTTTCCATACATCACTCAATGTTTTGTTTGCTTCTGATGGACGAAGAAGAATATCCCTAAGTGGCAAGATGGTGTGGCATTATTGCAATCATTAATTTTAGTTTAGTTCTTTTATTTTGAAGTAATTATTGCAATGGTCTTGGTCCAAAATCTATTTTGCAAGAATTACCAACAGAAAAAAGTGTGAAAAAAGAAGAATGTTATATGTCAACAGTAGGCCTACTTACTTAGGACATGCAACTGAGATTATGGCATAAGATGAACGCTACAGGAAGCCAGTTCTCATTCGATGAAAAACCCGGCTTATCGCTGTTAATATTATATGTTTGTCTGCCATAAAGCTTGAGCGACCATATTTTCACCGACCTTGTCTATGGAGAGTTTGAAATTCTGTGGTCGTGGATTGATATCCATAAAGGACGAGTATAGATATGTAAGATGACAATCATTATAACACAATTTTGAAAAAAATGGTGTACATTTATATCAGTACTATATATCCGTATTTTTCTCGCAATTCTGCGAATTTGAAGGGGTCACATGAAAAACTTTGCGGCATTAACTGGAAAACGATATCACGATTTAAGTGAAATATACGGTAACTGCATTAAATGACTACAAAATGACCCTAAATGGCAAAAAAAATGGCATATAAGATATTAGATTGATATTAGCATTGTTTCCAAAATTAACATTCTGACCCAAGTGAAAAACATGGCTTCCTGCACTATATTTTTTTTACCTTCATGGGGTTGTGTGTATGAGCACACAGTGTGTGTATAAGACTTGGCCTGATAATATGGCCCAACATTAACTTATCAGTGAATTAAAACTCTGGTCATCTAAATGCATTGACTCACGTCTCCTCCCCCCCCCCCCCCCGTGTACTATGCACTAGCCGGGGCGGATCCAGGACCTGACGAAAAAGGGGCAGTGAGAATTATTTGGCGAACAAATGCCCCCCCCCCCTCCCCGGATCTACAAATGGACCAACACAGTGAAAACCTGTCATTGAACTCATGATTGTTTAAAGCGTATCAAAGTGTATCAATTGCATGTTCTTGTGCAAGACACATTAGCTCCAAGTGCTTCACTTCAATCCGGTGTAAATGAGTATCTGGTGGGACAAAGACGGCAATTGTTGTACGACAAGTTTCTCGTGCCACATGACCAGGGATAATATGATATAAGGCGTCCTGGACTGAATATGTACGCCATTTAAATACTCACATTTTTTATTATTATTTCAACATATCGAGGTTATAAAGCATCTGAGGTATGATTATGTAAAATCTTGTCAGGTGGAGTTGTCACATTTTGTACCCATATCAAATCACATCAAATCAAATCAAGATTATTTATTATCATAATCTTGGTAAAAGACATGTGATATATATACAAAAGTTATACATTATCATTTGTTTTCCAAAAAGGCATACAGTAGAATTACAACAATGTTTGTTTTATCAGTTCACATCTTTAACCATAATTTGTATGAGATTAGATAGTTCCAGTAGTGTAGCTCCACTAACATTTATAAAATTAATAAACGTAGAAATCGAGGGATGCATGAATTGGCGTTTGCAAAAATCGAGGGATGCATGAATTTGCGTTTGCCTAGTAATAATATTCTCTGCGCAGCACAAAAAATGGCTTAAAGTGCAGTATCTTAATTTTCGATCACTGAATTTTATCTAGATTTTTCAACATGAAGTCTATGATTTCGCCATCTAAATTTACAGAGCGGAATCCAGGGGGCTTTTTCTAGCTTCATTAAATAATTTTTTTTTCCAAAATTTGTTTTGACATTCTGAAGTTAATGGATTTAAGTTTAATACCAAAGCGGAGTTTTATTGGTGCATAAACTGATCTCGCAGGCGCTGTAAACTAGTATTGTAAAACAGGTCTGTTCTAGTGGGTAAAGTTTGTACCCCTACCAAACCACAGTCACATAGTATTTTGTTAACAAATAATATCCAAGCAGAGTGGTAGATAATATTTGTGTGTAAACTATAGATAAAATTATAAATACAAAATAGTATCTTATCAGTTTGACAAGTGATTGATGTAATGCTTCAACCTATGCCATATTTTGTGTATGTACATTTATTCAAAGATAGCAAAATTTTACAAAATGTTGAGTGCAATCGTTCGATCACTGTGCAATCTTCAATTCCCCATGCTTCTGGCCGTACATAACTAATAGGGTCACAAGCGTGCATCGACAAACATTCAGATAAATTCAAGATGCATGACATAGACCTATTTAAATTTAAGGACCAAATTTTTCAAAAAAAGATCATGAATGACCTTTATGTTATTCATACTCCACACTTAAAAGTGAGTGTATCAGAGAACAGTTGAGTCACAACTTCATATTTGGTCTTCAAACTAGTATTGAGAAAAATAAAGGTCATGCACGAATGACCTTGGCTTGTTCTAGGCTTAAGTTATTGAAGTTTGTCACTTTTTTAAATGGCTGTATTCATGATCTTCATATTGGATAGTTATAATTTCATCCAAGGAAACCAAAGGTTGATATATTCCTATGATAAAGTTATAACGTTATCATGAACAATATTTGTTCAGATTTAGTTCAAAGATGAGTGGGGAAGCTCCTAGTAGGTTGTCAAAATGTATCTTCCGAAAAGTATAAGTATGCTACCAAAGTGTATTTGAAGTAACATTTGTTGTTTTGCCATTATCTAAGTGTGAGTTTTTGAAATTGTAATGCTCAATCCATTGAAGATGTGCCCCCATGACGTGACCCTGAGCTTTCCAGACACGTTTATGATACAAATAACGATGGCAAAAAAGATAATAGTGGTGTTTGACGTTGAATCTGATTGACTGTGTCATTGAGACACCCCGCAACCCAACAAACACGTAACATTTGCATAACAGTTGTACAACGCCGGCCCAACGTCTTCGACGTTGGTCCAGCATTATACAAATGTTACACAAATGTTTTGTGCTTACTGGGTATGAACTTCATTTACGTTTAATCTGATAACCGGTGTCATTCACCCCTCTATGTTCTTTATCTACAACATACCAGACTATTGATCAAAAGCGTAGGCCTACAAACCCTTAACTCCACCCCACTCGTCAACTCTGCGACGATAGGCCAGCATCAAGCGGGATTAATGTCATGCCTGTTATATATGCTTGGTCTATGAGAAAGGTGCGCATTATACGGTTATTACGGGCGCTGCATGAGTGTATTATCGCGACATATCTCAGAGTGAACACTTGATAACAGACCTGATTGATTTCTCAGTGTGAGATTTCTTAGTGTACATGACTCCAACGAAACCCGAATAGATTCTAAAGATCCCTACATGATGATTTTACCATGGTTACTTGTGTCAGTCAGCCTGCTGTTCATGTCACCAGATGAAAATCTGGCCGCACCTCAAGGCATGTTACAAGACCAGGGAGAAGAACTTGCAGGAAGAGCTGATCAACAGCAAGTAGAAAGCCATTCAGATGATATTGTGAAGCGTGCTGTAGGACCTGTAAGCATGTTACAGGACGATACAGGACATCGTACAGGAAGAGTTGACCAACAGAGAGTAGAAAGCCATGCAGATGACATCGTCAAGCGTGCTGTAGGATCTGTAGGAAGTCGTATGCCTACAGGAAGAGCTGACCAACATCAGGTAGAAAGCCATGCAGACGACATCGTCAAGCGTGCTGTGGGTCTTGATAGGACACAAAATCGTGGAGAAGGACCAGATCAACAGAAACGCGCAAATGACATCATGAAGCGTGGAGTGGGCCATGCTTGTGGACCAAGACACTGTGATTAAGCGCTTATTCAGGTAAAAAAAAAACATCAAGCAAGATATCCGAACAAGCACAAGCCGTTGAACCAGTGTTGTCTTAATGCTGGGCCAGCGTCGTAGACGGTGGGCCAATATTATGACAACACTGATTCAATGCTTTGTGATTGCTGATATGCTAACCCTATGCTCATTTAACCTTTTCCGCTAGCTTGTCTAATTTAAAATGTCACCCACTTGATGTTGGATTACCGTTGGTGGCGGGTCCAACATTAAGGCATACACAGTCCTTTCTTTTTTGCTGCTAACTTAACACATAACTGATTCTTACGAGTATCTATTTGGTTGCGTAGGCCTATATAGATGGTGATTAAGGTGTGAGGGAGGGGGCCATCAATTGATACGAGAAACAATAAAAAACATTTGTGTATGGGAGGCACTGTTTATTTTTTTGCGAACATTTTTTCACTTAAATTTTACTGAAATTACTCAAATATCCAGATCTCAAATAAATCACTAACTAGAAATTATAATATATATGAGCCTACTATTATAAAATCAATATATTGACATTTTTAGTAACGTTTCGTAGTAATCATGCACAGAAATTCTAAGGAAATGGCTTGTGTTATGTGTAGCCTATATTACCTGGTATTAAAAGCCCATGCTGGTTGATCGAACAAATAAATAGACTTCTAACGAGCCTAAATCCTCGGTGTACCGAGCTCAGAGGCTCTGAAAATCCGAACCAAGTCCCTTATCACCGTCCACTTATCGCTCATTTTTACTAATTTTATACTCTATTTCCCAATGTCTGATCAACATACAATGCTCAGCTGGCATTATTTTTTAACTATATATTATCATGTCGAAATGCAAAAAAATACTCGTTACTCTGCGACGAGTATGTAACTTGAGGCGACGTGACATAAAACCCTTGTTATGCTAGGCCCGTATATAGACGGTTTCAAGCAGATTTTTAACCCTTTAAGTCCTTACGATGCTTTAAAGCATCATTATACATCCCTGAAAACAGACCTAATTTTTCTACAAATAAGGGCTTTTTAATGAAAATTTCGATGAAACTGGCTTACCAATAGATGACAATTGTCTTCATTTTTTAAACCACATCAAATCGCCTTCATCCACTACAAGTCGAGAATTGCGACAGCAATTCGCGGCTTGTAGGGGATGAAGATGACAACGGTAAATTCAGGCCTGAAAGGGTTAACCAAATAATCTGTCACATAAATGGATAATATAGTTTGTGGTAGATGATCAGCTAGTCAAATAATTCAATTTAGAAAATGTATATTTCAAATGATAGAAATATTTGTCGTCATTTGAAGCTGGAAATTGCGTTAACAATTTCATCTTCAAATGGCGAGATATACAATAGAAGCAATTCAGCAATACATGGCTTAACTGTGATGATTAACCGTGGTCATGCTATTATATAATCATCTTATCTTTCATGTACAATCACCTGGGCTAGTCCATCTGGAAAAGGAGTCGCAAGCTCGTATCGGCTATCATGGGCATAGCTAACAAATCCATCACCTTATTCTGAATGCATACCCTTTTTGGTAGATATACTATATTAGTATGGTACACCGTAGAACTACACTCAAATTCAATAACATAAAAAACTATATGTCCCCATACAATGTATATATCGTTTCAAACTGCGTAATTTATCAACGAAGAATTTAAAACACTGAAACGCCTATTTTTTTCATATTGACCTTTTATATTCTGATATAGTTTTCTTTGCAATTGTTGATGCTTATTTTCATAAACGTTGTCATTTTCATTCACCGTCATATGGGCATTGCGTTACATAATATACATAAGAGATGACGATTTTCTGTTACAGTTGAAGTGTAATTAATATTTTACTTTTATTAGGAGTTAACCTGGTATTACTCAGGACTCAGGATTTAATATATTGTTGAATTTATATTTTTCCATTGTTAGGTCTCCTACATCCCATTTATCTTTTCTGTTTTATTCAGGCAAGCTGATTAGAGGAGCACTGTACAGACATCTAACAATGATCCGTTGACGACCATCGTCATATCTCAGTTTCAGTCCTCAGTTTAATATTATGTTTTAAGTTCATTATTGAATGGTGCGAAGGAAATCATGCCTATAACCTTACATGTAAATACATGATGTGGAACAATATTGATGAATAAAAAGTTGTTATGTGCAACCAGACAAACTGCCTTTTGTATCAAACGCATACTTATTCTAATTCCCATATTTAATAGTTCTTAATGTGTTGAAGACTAGTAAATCAATATATAAGCTTGATGTAATTTAATTTAGTTTTTTTCACAATTTTGTAATTTTAAATATCTTTTCTGCAATAAATACCCGTATAAGAATTACATAATTCAAGTGTGGTGTCATTATCCTGAGGTATATAATCACTAATACACCCTATGTTATATAGTGTTTAGTCCAAGTGTTTCCATCATCTATACTACGTATACCTGCCGCCAAAACTAGGACGTCTAGGGGTATGTTAGTCACGTGACTTGTGACAGCAAGGAATCAGAATAGCCCACCCAAGATGGCCGCCACTTTGGGGAGATTTAACAAGTTTGACAATGGTAATTTATTTCTCAGTTAATTTGTACGATTTTATTTGTCCAATTCAAGAAATAGTAAAACGCTAATATATCTTTAGATACGCTTGACGTAAAATAAAATCTCAGATGAGGTATAATGGGTCAAATGAAGAACACTAGCTGTATGTGGTCTTAAGTAGAGAGCGCAACTAAAGGTATGTTAAAGGTCCATACCCGGGTTAAAAAGTGTAAAAGTTTAAAATTGTGTTATATAGGCGTATAACATCGTAAATCTATATTATCTTTCGGGCGGGGGCCCTAGGGTAGTGGTTAGCACCGCTGCCTTTCACGCCAGAGTCCGGGGTTCGGTTCCCGGTCTCGGCGGTTTGAAAGAAACAAAAATGTTTCTTCCCCATCCACGTGTGAAAGTTAGTATTGTGGGGAGCCTCCGTGACCGAGAGGTAGCGTGCTCGGCCTCAGACCGCCAGGGCTCGAATTTCGAATCCTGTGTCTGGAGGACAGTGTCATCTCAATCATCTCACCATCCTCAGGAGGTTCTCCTGGCCCAGTTTAGCCTATATGTGCACAAAGGTGGCCTAAAGCCCGATTCATTTCATTTTTATATTATCTTTCTCCACCCTCCATTTGAAAGAGATATGTACCTGATGAGCGTGTATTTCGGAATGCTCATACAACTAATAACAATAATTTCTTTATTATAAGGGCTTTGACCAAGCCGGCGGGGGGGGGGGGGGGCTAGATGAAGGGTCTGATGTTGATTTCTTTTTTTTCTTTTAAAGGATCAATAATGAGGAAAATCCCTTTCTTTTTGTCACTACACCAGCCACGAACATCCCATAAATAAAACCTGTGTATTTTGGCTATGTTCACGATGTCCCGCAAAGATGTAAAACATGTCAATTGGCTGAGTTTAGAAGTGTTGACCCTTCATCATGTTCATGTGATACATCTGAAACCTTACACACTTACTCTGATACGAGTTAAAAACTTTTTGTCATAGATTACGGCTAGTAAATTATAAAAAAAAACTTTCTTCAAAAGTAAATAAAAAAATCGTTGACTCGATACAAAAAAAATAGCAATTCTATTTACTCTCAAATTGTCAGAAGTTTAATGCTGATAGCAAAATTATACATTCTACATCATCTGATTGTATGGCTAAAACTGTTAATACATATAATTGTATATGGTTTTCTTAAAATTCAACAACGCATTTTTTAGGATATAACTCTTTCTTAAAAAAAAAAGATTTGTTTTTGCTGCACATCTTTGGTAAATAGTGAGGTCAAAATTCTAAATGGTAACCGAGAGGTGTTAACGATGGATGATGATGCGTTAAAGGGTGACAAAGAGGTGCGACGGTGAGCGTTAGAGGGCAATGGGGAGCCGTTAAAGGGTAACCATTAGGCGGTAAAGGGCAATGAACAGGGGCTAAAGGGCGACAGTTAGGCGTCAAACTACGACGAACTTTGCATTCAAGGTCGATGTGGAGGCGTTAAAATGAAATGAAATGAATCGGGCTTTAGGCCACCTTTGCGCACATATAGGCTAAACTTGGCCAGGAGAACCTCCTGGGGATAGTGAGATGAATGAGATGAGGCTCTGGGCACTGGTCACCTCCTGTAGAGGCCTCCTGTAGAGGCTCTGGTCACTGGTGACCTCCTGCAGAGGCCTCCTGTAGAGGCTCTGGTCACTTGTGACCTCCTGCAGAGGCTCTGGTCACTGGTGACCTCCTGTGGAGGCCTCCTGTAGAGACTCTGGTCACTGGTCACCTTCTGTGTAGGCCTCCTGTAGAGGCTCTGGGCACTGGTCAACTCCTGTAGAGGCCTCCTGTAGAGGCTCTGGTCACTGGTCCCCTCTTCTAGAGGCCTCTTGTAGAGGCTCTGGTCACTGGTGACCTCCTGCAGAGGCTCTGGTCACTGGTGACCTCCTGCAGAGGCTCTGGGCACTAGTCACCTCCTGTAGAGGCCTCCTGTAGAGGCTCTGGTCACTGGTGACCTCCTGTAGAGGCCTCCTGTAGAGGCTCTGGGCACTAGTCACCTCCTGTAGAGGCCTCCTGTAGAGGCTCTGGTCACTGGTCACCTCCTGCAGTATGTAGAGCAGACATCGGCCATACTCTCCCCGTCCAGATTGTATGACCTGACTAGATGAAGGGTCTGATGTTGATTTCTTTTTTTTCTTTTAAAGGATCAATAATGAGGAAAATCCCTTTCTTTTTGTCACTACACCAGCCACGAACATCCCATAAATATTACCTGTGTATTTTGGCTATGTTCACGATGTCCCGCAAAGATGTAAAACATGTCAATTGGCTGAGTTTAGAAGTGTTGACCCTTCATCATGTTCATGTGATACATCTGAAACCTTACACACTTACTCTGATACGAGTTAAAAACTTTTTGTCATAGATTACGGCTAGTAAATTATAAAAAAAAACTTTCTTCAAAAGTAAATAAAAAAATCGTTGACTCGATACAAAAAAAATAGCAATTCTATTTACTCTCAAATTGTCAGAAGTTTAATGCTGATAGCAAAATGATACATTCTACATCATCTGATTGTATGGCTAAAACTGTTAATACATATAATTGTATATGGTTTTCTTAAAATTCAACAACGGATTTTTTAGGATATAACTCTTTCTTAAAAAAAAAAGATTTGTTTTTGCTGCACATCTTTGGTAAATAGTGAGGTCAAAATTCTAAATGGTAACCGAGAGGTGTTAACGATGGATGATGATGCGTTAAAGGGTGACAAAGAGGTGCGACGGTGAGCGTAAGAGGGCAATGGGGAGCCATTAAAGGGTAACCATTAGGCGGTAAAGGGCAATGAACAGGGGCTAAAGGGCGACAGTTAGGCGTCAAACTACGACGAACTTTGCATTCAAGGTCGATGTGGAGGCGTTAAAATGAAATGAAATGAATCGGGCTTTAGGCCACCTTTGCGCACATATAGACTAAACTTGGCCAGGAGAACCTCCTGGGGATAGTGAGATGAATGAGATGAGGCTCTGGGCACTGGTCACCTCCTGTAGAGGCCTCCTGTAGAGGCTCTGGTCACTGGTGACCTCCTGCAGAGGCCTCCTGTAGAGGCTCTGGTCACTTGTGACCTCCTGCAGAGGCTCTGGTCACTGGTGACCTCCTGTGGAGGCCTCCTGTAGAGACTCTGGTCACTGGTCACCTTCTGTGTAGGCCTCCTGTAGAGGCTCTGGGCACTGGTCACCTCCTGTAGAGGCCTCCTGTAGAGGCTCTGGTCACTGGTCCCCTCCTCTAGAGGCCTCCTGTAGAGGCTCTGGTCACTGGTGACCTCCTGCAGAGGCTCTGGTCACTGGTGACCTCCTGCAGAGGCTCTGGGCACTAGTCACCTCCTGTAGAGGCCTCCTGTAGAGGCTCTGGTCACTGGTGACCTCCTGTAGAGGCCTCCTGTAGAGGCTCTGGGCACTAGTCACCTCCTGTAGAGGCCTCCTGTAGAGGCTCTGGTCACTGGTCACCTCCTGCAGTATGTAGAGCAGACATCGGCCATACTCTCCCCGTCCAGATTGTATGACCTGACTAGATGAAGGGTCTGATGTTGATTTTCTTTTTTTCTTTTAAAGGATCAATAATGAGGAAAATCCCTTTCTTTTTGTCACTACACCAGCCACGAACATCCCATAAATATTACCTGTGTATTTTGGCTATGTTCACGATGTCCCGCAAAGATGTAAAACATGTCAATTGGCTGAGTTTAGAAGTGTTGACCCTTCATCATGTTCATGTGATACATCTGAAACCTTACACACTTACTCTGATACGAGTTAAAAACTTTTTGTCATAGATTACGGCTAGTAAATTATAAAAAAAAACTTTCTTTAAAAGTAAATAAAAAAATCGTTGACTCGATACAAAAAAAATAGCAATTCTATTTACTCTCAAATTGTCAGAAGTTTAATGCTGATAGCAAAATTATACATTCTACATCATCTGATTGTATGGCTAAAACTGTTAATACATATAATTGTATATGGTTTTCTTAAAATTCAACAACGGATTTTTTAGGATATAACTCTTTCTTAAAAAAAAAGATTTTTTTTTGCTGCACATCTTTGGTAAATAGTGAGGTCAAAATTCTAAATGGTAACCGAGAGGTGTTAACGATGGATGATGATGCGTTAAAGGGTGACAAAGAGGTGCGACGTTGAGCGTTAGAGGGCAATGGGGAGCCGTTGAAGGGTAACCATTAGGCGGTAAAGGGCAATGAACAGGGGCTAAAGGGCGACAGTTAGGCGTCAAACTACGACGAACTTTGCATTCAAGGTCGATGTGGAGGCGTTAAAATGAAATGAAATGAATCGGGCTTTAGGCCACCTTTGCGCACATATAGGCTAAACTTGGCCAGGAGAACCTCCTGGGGATAGTGAGATGAATGAGATGAGGCTCTGGGCACTGGTCACCTCCTGTAGAGGCCTCCTGTAGAGGCTCTGGTCACTGGTGACCTCCTGCAGAGGCCTCCTGTAGAGGCTCTGGTCACTTGTGACCTCCTGCAGAGGCTCTGGTCACTGGTGACCTCCTGTGGAGGCCTCCTGTAGAGACTCTGGTCACTGGTCACCTTCTGTGTAGGCCTCCTGTAGAGGCTCTGGGCACTGGTCACCTCCTGTAGAGGCCTCCTGTAGAGGCTCTGGTCACTGGTCCCCTCCTCTAGAGGCCTCCTGTAGAGGCTCTGGTCACTGGTGACCTCCTGCAGAGGCTCTGGTCACTGGTGACCTCCTGCAGAGGCTCTGGGCACTAGTCACCTCCTGTAGAGGCCTCCTGTAGAGGCTCTGGTCACTGGTGACCTCCTGTAGAGGCCTCCTGTAGAGGCTCTGGGTACTAGTCACCTCCTGTAGAGGCCTCCTGTAGAGGCTCTGGTCACTGGTCACCTCCTGCAGTATGTCGAGCAGACATCGGCCATACTCTCCCCGTCCAGATTGTATGACCTGACATGATAAAAACATTGATAATTATAATCTAGGTTTAAGTTTACCTTAATGTATGATCTCATATGAAATAATAAGATGTGAAATCAAATGTGTAGGCTAAATTGTTTGTACTCTTAACATTATTAAGAAACGAAACAGGAAACATTATATAAACAAAAAATATAATTTGAAATATTGTATTTTTGTCATTTTAAACATTGACTAATTTATGCGACCAGTGTCAATGGCATTCTATTTGGTTTGAAACGGTAATTTACATCCCCAGGGCGACAAAGGTTAAATACGTATAATATACAGCCCCAGCGCGAAAAGGGTAAATAAGTCTAATATACAGCCCCATCGCGAAAAGGGGTTAAATAAGTCTAATATACAGCCCTAGCATGTAAAGGGTTAAATAAGTCTAATAATTATACAGCCCTAGCACGACAAGAGTTGAATAAGTCTAATATACAGCCCCAGCGCGACAAGGGTTAAATAAGTCTAATATACAGCCCTAGCATGTAAAGGGTTAAATAAGTCTAATAATTATACAGCCCTAGCACGACAAGGGTTAAATAAGCCTAATGTACAGCCCCAGCGTGTAAAGGGTTAAATAAGCCTAATATACAGCCCCAGTGCGACAAGGGTTAAATAAGTATAACATACAACCCCAGCGCGACAATTGTTAAATATGTATAACGTACAACCCAAGCGCGAAAAGGGTTAAATATGTATAACGTACAACCCCAGCACGACAATGGTTAAATATGTATAACATACAACCCCAGCACGACAATGGTTAAATATGTATAACGTACAACCCCAGCACGACAATGGTTAAATATGTATAACGTACAGCCCCAGCACGACAATGGTTAAATATGTATAACGTACAACCCCAGCACGACAATGGTTAAATATGTAAAACGTACAACCCCAGCACGACAATGGTTAAATATGTATAACGTACAACCCCAGCACGACAATGGTTAAATATGTATAACGTACAACCCCAGCGCGACAAAGGTTAAATATGTATAACGTACAACCCCAGCACGACAATGGTTAAATATGTATAACATACAACCCCAGCACGACAATGGTTAAATATGTATAACGTACAACCCCAGCACGACAATGGGTAAATATGTATAACGTACAACCCCAGCGCGACAATGGTTAAATATGTATAACATACAACCCCAGCACGACAATGGTTAAAAATGTATAACGTACAACCCCAGCACGACAATGGTTAAATATGTATAACGTACAACCCCAGCACGACAATGGTTAAATATGTATAATGTACAACCCCAGCACGACAATGGTTAAATATGTATAACGTACAACCCCAGCACGACAATGGTTAAATATGTATAACGTACAACCCCAGCACGACAATGGTTAAATATGTATAATGTACAACCCCAGCGCGACAATGGTTAAAAATGTATAGCGTACAACCCCAGCACGACAATGGTTAAATATGTATAACGTACAACCCCAGCACGACAATGGTTAAATATGTATAACGTACAACCCCAGCACGACAATGGTTAAATATGTATAACGTACAACCCCAGCACGACAATGGTTAAATATGTATAACGTCCAACCCCAGCACGACAATGGTTAAATATGTATAACGTCCAACCCCAGCGCGACAATGGTTAAATATGTATAACGTGCAACCCCAGCACGACAATGGTTAAATATGTATAACGTACAACCCCAGCGCGACAATGGTTAAATATGTATAACGTACAACCCCAGCGCGACAATGGTTAAATATGTATAATGTACAACCCCAGCGCGACAATGGTTAAATATGTATAACGTACAACCCCAGCGCGACAATGGTTAAATATGTATAACGTACAACCCCAGCACGACAATGGTTAAATATGTATAACGTACAACCCCAGCGCGACAATGGTTAAATATGTATAACGTACAACCCCAGCGCGACAATGGTTAAATATGTATAATGTACAACCCCAGCGCGACAATGGTTAAATATGTATAACGTACAACCCCAGCGCGACAATGGTTAAATATGTATAATGTACAACCCCAGCGCGACAATGGTTAAATATGTATAACGTACAACCCCAGCGCGACAATGGTTAAATATGTATAACGTACAACCCCAGCACGACAATGGTTAAATATGTATAACGTACAACCCCAGCGCGACAATGGTTAAATATGTATAACGTACAACCCCAGCGCGACAATGGTTAAATATGTATAACGTACAACCCCAGCACGACAATGGTTAAATATGTATAACGTACAACCCCAGCACGACAATGGTTAAATATGTATAACATACAACCCCAGCGCGACAATGGTTAAATATGTATAACGTACAACCCCAGCACGACAATGGTTAAATATGTATAACATACAACCCCAGCACGACAATGGTTAAATATGTATAACGTACAACCCCAGCACGACAATGGTTAAATATGTATAACGTACAACCCCAGCACGACAATGGTTAAATATGTATAACGTACAACCCCAGCGCGACAATGGTTAAATATGTATAACGTACAACCCCAGCACGACAATGGTTAAATATGTATAACGTACAACCCCAGCACGACAATGGTTAAATATGTATAACGTACAACCCCAGCACGACAATGGTTAAATATGTATAACGTACAACCCCAGCGCGACAATGGTTAAATATGTATAACGTACAACCCCAGCGCGACAATGGTTAAATATGTATAACGTACAACCCCAGCACGACAATGGTTAAATATGTATAACGTACAACCCCAGCACGACAATGGTTAAATATGTATAACGTACAACCCCAGCGCGACAATGGTTAAATATGTATAACGTACAACCCCAGCGCGACAATGGTTAAATATGTATAACGTACAACCCCAGCACGACAATGGTTAAATATGTATAACGTACAACCCCAGCACGACAATGGTTAAATATGTATAACGTACAACCCCAGCACGACAATGGTTAAATATGTATAACGTACAACCCCAGCACGACAATGGTTAAATATGTATAACGTACAACCCCAGCACGACAATGGTTAAATATGTATAACGTACAACCCCAGCACGACAATGGTTAAATATGTATAACGTACAACCCCAGCACGACAATGGTTAAATATGTATAACGTACAACCCCAGCACGACAATGGTTAAATATGTATAACGTACAACCCCAGCACGACAATGGTTAAATATGTATAACGTACAACCCCAGCGCGACAATGGTTAAATATGTATAACGTACAACCCCAGCGCGACAATGGTTAAATATGTATAACGTACAACCCCAGCACGACAATGGTTAAATATGTATAACGTACAACCCCAGCGCGACAATGGTTAAATATGTATAACGTACATGGTGTATTCAACTTAACCTTTGATCCTGAGCCTGGTCTGAATAAAATTCACCGAATAACAAATAACATAACTAATCCTAACAATGACGTTATCTACTTTGATTTGAAATATTTATAGTATTTGTTTTACAAAATCCTTACAATTTCATTCATTTCAAGGATGGAATAATAATTACCACGAGATCAATTCAAACCTCAAGATTGACACAAAGAAAAGAAATACATGTGGATTAAAATGATTACTAGATAGCTTGAGGTCAATATAATTAATGTGTTTTCAAGAACGGAAATATTTATTTCCAAGGTTGGTACTAACAAAGATTGTTCTTTAATCTGCCAGCCCTTTTTGTCAAACTATCTTACTTTTGTATTTTGTAAATTTATTTTAGAAATCTTAGTACTTACTCAGTTACTATGGATGTTTCTGGACTTGTAGAGATACAAATACAGAACTTTTTTTCCACCTCCGCGTCATCCGTGAAACCAAGTATGACGTAGTTTCCGGGTTTGATCAGATAGTGACTCTCCGCTGAGTGGCCCTCAGCGGAGACGACCTTATCATGAATGTCCTTCAGACAGAGATCGTAAAATTGGTAACAAGCCTCCAGGTTTAGCGGCAGAGGCCAGTTCTCAGGAATCTGAAAAATAACAAAATGTATGTTTATGTTTGCAGACCAGCAAAGAAGAGGAGTAGGCCTAATATTATTTAATTGCTGGACCAATGTATTCAACAATAAATCAACGTAAGCTCAATGTGTCTTTTTTGCTATTAAAACACACCACTACATGATTTTCTTTGTCCGACCACTACATTTTAAAGGTGATCCATCACCCCTTATATGGTATGAATAATTATGTCCTTATATGGGGTGATTGGCTATCTTGTGACCCTCTCAGAGGGTCACATGATAGCCAATCACCCCATATAAGGAAACACTTGTGCCCCATCTTGTGGCAACTTTATTTGTCACAAATTTATTCATACTATATAAAGGGTGATAGATCACCTTTAAGCTGGGAATGGAGAGTTGTTGTTGATCAAGTACAGACCAATTATCATGGTAGGTCTATGGTGCTCTAATCAGTCAGGTGTGACCGAGCTGTTGATTATGAGGGATCCGCACTATGGTCGGATGTGTTTTAAGTCAGTTAAAACCCTCTGAGCTCTACATTCTTAGCTGTGGAAAAGGCCAAGGTCACGGTCTTTTCCACAGCTAAGAATGTAGAGCTCCTCGGGCTTTATCCTATACAAACAACAATAATTACTTACTTTCAAGTAAACAGTTACTGATGCCTGCGTAAGGAGTTGTGGTGGGGGGGGGGGAGGGGGGGGGTACATTAAACCGTATTATTTGCAGCCCATATCGTAACACGGGTTATATCATGGCAACTGGAATGGCAGACCAGTATTACTTTGTGACCTCTAGCGTGACAAGGGTAATACAATACTAACCGGTATTATTTTGTAGCCTATAGGGTGAGGAGGGTCACACGTCTCCTGCATCAAGCTGACTGTAAATGGCGCCACGTCATCACCTGAGCAAAAATAATAATCATAGTTTTATTTTAAATGGGTAGCCTGTTGCTGACCATATGTTCGTTTCAGAGGCCATTTGGCGTGTGACCTTAGTGGCCATCACGTACGCCCGTATGTGCTTTTACAGCGCAGTAGATTTGTTAGTCCTGATCAGGAGGAGTCAGTTAGATTAATTAGGGGAAATCAATTTGGTTAATTTCAATTTATATGTCCATTGGCCAGCTTTTAGTTCAAGGTATATGCTTGTGTAAAAAATACTATCAATAGTAAGGTGGCCTGCCATAGCCATGACATAATACGAACATACTCATTTGTTTCGTTACTTTAGTGTAATCGATTGTCAAACTTCCCAACACAAAACGTTGACCAACCCGGTAAACACGAAATATTGAACCAGTGCAGGTCTAATGATGGGCCAGCGTTGACGACGGTGGACCAACATTAAACCAGCGTTGGTTAAACTACTTGTGTTTGCTGGGAAATGTGGATTTATTGTTGGAACAACGGCGTAGATAGCAGCCCTGCAATAAGCCAACATCAGGTCAGAATATTGAGTTTGTTATGTTTCTTCCACCATGGGAAGGTATGTATTGTTATCAGTCCATATCACACTCTATGTGAGATTTATATTGGTATTCGATGATAACTGAATTGTATATAATTTTTGATCCTTTTGAAATGAGAAGTAATATTTTATCCGATTCACTCACTTTGACCTTGAGATGCAATATCTTATCTCTATTTGACCTTGAAAGGTTATACTTGCCCTTTGACATCCATGGTCTATTCGCCGTTGACCTAAGTAAGCGATATTTGACATAGCTTTCACTTTGGGATATAATTCACATAGATTTTACTCATCTTTGATATTGGAGTGCAATATTTGTTTCAACCACGTTTGATATGATATTTACTT
The DNA here is from genome assembly GCA_964017125.1 of Flabesymbios commensalis. Classification (NCBI taxonomy): domain Eukaryota; kingdom Metazoa; phylum Annelida; class Polychaeta; order Terebellida; family Flabelligeridae; genus Flabesymbios; species Flabesymbios commensalis. Next base: position 90,098,376 of record OZ024907.1, read on the forward strand.
CACCTATGTTCCAGCCACGTTTAGCCTACATAATTATGTAAGATTTGATATGCTCTACTCACCTTTCACTTGGAGATATATCTGTGGATTATTGGAAAACGTCTTGAATTTTTCCTGGCCACCCGCATTGTCACCATACCACTCTCCGTAGGTATGGTCCTGTTTACCTAAAACAGACATGAATGATATAAAAATGCCTCCATTGATATGGATTACCCTGTATATTTATCAAATCAGGGCTCGTAATCTCGGACAAATTCTGATATATTGTAGGCTTCGGATTGGCCGACGATATATCATAACTTGTACGAGAATATGGGCCCTGACTCTCTCATACACACATACTCCCTTTAACCCTCTAACCCACACAATACAATGACTGACGGTATTTTCAAAGTCAGGTGATGTTGACATACATCCTTTTATCACTCCGCGTGGTCGTAACCACAAAAAAGAATAAAAAACACACACAACATTTCGTGTAGATTGTAGTGATGTCACAGCTGCAGGATAGGTATGGGTGGCCTGTATATTTGTGTGTATCTATTCAGTCGCAGTGACTTTGTTAACTAATGCACTTTACGAGTGCAGTGTGAAATAGCTACTCCATGTCTAGTATTCTCGCAGTTGGCGGCCTAGGTTTGAGTCCTGTGATTGGTCGAGGTGTGATGTCAGGTGCCCCTGTGGGAAATGAAATGAATCGGGCTTTAGGCCACCTTTGTGCACATATAGGCTAAACTGGGCCAGGAGAACCTCCTGAGGATGGTGAGATGATTGAGATGACACTGTCCTCCAGACACAGGATTCGAAATTCGAGCCCTGGCGGTCTGAGGCCGAGCACGCTACCTCTCGGTCACGGAGGCTCCCCACAATACTAACTTTCACACGTGGATGGGGAAGAAACAATTTTGCTTCTTTCAAACCGCCGGGACCGGGAACCGAACCCCGGACTCTGCCGTGAAAGGCAGCGGTGCTAACCACTACCCTAGGGCCCCCGCCCCTGTGGGAGGCCTGTATTGGGCACTGGATAAGCGACAGACGCAGACTTTGTTACCGAAAGGATTATATTGTAGTTGATATTTCTGTGACATTTCATATTTCATTGATAATGTCTGTGATCGCAAATGAACTATTTTCTGTCTAGCACAGACTCAATGAACTTGACAACAGGCACATAAACGTCCACTATCGTGTTGAGTGCAGACGTGTATACACGCAGCTAGATCTGGTCGTATAACTCTATAATCTGGAGCACATAATACTTCAGGGACTTTGACGTGACTAATCCGCAGTTTCACAAAGTAAAAATGGGTAAACAGTAAAAGCGAAGCGGGGATAGCTAGCTGCTCTTTTAAAAGCCTTATCAAAATGTAAGATAAATCTAAGGTGATGTTACGGAGACTGCTTATGTCGACATTGTAAAATTAATAACTTATATGAAGTTATATAGGCTACTGACCTAAACTAAAAATCAAAATCACAAAAAAAAACAATCCTAAAGCATCGAAAAATACTAGACTAGTTTTATTTTCAGGTCGCAAATTGCCATGTAAACAAAACAATTCTGTTATATACAACACTTTATATCACAAATTCCCACGTCTCAGACAGTGAGATCAAAGCCTAATCTATGCATCTTCCCTTGGCCAGTCTCACGCGAGTGCATACCGCAGGAGCCTGGCCGTATCGAGTCCTACAATCAGTTATTCTGTCTACGTGGTCATCTTGGGGGTGTGTCTGAGATTCAAGCCTCATTGGATGTTTCAGATGTATGAATATGTCATAAAAGGTCGCGAAGAATTGACGTCTTGTTCATCTCTCATACACAGCTACATGTTTCCGTTGCTAGATGTATTATATAGACAAGTTGGGGATCTCTCATTTCGGCAGTGACGTGAACACAATGACATCAGCATGAGATTCCGAGCTTCTGTCTATCATACCAACGGAAGCAAGCAAGCTATGCTCTTAGCCAGCTGTCAACGCCTGGTCAAGGGCTCTCTGATTGGCCGGTCTTGCGACGCGCGACATTCAAGGTATCTGGCTATTTAAAATAGTTGGAACCTATGCTCGATAAAGCAAGGTATCGCACTGCGTGCTCGTGGGTAAGATAACTTGTTGTGGAAGATGAATCTATGGCACATGAAAGCAGTCGCCGCTAATTGGTATCTCAAAATCAGGACATGGATACATCTGCAGCACTGATTGTCTGCTCAAAATCTAAAAATTCCTAAAAAATACAACCATGATCTGTGGGATAAGCTACTATCAGAGCTTTCGAGCTTATTCCAAGCTCTTCCGCAGCACTACTGATCAAATTCTCGTGGTCACATGACCCCTGGATGGAGGTCACAAGGAAGAGCTTGGTATAAGATCGAAAGATCCACAGAGCAAAAAATAGACTCTGAGGTATCTATTTCAACGTTATTTTTAAACAATGACATACATGTAGTCTGGTAGCAACATTCATGCTGTTAAGGTGATGTAATATATTGTCAGTACTTACTCGTTGTGTATTGTGTGTCGTTTACTGAGAAATCTAGTTCAATATCCCTCAGAAAAAAAGATGTTCTATTCTTCTGTAATTGTCTGTTATGTAACATAATATATTATTTACATTCATATAATACTGTGGAATAAACATCTGATCTGATGGCAACAAACAAGCCATTCACCCAATGTTGGTTTGATGTAGGTCCACTGTCTACGGCGCTGGCCTATTGGGCCAGCGCCGTAGACGCTGGCCCAACATCAAAACAACATTGGCTATTTAGTGATATAGAAGGCATGAAAGGAATAATAATATTGTAAGGTTATTATGAGGTATGTACGTATGGGATTGCACATTGTTGACCACAAAACGGACAAGACTTGTGCAGCCTGGGTCGTATTTGAGCTTCTTGTATATCATAACACATATAATGCATGTAAAAAATCAAAGGATAGCATAAAACGTCCATGTTTTGATAATTTTATTTTTATAAATGAACTACTTTTTTATTTAAGTGTATGACGCGGCATAGGCACTTAAGCCTTGCAACTCTGAATTATTCTTGTATAAATAATAGAGACCACAGTTTCTTTTTCAATTTGAAAACGTCATAATATGATTATATGACTTAGTTAGCTTTCCAATTCACTTTAATATGGGTCAACGGCTATTATAAATATTTTAATTATTTCAGTGCGGGGACCGTCTTTATACGTCAGAATGTGATGTCTATATACGTCAGATTCTAATGCTTACAGACGATCCACATGCTGAAAGGTAAATCTTTTCACACTTTTTGCTCATTTTTTTCACTGTGAGATGTACATTACTTCAGTAGTTATCATCTCGTAGTGAGCTAAGAGGTTTTGTCAAGTTAAAAAATCAAAAAATCCGAGTTTTTCTCGGATTTTTGTATTTTGTTTAACTTGACATGACCCCTAAAACCATCTGCAAACTCGTTATTGTGATATAGGGCCTACTATAACATTGTATCCACAACTAATTCTATTGGAATTGTGTCTGCCGTTGTGGAATTGTCATATTATAATTTATTTTCAGTTATGAAATATTTAGCAAATTCATTTTTTATTCTTACGAAGTTGAGTATTATAAATATTCAGGAGATTTAAATTAACATCAGTTAAAATAAATGAAAATCAATGGGCTGTTAAATCACATACACGTGATAGCTTGACTAACTTGAGTACTAAGGTGTACTAACATGACACTCGAGAGGGCATGCCGTACGAAAACTCGGATGATAAATTGATCTATCTGACCTTCCTTCAAGGTCATTGGGATGACGATGTACTCGCCAGGGGGCAGACTATAGTGTGTTGTTGTCACCCAGTCCCCAGAACGTTCCGCTTTTGGTGTGATTTCGTGAAGGACAAAATTCATTTTCCTCCAGTCACGGTGTTTTTCATCAACCTGAAAATGAAATGGACTAAAATACACATGGTAAATGTATTGATTCGTTCTTCAATATTTTTTCGGTTGATTGCTTGGTTAGTCTGTTGGTCGGTCGATCGGATGGTTGGTCGGTCGGGCATTGGCCAATCAGTCAGTTGGTCAGTCGGTCAGTTGGTCAGTAAGTCAGTTGGCCAATCAGTGAGTTGGTCAGTCAGTCAATTGGTGCTCAATCAGACAGTGGGTCAGTCAGACAGCTGTTGGTCAGCCAGTCAGTTTGTCTATCAGCCGGTTGGTGGTCAGTCAGTCGGTGGTCAAACAGTCAGATGGTCTATCAGTCAATTAGATGGTCAGTCAGACAGTTGATCACTCAGTCAGTTGGTCAGTCAATTAATTGGTCAGTCAGTCAGTTGGTCAGTCAGTCAGTTGGTCTGTTGGTCAGTCAGTCAGTTGGTCAATCAGTCTGTTGGTGGTCAATCAGTTAGTTAGTCAATCGGTCAGTCAGTCAGTTGACCAATCAGTGAGTGGATCAGTCAGTCAGTTCGTCAATAACAATAACGATCGTCAATAACAATAACGTTAGGCAGTCAGTCAGTTGAACTGTAATTCCGGTGGTCAAACAGTCAGTTGGTCAATCAGTCAATTAGATGGCCAGCCAATCATTTCGCCAATCAGTCCGTTGGTCAGTTAGTCAGTTGGTCAAGAAATAATTTGGTCAATCAATCAGTCAATATGTCAATCAATCAGTCAGTAAGTGTGTCAGTCAGTGAGTGTGTCTTTCAGTCAGTTTTTAGTTCGAGAGGGACATGGCGCAATGGTTAGAGCGTGGCGCTTTGCCGATGTTGCTGCCTGCCGTGCGGTTTCGTATCCCGCTTGGTGCAGGATTTTCAGAAAAATATCATGTTTCTTCCCTCCCCATCTTGAGACATTGTTTCGATTTTGTGTCCTTGGGCAAGGCACTTCACCCTCAAATGCTTCACTTGACTCAGGTGAAAACGAGTACCTGGTAAGTTCAATGCGCCGAAACGGCTGCAGGACGTATGCTCTCCGTGGAATTGAAGTGGCACACGAATGAACAGGTCCAGTGACCAGGGGGGTAAAATGTAAAGTCGGATGCCAGATTATAAACCTGCACCTTTACCTTTTATCTTTAGTACCCCGCTGTCTCACATTGCGGGATTGGACCCTGCTGGACCCGGGGTGTTCCGACCTGTACCGTATAATATCCGAACATGTGTTCGTCTTGTGACCTATATTACATGCCTATTATCTAATTTTTTTTTCCAAGCAGCAACACGGCTCAAGGCTCCCGTTTTCCCTGTGTCAGGACCAAAATTATCCTGATACATCCGTGTATACATCGTACTGCTTCTGAAGCATCCGTGTAGCCTCCTTGGCCCGTCAAAGAATAAAAGGCAACAGCTTAAGCGAAATAAAAAAAATCAAATAATTCATACCTTAGAAAACAGTAGGCCTGTCAAGCAAAATCATATCCAATCGCGAAATCAGTTCCCTCCACAGGAAGTTCGCCAAGCAAAATCATATCCCATGGGCATAGGCCTAGGCCTTGCAAAATCTTATCCCATCATCGGGAAATTATATCCCCCTTCACATAAGTCATTGTTTTCTCCATAGAATGGATGCAAAAATAAATTTGTATATTAATTTATTTCGTTCATTTTTGTTAATGTAAATAGGGTCTACCAACTAATACACAATACTCAGCTCTGGCTAATATAAAAAATGAAATGAATCGGGCTTTAGGCCACCTTTGTGCACATATAGGCTAAGGTGGGCCAGGAGAACCTCCTGAGGATGGTGAGATGATAGAGATGACATTGTCCTCCAGACACAGAAATTCGAAATTCGAGCCCTGGCGGTCTGAGACCGAGCACGCTACCTCTCGGTCACGGAGGCTCCCCACAATACTAACTTTCACACGTGGATGGGGAAGAAACAATTTTGTTTCTTTCAAACCGCCGAGACCGGGAACCGAACCCGGAACTCTGGCGTGAAAGGCAGCGGTGCTAACCACTACCCTAGGGCCCCCGCCCCTGGCTAATATATAGGATCTTTGTATTCTGGCCAAAGCCGATAGATCATTAGATCTCCCATGAGTGAATTCAAATTGTAGAATATCTGGCCTCATCGAAATTATGATGATATCAAACTTCAAAATAGACTACTTTATTTAAAATTAAAATGAAACGTTGGTATGGTGATCATGAGCGATCTTATGAGGGATCTAATTTCTCAAGTCAAGAGGATTTGATTTCCCAGCTGCACACCTGTGGATAGAACAGAGTTTCGGTGGACAGAACTGATTTCCAGAGGATATGATTTCGCTTGACAGGCCTACATGGCGCTAAAATGGGTCGCATACCTACATTATACCTTTAACCGCCAAATTATTCAATTTGAATTTTCACCCACTTGAAGTTGTGTCTCGCTGACGCGATCCACAACTTCAAGTGAGTGAAAATTATTCGGAGTTGACAAAATGGAAGTCAACTCTTTTCAAATCTTGCTGGTTGATGTCACATTTTATCTTTAACATTATTTAAAATGTGGTACCTAATGTGCTAATAAAAAATGAAAAACCGAATATATGCGGCACCGGCGGTTAAAGGGTTATGACGTGTGCTATATCATATTATTTGTTCACACCACTGAAACCCTAAATAATGTAAGAAGGTGCGATTAATGGAATATACTATAAATGCAAAATGCGTCGCATAATAAATGGAAAAAATTACAATGAAAGCAAATTAAAGACCAGACAGACAGATATTTTACTGACAGAAAGAAAGTCAATCCAGACTTATTTGTCATGAAAACAATATAATAATAAACAATACAAAAATAATAAAAACATAGTCAAACAAATAATAAAAAATATATAAATAGCTTAGTCGTTACCCAGACTAAAACAAATACATTTCTTAAACAAGTGACTGTAATTTTGACCAAAATATGGTGACTTTTGTAATTTCATACTTTTATGATATATATGAGTTGCCGTCGGTCTAGGGAGGGGCCCTGGTGCAGTGGTTACATCTGCCTCCTTAGAATGTCAGAGATCGCGGTTTCGAACCCCACTCTGGCCTTCAAGTTTCAAATAAACAAAATGTTTCTTCCCCGCTAACTCGTAATGATTCACTATTGTGTTGAGCCTCTGTGACCGAGAAGTAGCGTGCTCGGTCTTAGACCACCAAGGCTCGAATTTCGAGTCCTGTGACCGGAGGGCAGTCTCATCTCATCCATCGCACCATCCCCAGGAGGTTATCCTATGCCAGTTTAGCCTATATGTGCACAAAGGGGACCTAAAACCCTATTCATTTCTTTTTTTGTCGCCGTCTCTTTCGCGTTAATGCCGTATTATTTTTGCGTTATTCGTGTGTATTTCCTCCGTATTGTGGCCGGTATATCTTCCTGGGTACTTTCCCGAGATGCACTGCTCTGTCAACGGAGCATCCGTATCAGCTCCTTCTTGACAATTCTGACATTTAAATTTATTGTATATTTCTTTCAAATTGTAGACCAAACGCTGTGCATTTACGCTGAGTGGAACAGGTGGACTGGATCAGAAGAAAAGAGAATGACCATTCTCCACACATAGATGTCGCTCAGGTCAACCCCGCTCTCTCTCTGTAACCACACGCCATGTTTCGACAAAAACTGCTCATTTTGAGCAGTTTTGTTGATATAACAACTGTAGGCTTATAAACACGCTTGATTGTCCTGAATATATATGGCAAATATAAAACACCACTACTCCGCCACATATGAGTTTATATTCACATAGAAATAGAAAATATTTAATGGATTACTTTTTCTGCCTACGCGCTGCTGTGAGAAGGTCCATGTTTACGTTTTTCTGACAGAATTCAAAATCGGCCTCAAAACACTGGCAAATATAAATTACTGAATGACATGCGAATTGTGCTGATTCAATTTATCCACTACTAAACAGAATAAATAGCCCTTACCTGTAACAAACTCTAAAATCAAATTAAATATTGAAAAAAGGATAAGTAATGAGTTGAAGTGAGCACCAAAATAGTTCCGTGGTTATAGGAATGGTTATAAAATCACGTGGTAACGCTCACTAACGGCTGATAAATCTGGTCAATCGCCATGCGTGCATACGGCGAAATGAGCTGTGGTATCAGAGATATAATCTCTGAGGTCAGAATGGAGAATGACAAATCCAAAAATACCACAGTACTTTACTGTCTCTGTAACAGTGTGAATAGAGTCAAAAGAGTCACCTGGTGAATGCTAGTTTAAATTTAGAAAAGAATGATGTTTCTAGTGATTTATAATGTTATATGTACCCCTTGCTCAGCAATGCGATTTCCTCTCTATAAATTGCACAGTCATTGATTCGTTCATGCAAATTCGTTTATGTCAGTCGTACATGACAGTATAAGCTTGGTAAGCCGATGTAACTTGCATTTTTTGTACAAATGTTTTTTTTGGCAAGATAGTAGTTGATGGTCATATAAAGCATTAAGGATAAGAACACAAGCTGAGGCTGTATTTTTTTCCACCTAATTTGCATAAATCCAAGATGGCGGCCATTTGACCTCATTTGACACCATATTTCTACATTTTACGGTATATAGCGAGTTGATTTTACCATGTTTGGCTCCAATTATAAGCTGTAGTTGCTAATCAACTGACAGGCACAGAGAGGCAGACTCAGCCCTGAACTAGGGAAGTCATACAATGTGCTTGTTTCATTGAAATGCAGCCAGCATTGTAAAGGCCTACATGGAGGCTGTGTGGACGACGTCTGTCAACCCTATATCTCATAGCTATGCAGGGGACGATTACGATTATAATATCTATATCTAATAAAATATGAAAACGCTATACACTGCTTGGTTGTCACTCGGGAAAATAAAACCCTGTATTCCCCCCTCTTACATCTCGGCGAATTCGAGAGAGAGGCAAAATTCAGTCAGTCGGTTGGTCACCACATTTGACAAAATAATAAAATAATGTATATCCCATATATATCCCATAATGTATATCCCATTGAAATGAGGAGGTTCGGAGTTTTACAATTCAATTGAGTATTTTATCAAAACAGATCAGTTTAATTATGTGCAATAAAATGAGAATGTACACCTGGATGATCTCTATGACCAGCTTACCTTGAATAGATGCACTCTGATGTGACGCTTGTCATTGCATTCTCTGTTTTCTTTATGTGGAATGCTCTGTATCACAACCGGTCCAAAGCCGTCACATAATACATCTACAGCAAACATAACTGAACACTATGACAAGAGCAAGTGCAATGCAAGCTAGCACTACACAGTTCTAAATACGCAGAAAACAACTGCATTAGAATACAATAGAAATAAAGGGAAGGCCGTATGATATATGATATAGGGCCTACAGAGCTATGAGGTTTTTTTAATATGGTCCGAGGCATAAATAAAACCCCGATATAGAATATCAGTATAATAGTAAGCCAGCCGAGTGCAATTACATCAATAAAACAAGAGTAAGAAGAACATGATTTGTGAAATGCATTTAGCATGCTCATTGCTCAGAATTCGATTAGCTTCGTAGGCCACCATAGTTATATAATGCAGTCCATGTCACAACGTTGTGATACAACGCACACAAAAGTTTATGCTTGCAAAAAAGTTTTCCCCGAAAGATTGCATGCTCTATTAAGCAGTCATCTAATAATTATTCGCTGTCCGAGCCAGTGCAGCGATTACGTATAGGATAAAGCCTGAGGAGCTCTCCATTCTTAGTTACGAGGCCGAAAGCGGAGGCCTTTTTCACAGCTAAGAATAGAAAACGCCGAGGGTTTTAAGCAACTCAAAACACACCCGACCATAATGAGGATCCCTCATAATCAACAGCTCGGTCACACTTGACTGATTATAGCACCATATAGGCCTACCATGATAATTGGTCTGTACTTCGTCAACAATAACTCCCCATTCCCCTCCATAGAATGTAGTGATCGGACAAAGAAGATAATGTAGTGGTGTGTTTTAAAAATGGATGAAAATGCCAAGCAAATACGGGGATCTCACCATATTTAGACACAGTAAGGTAGAACTTTGGATTTCTCATTTTCTTTTCTTCTGATCCAGCAGCTGTCCGCTTATTCCACTCACCGTGAATACATACCGTTTGGTCTACAAGTTGAATGAAATATCAAATAAATCTAAATGGCAGAACACTATTTTGTAGTTTAATTATTGGGCATATTTTATATTCACTTATATAATTTCACTGTAATAAACTACCAATATAAAATATAAATATTATCTCAGATCATAGCTTGAAGACGGCAGCAAGAATCCCGGTCAGGTATTACAGGTCATGAAACTAAATAAACGTTAACAATACTAGATCAAATTTACGATACATTTTCATTATCAGCTTAACCCTGGGGACCGGTGCTTAAACGTCAGATTCTAACGTATAAATACGGCTATTGTCAATCCCAGCACTGAAAGAGTTAAAATGAAAGAATTACAATTATAATGGCCGTATACCCATAAGATAGGTGTTCAAATGAAGCGCTAACTAAATACATTTATGATGATTCTGAATTGAAAAAACCATGGTTTATACACCAATAATTCAAAGTGAAGAGGTTGATCTTGATGATAAGAATGTTGGTGATCCAGTTTTTTTCCTGTTTTTCACTCACCCAGCTTTATGGTTTTGTCCTCTGCTATCACTGCCGGTATGAAGTTACAAAAGTGTACTTCACTCACAATGCCCACAAAATCCTGAAAATATAGACCGCATAATGTAGCATGTTCAAGAAAACCGGACAGTAAAATAACAGTGTACTTCATGGATGATGTCTATATTATTCACTAACCCAGCTGCACAGACATGAACATACATTCCCAAGAGTGAAAAGTGTACTTTATAGAGCACGTCGAATAAATCCCAAAATAAAATGTATAATGTACGTTATGAATCCTGAAATTAAAATTAAGATTCCCCCTATCTGCTTCTCTATTTTGTCCCCGTAATCACAAACAAATATGCAGCATGCCAATAAGACCATGCCAATAGACTACTACACACATAATATATCAACCCATACGTACGTTAAGTGAGATCCAACAATCTCCGTCAGATCTGTCATTGACCTTGAGTTGAGCCTTGGTGTCATCTCTATCAGTTTTTTCATTGACCTTTAGCGAAGCTTTAGTGTCTAGCTCTCCATCATGTCTGTCATTGGCCTCGAGTGGAGCCTTGTTATCCTCTCCATCAGTTCTTTCATTGACATTAAGTTGAACAATGATGTCCTCTTCATGATCGTTGGCCTTGAGTTGAGCCTTGTTGTCTTCTTCGTCAACTCTTCCATTGACATTGAGCTGAGCCTTGGTATCGTATCCATCATGTCTGTCATTGACCTTGAGTTGAGACTTGATGTCCTTTTCATCAGGTCTGTCATTCCCCTTGAGTTGACCCTCTCCGTCAGCTCTTCCATTGACATTGAATTGAGCCTTAGTGTCTTCCTCGTCAGCTCTTCTCTTGACCTTGAGTTGATCCTTGCAGTCCTCGTCCAGTGATTGCCACTGTCTGGTGGTGGCTTCACCCCAGGCCCCCGTCCACTCTCTGTTAGAAGGATTCCTCATCCTCAGCAACTGCACTCTCTGCTTATTTGAGGCAACCTGGAGGTTTGAGTTTTGATAAATACATTACACATTTACAGAATCAGTGATGTATACGGAAAAAAAATGAGGGGGTGTCGTATGACAGAGCACCCTATGATAATAGGCTAATACTTTGATAACATATTTTTTATTTTATTTTATTTTTTATTTATTAAGTTTCGCCAAACTTTGTCCAATGATAACAAAAAAATAGTAGTCATGATAATACTGTTGGCTAGGACATGGCATCAGATATGTGCTATCTATGCTAGGCCTGTCCCATATGATAGGCCTGTCACATATGAACATTAAATGATGCGATTTTGTGCTACCTTTGCTGTGAAATACAGATAAGAGAGCCTTAAAATCATTGCTGGGAAATAAGGAGGGTGGTCGAGTACCTTGATCACCACCTATATGCCATGTTGAGCAGCACCTGGTCACGCCTCTCTGTATGCTGGGATATGATCTACGTGATTTTGGGTCAGAATAACCCATTGACCCTTAACACGAGGAAACAGACCAGAGGTTTTCTTCGACTTAAAATCATCATGATGTTCTAGTTAGCTTTTTTCTGTTTCATTTGAATACCTATGGCCATTATTAATAATTTATTTGTTTCAGTGCGGGGACCGTAAGGAACGTCCGCGCGCTGAGAGTTAAAAGCACGACAATAATTGTTTTTATTGTTTTATTAAATTACAGTTATTGGGAATGACATGCGTGTTTAGGGGTTTTGTCAAGTTAAAAAAAATTCAAAAATCCGGGAAAAACCCGGAAGTGGGTGGGTGGGTCAAGCCCCAACTCGGATCTATTTTTTTGAAATTTTATGTTTTTTTCGTGTTTTTTGTGTTGTTTTCATGTTTTAAAATATTTCAAAAAAAAATTAAAAATTGAATAATCGGGTGGGTGGATGGGGTCTGACTAATCCGAGTTTTTCTCGGATTTTTGGATTTTTTTTAACTTGACAAGACTCCTTAAGCATCAGCATTTTGCGAGACACATTTTAACCCTTGTCCTGCCGAATTGTTTCAAGTATATTTTTCGTCATTTGAAGCTGGAACTGTCAACGCAATTTTCAGCTTCAAATGACGAAAAATATTTATATTTTTTGAAAATACAAATATTCTAAATTGAGTTACTTGTCTAACTGAGCATCTACCACAAGCTATATTTTTCATTTCAGTGACATATAATTCGGATTAAAATCTGTTTGAAACCGTATATATACGGGTCTAGCAGGACAAGGGTTTTAAAATTGTATATTTATTCGTTTTATTGGTTAATAAATCGCAGAGTGTTCCATCAGATTCTACCGTAGCACATCCAGTTACTGTGTACCCATCACCTCCAATAGTACCCTCTGCAACATGGTTTTCTTTCTGTAACAGATACAAGGTGTTGAATAATAAAACAAAGTAAGCGCACAATGACACTTCAGATTAAAAATGATGTATAGATATGAAATATTAAACTTGCTTGAAAACAATAATTTATATAACAAATGATCCGTATCAATGGTCAAAACGAGTACACATAAATGTATGATACGATATGCATATGGCACTGCTTTTTGGTCGATACAGGCTGAGATCGGTACGCTGTCGGCAGATATATATCGGCGACAAGTACCGATCTCAGCCTGTATCGACCAAAAATCAGTGCCATATGCATTTTATCGTACGATAAACCCCATGTTTAGCTGATAATTAAAATATTTGGACTAAAATGCGTCAGTATAACGTGAATTATTTGCAACCGGAGCACAAGTTTTGGTCGATACAGGAAGTTATCAGCACAAGTCTCGAGGTCGATAACACCTGTGGGAGTACGATAATCATACTTTAATTTCAATTGACTAATAATCAATAATTAACCCTTTCAGCGCGGGGACCGGCTTTAGACGTCAGAATCTGACGTCTAAAGTCAATCCCCGCAAATAAATAGTAAAATATACAAAATCATATTCATTCAAATGAAGCGAAAGGAGTTAACTGAGACATTTATGATATTTCAAATTGAAAAAAAAACACCTTTGGTCTTCATGATTTATAAATATTTCGGCGTTATAAGGGTTAACAGCGCAAAGTGAATGAAATTGATCTGATTTTGTGAAATTGTAAAAAGACAACTGAAACCGAGACATTGAAATTGTAATCCTTACAATGCTGAGAAGTTTTCGTATAAACCATGGAGACCAACATTTTTTTCAATTTGAAGTCATCATAAGTCATCTTTAGTCAGCTATTTCCGCTTAATTACATTTGATCGCATACTTTGTTTCATCTTTGAAATCAGTAACATGATCATTCAGTTTAATTTCCTTTTCTTCGACTAACTCATCATGAATATCATCCTTTATTTTGTCAATTTTATGCAGGTAGGTTTTACGGCAGTTTCCTGCTACAACAAATAATACTCTCTAAAGCTTTACGCTCTAATGTTTTATTCAAATAATTTACTATAATTGTGATTTTGCCCTTATAAACGGATCTGCTACTTCTACAATAGCGTCTGTAATTAGTGTAGGCCTACAGAACAGAACAGAACAGAACAGAACAGAACAGAACAGAACAGAACAGAACAGAACAGAACAGAACAGAACAGAACAGAGAAGAAGAAGAAGAAGAAGTGTTTATTCAACCATAAAAAAATAGTAAATGAAAGATGAGTGAAATAAAATTTACAGGGTGGTTTGGGAGACCTCCATTAAGACCACAAGGTCGCTAGCATGGAGGCCACCCATGATATCATCTATATAAACATATAACATTTTGAAGTTATGAGTAGTAAACATATGAGCTATACATGTGAAGTGAGCGAATATAATAGCTTTACTATAAAGTTTAACCTGTAGACGTAGTAGTTATATAAAAAATAAAGTATGAAAAAATAAACTTTGATTCTGCCGTGCAAAACCAAAAGGCAGCATCTGCCTGCTTTACAAATAGGCTGATCCTGCCGTTTGGCTCCACAGAGCAGAATTCACTAGTTCAAATTGATACTGCATACATAGCAGTTTGAGATATTACAATCAGTAGCATATGTGTCTAAAAATATAAATTTGACATACGTTGAAAACCCGTTAAAACTATGAGTGTGTACTTTATCGATTATTGATCGTGGCATGCTTTTTACAGTTTTTGTTAATTGATATCGAACACAAGCTTTGGCAAAATTATGTTTTACAAAAGGTATGCGTAATTTATGTTGATTTCTTGTATTATGAGCATGGATTTCAGAATTGAGCCTAAGATTAAATACATCAAAGTATTTTGGGAGTAAATTATGCTCGTATTTAAAGTAACATTTTAATAGTTGAAGGCGATATATGTCGTTTATTTTTAGGAGGTTCAATTCTTTAAATATCGGATCTGTGTGAGACAGGCGAGATTCCTTACGTATTATTCGTACTGCTCTTTTTTGCAATTTAGAAACTCGACTGTTTTCGCTGCCCCATAAAAGAATGCAATAGTTAATATGTGGTATTATTAGAGAATTGTAGATATTAATGAGAATATTTTGAGGAAGGGTGAATTTTAGTTTGTTCATTATACCTATTATTCTGACTATTTTATTTGAGACTTTGTTTAAATGATTTTTCCAAGTAAGATTCTTGTCAATGATCACCCCTAAAAAGTTAAAATTATCAACACATTCAATTTGTATTCCATTTATTTTGACAATTGGTAATTTAATTTGTTTCTGTGGTTTTCTGAATATCATGAATTTCGATTTAGCAGAATTTAGTGATAATTTGTTTACTTTCAACCAAGTGCTTATTTCTGCTAATTCTTTATTCAATTTGTTATTTTTGTTGAGATTGCTGAAATTAGCGAATAGTGTAGTGTCATCTGCGTATACAATGAATTTAAATAATTTACTTGAAAAAGAAATATCGTTCAAATAAATAATAAATAATAGTGGGCCCAAGATAGAACCCTGAGGAACTCCTGTTGTAATTGGTATGTATTCTGACTTAATATTGTCGTCTTCTACATATTGTAATCTACTAGAGAGATAGCTTTCTAGAAGTTTTAATGGACAGTGTTTAATACCGTAATGATTTAGTTTATTTAATAGTATTGTGTGATTCAGGGTATCAAAGGCTTTAGAGAGGTCCAAGAATATGCCAAAAGGAGTTTCTCCTCTATCCATATCTTGTGTTGTTCTGTCAATTAATTCCATAGCAGCCAATTCGGTTGAGTGGTGCTTTCTAAAACCGTATTGACCGCTATAGAACAAATTATTTAGGTTGAAATAGTCATTAATTTGGTTACAAATAATTTTTTCGAAAATTTTAGAGATAGATGGTAAGATTGAAATCGGTCGGTAATTTTCTAAAAGCGATGGAACAGAACAGAACAGAACAGAACAGAACAGAACAGAACAGAACAGAACAGAACAGAAAAGTATTTATTTGCCATATAAAAAAAGGAACAAATGGATAGGTAGATAACAAATAGTATGTTATTACGGTCTAGACTATTTAGACTAGATCCTCTACTTACTGGCAGAGTACATGCTATGATAGACCCTCTAGCCAAATCTTCCTTTATTTTTGAGAACAGCTGATTGACGGTGGTGTCCTTTGTTTTAATGCTCTCAGTTATTCCACCTGTCAGATCTATGAAAGTATCCACAGCACATTCTCCCCAAACGTTAGAGTAACCACCATGGAATCTATATTGACAAAGATAACTAGAGAATGCATTACACAAGTGGTCCCCTCTGGGAAAAAGGTTCATATAAACCATTTATAACTATTAACATTGGCTGATATGATCATTTATTATGGATGGGGGGTTTATATATAGCAACCATGCATTTCGAAACGCAATGATGTGAAAATTACAGCAATTTCACATTTCAAAGATCTCGAGTGTTAACCGCTTTGATAATCTCCCAATGTTACCGTATATGAAATGCTGAAAAACGAATAATATATAATCCACAAGTATTACGTAGTCTAATAGCTGTTTGCGATACTATACAGCGCATGTATACTCAGTGAATGGAGTACAATAATTAAAATCTTACATTTTGTTTTTTGTTACCCCTGCGTATTTTAATGTTAACCCAGCTTCTGTGACGCTGACCCAACATTAAAACTACATTGGTTCAAGGTCCTGTAGTTGCTGGGGGTGTAGAATTTACTCCGCACTCTACCCTTCAAACCCAAAACATTTGTATAACATTTATACACTGTTGTCCCAACGTCTCCGACGTTGGCCCAACATTGTATAAATGTGAAACAATGTTTTTTTTGTGTGTTGGGTACACATCGATGAGTAATATAATAGACTGCTTTCACGAGTTTGCGCGTGAACAGTTTGTCTAATTAAAACAGTTTGGCGTTGCTCACTGTGTGGCGTGTTGTCATTGAACAGTGTGTAACAGTTGTCTGATTAAAACAGTTCGGCGTTGCTCACTGTGTGGCGTGTTGTTATTGAGGAAGGTGTATACTTACCTTTCGCGTTGATACATTGGGGATAGCCCCTTATCGGGTTAGGGGTTTGACACTTACTTGGCAAATGCTTTCTCCGCCAGGGGGATCCACAGTTCCTCATGGTGTGTTGCAGACTTTGACCCCCAGAGGTCGCATGTACCCACATTCACAGGAAGTCTGTCATCAACATACACATCTTCCCATTGGCCAAAGCTCCAGAACCGACAATGGAAGATCCCATCATAATCATCAGCTCCTATCCGATACGAGCCTGAGGGTATTATCTACAACGTACAGTAATTTCACATGATATATAATGTTTGCTCACCCTCATTCGGCGTCTGTGTCTGGAGGACAGTGTCATCTCAATCATCTCACTATCCTCAGAAGGTTCTTCTGGCCCAGTTTAGCCTATATGTGCACAAAGGTGGCCTAAAGCCCGATTCATTTCACTTCATTCGGCGTTTTTTCTCAACCCATCTATATTTACATCAGCATCCAATATCATGTTATAGAGAAATAAGCTTAGCTAAAACTAGATGCAATTGTTTCCTATATATATTCGGTCACTGAAAATTGGTAAAAAAAGGAAAATGCTTGTTGTCAGTTAATACAAAATATGTATTTTGACCGTGTTGAAAATAAAAGGTAATTGGATATAATATTTATAGGCATGCCTAGAAAGCGAGCGGATTTTTATTTTTTTATTTTTTTTATTCACCATATACAATGTCATACATTCATACATTCAAATTACATTCTCTCTTTATGAAAGCAAAATTAACATCAATTCCATCATAAATTTTGCGTATTTAAAACAATTTGTGACTCGCTCACTCCTTTAAAACAAGATTAATACATCATATTGTACATATAAAATTTAAAATCTGCTGAAGTGTATTACAATGTGAGTATTTTTCGGTACGACGAAGAATTTGACAGCGAAAATAAATATCATTTTTTACTAGAGACAATATTGAAGAATAAGTTCTGTCCTTTATATTCATATGATTTAGAATCCAATGCTTGTATATACAAAAAGAAACCAATGATACAGCATAGTTAAGATCACTTGTTAACTTTGTACCAAACACAATATCCTCGAGCTGAATATTTACTAAAAGAGATCGGTTTACTTTATGCCAAATTTTCTTTGCCAGCTTACATTCATACAATAAATGGCTTATGCTGTCAATTTCATTACATTGGAAACATATAGATCTCACAGAAGTATCCCACTTTGAAACTAACTCTCCGCATGCTAAAATTCTACTCAGCACTTTATAGTTAAATTCTGCAAGTTTGTTATCGAGCATTTTTATTTTAAGAAAAAATGTTTTTTGTCTTTCTTCTAAATTTAAACTAACAGACATGAGATTTTCCCATTTTTCTATATTCATCGGAGTGGAAATTGTATTTAATAACTTTTTGTAAAAATATTTCTTTTTATTTATTTCGTTCATATCTGGGGTTTCCTGGTCCATAGCTTTACTATTAGCTATATTCTGATATAAAGCTATAGTTGTAGCATCTATCACCTTTCTAACTTGCGTAATTTCAATTAAAATATTCTTTTTTTTCTTCACTTTATTAAAAATGGAATCTCCATCTAATTTGCCATTTAAAATTTTTAGATCCTTTACATATACAATCCCAGCGTCAATCCAATTGAGCGGAATTTATTTTGAACTGAAGTAGGGGTTCAGGTAATGATATACATGTAGGCTTACATATAGGCTATAAGGCAATGTAAAGAAAAGGTGACGTGTAGGCTAGACTTACTACTATTATAGACTAGACTGTCAGAGCCAGAGTCTTATCCAGCTGCAGCTGTCTTGATATTTATTGATAAATCATGCAAAAAGCAACTGGACAAATCAAATGGGAGGGTGTTGAGCAATCCATATATTGTCAGAAGGCCCAGGCAGCCCACTTGCGTGCTAGCTAAAACCTAAACCAAATAAACGAACAAACATAGGGGCTTGCAACACTG
Organism: Flabesymbios commensalis; assembly: GCA_964017125.1. NCBI lineage: Eukaryota > Metazoa > Annelida > Polychaeta > Terebellida > Flabelligeridae > Flabesymbios > Flabesymbios commensalis. Next base: position 90,117,374 of record OZ024907.1, read on the forward strand.
AGTTAGATTACACTACTATAATACTATTTACATAGTTGCAGTGTAATCTACATCGTTATTGTTTAAAAAAATGCATTTTTTTAGATGTCGTCTAGGTACATGTATGTTGTTAAACTGGACCAAATAAACTGTCAATGAGTTCGGTCTGACGTAAGGCACTAAGGCCCAAAGGAATTTTTCTCACTAGGAAATTTTATACTCGCTAGGTGGTGCACTCATTCAGATAAACAGGAAGTCAGCAGATGTGGGCGATAATGAGGGTCAGACATGATATAAATATTTATCTAAGTGTGTGCCTGTGGCTGCACTTTGACCTCAGTAATAAACAGAAAAGAAGATGTCAGCGCCCATGAACCTGATCACAGACGAAGAAATATTCGATCTAACACTCTCCCCCCCCCCCCCCCCAGATGATGTCTGACATTGAACTGACCTTATTAAGGATGTCAGGATTCTCAGCCAGAGCTGTTAAAATAGAGATGAACCAGGAGGTACCGGCTGAACCCGGTGCCCCAGCACACCTGTCATTGGTGTCTGTAAACAGCCGTGGACAATCTGTTAGGTCCTGTAACACGCATAATCCACATATAACTCACCAACTCACATATGTTACATAAAACACACCCACATATAACATCGTTATTATTACACTGTCCCCTGTAAACAGCCGTGGACAATCTGTTAAGTCCTGTAACACGTATAACCCACATATAACTCACATATGTGACATAAAACACACCCACATATAACATCATTATTATTACACTGTCCCCTGTGAACAGCCGTGGACAATCTGTTAAGTCCTGTAACACGTATAACCCACATATAACTCACATATGTGACATAAAACACACCCACATATAACATCATTATTATTACACTGTCCCCTGTGAACAGCCGTGGACGATCTGTTAAGTCCTGTAACACGTATAACCCACATATAACTCACATATGTGACATAAAACACACCCACATATAACATCATTATTATTACACTGTCCCCTGTGAACAGCCGTGGACAATCTGTTAAGTCCTGTAACACGTATAACCCACATATAACTCACATATGCGATATAAAACATACCCCACATTAATCCTTAGATCACTGATATTGACTGCAGTAGACATTCTGTGTTTTTATTAGCACCTGTATAATCCATGATAACGAGCTGTTCACAGTGAAATATGCCTTAAATCTTCAAAAATTGATTTATTTTGGGACTTAAATTTCACAAATAGCATATATTTTTCAGTCACTGAGTTTGTGTTTCGCGGTAGCGAGACACAACTTCAAGTGACTGAAAATTTAAAATGAATAGCTCAGTGATCTAAGGGTGACCATCATTATTACTATGTTCAATTCTCAGAAACACACACTTCATCTAGGCTGCTCACTGTCTGTACATACATAATAACATGTGTTAACCCTTTCCAGCCTGAATTTACCATTGTCATCTTCATCCACTACAAGTCGTGAATTGCTGTCGCAATTCACGACTTGTAGTGGATGAAGATGACATGATGTGGTTTAAAAATTCAAGAAAATTACCACATATTGGTAAACCAGTTCCATGGAAATTTTCGTTCCAAAACCCTTAATTGTAGGAAAATTAGGTATGTTTTCAGGAATGTAAAATGATGCTTTAATGCATCGTGAGGGCTCAAAGGGTTAATTAGATGTATAATGTTACACTTTTTATTCCTCGGATTTCATTTATTATAGCTTGGTGTATTACATCACAAATAATAAAGATGTTCTGAGTTTGATAAAAAAACACAACTAATTAGTTCTGTATCTTCTCACCTGTGGGCGCTTCCATGCTATGTTTTCCGCACCGTCCACACCTCTCAGCGCCACCTGGTGAAAATCATCATCAAGCCAGAGCTCACCCGATGACGTCACCGGTCTGTCAAGTGATAGGTCGTCTGGAGGGCTTGACCTGGTTTCAATTAACTTCGTGACATGACCCATATGATCTGCGAAAAAACAACAACAACAGCATAATCATTAAAATAACGAAGCAAACGAGACAATGTTGGCCCACCGTCTACCACGCCAGTCCAACATTGAATCAATATTGGGTGAATGTCTCGTGTTTGTTGGGGCAGTAACGGCTGACTTTTCCAAGCAACCGTTACTGTTGGTGACCTTCGCACGACAGCACTCATTGACATTGACACCCCTGAACACAGGGTATTATAGAATTCTGAGCCATCATGATACGTAGCAACATTCGGTCAGTGTATCGGGGTTTCTGGGTTATTGTATACTTATGGCAGATACCCAGTATAGACTGCTTGCACGAGTTTGCGCGTGAACAGTTTGTCTGATTAAAACAGCTCGGCGTTGCTCACTGTGTGGCGTGTTGTCATTGAACAGTGTGTAACAGTTGTCTGATTAAAACAGTTCGGCGTTGCTCACTGTGTGTCGTGTTGTCATTGAAAAGTGTGTAACAGTTGTCTGATTAAAACAGTTCGGCGTTGCTTACTGTGTGTCGTGTTGTCATTGAAAAGTGTGTAACAGTTGTCTGATTAAAACAGTTCGGCGTTGCTTACTGTGTGTCGTGTTGTCATTGAAAAGTGTGTAACAGTTGTCTGATTAAAGCAGTTCGGCGTTGCTCACTGTGTGGCGTGTTGTCATTGAACAGTGTGTAACAGTTGTCTGATTAAAACAGTTCGGCGTTGCTCACTGTGTGGCGTGTTGTTATTGAGAAAGATGTATTGTCTTGGAATATGTTTGTTTGTGGGCCCATCTGTACGCCGAAAACAGAATGAAGGGTGTCCAAAATCATCAGTAATATATCAAAAACTACCGCATTATTTTTATATGCATTGACGTAAATTATTTGTGACGTCGCTTTATAAATGATAAATCCATTAAATTTACTTTTTTGTACCCATAATTCCACTACGTGTCAAAAGGTGTAACATATTATGAAATGCTCAATCTATATCGTCTCACAACACAAAATACCCCCCCCATAAACTTACGTGTATTATGACACATATAATACACTCAGCTTCTCGACACAATTAAAGTGGGGACATGTAAATAAACCTATAATTATATTTTTAAACATCAGGCGATACTCTTTCAATATAAAAAAATAAAAAAGGGTGTTAAATTGCATGTTGCCAACAGTAAAATGTGCCCCATCTAGTGAATGTGCTATACAGGCATTTTTACTGCCTGTGTTGGGACCACATGTTATCCTTACCATGTCTAATTTCTATGCTTTAGCTGCAAGAAATCATCACAAAATCGATTTTAAATCGCAATCAAATTTGCATATCTGTAATCTTTACCGTTTGCATATTTTTATTTTTTGTGAGCGAAAATCACTAGCCTATTTATTGTGTTGTGTTTATATGTTTACTTGTTTTTGTGTGTTATTCTGATTTTGCATTACGTTGTGTTTAACCTGGCTAAAGTATAGAAGTAACATACGTTTTACAGTTCTGTCATGCTTATCTCACCTGGATTCATGACCGCGTTACGATAAGTCACACGAGGGAGGAAATTGACGCTGATTTGCTCATTTTCAACCTCGTCCTGCTTCCCTTTCTCCTCTCTCTGAATTATGGGGTCTTTAATTTCTCCCGGGTATTTCTCAGACTCGCCCTTTCCTCGTGAGCCTCTGTGTGATGATGATGATCCACAACCCATTCTTACAGTGTGAGTTTATCTATAAATGGCCATACATGATAAAGGCTTATAATAGGCATATTATACACAACACTGTAGTGCAAGTGTAAAATCGGTAGCTGCTTACTTTACGAGTAAGCTGTTACTCAGCTGTTTACATGTGCAGCGGAATACATATAAAATATATCGTCGTCTCGGAGCTAAAGGATCCTATCTGACACTCGTCAGAGTGGCAGATAGGATCCTTTAGCTCCGAGGCGACGATATGATAAGAATATAAAAGAGTGATTTATAAATCATACACCACTACAGTGCAAGTGTAATAGAGGAATTCCTGGATTTTAGAAAGGTTATGACACGGATTTTTTGCTGATCCCAAAGTTCTCTGGTGACGGTACAAAACCTAAATGAAGTATATGCTTACTTTACAAGTACGCAGATACTGCGTTTTGTTTTGGTTTTGCAATGAGTCAATGTACTTAGCACAGCAGGCAGGCAAGCATTATATAATAATGAAGGCCTGACAAGGAATTCCCTGAATCAGACCAAAATCTGATATCTTCATGGTGTTGATTAACTGCTATACTTCCAATTAGATGTCACCTAGATCATTCATAATACATATTTACTATGAACATAATATCATGCACTGCCAACCACGGTGTCGTATGTGCCACTGAAGTGAGTGCAGATATAACATTATTACTGCTGAGGCGGTATGTATGTGTAATATTGTCCCCTAGAATCCAGACTATCATATTTGGTTCTGAAAGTGTCACATACCAACTCTGGCTTCTAGGACCGATGTTCTCCTTACAGCGCTGACATATTTTTATTACATAAACCAAGAAACCACAGGGGTTTTTTCAATTTGAAATCATCATAAATGTCTTAGTTACTTCTTTCCGCTTCATTTGAATACTTATGTTATGAGTCATTATAAAAAGTTTATTCCTTCTTACTCTTTTCACTCTTTCAGCGCGGGGAGTGTCTTTAGACGTCAGATTCTGACGTCTAAAGACACTCCCCGCGCTGAAAACATTAAATTATGTATACTAATGTCTTCTAGCACCTAATGTGTCCATTGTGCCACTCAAATGAGTGACACAAACGGAATTTTAAGTGCTAGGGGACGTTGTGTTTATAGAGTATAACTTACTTGTTTATTTCCACTCTGTGGTAAGATTATCATACCGTCCCTTGTATTCAGGCACGTGTTGCAGAAATTAGTCAAACATGTTTTTTAAAAGATATATCCACTGAAGATTAACCAGCTAACGAATCTGATTTTTTACTGTATTTCCCGCACAGCCTGATCTGATGTTATGCAGTGTCCCCTTGTAAATGTATCATAAATGCTTATGATATCGCTCACTCCAGCCACACTATAATCCACACACCTATTCTACACTAATCCACCATGCTGTCAATGAAGAGTATGCCTACCCAGAAGTGCTCAGCATCAAGTACCGAAAAACTAAATCGGGGTACATTTATTTCAATTTTCCTAGCTACGTTTTGAGCGCTAAATATTCGCGTTTTCTCTGTAAACGGGAGAAGAGACGCGTCCACATGGGAAACGGTTTATGTGAGATCCATATAGCTCTGCTGCAGGGAAAAGGCAAACAGCAGTAACTGTTCACTTGTACAGGAAACAGTTACTGCTGCTTGCCTTTGCCTGGCAGTCCTGTGGACGCGTGTTTATTTTGATCTATTGTAGTCAACGTTGTCACGGATGCTTTAGTCACTGAACCGTTACAGAGCGAGTCGTCGTGAACAGTCTAGATGCTGGTCTAATGTCGGCTGGATGTTGGGCCGGAGATCATGACCGGGACTTTGTGACCTTGTACTCTGCCCTACAAAGGCAAATAGCAGTAACTGCTTAGCTGAGAAGATACTACTATTTGCATATTTAGTATCCCAGCGAACACAAGACTGTGACCCAATGTTGATGTAATGCTGGGCTATCGTCTACGACGCTGGCCCAGCAATAACCCTTTCAACCCTGAATTTACCATTGTCATCTTCATCCACTACAAGCCGCGAATTGCTGTCGCAATTCTCGACTTGTAGTGGATGAAGCTGACTTGATGTGGGTGAAAAATTAAAGAAAATTGCCATGTATCGGTAAACCAGTTTCATGGAAATTTCCATTCTAAAAGCCTTAGTTGTAGAGAAATTAAGTGTGTTTTCAGGGATGCAAAATGATGCTTTAATGCATCGTGAGGGCTGAAAGGGTTAAATCAATATTGGGTCAGAGTCTCGTGTTTGCTGGGATTAGTAAGGCAGACGCGTGACGTTGAGCACACGTTGGTTTAATGTTGGCACAACGTCTGCGATAATGATCCAGATCAATTTCATCGATATTTTATAATGTAGGCTGGGAATAATTAAATTCGTAAAATCTGTAGAGAGTAGACTATGCCATTATATGTCCACCTAAGTCCTAGCGTGAGAATAATAATGTACAAAAACATCAGATGGCAATAAAGTTTTTATTTGTGTGGAGTGATGCTAAGGAGATGCTTAGGGGTCTTGTCAAGTCAAAAAAATCCGAAAATCCGAGAAAAACTCGAATTGGCCAGACACCAAGCACCCACCCCCCCTATCCATTTTTTTGGGAACATGTACAACAAAAAAAACACACAAAAACAAAACAAGACAAGAAAAATCTAAAAAAGAAAAGAATCCGAGTTGGGGCTTGTCCCACCCACCCTTTCCGAGTTTTTCTCGGATTTTTTATTTTTTTTAATTTGCCAAAACCCCTTACTGCCACATGCCATTAACAAAATTATGATGCAATTTTGTCTTGGTTGCCTCTTTTTTGAACATAAGATGAACGAACTATTAATCAAATTAAATGGTCAGAGCTTTAGTTATCTTTCGGGGCAGCTTTTTAGTTTAGGATACATTTTTATTTAACGAGTTTTTTTTTCACGATAAAGATAATTTATCGCTCATAGAAATGTAATCCAGATTATTTTAATATTCTAATTCTAAGGCCATTTTTCACTCACCGTTGTATGATAGATTAGTCCTTTTAACCCTTTGACCGCCAAATTATTCAATCTGAATTTTCACCCACTTGAAGTTGTGTCTCGCTGACGCGATCCACAAAATTATTCAGAAGTGACAAAATGGAGGTCAACACTTTTCAAATCTTGCTGGTTGATGTCACATTTTATCCTTAACATATTTAAAATGTGTTACTTAATGTGCTAATAAATAGTGAAAACCCGAATATATGCGGCACCGGCGGTTAAAGGGTTAATATTTTAAGGTCATATTTCACTCTTCGTTATAGGATAGATTAGTCCCAGTGGAGGCGATGTCAATATTCCCAGCTATCCTCTGTCTTTTAATAAATTTCCTAAACGAATTTCACTATTTATGTTTACTAAGATAACTAGACACTCTTATAGCGCGGGGATCGACTTTAGACAACTAAAGACGATCCCCGCTCTGTGAGAGTTAGCATATTTATAATGGCCGTAGACCCACACCATAGGGATTAAAATGAAACGAAAAGAGCTAACTAAGACATTCATCGGGCTTGCGGGCAGGCAGGCAGGCAGGCAGGCAGGCAGGCAGGCAGGCAGGCAGGCAGGCAGGCAGGCAGGCAGGCAGGCAGGCAGGCAGGCAGGCAGGCAGGCAGGCAGTAGGTAGGTAGGTAGGTAGGTAGGTAGGTAGGTATAGGTAAGCGTTCAGGCAGGGAGGCGTGTGGACGAGCATTCAGGCAGGCAAGCAGGTAGGTTGGTAAGTAGGTAGCTGATGTTTTTCCTAATAACACCTGCTTCACGCACTCTCTCTGACCAGGCTAATTCAGCTCAAAGGATCATGTCATCTCTCAAACGGGGCGTGAATGTTAACAATGAAAGACCAGGGCGTTACTCCAGTGTACTGTTACCTATATAATAATCCACAATAACATGTAATCAGTGGTAATTGTCTCGCTTGGATTCCACACATGCAGCTCAATCTAGTATATCTAAGTATTACAGCCTGAAGCTGAGCCTGGAGTGTAGTGGTAACGCTTATTTGGTCTGTTTATGCCTGAAGACATGGAGATGGGTTTTCCCCAGTGTGGGAGAGATGACATCAATATGGCTGATCTTGACACATACATGTTTTGACACACACGACGTGATGCCCAGCTAAGCTACACAAATTACCGCCATTAGTGTATGTTTTATTATCTGATCCTCTGACATTTGCCCCATGCCAGAAATAAAAAGATCAGAAATATAAGACTATATAAGACTAATAATATAAGTTTATAATTGACTTGATTCCCGCCGTCGCAGCTCTGAAGACGAGGCTGCTCATATCAAGCCGCATCGATTAAATAGCTGAGAATTTAATTGTTATCAAGCGTCTAGTTTTGTCCGAATCCCAGTCAAAACAAACGTATAATTAAATTATATCGCGAATTGAATTGCGTCTGAGTTCTTTAACCCTTACAGCGCGGGGACAGACTTTAGACGTCAGAATCTGACGTCTGTAGACGTCAGATTCTGACGTTTAAAGTATATACAAATTCAGGGGAAGGGGATTCGAATTGAATTTCGCTGGTCTCCTGAAATTTGTCTTTGAATTTAAGCCTCGAACAATGATTGACACAACGGGGGCGGATCCAGAATTTAGAAAAAAGAGAGGTCAGATTGAAAAATGAATGGGGACTTGACACTAAAAATGTACTAGGGATGTGCCTCAACTTTGGGCACTGCCCTAGTAAAATTTGAGTGCTAGATACCGATATTTTTGCAATTTTGATTTTGTTTTGGAAAAGGGGAGGTCAAGATCCCCCTGATCACCTCTCACTATTTTAAAATAGTAGGTGGTACTGATAATAAGTCTTTGTGCACAATTCTAAATACATTGTCAGTTCACGAAAATGAACCTCTTGTTATAAATACGTCGTTTTATCACGATGATCAAATGCCTGTAGACCAGCTTAGTATGCACAAAAACACATTATCTTTGTTAAGTTCATTAATCCAAAAATTGACGGAGTTTATATATTACAGTTTTTGATTTATTAAATAAAAAACATTATTATTGGAAATGTTTATAGACCCCCCCCCCTCTTGTATATTAAAAATAACTTGACGCAATTTTAGAGGAACTAACTTTTGACAAATGTATCTCATTTCGCTAATTTAAATAATTTAAATGTTTACGCACTTGAAGTTGTGTCTCGCTACCACAACTCACAACTTCAAGTGGCTGAAAATTATTCATATTTGTTTAACTTGAGACAAAAAATATGCAAATATCGATGTTTAAAAACACATTAAATTCCCAATAACTGTGAATTAATCAGCAAATTAGACGAATTGGGACGACTGTAGTCGATCTGTAGAACAGCAAACACGAAACGTTACCCAATGTTAGTATTACGTTGGGCCACCGTCTGCGACGCTGGCCCAACGTAAAACTAGCATTAGGTTAACATTTCGTGTTTTCTGGGTATGCAGCAGCTGGTGGTGTCCAATCAGGTTATTGCTAGGTAGAGGGGGGTGTAATAGGCGGCTATCCCCGCTAGCACGATACATTGAACCAGTGTTGGTTTAATGTTGGTCCACCGTCTACGACGCTGGCTCAACATTGAACCAGCACTGTCTCAATATTTCGTGCTAGCAGCTGGTAGTGTCCAATCAGGTTATTGCTAAGTAGGGGGGGGGGGGCTAGGTGATGGCATGATGGGGCTCTGGTTCTCACAGTTTAGCTACGCTGTTTGATCTCATGACAAGTCTACGTATGGTACAGGAAAACACAAGTATGCTGCTCACAATGAATTCCACTTCATCAACAACAGAGTTATACGATGTGTCTACAACTGTGACAGAAGGAGAGGCTCTACAATCGCTGTCGGGTGCTGTAAAGATGGTTATTGTGGCGCTGGGTGTCATAATGAATCTGTTTGGTGTGGTTGGAAACGTCTCTATATTATATGTGATAGCCAGAGACAAGACGTTGAGAAAGCCTTACAATGCCTTGCTGGGTAGTATGGCCGTCAATGACATTTTGAGATGTGGAGTATTGAATATGATACAAGTAGCAGGTATCTATTTGGAAGAGTTTCCATTGACCTGGACGTCACAACATATGATGTGCATAATCCATGCCATACTACTCACTCAGCTAATCATCATGGTACCTCTACACATCATGGTGATAGCTATTCATCGCTACCTCCTTGTTTACCACCATAAACTAAGTGATAGAATCACCAACAAACGCACTATCGGTATCCTCATCTGCGCTCTGCATATCGTTTTGCTTAGTGGTCGGTTTAATCCAGATAATTCATACCGATTCATCAGTTCATATGGGCGTTGCATCGGAAACCTACCTGGTCACTTAAATCTAACTATCGTGTCAACAATCACATTTCTAGTTATAGTCATATCGCTGGCAAGTTATATCAGTGTGTATCACAAAGTATCGTCTTCAAAAAACCGGTTACAGCTTGTTAGCATTGGAAGGGCCATCTATGGGAACCAAAGACGACGTCTGCAGGCTATGACACAGCATCAAAAGATTCTGATATGTATGATGGTCATTGTAGTATTGCTTATTGTTTCTCTTTGCTTGGGTACCTTTTCTGCCTGGATGGACAATAAAGAATCTGTGAGTCCGTCCACCATATCAATAACAATGGTCATTGCGCTGTTCGTTGGTGATATGAATAGTCTGGCTTATGGTGTCCTTGATTACAGATTTAGAGACGGCTTTAAGAGATTATTTCTGTGTAAATCCATCACTACACACCGATAAACTGCGCAAACCGTTGGCTGCGTTAATGAACCCCTGATAGTTGTCATCGTTATACTGCGTCGAGTGCACATCCACAGCCGCTGGGGATGCATGTACGGTACTTTCATTAAAAAACCTGCCAGATGCAGCAGTCATTGAATATATGGACATTTTTAACATGCTCAAGAAAGAAAGAAAGTAGGCCTACTAAATTATTCACACACCACAGTCACGCCACACGATAAAATAGACAAAAAGGTAACAGTATTTTATTGTCATTTCATTACTCATATTGGAGTATACCATTTATTTGTGTGGCCATTGTAGAATCAAACAAGAGCAGCATCATTGGTTTATGTCTTCAGGCGAAGAATGTAAATACATATATTAGCTAGCATGAATGGTAGACTAATTTACCATGCCCTATATAGTCCTTGGACCAGGGGCCAAATTTTTACGATTTAGTACCAATTGGGGTGACTAAACTTTGTTGTGATTTTCAGTTAGATACATATATGAGGGGTCTAAAAAAGTATGATGGCCCTTTCAGAACGGTAGCTTAAGGGCAGTATTCTCAGTTTTAAAGAGAGGGGGGGGGGGTCTCTGAGCCAAAAAGTAAATATTAACTAAATCTTTTCATCTATGTGTCCTACAAAAATCCATAATATATCGTTTCTGGCATAATTTGGGTCAAGGAATCCGTTTTTGATGTTTTGGAAATGATCCAACCAATACTTTGCCGACAAATCCAAGATGGCCGCCAATTTTAAGCTGTATTTCTTCGCTCTATGATATAACAAGTTTATTTACGCAAAGATTCTAGTTATGGGCAATTAATCTAGCATTAAATTGAACTATTTTTTTGTATATCTTGCAAATTTAAATAAATTCAGTTCAGTTATCCAACAGACGTGTACATTATAACACTTAAGGATGTGAGGACCGAAAACGTATCTCTATGAAATGTGTAACAATAAGGCATACATGTCCAATGTTGGTCTATATTATCTATTCTTTTCTAGGTGGAATAAAATAATACATATCTCTATTTTTCCACAAATTTAAAAGAAACACTAATTATAAATAAATTATTGATAACAGGGTTCATTACTTTAGACGTTTCAGATTATATACGTTGTAATCATGGTAATAGTGGTCTGTCATATGATTGGGCAAAAATTAAATACCTTCCGGGGTAACTAGAAAAAAACTACTCTAGATAGCTTCGTATGCCTTAGACATGAACAAAAATGTATGATGACCTTTTTCAGAACGGTAGCTTAACCCTTAAAGCGCTGAAATATTATTGCATAAGCCATGGAAACTAAAGTGATTTTTCAATTTGAAATCATCATAAATGTCTTAGTTAGCTCTTTCCGATTCATTTGAATATACCTATGCTGTGGGTCTACCGCCATTATAAAACAAAGTATTTCGTTCAGTGCGGGGACCGTTTCTATACGTCAGAATCTGTAGACGTCAGATTTTGAGGTATGAAGACGATCCCCGTGCTGAAAGGGTTAAGGAAGTTATGCGATATTTTGTACTTCAGAGAAGAAATAACATACATATATGTACATTCGAAATCAAAAAATTTTTGCCGCGCGTTCAAAAAGTAACATCCAAATGTAACATCCAACGAAACTGTCACATGTAAATGGCTTTAGCTTTACTAGGGGTGTATAGTGTAGACTAATAAAGGCTTTAAGTTGAAATGGCAGCACATATTTGACCATTTTGTCTATTTAGATAGCGCTACGTCAGTCAAAACATCACTTTCTTAGGTCACTATCAACATTTCTTATGTAGGGTGTGGACCCTGGTTTATAGTTGGTAAAACTGTTTGATGCAGGTTCTTCACCCACTCTGACATCCATGTTTTGAAGAAAAAAATCTTTCTTCCCCACTCGCTTGTAAGCAATCAGTATTGTGAGGATACTCCATCAAGGGACTTCATGAAAACACCATGGAAGAATGAGTAGAATTCTACATAATCTTTCATGTAGACTAAATATATGAGGGTATACAATTCTCAAATGATAAGACTTTCAGAAGAACACCCGAAAATTTACAAATATTTTACAGGTGGAGGCTTCACCGTTCAAATTGGCAAAGAAACCCTCTTGGTTGAATACCTGTTGACGAAGCTATTGAAGAAACCACAAACAAGGATACCCCAAACTGCAGGTGGTACCAAAGGTGTCAGCACAAAACCATCTGCAGTGAGCAAATACTACCTCAATGCTAAATATAGAAGTACAGCCATAAAGCAGCTGTGTTATTGAAATTGACTCTCCACATAATATTCATTTAGATCTTCAGCCATCACGTGTTAAAAAAGATGAAACTGACATCCAGTCCGTTGTAGAGCTACTGCAAACCAGTTGGACAAATCGTTAAAAAAAAAAAATAATCTTTCAGCTGGTACAACTGAAGAAGTAGATACGCGTGTGCTGTTTCATGCAAAACATGCCGCTGAATATTAGACCTACAATGATGTTGTTCTTGTGGCAGATGCCACTGATATCTTCATTATTAGCCTCGCATTTAGCACTAACATATAGTTTCATTTATATATGCAAAGTGGTACTAAAGTTCGACAGAAATTGATAGATATTACCTTATAGGACTACATTTATAGTGTTACATTTATAGGGCCACATTGTTACACAGGATGCGACACCATAAGTTCCTTTTCGGGTCAAGGTATTAAGCTTGGTGCATGGACAGTAGTTATAAACAATCACAAATTTAGAGATGCATTGGCAAATCTTGGTTGAAACTGAGTACTGTCACCAGATCTCTATGACGCACTCCAAGAGTTCACATGCCGTTTATATTGTCCAAAATCATTAACGTGTGATATACAATTTTCCAGGGATAAGAAGGGCATCATGCAGAGATAGCTATATACCAGCATGCCAAATATCAAGCAAGCATATGTCACAGGAGTTTGGTTATCTGTCCTGATATCCCTCGTCCTGATGATGATCGCGGCTGGATTTTCGATGCTTCAGATAAAAACTAGTTCTTTTGCTCCAGATGCTGTGCTAAATTTCCTCTCGTGTAGGCCTACTTGTAAGCGTATATGTAAACTGCCAGTGCTAATGTCTTGAAAATAGATTACAATGTACAAATGCAGAACTGCATAAACATGTATGATGAAAAGGCACTCTTCGGATGTGACACAGATGATGCTAAATTATAATACTAAACACCCAAATTACTTGTGTGATAGATTGCAAAGCTCGTTTATGGACATGTTTACACTTTAAACAAAGACAAATGCTACCCGGCTAAGCCAAGCTACTCACATTGCGTGAAGCTCGGCCGCAGTGACTGCCATTTTTCCACAGCTGCCCGTGTAAAAAAGACAGTGACTCCGCCTACCAATAAGACGGTAACGGTGTTGGCTCTAGTCAGCTAGCGCGCTTTGGTGATCACCGTAGAGCCAGGCCCGCTAAAACATGGCGGTCAGTTTGTCAGAGCCTTGCGATGTCATCAGTGTAGACAAATGCAACATATCCACCATTGCATTTACAGATTGTGTGTAAATATATATAGTGTATCACATGATTGGATCACATAGCTAAGTAGTAGGCCTACATGTTGATATTTACATGTACTGTATACCATAATACTGTAAAAAAATTTACAGAGCTGAATGGTAGTAATGATTTGGGTAGTATGTTTATTTCATTTATTTTATCGACATCCTAATTTGATTTTAGCTTAGTTCTGATTTAACACTAAAAAGAACAGTTGGTTTCTGTTCTGTTTTAAATCGTAAACAACGATCAAGCCGAAAAAAAACATCGTTTATCATAATCATTACTGCTGAATTCAAATTTATACAGGTGAAACGGATTTAATACATTACGCTGAAATCGAAGAACTATACCTTGTTATCCTATTCAAACTACTATATCGAGCTACCATGGCTACTCAGGTATATACTATGTTGATAATTAATAAAGTTGATAAATAACCACCATGCTACAGATTCATGATAACAACCAAAGAAACACATAATAGTATTACCATGATTACGGTGTGTCTAATCTAAAATGTCTAGAGAAATGAACCCTGCTATCATTAATTTATTCATAATTACATTTTCGTTTTAATTCGTGGAAAAATATGAATATTTATTATTTGCTTCCACCAAGAAAAGAATGGATTAAAACGAAAATGTAATTATGAATAAATTAATGATAGCAGGGTTCATTTCTCTATCAACAAACGTTGAACATTCTGAAAAGGCCATCATACATTTGTGTTCATGTGTAAGGCATACAAAACCATTTAGAGTAGTTTTTTTCTAGTCATCCCGAATGGTACTAAATATTGGTCTGGCTCAATCACATAATTATGATAACAACCACAAAATAGCATACCACTATTAATATGATTACAGTGTATCTAAATCGAAAACGTCTAAAGAAATGAACCATACATGCTATCATTAATTTATTTATAATTAGTGTTTCTTTTTAATTTTGTTGGAAAATTATAAATATTTATTATTTGATTCCACCAAGAACAAAATAGATAATATAGACAAATATTAGACATGTATGCCTTATTGTGACACATTTCATAGAGATACGATTTCGGTTCGCACAACAAGTGCTATGAAGCACGCGTCTGTTGGATAACTAAACTGCTTTTATATTTACAGGATATACAAAAAAATAGTTTTATTTAATGCTAGTTTGATTGTCTGACCAGAATATTTACTTAAAAATTGTCGAACATTATATAGACATAAATAAACCAGTTATGCCATAGAGTTAAGAAATACAGCTTGAAATTGGCGGCCATCTTGGATTTGCTGGCGAAATATTGGTTAAATCATTTCCAAAGCATCAAAAACGTATTCCTTGGCCCGAATTATGTCAGAAACGATGTGTTATGGATTTTTGTAGGACTAATGGATGAAAAGATATAATTAATAAACAAAATTGGCATACACGCATATCACGAAGGACTTGGGACCGGACACCGGCCTCTATGGGCAAGCGATGATTTCGGCATCTAAACTTGGTAGAATATTTTCACAATAGATCATTTAAATAATTTTCAAAGCCAAACGCTGTTTTAATGATACAATATAAAGTACATTTTCCTACTTGTGATATTGATTCCTGTCATTTTTGTATAAACTGATCCTTTAGTCTCAGTTTGACTGACTGTTCGAATGCTTTAATAGAGCATGGAAGTGTTTGATTTAACCAAAATCCAGAAAACCCACAATAGTTCAGTGTTGTTGTTTGTATCCATTCAGATTAAAATATAAAAAATTTTCATCTAATTTATATGATAATGAATAAATGGTATTAGATATCTTGTATTTATCTCCTAAACACAACCTTACCCAATATGTCAACATACGTAATTTAATATCAACATCTAAGGGAAAAACGCCCAGCTCTCCGTGAACCATCATAAAGAAGTGAACTTATTTACAGATAAAAAATATTTAAAAAAATTAAGCTGGAGTCTTTCAAGTATGTCACAGTTTTCACTGTTAAAAATATGGTGTTCTCGTAATTTTCCCCTCGAAAAAACTAGGTTTTTTGTTTTATTTACATTTATGTGCAAGTCAAAAGTATCACAATATTTTTCCATATCATTCAACGATGCTTGTAGGTCATTAGGATTTTCAGCTAGTATCACTGTATCATCAGCATATAAAAGTATATATAGTTTAAAGTATGTCACAATTTCTTCATCGAGATTTTCTTTTTGCATGTTTTCTATGTCTTTTAAGCCATCACATTTACGAAATATAAAGGACTTTAGATCTTGTAAATATATTGGAAAAAGAAGCGGAGAAAGATTTTCTCCCTGTCGAACGCCAACAGGGAAACGAATCTGACTTCGCCTCGGCTGTTAATGATACTCGATTTTGCTTTTATATACATGTTTTTTATCACATTAAGTATTTTCCCTGAAATTCCAGAGGATAACATCTTAGACCACAGAGTTGTTCTATTGATCGTATCAAATGCTTTTTTATACTCGACAAAACAGCAGTATGGTCGCTGGCGCTTACTGAGATACATATCAGCTAGTGATTTTAAAACAAATAAATGATCAATGGTTGAAAAATCGGATTTAAAACCTGCTTGTTCTGCCTGTACAATGTTTTTTTTCAATAAATATAGCTAATCGTCTTTTTAAACAGCTTGTGAAAATTTTTCAAAAACAGCTTAGCAGAAATATATGAAGTGTGAATTACCGATGTTGACACGCCGGCCGTATTTGGCCAGGATTAACCCGGTTGACCAAGTGACATTTATCACCCCAGGCGGGGACAAAGTACACAACCCGGACCTGTCCAGGCCCGTCGCGCCCCATGGTTGGCTGGCAATGGCCCCGGGGCTTGACGGGAACCGGGGGAGGTCACAGTGCCCAAAACCCACATTTCTAATGACGCCTCCTTGATATGTTTAATAGTTCTTATAACCCCCTGATGATATGTTTTATATTTCTTATAACCCCCTGATGATATGTTTATTATTTCTTATAATCCCCGTGATGATATGTCTTATATTTCTTATAACCCCGTGATGATATGTTTATTATTTCTTATAACCCCGTGATGATATGTTTTATATTTCTTATAACCCCCTGATGATATGTTTATTATTTTTTATAACCCCCTGATGATATGTTTAATAGCTCATATAACCCCGTGATGAAATGTGTATTATTTCTTATAAACCCCTGATGATATGTTTAATATTTCTTATAACCCCGTGATGATATGTTTAATATTTCTTATAACCCCCTGATGATATGTCTTATATTTCTTATAACCCCCTGATTATATGTGTATTATTTCTTATAACCCCCTGATGAGATGTTTATTATTTCTTATAACCCCCTGATGATATGTCTTATAATTCTTATAACCCCCTGATGATATGTGTTTTATTTCTTATAACCCCCTGATGATATGTCTTATATTTCTTATAACCCCCCTGATGATATGTCTTATATTTCTTATAACCCCCTGATGATATGTCTTATATTTCTTATAACCCCGTGATGATATGTGTATTATTTCTTATAACCCCGTGATTATATGTGTATTATTTCTTATAACCCCGTGATGTTTGTTTATCATTTCTATAACCCCCTGATGATATGTTTATTATTTCTTATAACCCCGTGATGATATGCTCATTATTTCTTAAAACCTCCTGATGATATGTCTCATATTTCTTATAACCCCCTGATGATATTTTTAATATTTCCTATAACCCCTGATGATATGTTTCATATTTCTTATAACTCCGTAATGATATGCCAGTGATCATGTGTTTTATATTTTGAATGACTTAGTGAGTAAGTGTTTTATATTTCTAATAACGCAGTGATGTGCTTTATATTACTAATGCCCAGTGGATATTTGTTTTATATTTCTAATGACCCTGTGATAATGTGTTATACATTTTTATATAAAACATTTTAAACCAGAATAACCATTATAAACTGCTGATATACGTGGGCCAAACTGTGATAACCAGATAACTAAGAAATGAAATGCATTGGGCTTTGGCCATCTTTGTGCACATATGGTCTAAACTGGGCCAGGATAACCACCTGAGGATGATGAGATGAATGAGATGACACTGTCCTCCAGACACAGGATTCGAAATTCGAGCCCTGGCGGTCTGAGGCCGAGAACGCTACCTCTCGGTCACGGAGGCTCCCCACAATACTGAGTTCCACACGTGGATGGGGAGGAATGATTTTGTTTCTTTCAAACCGCCGAGACCGGGAACCAAACCCCGAACTCTGACGTACAGGGCAGCGGTGCTAACCACTACCCTAGGGCCCCCGCCCAGATAACTAAGAGTAGGGCATAGTTGTAAGATCGGTGTTTGATCCCATCATATCTGGACTTGGTGGTAGGAAGTATGAGACAGCCGTGTGGAGCAACGCATTGTCACCAACAATGTTCTCGCTGGTAAGTAGCTCAATTCAATTGCGGTTCCAGGGATCAAAG
Source organism: Flabesymbios commensalis (assembly GCA_964017125.1). Taxonomy (NCBI): domain Eukaryota; kingdom Metazoa; phylum Annelida; class Polychaeta; order Terebellida; family Flabelligeridae; genus Flabesymbios; species Flabesymbios commensalis. The sequence goes on from OZ024907.1 coordinate 90,135,799, forward strand.
TGTCACAATTATTTCCTTGAGGAATCAGGGTTTCTTTTGCCAGATTTATCTCAGAATATGTGCGCGTGCGGTTATGGAGGAGTACTACAGATCTCTCGAGGGTTGCGAAAGAATTCTCAGCGGTGCAGATGCCAGGTCCAGGAATACATTAGTCACTTTTAAAGCATTGTTCCACACTGCTGTTTTCCCCCTCGTCCCGCCAAGGTTGATGCAGTGTCCCAACCTGTGCTTGCATGAAAAATTGACGGTTCTTTCGAGCTAGTGCCCAGATTTCATAGCAGCACTGTCTGATTCTTTCTGATTGCACATAGAGAAACAGACATGGCTATTGCCACAGACCTAGATGCTGCGCCTTGTATTGATTACCTGCTTCTTTAGGACCATTGAATGTAATGTCGACAGCAGCTATCGCAAATATTTCCTCTTGGTATTTCTCTGGGAATAAAGCATTGAAAAGGTGAGATGATTTTAAAATTTTAAAGATTACGTGCAGCTCTTGCTAGAATCACTTTTTAGCATCACTAACATCACAAATCATATTAACATGCCTCAAATCAGTCACATCAATGCCAGTGTCTCTTGAGTGCAAGGTGAACGTCTCCTTTTGTGTGCTCCTGTAAGGACGTGCGTCAATATACACTCTCTGGAGTCGGGTTATGTAGACTCATAGTACAAATCCTAGCTGTTGACATCTACCGCTTAGAGAAGTATTCAATCTTGAATAGAGAAGCATTTACTACTTATTTAACTGTTTCGTCTGTACATGTTATAAGTTGATCACAAACACCCTTTTGTGTAGGGATGTGACAAAGTTATTGTGGTACTTGGCCTTTATTGCCCAGTATTCAGTTCGGATAAAAAAAATTGTGTCTCAAATGAACATATACTTGGATGTTAGACCTATTATACTTGATGAATAGGTAAGTATTCTGTTGGCAACAGAAGCACCCATTTTCATATGTCTAAATAACGTGACTGAGATATAGTTCTCATATGTTTATGTACTGGTGATAGGGCTCTTATCATAATGAATTTTTATCTATGTTTTTTTTTCAGTTTAGTAGTTATCTTTTAACCTACATGACCTTTGTCACTTGGCCGTCGTCCATTAGATGTTAGTCCACGTCCAGTGGCAGCTTGGCTTAAATATAAAAGCTGACAGTTTTTTTTATTCATTTATTTGTCAGAATAGCCAAGTCGAACAGCCATGCGGTGAGTATAATCACGTTTATATATAATGTCTAAAATTTTGTTGATCTCGCATGGATTTGCCCATTCTTCAACAGTATTTTTTTTTGACATGTTTGTTAACCACTGTATAACATGCATTCAACCCATCACTCCAGGCATCAGATGTTTTTTAGCATTATTAGCAGCACTATATAGTCCAAAATCCAATAAATCACTACTAACACAGCCATTTATATTCATTCCATTATAATCTTTTTTTTGTGAATAATTTTTGGAGGAGAAGCTTGGCGCCGAAATTTCAGAGTTGTAGATATCAAGTAAGGATCACTCAGAGTATCAGTATCCCCTAATCTAAGTGATCTTGAGGCATCGTAGTATAGATATGATCAATGACTGACTGAGAGGATTGCATAACACAAGGAGGTTCAACTAATAGTTGTTTGCAACAAAGGAGTTTTTCTATCAAATGAGCAAAGTTTGTTAATTGAAAATATACAACAAAATATTAGTTATGCATGTTTTGCATAATGCCCCTCTCAGCGGTGTCCACCATGTTACCATATTATATCATCTAAGGTGAATATAGTCCAATAATTACTAAGTGCTCACTGCATGTATATTTGCCAAAGCGATATGAAGAATTTAAAATTTTATAAAACAAAATGGATTTGGGGAAGATTTTATAAAGATGATCCAATATTATGTTTACTTCCTGTCTGCAAATTACCATTGTATTTGTGAACATGCATTGTGGATATGTTTAGCAGTCACGTCATTATGACGCACAATTATATAACAACCTAATGTAAACAAGAGGGCAACAATAGAGGGATTTTTCAGATCCTTAGCACATATTAATTAAAGAATGTCTACAAAATTGATGGTTCCTAAGTTACTTTAGCAGGTAGCTTAGTGAAATGTGTTGGTAACTTAGTAGAACAAGCGTTTAACTGTTTGTCCCTTTATGAAGCTCATGCCATTATGCAAATCATGTGACCATACTACTTAGCAGAGGGTCACTTTGGCCATCTATTGCAGAAAGACATACCTTCACAGTATTTTAATATTGTAATAGCACCTTTTGTTACTAATTATTCTGACACATTTTGATACTCTAAATAAACCAAAAAGGTTAGATAGTATCTAAATCATTATTTCGTATTCTCGTAATTTGTTTAAATAAACTAGCATACACATAAAATGAATTCAAAGAAAGTTTTTGATGCAAAAAATATATCGTAATAGTCTCATTTTCGTTGGAATGACCCACGTACATGGTAATATCATGAACGTATAAGATAGCAAAGAAACTTACATGGTAGTATTATGTACATACATGATAGCGAAGTTATTATCATGTAAGTACATGGTAGTATCATCTAGGTACATGATAGTAAATTAGCTACCATGTATGTCCATGGTAGTATCCATGTGCTATCATCTATCTTCCTATCCAGAATTAAATAAAAAAAATAGTTAACACATAAACTCTACAAAAAGCACTACAACTAATAAATAATGATCATATTTCATAGTGTAGATAATGTTTTAATCTGAAAATAAGTGCAGTGAGCTGGGTTTTTTCGATATTCACTCCCGTAGATGACAAAACAATATAATTCAAATAAACGATTATTTATTATATTTATAACTGAAAAAGAAAAATTATGTAATACATATGATGATAAGTCAAGTCGTGGATGGAAAAACAACATAAAAAATTATGACTAGTAATTATATGACAAGATGGATAAACAATATAATATAAATATATAAATAACTTGTAATTATATAATAACAAAGAATATGGCAAGTCAGAGTCAATAACAACAAAATATATTCTCACCAAAGTTAATTGAAATGTCTAGGAGCTCAGTTGAGGCGTCATCAACTGACACTTTTCACTTTGCATATTATTATATTAAATTTCGTCTGTATTGCTCATATGTATAAATTGAATTTTCGTGCTTCTGAAGTCACCAGCACGTTGAGTGCTTGATGTCCCTTTTTTAAATGCATCGATACAATCAATCGATCTGTTCTTTTGAATTCCTTTGCTAGAAAATTGTAACCATTGCTCAGATTTACAAACACAAGATTTGGAGCAAAACAAACTCAGCCTTGAACAAACATCTCCAATTTAAAAAAAAGCAGACTCTCTCTCTCTTTTCATAACTTTTGCCAAGGGTCTGTTTTTGAAACTGATCGACAATTCCCGTAAAATTGTTTTTAATATGGATTTGTATGTTCTTTTTCAATAATTTCTTCCAGATTTTCACCAGAAATTCCCATGTACAGCGAGTCTGTGTCTATTTCTCATAATTCAAAATCCTTGCGATTACATAATAATGTAGATCTATCTACGCAATCATAGTAAAAGCTTTGCATTTTTAATTAAGCGAGTTGAATAATGTGAGAGCCTAAGTATATGGGACGTTTCAGAATAATGTTTTTTTTACATTTGAAACTCGACAATTTCACAGTCCAATTTCGTAACATTTTAAAGAAGAGTTTTGATTTGCGAAAAGCTTCTGTCTGACCACTAACATATTTAATATTTTGAGATTTCTCAACATTCATGATTAAACTCACATATCCGGAATTACCAATCAGTGCCATCGTATTACCAAAGTCTAAATGCGAGTTGATATCCCCTTCTCTTCTAGCTTTACCGACTTCAGTGCAAAATTATCCAATTGTATAGCTTGGTGAATTCTATAATAACTATTAAATCGTGCAGTAAATATCATCTGAATCACGGAGTGGCAAGTAATTTTTTTTGAGCCCTCATCACTCCAGCGAGTAATATTTTTTTCAGGTTTTGAAATAAAAATCCAAAAAGTTTATCAGTGCTCAAAGCTTTAAAATTAAAATATTTTACTATTTGTATCTACTTTTGCGTCTAGGTCGTTATAATGAATGAGCCAATTTGTAAATGTTGACATTCCAGTATCGCCCCAAATTTGTTGGAGATGTCTATCATATTCGGGTCCTTTTTCATCAAAATCAAGAAAATGTATTCCTTTTATTTCACAATAAAAAGTGCAACCAAAGTCTACCTGCTCATGATCATGATTTCAGACGATAATTCATTTGCTACTTCTCATTTACTTGTCATTAAAGCAGAAGCTACTGCTGGAATTTCTTTTAATTATGTATTTTTTTAATATGTATTTTTTATTCCAGAAATTCGCTTAAACTTGATTTTTTTAACATATTTTCCAGGAACAATTTAGTTCTATTTCTCCTCCTTTGCAAGTAGCAATGTGTCTTCGATAATTATTCATTCAACAATGTTGTATATACATGTAAATATCTCTCTCTTATTTCAATGGCAAAAAAGTCTGGATTGACTTTCTTTCTGTCAATAAAATATATGTCTGTCTGTCTGATGATATAAGCCTAAGTGACACAATTTTAAACTTTGAAACTTTTTAACCTGGGAATAATAATAATAATAAAATGTTCTTATATAGTGACTTCCAGTCCGTGGGTATGCTCAATGCGCTTTGCATACTAAAAGTTTATTAAAAGTTTGAAAATCAGGTAAGGCATGTTTAAAAGTCATATGCGTGTATAAAAAGATGGGTTTTCAGGTTTTTGTTTAAAATATCTCAGTGTAGGACTTGAAGAGATATGAGGGGGTAGCTTGTTCGATAATGTGGGACCAGCTTTATAAAAGGCCTTTTATGAAAAGTGGCTGATGTGTCAGACTCTCTTTTCTTGCTACTTGAGACTAAAGTTAACATATGGCATGTTCATACATGTCGTCAGTTTGAAAATCATCCGGCGATACAATCATTAAAACATGGTATGTGAAAACCCTCATTTATGGCCACAAATACGCAGCATTTCGTATTAATATACTTAAACTGACAATCAAGTTTTCAAAAATTACCTGCAGTCTATGCTAAGGTACACTTTAGAGGGACCCCGTGGGATGAGACATTTTTAATTTTGGCTATTTTAAAAATATAATTTATATGAAGCTATATAGCCTACTGATGTTAACTGAAAATACAAAAAAAGTCAAATAACAATTTTAAAGCACCGAAAAAGAGTGAGATAGTTATATTTTCAGGTCGTATATTGCCATGTAAACTAAACAAGTCAGCAATATACAGCACTTTACACCACATATTCCCACGTCTTGGACGGTGAGATCAAAACAATCGCCGCTAATTGGTGTCTTATAGTCAGGACATGGGGAGGATACACCTGCAGCACTGATTGTCCGCCCAACGCTGGACCGACGGCATCAACATATGACCCAATGCTGTAGGAACATTCAACCGTCCTTTAGCAAGTGCTTGGGTATACAAAAAGTTCGTGTGGGTTTTAAGCGGATTCATAGAAATGTTGATAAAATTTATTTTAAAAGATATAAAAACTCTGAAAAAAATAAAATCATGATCTGGGGGATACACTACTTCATTACAAAACCAAAAACGAAAATTGATGTCATCCCAATGAGCTGCTTTAATGTGGGCTCCTTTAAGAAATTTTGCTACTTGGCAGGAATGATACTCGGATCAAGTGAAATATTTTAGGGTGCCTTTTTTATTCCTGTTTTTATTTCGCCATTATTCAAGATCAAAAGGCCAATTTCAAAGTCAATTTTTATTCAACAAATTAGCCAAGGAAAATATGGATTAACTCTTTTTAGATAAATTTTGATTAGAAAATGGATTGCTGGTTTTATTTAATGATTTAAGGTCATCTTCAAGACCAAGAGGTCAACTCAATCTACCTCTTTGCTCTGTGATTTTGACTGGATAATCGTTTGCTGGTTTTATTTAATAATTTAAGGTCATCTTCAAGACCAAGAGGTCAACTCAATCTACCTCTTTGCTCTGTGATTTTGACTGGATAATCCGTTCTTGATATTAGGTCCGTGATTTAAGGTCATCTTTAACCCTTTGACCGCGGGTGCCGCATATATTCTGGTTTTCATTTTTTATTAGCACATTAAGTACCACATTTTAAATATGTCAAAGATAAAATTTTCCATCGACCAGCAAGATTTGAAAAGAGTTGACCTTCATTTAATCAAATCTGAATAATTTTCACTCACTTGAAGTTGTGGATCGCGTCAGCGAGACACAACTTCAAGTGGGTGAAAATTCAAATTGAAAAATTTGGCGGTTAAAGGGTTAAGATCAATTTTAAAGTAAAAATTAAAAAAATATGATTTTTAACAAATACAAATATCAACATTGAGTAACACCTCTTTTGATACGTTTTTGAATGGATAATCCAATTCTATATATGTTGATGAGTCAATGTTATCGTTAACGCCAAAACAGCACTTTCATGGTCAAGGAAGTGAGAATATGATTTTTAACAAATATAAAATATAACAGTAACACCTCTTTTAATGTGATGTTGATTGGAAAATCCCTTTCTGTTTGTATTTTAAGGATTCAATATCCCGTTCATACCGGTATAACAATTAAACATTTATTGTTTATTCATCATGTATATTTTTTAGATAGATATTTATTGACGACGGGCAGTCTACGCAGACTTATGCCTCATCAAGGTGAACAGAGCAACAGATTGTGCTATACAGTGCACAATCTAATAAAAATAGATAATTGTGTAAAATATACTAGCATAACTTTAACCCTTTCAATCCTGACTTTACATTGTCATCTTCATCCACTACAAGCCGTGAATTGCTGTCGCAATTCTCGACTTGTAGTGGATGAAGATGATTTGAAGTGGGTGAAAAATTAAAGGAAATTATCATGTATTGGTAAATCAGTTTCATGGAAATTTTCATTCTAAAACCCCTAGTTGTAGGAAAATCAAGTGTGTTTTCAGGGATGTAAGATGATGCTTTAATGCATCGTGGGGACTTAAAGGGTTAATAAACATACATGACAGCCCTTATCCTGCTGATCAGGAGTATTGTCGTTTTTATCTGTTTCATTAGTCGACAGCATTACTGTTAATGGGAATAATGTGTGTGACAAATTAATGAAATATGAGTAATTATCAGCCTTTTGAAGATGTGGGTCAAGGGAGCGGGACATAACTTCAAGCGGGTAATAATTAAAATAAATTAATTTAGAAGGATTATGGTTAATGCCCAGCAAACACGAGGCGTTCGCCCAATGTTGGACTGATGTTGGTCCAGCGTCGTAGACGATGGGCCAACGTCAGCCCAACATTGGGCCAACGCCTCTTGTTAGCTGGGTGGTTAATGGTAAAATAGAGAAGTTATAGTCGTCCAAGTCTGATACGTCTGGATCACAGTACTGGTCCCTGTTCTGTTCATTGACCCATGTATGCTACTGTTTATACGTGTACGATTTATAAACGTACCATTTTTCAAATCTATTTTATTAGCAGGTTAACTCATAGTTACTGGAAAATAAATGAGCATTTAGGCATCAGGATTTGCAAATATGTGGTCCCAAATTGAACAGATATGAGTAATGTGTTAGCAACTTGAAGTTGTGAGTCGCGGTAGCGAGACACAACTTCAAGTGGGTGAAAATTGAAATAATATAACGGTTAGCGGTTGAAGGGTCGAATGTTTTTTAATTTAGTTTCCACCTGTATGGGGATATTAATATCAATCATATACCAGTCGTAATTGTAATATTCATTTTATGGATTAGCTTCTAGCCTGCATTTTAGTGATGTGACTTTGTGCAAATATGTTTTCATGCCGGACAAGAATATCAAATTTTGGCACACATATTCAGTGGTATTTATTTTTTAAATAAATTACGTCACAAATGCCACCACATGTGTCAATGGGTTACGTTTAGCAGTTTTTCAACCTTTTTTCAATGTCTGTTTTTCAAATGTTATCATTTTCAGGTGTGTTTACAGCTGAGTGACAAACAATACCAGCCACTATAACTAAAACAGAAATGGACGTGACCAGTCTATAAGTAGCCTTTCGCAACACATGGCCAAACATTTAAATGGGGTATGGGGATTTAGATTAATGAATAAGGCAATGATTTGTTTTTTTCCTCGGATAAAAAAACGGAATCTTTTATTGCATGATCGCGCTGTTTGACTCAGGGTGGTCGCCCAATTTTACTTAATACGTGAAAAATATTACGTATTGTGTCAAGGGCTCATATTCAACTATACTTTATCTTATTTCAATTTATGTTTCCTAAATTGTATTATTTTCAGCTACATTATAGTGGATCATTTTAACACTGATTTGTACTGAATAACGTCACGTGCTATTAACTATGCGCAAAAAGCCAAAATTAATAAGAATATCGTGAAATACTAATTGTCACTCTTGCAAGTACAATGTCATAACATAGTCAAATAATAGACATTTAAAATTATTTGACTAAATCATACAGATACATGCAACCATCTATATAATTAAAGTGAGGAGAAATATTTTATGTTGACATGTCAATTTTGAAAATTAAATTTATATTAAGTTGTATAGCCTACTGATCTTAACTGAAAAACTTAATAAAGAGACTTCCTGGCACAATGGCGCCTATCATCGCAGTCATAATCAACAGATCCATCGCACTATCAGCTGTCCCTGCTTCCTTAAAGGAGACCTGGGTGACTCCAATCTTGAAAAAACCTTCATTGGACCCAGAGAACTTTAAAAATTTCAGGCCTATCTCTAACCTTCCTGTTCTTGCCAAAACACTTCAGAAGGTAGTGTCATCCCAATTACCATGATTACAGGATCATGTGAAGACCTACAGCCTTCATGACAAGTTTCAGTCTGCATACAGACCAGCCCGAAACTGCTATGCTACGTATCACGAACGATCTGCTTCTTGTTGCGGATGGTGGACAAGTTAGGTTTATTGTACTCTTAGACCTTAGCGCCGCGTTCGATACCATCGACCACCATATCCTCTTGCAGAAACTGTCATCACGATTACATCTATCGAAGTCTGCAGTCCATTGGTTTGCATCGTACCTAGATGACTGGTACCAGAAGGTGGTGATCGGAGACGAAACATCCAGTGATTTTCAAACTGCAATACGGAGTTCCGCAAGAGTCTGTTATTGGACCCTTGTTATTGTACATTTCTTTCTCGCTCACAGACGCGAAAACATTCATGTAGCGACTGGAAGCTTGCATTCGTGACATAGATATATGAATGGTAAAAAAACAGACTAAGACAAAATGGGGAGAAGACAAAGGTCCTCTACACATACAAGGCTGGATTTCCGTCCAAACATTCTCTGAGACCATTGCAATATGGTGGAATAGACATTATTCCTGCAGAGTCCTGTTGCTATCCGAATCATCAGGGGCGATGACTGTTTTATTTCTTGGTACATACCTTACGTAACATGGGAAGTTATATTTAATGTCTATAGCTCTGGCATCCTGATTGAAGACTGATCTTTCAATCACCATTGCTACTCCTGTGCACGTGACTACATGCAGTTTCTTTTGAATTATCACCATTGCAGAAAATATAGACTTCTTTTGTGAAAACACGTACTCGCCAGAGAACGTGTAAACCTTTTGTAAGGAGCTGCATCTTGCTGACCATCATAAGAAGAAGCCGTAGGCGGACATTTGATAGAAGGACGCTCTCTCTGAGAGTGAGCAAGTTCAGACAAATCCCCCTCGCCTTCTCATACCTGATCTTTTCCCTTTTGAGTTTGTCTCTTGAAATAAATTTGTCATGTTGCACCCTTTGTTCTTAGTTCATCAGCTGTGCTGTTCCCAAGGAGTTTGTTGATATTTTGGTAACCGTCAGATCCATATAATGAATGACTCTTTAACAAATATTATAAACTTTTTCACGAGAAGAGGGATTATTCACCAAATCACTACCAGCAACCTGACATTTAATGTGTCATCTATATGGAACCGTCACTTATCGAATATTCGCGAATGTTGTATGTTTCATACAGATAATGTTACCGATTTCATTCCACAGTGAACTAACGTCCACCGTGTATTTATATTCATGTTCTACATCTCATTCTGCAAATTTTGAGGGGTCATATGATACACTTTGTGTCATTTATATGGAAACCGGGTGTCATTCTCGTATATTTAAGCTCGACGACTTTGAATGACCCCAAAATGACCTTTAATCTCAACAGAAAAAATGGCACCAAAACTTTTCTGAATTATTAGACCTAGTAGATTGATATTAGCATTGGTGCCAAAAATTAACATTCCAATCCAAGCGGAGATCTGTATCCAACATTACGGCCTGCACTAGAGTCTTGGAGTGACACTGGACAGCTGTCTGACCCTTAACAAACATGTCAGTGCCGTTTGCAGTGCTGCTTCTCTGCACATCAGAAACATTGGAAAGATTCGTCATCTTCTGACTCAATCTATCACTGAAAAGTTGGTGCATGCCTTCATCACTGCTCGCCTGGACTATTGTAACAGCATCCTGTACGGCCTCCCCAAAAGGCTTATTCAGCATTTACAGCGTACTCAGAACACCGCAGCACGCCTAGTAACACACACCAATCGAGATGATCACATAACACCAGTGCCTTAAAGACTGCATTGGCTACCAGTGCAAGAGCGAATCATCGTCAAGGTACTGCTGCTCACGTACACAACTCTCCATGGCAGCACGCTATCATATTTATCCGAGTTAGTTTCAAGCTACACACCATGCAGAAGCCTTCGCTCACCATCAAAAAACCTTCTTTGTCGGCGCAAGACTAAAATTTTATAGTACAGAGGCAGAAGTTTTTTGCAGTGCAGCGCCAAAGCTGTGTAGCAAACTCCTGGATTCAGTGCGGAATCCTTAGATGTCTTCAAAAGCGCCTTGAAAAAGCTTCTTACCTATATTATTATCTTACAAATATTTTAACTTTATGATAATATATTGTTATTGTTGTGTCATATTCAGATAAAAATATCCTGAAAGTATGAAAAAATATTCATAGATAAAAGTATCTTCCCATAGACGTAGATGTAATGTATCATTTGGCATATCTAAGGCAAACAATTCGAATTGTTGACAAAAAGTGATTAGATTACCTTGAGCAAATTCCATTGGAATATTTGTAGACTGTGACCTTTGTTTTATATTTTTCACAATAACTTTGCTGATTTATGCTAATTATAAGACTATGCGATATTCCAAATCAATTAAAATACATTCCATGGTGAAACAGTTTGAATGGGACACAAAAATAACGTTTTACGTTTTTACGAATTAGCTTGTGAATTATCTAATATTGTAGGTTTTGTTTGCTTTCTGCAATTATGCTAATTATACATGTATATGAACAAATGAGCATTCGCGTGCTGTCGTGGTGTCTACTAAGAATCTGTTTTAAATTAGCCTACCGTTTTTTTCAACAAACACCAAAAAACGCTGTGAGAATAATTTATGTCAAGAAAAAGTACAGTATTTCCTAAGTATTTTAGCGAATGCGGCCATCTTGGATTTCATTGAATATAAAACCTTAGCAATGATCATATTCTGGAAGAGTCTTATGTGTGGACAGCATATCCTACATCCGTTCAGAAACTCTTTGAACCATTTTTTTACATCCTAAAGAATAGTTGGGTCGGGCCCTGGTGCAGTGGTTAAAGTTGCGAGCCCCGTTCTGGCCTTCATGTTTCAAAGAAACAAAATGTTTTTGTATCCGCTCTCTCGTAAAGATGCAATATTCTGAGGAGCCTCCGTGACCGAGAGGTTGCGTGTTCGTCCTCAGATCACCAGGGCTCGAATTTTGAATCCTGTGTCTGGAGGGCAGTGTCATCTCATTCATCTCACCACCCTGAGGAGTTTCTCCTGGTCCAGTTTAGCCTATATGTGCACAAAGGTGGCCTAAAACCCCATTCATCTCATTTTCATTTCGTAAAGTATTGTTAGGCATTTAATATATTGACTGAAAGCATGTAACAAACTTACGAAATACATATGTAAATTACAAAATGAATGTACCAGATGCAGATGTGTCATATCAAATATTCCATGCACAGAACTGTCTAAATCCATGTGTCAAATCTGTTATCTTGCAAAAGTTACAGAAATGTATATTATCAGCATTCAACAGAAACGATCGCTATCATGCTGATATCACCAATTACTGCGTTTTTGTTTGTTTTTTATATACATTGCTTAATAAATGTTTAGCCTATTGATGAATATGTTATGTCGACTTTTGAAAAGTTGCCCAGCTAGATTGGAAAAATGTAAAGAATCTACGTGGGTTAAACATAATATTCTTTATCTCAATAGTCAAATTGGAGCCATTTTACAGCAGCAGATTTTTTGGTCTTTTTTCAAATAAGTACAAAGTTGATGCTTTATTATAGATCCTGTACTCTAACCTTCCACACGCCTGACTATTTAATGATCTCATACACAAACCTTCCTATTTATAGATCTTGTATAATAACCTTCCTATTGATAGATCTTGTACTCTAACCTTCCACACGCCTGACTATTTAATGATCTCATACACAAACCTTCCTATTTATAGATCTTGTATAATAACCTTCCTATTGATAGATCCTGTACTCTAACCTTCCACACGCCTGACTATTTAATGATCTCATACACAAACCTTCCTATTTATAGATCTTGTATAATAACCTTCCTATTGATAGATCCTGTACTTTAACCTTCCACACGTCCGACTAGTTATATACATAGACCCTGTACTCTACCCTTCCTAACGCCCATCTAATTATTATTTTTTGTACTCTAGCCTTCCTGATGCCAATATATTCATAGATCTTGTACCATTCACACACTCGGCTTTATCTACATCTTGTACTCTAACTATCCACACACTCGGCTTTATCTACATCTTGTACTCTAACCATCCACACACTTGGCTTTATCTACATCTTGTACTCTAACCATTCACACACTCGGCTTTATCTACATCTTGTACTCTAACCATCCTATTTATAGATATTGTACTCTAACATTCCCAACCCCCATCTATTTATAGATATTCTACTCTAACATGCCTAACGCAAATCCACGGATACTCCCCGCAATACTGAATTTTATGAGTGGACGGGAAAGAAACATTTTTGATTCTTTTAAACCGTCGTGACCAGGAAACGAACCCCGAACTCTAGCGTGAAAGGCAGCGGTGCTAAACACTACCCCGGGGTCCCCGCTTACGTTTTATTTTAAATTTGTAGCAATCGTTATCAAAGCAAAATATCGATACAAACATTACAATCAATATATTATTTATGTCATTCTCCATAAATATTGTAGTTACGCATTTGTCTCAACCCTGCAAAAATATCTCCTCCTTCTGTGCACATTGTGGGTTGTTAACGCTATAGCCAGTCACTCAAGGATATACACCTTATGTGGCAGCTTTAGAGTAGGCCAAGGCATGACGCTGTATATCTTTGTAGGGCACAGCAGCCCCTGTAATATATTTTCAAATCATCTTTATCGCAAATTGCATCGATTGCATGGCACATGCCATTTAATTACTAGTAGCTAGTTAATCGACGTCTAATACCCACAACAACCTACACTCATTCTAGCGCTATATATGGGTTATTGATACGTCCAGGACACGCTCGTTTAGTTTGATTTGTCGTGACACTAACCTCATCAAATTACATTTATTATCAGATCATTTAACTTTTCTCCTGCTGATCGCGATTATTGCGTTTTCAATCGTCTTATTAGCAGATAAAATCACTGATATTGTTATTGAAGTCAGTGTTTCAACATAAAGATTTGGAAATTTTTCTCTCCCAATTAAACAAATATGAGTAATTTTCACTCACTTGAAGTTGTGGGTCGCGATAGCGAGACACAACTTTAAGTGGGTGAAAATTTAAATAAATTAATTTAGCAGGATGCGGGTTAAGCGGGGGGGGGGGCGTAGCAGTATAACAGGCCACTGGGTTTCATCCCGCATGTTAAAAAAGTATGATACATTGACCCAACGCTGCTTAAATGTTGTACCATCGTCGTAGACGGTGGCACAACATTAGGCCAGCGTTAGGCCATTAGCTCAACGTTCAAGAAAAATAACAGTAAATTATCATTTGCAAAGCTGCAGATCGCCCTTTTTGATTTACCTTCTACCAAGGATAACCTTCTTGCTTCTGCATAGCGTGCGACACAAGCCAGCATAGTCATTGGAGTGTCAAACAGCCGTGCCATCCATTCATCAGACGTCCGTGTTAAGCCACTGACCAGTAGAAGAAAAGGCAGTCAGGATTGACTCAAGTATGATATTAGGATAGTAATGCTAATCGTTACAACGGTGATTTTTTTTTCAATTTGAGATCATCATAACTGTCTTAGTCAGCTGTTCCTGATTCATTTAAATGGCTATGTTATGGGTCTGCGACCATTTTAAATATTGTCACTCTTACAATGCAGGGATTGACTTTAGACGTCAGAATCTGACGTCCTCAGACGTCAGATTCTGACGACTAAAGTCGGTCCCCGCGCTGTAAGGGTTAATAAGAGGAAAACTACGCGCTGTTTCGCAATATTGTTACAGGGAAGAATTTGGCCTGTTATGAGAAGAAATATTATATTCTGCTTTCAGATGTATTAAACCCTTGGAACGCTGAGATATGTTTGTATGAACCATAATGTACAAAGAGTTTTTGTCAATTTGAAACCATCATAAATGTCTTAGTCAGCTCTTTCCGCTGCGTTTGAATTTCTATGTTATGGGTCTACGCCATTAGAAATATTTTCTGAATTCTTTATACGTCAAAATCTGATGTGTGTAGACGTCAGATAAAGACAGTCACCTTGCTGACTGGGTTAAGCCATGATGACGCTTATATACTTATATGTCATACGGCTAATTAAAAAATAATGAAAAATAGTACAGCCTATAAAAGTAGAGACGTGTCCACGAAATCGGGAGTATTGTATTGACTTCGAAGGGGGAAATCGAGCAGCAATTTACAGATCAACGAAAATTTCAAGAAATACCAGAGTAAGCAGGTTGTACTGGACATACATTTAAATTGCTAATGTCTAAAGCTCAGATTTTAGTTTTGCTAAATATCTTACTTGCTAATATGTTATTTCAGGCTATATTATTGATCGTACCGCCATACATTATTGTTTATTACAGTTATTGTGATAAGATGAATGAACGCACACATCTCGTCCAAAGTGATACACAGAAGAACTCTTTGAACAGGTAGCTAGAAAACAGTATATTGGGAATTCAGTTTCTTCGACGCTTTTTCAATTTCCGAAAATTAATTACATTTACAAAATGTTGTCAAGTATAGTACTACAACAAATATAAAAAAATTGATAGTGGGTGGTAACTTGGCAATCATCACACCCACCCGTATCATAAAGTGCACAATTAATACGTGTTGGCCCTAATCAGAGGAAATAAATTAGGGTAATTAGAGGAAATCAATTAGAATAGTTCAAAATTATTTTTTCCTCAGTCAAGGCTTTTTCTTGTGCAATGGCAACGCGGTCTTCGTTCTTTTATTTTGGGAATGAATGTGTGTTGCAGTTTGCGTGCATATGATGTTTATTAACCAAAGGCAAATACATCGCCTGTCAGGCACATTTCAAAATACAAATAAAACAATACAGTAAAACGGTGGATTGGAATGTTTCAGTCATTAATATAAGCAATCTCGTTTCTTTTTTTGAAAGCATAATATACATAAGCTGCCAGTTTTCTTAATACAATTTTGTTTTCCATTGTTAACAATTTTGTAAATTTATACATATTAGGTATACTATTGATAATAATTCTTTTTTGTATATTTTAATCCTAGTGGTGTGTATGCAGGACAACATAATACAAAATGATATTGGTTTTCCAATTCATCCCGGTGACAAATAAAACACAGACGCTCATCAAACGGTGTTGGCCTAGGTTTACACCAACTACCAGTTTCTACGTGAACTTTATGATTAAGAGTTCTTAATTGAGTTAACGCTAATCTATGTTGAATATTTGAAATTACTGTTAGGTATAAAGGAGGTCTAAAATAAACCTTTATATTTCTGTACAACAAAGCTTTGTTTGAATTTTCCAAATTTAAAAACCAGTCGTGAAAATACAAATCAATGGCCCTCTGTTTGAATAACACCAAAAATATATTTACATCACCAACTCCTTGGTTATACCAAGCTTCGCCGAAACCATATGAACAAAAGCAGATTCCTGACTTTACTTACCCGATTTACATTTGTATGATTATTTGTAAGTGCATTAAATTGTACATTAGATAAGACTTTTGTGAGACGAGTTTGTTTTATATTTAAAATTTTTAGCCAATATTTCACAATTCTAATATATCTCTGGACTATCAATGGTATACGTCCTATTTCACCATACATAATTTCATTCATTGTGGACCGTGTTACTTCTAAAATACTTTTACAAAAACTTAATGTGCTTGTTCTATTGCTTTAGCGGGATAAAATCCCCATATTTCGCAACCATATGAAAACACAGGCATCACCATTTAATCAAAAAGATAAAAATATACGACCGAATTTATATTTACAAATCGCTCACCTCACTTCGTAAGCTAAACATTGCTTTGCGACCTTGCTGTGCTAATATCAACTGTGTTTGTGTGAAAGAGCCTGTGTAAGAAAATATCATACCAAGGTACGGGAAAAAATCGACAATCTCGTGCTCATTCCCATTATAATACCATTTATCATTAAAACTCAATTTTCCTCTTGCCCTAAAAACCAATATTTTTGTTTTAGTGACATTTAGAGTTGATTCCCATCGAGTGCAATATTTATACAGAATATCAAGACCTGATTGTAAACCAGTAGAAGTTTCAGCAAGCAAAAACGCCATCATCCGCATATAATAATACAAACAACTTCATAAAGCCTATGTCAATGCCGGTTGATCCATTCTTCCTAAAAAAAATCTTCTAAATCATTACATATATTGAAAAATGCAAGGGTGAAAGGCTCTCGCCTAACGCCTAATGTACATTCAAAGGAATCAGTGATAGATGTTGATCCTCTCACTTTACATTTGACAGTTGAATAAATACTCTGTATAACATTTTACCCCGAACTCCCAGTTTTAAAAGCTTATACTACAGGTTATCACGTACTACATAGTCAAATGCCTTTGAATAGTCTAAAAATGCACAATAAAGTTTATTTTTATTTCTGATAAACCAAATAATAGCTTTATCCAAGACAAACATACTGTCAATAGTACCCATTTTAGAGCGGAAACCACCTTATGCTTCAATATAAACAGAATTGTATTCAGCCCAATGGCTGAAGTGGTAGAATTAACCCCTCTGACCAGCTTTCTGGGAAATATCCTTTTAAAAACATCACGTTAAGTAACCTAAGTAACAATGGAAGTAATGGATTCTTGCCATAAATTATAAACTCATTCAGTATTAAATCAAGACCTGCCGCTTTATTCAGTTTTAATTGATCTATGGCTTTGTTAATTTCATCAGTTGTTATCTCTGAACCTAACTCTTGCAATAAAATACACAATGATTTTTTTCTCTTCGACAAAGTCTCTAACATCGGAATCTGCAGCATAGTATGGATCGTCGGGTGAGCTTCTAACTTTAAAATAATCATAGTATTGTTAATCAGTTATTTTAGGTTTACTGGCGTTTTTTTATGCATGTATACTTGCCCATATCTTTATCTTCGTGTAACCTGCCGTTTACAATTCTCAAACCGGTACTAATACATACATGAATTAGCTTTCTGCCGTACTCATTGACTTTAGATTCTTGTGAAACTTGCTTTTCTAATACTGTATCTACTTTATAATCATCTGAAACTGGAATATTTGATATGTACATTGATGCAGCATATGTACCCGAAGAAGTGTATATATTCGTAATATAATATTATCTGTAATGTTCAATAGTCATCGGCGATTATAAGTCAAGAGTAAATGGTAAAAAAAAAAATTCGGGGGCGCATGCCCCGAACCCCTCTAGAGCATACGAGGCTGGCTGTGGTGTGCATAAATCTTGAAAAATCGGCGCGAGTTTGTCAATACCTGGATCCACCACTGCATCGCCCCCAGATATAATGCCGACCTCACATCACGCCAAGTAGTCTTGAACTAATATCCAACAATGGTAGTTGCCGCGCTATCACACCATACCTCTGCATCCGTCGTCCGCCAATGATTTTGAAGTACCAAATGTACCCCCCCCCCCCCCGAACATATTGCAAACAGGTCTATTTTTTTCTTTGGCAGACATCATAACTGTTAATTAAACACTACCGGTACACGTGATCAGAGATCGCCGTAGGTGATCCAGCTACCAACAGCAGGAGACAGTTGCGCTCACAAGTTCAGACAGGCATGACTGTGATTGATCAATAGCTAATTAACCCTAAAAGCGCTGAATTAATTTGTAAAAAAACATCGTAACCAATTTTAAATCATCGTAAATGTCTTAGTTAGCTCCTTCCGGTTCATTTGAATACCTATGTTATGGGTCTACGACCATTAGAAATATTTTAACTCTTACAGTGCGGGGATCGACTTTAGACGTCAGAATCTGACGTCTACAGACGTCAGATTTTGACAACTAAAGTCGATCCCCACACTGTAAGAGTTAGGATATAAAGCTTATTGAGTTTATCTGTGAATATATAAGTATATGCCAACAAATAATACTTTTACTTAATCTTGTGCACTAAAATTAACCGGGCACTGAAGAAGCATTATATACGCCTATATAATTATCTGACTCCAAACGTTTTTTTATATACAATGGTTCTCATCATCTCAAAAAACTATGTAAACTTACCAATATGTGATAAAGCGATATCATAGTGCCCCGGTTTATTACACACACACAGCAGTGCGTGTACAATTTCGGGCGAGTGACAGTGATGATTGAACAACGCGTAGGGGGATGTCGTCAATTATAGTAAAGGTGATCTATCACCCCTTATATGGTATGAATAATTATGTCCTTATATGGGGTGATTGGCTATCATGTGACCCTCTCAGAGGGTCACATGATAGCCAATCACCCCATATATGGGGGTGAATGGCTATCATGTGACCCTCTCGGAGGGTCACATGATAGCCAATCACCCCATATAAGGAAACACTTGTGCCCCATCTTGTGGCAGCTTTGATTTATTTGTCACAAAAATATTCATACTATATAAGGGGTGATGGATCACCTTTAACTAAACACACACGTTGTTGGTATTTTGCTGGCCCAACATCGCAAACATTGGTCAAGCGATTCATAGGCTTATATGATGGGCATACTGTACACGGACCCTCACTGGGAATTTTTTTGAATGGCCTAAGTAAATAACTGAATCCTTTATCAGCACCATATGCTGTGGTATTATATTTTAAGCAATATTATTTGACCCTGAGAGTGTTATTGCGGGCAATGGATCACTGTAAAGTGTCACCCTTTTGATTGATACACAATATAACATCAAGCACACATAGTTTGTAAACGTTATTAAAGTTAGTTACTTATTCCTTATTCCTTATTCAATAAGGAATAAGTAACAGTTACTTATTCCTTATTTGAACGAATAAGGAAAGCGTAGCAGCCACTTATTCCTTATTGAACCGAATAAGGAATAAGAATCATAAACGTATTTTTTATTGGAACGAATAAGGAATAACTAACTGGTTACGTATTGCTTATTCGAATTTGGATAAGTAACACTAAGAACAAAACAAAAAATAAAGAAGCAAATGTATGTTCACGCTCCACAAAATATGCTGATATACTACTAGTTATTTGCAGAAAAGAGTTAAATCACCAACCTGGCAATATTTACATGCACAAAGAGCTTTAATAGTATATTAACGTGCTCATATTTGAATAAGACATAAGTAACTGGCTAATTATTCCTTATTCGCGTTTGAATAAGTAACTGGTACTTATACGGTGAAAACAACTTCAAAATACTAAAACACATCTAGAATACCCTAGAACTCGACAAAAGACGTTCATGAACTTGTAATATGAGGAGATGAATGAGTAAAACACCAATCTGATCGCTCAAATAATAGTAAAACCCTTGTTACTTATTCAGTTTTGAATACGGAATAAGTAACTGTTACGTATTCCTTATTCGCGTCTGAATAAGTAACCGGTACTTATACGACGAAAACCACTTTAAAATACAAAAAAAAACATCTAGAATACCCTAAAACTTGACAACAGACGTTCATATACTTTTAATTTTAGGAGATAAGCGAGTAAAACACCAACCTGATCGCACAAAGAGTAGTACAAGTCTTGCTACTTATTCGGTTTTGAATAAGGAATAAGTAACTGGTTTCTTATTCCTTATTCCTTATTCGCTTTTAAATAAGTAACTTATATTTATACGGTGAAAACCACTTAAAATACCAAAACATATCTAGAATACATTACAACTCCGAAAAAGACGTTCATATACTTGTAATTTGTGGAGATAAATGAGTAAAACACCAATCTGATCGCTCAAAGAGTAGTACAAGACTTGTTACTTATTCGGTTTTGAATAAGGAATAAGTAACTGGTTACTTATTCCTTATTCCTTATTCACGTTTGAATAAGTACCTAGCACTTATATGGTAAAATCCTCATGAAAAAAAAACGCAAAACATTTAGAATACCCTAGAACACGACAAAAGACGTGCATATACTTGTAATGTTAGGAGATAAATGAGTAAAACACCAATCTGATCGCTCAAAAAGTAGTACAAGTTTTGTTACATATTCGGTTTTGAATAAGGAATAAGTAACTGGTTACTTATTCTTTATTCGTGTTTGAATAAGTAACTGATACTTATACGGTGAAAACAGTTTCAAAATACTAAAAACACATCTAGAATACCCTAAAATTCGACAAAAGACGTTCCTAAACTTGTAAGATGAGGAGATAAAGGAGTAAAACAGCAATCTGATCGCTCAAATAATAGTAAAAATCTTGTTACTTAATCGGTTTTGAATAAGGAATAAGTAACTGTTAACGTATCCTTATTCGCATCTGAATAAGTAACTGTGGATAGCGGTAGCGAGACACAATCTTAATAGGTTCAAATTTTAAATAAATTAACTTGGCAGGATAAGGGTTAACACTTTAACCGCCGGTGCCGCATATATTCAGGTTCTCATTTTTTATTAGCACATTAAGTACCACCTTTTAAACATGGTCAAGATAAAATATGACATCAATCAGCAATATCTGAAAACAGTTGACCTCCATTTTGCGAAATCTGAATAATTTTCACTCACTTGAAGTTGTGGATCGCGTCAGCGAGACACAACTTCAAGTGGGTGAAAATTCATATTGAATAATTTGGCGGTTAAAGGGTTAATACTGATGTTTGTAGTCGCCACCCTCGCGGTGCCAGGTCCTACTGCCATTATCACACCCATATATACACTGATTAACCCTTAAAGCGCTGAATTTTTCATGAAAACCTTCGAGACCAAAGGGTTTTTTCAATTTGAAATCACCATAACTGTCGTAGTCAGCTCTTTCCGATTCATTTGAATACCTATGTTATGGGTCTACGGACATTATTAATATTTTTACTCTTACAGTGCAGATATCGATTTTAGACGTCAGAATCTGACGTCAGCAGACGTCAGATTCTGACGTCTAAAGTCTATCCCCGCGCTGTAAGGGTTAACATACTATAACATACACCTATTCTTACATGTGATAGGCGAGGGACTAGGTCCACAGGTATTATTCCCCAGAGGGGTGGGTCCAATTGATGTCTGGTCTGGACCAAGGATAACACAGTTCATGTAGTCTAGATAGACTAAGTGATGTTATCAATGGAGAGTAGACTAAAGGAAATATAATTATGTTAGTAGGCCGATTTAGATGTTCATTGAGCAATTTCACATTATATTATATTTACAGGAGCTCGTTTATCGCTTTCCCTCCACAATAATCCGGTGAAAGACTGTATGTACAAGTGTCTTTTTAAGTCCCTTTTGAACTGTGTCTATAATAGAATTTCACAGTTTATGTATCCAAGAGCAAATAAAGTTAATCTAAAGAATAATAGTTTATGTGACTGATTATAATTAGTAATAGTATGATTTAAGTCGGGTGTTGAGCTGTTTTACTGGCCCTTCATCATGTTTAACAGCCATTCATACAAAACAGCAGCCCTCGGCTGCTCTTGACAATTGTGGGCTGTTAGACATTAATGGCAGGCCTCTAAAACAGCTGAACACCCTGCTAAATCATGTTACTGTTACATGAAAGGTGACATATCACCCTTATATAGTATGAATACATTTATGACAACTAAATCAAAGTCGCCACAAGATGGGGCACAAGTGTTTCCTTATATGGGATGATTGGCTATCATGTGACCCTCTGAGAAAGTCACATGATAGCCAATCACCCCCATATATGGGGTGATTGGCTATCATGTGACCCTCTGAGAGGGTCACATGATAGTCAATCACCCCATATAAGGACATAATTATTCATACCATATAAGGGGTTATATATCACCTTTAACTTTGATGTTTTTCAGTTATACCGATGCCTGCGTGACAACTGCAGAAAGTTCAGTGGCAACTAAATCATGGCTGTCATCCATAAATCATTGGTAAGGAAATGTTATTAGTGGGTAACACAGAAGGGTCAAGAGAAAGCATCAATGTCTATTTAACAATATGCTTTCTATTTATAAGAGGTAAAGAAGCTGATTATGTTTCCCCATTTGTCAATATTGACGCCCCATGTCTGAAACCCCATACCCCTTAATAAAAAAAACGTGGAATTGTCATGATATCAACGTGTCTTCAGGTAATAGCCTTTTAGCTTGAATTGTATTATCCATTCAAGAATTGTATTAAAAATAATAACTAGTATTTCTTGGTCTTGTATATCATTGTTAGATTTATTTTTATAATTGTCCCCTTGAGATATTTAAAACGTATGTATAACTGTGATAAAACATCTATAAAAAGCCCATACCGGCATGTAAAAAAAACAAATTTGTATCATTCCAGAGTCCCATATTTGATGTATATTGTCTCGTTAAATGTGTACGTAAAATAATAGCTCTATGAATCTTTCTAATCTTTTTTCTGCGTCAGTGTTAGTTTACTTAGAAAATATGAACTAGTCTCCCCTTAATTTCACAACAATATCCGATCTACCGTATATCATAGGATCGGGATTGCCCTATATTCTAAATTACATATTTTAACCTTTTAGCATGTTTAAATAACTTAGCAACCATGCATTAACTATACCTATGATACCATAGTAACAACATTGAATGATCATTGATAACTTTAAATCAATGCAAAACATATTTTAGTAAATTATATGTTTGAGCAGGCTGAGTATTTTCCGACCACTTGATCACAAAATGTTAAGAATTAAGCTGCCACAACATCATTAAAATACATGCACTGGCCACCCATTTATTTCACAACAATAAAGAATGTATTGCAAACATAAAATATTATATAGCATTGTGGATGATGTAATTCATAATAATCTACTAGCCCTCATATTCCTACATTTGATGTACAGCTTCTCCTTAAATGTTACGATAATAGTTTATAGAAAACATGTTTTGCCTCCTTATTCATCTCTTTTTCATATGAATAAAAAATATATATTGACATCAAGAAGATTATGAGAAGCCTGGAACATAAAAGGAAGAAAAATTCGCGAGTTAAAGAACATCGCGAAAAATATTATTATAATAGCGCTACTAAAGAAAAATGCTGATTCGCGTATTCTAAACTTCGTGAAAAGTCTCAAAATCAGAAAATTTAAAAACGCGAAAATTATCAGATCTACCGTATATCATAGAATCGGGTTTGCTCCATATTTAAAATACATATTTAAAACTTTTAGCATGTTTAAATAACTTCTCAACCATGCATTATCTATACCTATGATACCATAATAACAACATGAAATGACCAATGGTATCTTCAAATCAATACAAAAAATATTTCAGTAAATGATCTGTTTTAACAGGCTGAGTATTTTCCGACCCCTTGATCACAACATGCTAAGCTGTCAAATTTGTACAAAATACCACAAATTCATCAGCCATATTAATATTACTGAGATTCCACTTTTACCACCACTGATAAGAATTGTGGTTGCACCTGAGGTGGGAGCCAGGAAGGGGGGGTTCAAGTGGATTCACCCTGATGTTAATTAGCCAAGTGATATTTACCCACTGTTTGTATAAATATGTTGTTTGATAAAGTTTAAATAAAAGAGGCTTATATGATGACCTAGGGCAGTGTTGTAACTTCTGGATGAGTAACGACGGTCGGCAGTGCTCCTACACCCACCATGGATATCAAATCACCCCTGTTTGTACTTAGTGAATGCTATCTTATTTCTCTCACCAGTTGTGCCAATACTACGGTATTGGGTACCCGAGAATGACTAATTAATCAGATGCGTTGGTAGGATTTTGAGATGATCATGAGTCTACATGATTTTTTTTATTTCATGACACAATGAACAACATATTTGCAATAATTATTTGAAAAAAATACCGCGAAATTACATAAGAGCATATACTATTCAGTGTTAATGATTTCATAGGTGGGTGGTGCCTACCCTGCACGCTGGATACAAACGACCATTAGGCCATAATGATATCTACACAATTTTACCAGATCAAAGAAGCTATTCTCTCATGGAATCTCTAACTAGGTATGTAATTTTATAACAATAACATGATTTAGGAGAGAGTTGTGCTGATTTAGAGGCCTGCCATTAATGTCTAACAATGTTTAGCCATTACTATTATTATCACAACTTAGCTTTAACAATTTACCCGTTATATTATGTAAATAGTAACCCCCTTAATGTGGTATTTCGCAAACACGACCCACAATTTCAAGAGAGTGAAAAATACCCATATTAAAATTTTGTTTATTTTGAGACCAAACATTTGCAAATTTAGATGTCTAAACACTCATTTCATTTAATTCCAATTCACAGTGATTTTACCAGCTGATAAAACAAATAACCAACGACTATAGTCGTATCCTTTCAGTGCGGGGACCGTCTTTTAGTGCTGCGGCCATTCTCCAAAAGAGGCCTAGAAATAGGAGTAACCCCTCCCCACGGTAGAACAAAGCACAACCATATTTTTTTGATTGCTTGATATGTCTGGACTAGGAAATGGATGGTTGTGGAAAAAAAAATCGGGGACGTTGCCATGGTAACGGCATTATAACCGTACAACCTCTTATCCTGAAAATGCACTAAATATGCTCTTTGTGTGTGCAGTTCCTACAATTTAATCGATGAATTGACGCTAACGATACGCATTTAATAAAACAAATACATTGTACAATCGATTTGGGAAGCGCCAAATATGTAATGAAGTTATCTTGAAGATGTATTTTCATGTTATTTTTATAATTTGATATAGCAGGAAGATTAAATACGCAGAAACGTTTAAACATCGTATTACGTTTATATAGGTCTTGTTAAATGATTGTGCGTTCACATACCATTAAGTTTTGTTTGCGTTATAATTATAGCGAGAAATCGCAATAATAGATATAAGTCCATGTGATTTATAAATTACAGAGACGCTGTGCAACGTTTTATTGGTCATTTATAATATAATAATGACGTCATAATTAATTTGTTTACTGAACGTGTTCAAGGTTACACGTCACCAGCTCTGTTCAAAGCGGCCATTATAGCAGATCGTATTTGTGTCCTTAATTTAAAGACTAATCGTCGCAGATGCACAAATAAGGTGTCTAACCCTATGTTTTCGAGGTCAAGGAATACGATAAAATAGAGCTTATAGCGATCCGGCTCATGGCTGTATTGATATTTAAAAATCATTGTATTTTTTGTTATTTCGACATTGTTTATTGCTATTAACAGATTTTCGACATTTTTCCGGAATAAATTGAATAATGATTCACAGGTGGTTTCATTAAATTCACAAAAATATGTCTTATGGTGATGTATGACGTCATGGGAGTTTAAATAGTAACAAATTACAACCATCCATTGTGTACCCCCGACATATCACTGAATCAAAAATATATGGTTTTGCTTTGTTCTACCGTGGGGAGGGGTTCACTTTTTTTTCACCCTCCTGGCCGCTGCACTATTTATACTTCAGAAAATGACATCTGTATACGTCAGAAGATCCCCACACTGGAAAAATTAAAATATTTAAAATGGTCGTAGACCCATGACATAGGTATTCAAATAAACCAGAAAGTCCTAAGACATTTATGATTATTTCAAATTAACTCAGCGTTGTTAGGGTTGAAGGGCTAAAACACCAAAATTCAACACATATATATATTTGACTTACAGAGCTCAAATGACAATGTACGCCTGGGCCCGTATTCTCGTACAAGTTACGATATATCGTAGGCTTCTGATTGGTCGAGATGGCCATCTCGACCAATCAGAAGCCTGCGATATATCGTAACTTGTACGAGAATACGACCCCTGACTCGATCTCTGTGTGAAAACCAGACAGTGCCATATTGTATTGATAATACTATCAGATATAGCTCACCATTGTCTGGAAATTTGAAGGAGTACATTATTATGTTGTATAATAATATGTAATACATGGGTGTATTGTGTTTTTGCTGTTTAAGTGTCATGAAGGAATATGACAAAGACAGAATTGAAAACAGTTCCACGTCAGTGTCGGGCATCAGTATCTTCATCAGGTTATTAAGCAGTTCTTCTCTTAGATGGGATTATATTTCCACCCTCTTTCTAGGACTCTGTGCAGTAAGTGATACCATTGTTTTCAGGCGCGGATCCAGAGGGGGGGGGGATTTTCGCCACATTATTTATACACCCCCCCCCCTAAGTTCGACTAAAAATTTTAAGTCAAAAAAAACCCTGAGCCCCCTCTTTTTTTCAAATCCTGAATCCGCTCGTTATCTCGTTTGTAACCGCGACCCAAAACTTCATGTTGGTAAATTTTGTACAATTTCAATCAAAACATATTCCGATCTAACAGTTGTAATTTTCATTTTTCTGTAAAATCACAGAGAAATGAGGTCAAACGTCATTATCATTCATATTATAAATAAATCTATGATGTGATAAATAGTGTTTAACTAAATCAGTTTAACTACTAATATATTCTTTATATTTTCTACAGGAGTTCTGCCGTCTCCTACAACCACTGATAATGGGTCAGTTTCTGCTCTCATTGATGAACAAAGACAAATCCGGAGGTCTGATGTGGGCTGTTATACTATCACTGACGGCTGTCATGTTTACCTTCACTAACAATCAGCAGTATACTGTGTCTGTAATTCTCTTTATCAAGCTAAGGGCAGGCTTATCTGCTGCCATTTATCAAAAGGTGAGAAAAAGAAAACATCTACTAATGTGTGCAGAGATTATCATATCACAGCCGGTCCCGCATATATTCGGGTTATTAGTTTTTATTAGCCCATTAAGTACCACATTTCAAATATGTTAAAAATAAAATGTGACATCAACAAGCAAAATTTAAAAAGAGTTGACCTCCATTTTGTCAAATCGGAATAATTTTCACTCACTTGAAGTTGTGGATCGCGTCAGCGAGACACAACTTCAAGTGGGTGAAAATTCAAATTGAATAATTTGGCGGTTAAAGGGTTAAAATAAGTCCCACTTCACATTGCTGCCGTTACATTATATGGTAGAATTATGAAGACAACTATTTACAAAGTCACAAATAACTGTATTATATATGATAATAAACTAATATGTTTTTATAATAATGTGTTCTCTTTTTACAGATGCTAAAGATGAGCTCCGATGACCTACAAACTCAGGCTGGATCCATCATCACTTTACTGTCAACAGACGTAGAATATCTCTTAGATGCAAGTACATCTCATGTACAATTAGTTAGCCATTTAGTCTTTAGAAATGCAAAAGCAAACCATAGTAACTACCTACTTTTAAATAAATAGACACTGTTTTTGCATGGGCAACTCACTTCCGCACTTTTTTACCATTTCAATTACTTGAATACGAACCTTTGGTGCACCTAGGTGATCTTTATCGTCAAAAGTAAATCAGATTCAATAATTGAAAGAGCCATATTCAATTATGTTATTTAAAACAGGAGTGAAATGATAAATGTTGTTTCTGTGTGTTTAGGCTGAAAAACGTTCGCCCATACTTCATCTATTCGTCTTTTGTTTGATTGATTGATTGATTGATGAATAGATGAATGGATTGATTGATCGATTGATCGATTGATCGATTGATCGATTGATTGATTGATTGATTGATTGATTAATTGATTGATTGATTGATTGATTGATTGATTGATTGATTGATTGATTGATTGATTGATCGACTGATCGATTGATCGATTGATTGATTGATTGATTGATTGATTAATTGATTGATTGATTGATTGATTGATTGATTGATTGATCGATTGATCGATTGATCGATTGATCGATTGATTGATTGATTGATTGATTGATTGATTGATTGATTGATTGATTAATTGATTGATTGATAGATTAATTGATTGATTGATTGATTGATTGATTGATTGATTGATTGATTGATTGATTGATTGATTGATTAATTGATCGATTGATTGATTGATTGATTGATTGATAGATAGATTGATTGATTGATTGATTGATTGATTGATTGATTGATTGATTGATTGATTGATTGATTGATTGATTGATTGATTGATTGATTGATTGATTGATTGATTGATTGATTGATTGATTGATTGATTGATTGATTGATTGATTGATTGATTGATTGATTGATTGATTGATTGATTGATTGATTGATTGATTATGCAATTTCATCTAAACTTTGTTTCATACTGTATACATGGATGATGTAATGTTTTAGGCTGTATGATTTTAGCCATATCTAGTCTATCGGCCATAAGTGATTGTGTTTTAGGCTGTACATTGTACTACATCGATGGTGTTGTGTTTTAGGCTGTACGGTTCCATACATATGTCATCTATGGATGTAGTGTTTTAGACTGCGCATTGTACTACATGGATCATGTTGTGTTTTG
Organism: Flabesymbios commensalis; assembly: GCA_964017125.1. Lineage (NCBI taxonomy): Eukaryota > Metazoa > Annelida > Polychaeta > Terebellida > Flabelligeridae > Flabesymbios > Flabesymbios commensalis. Next base: position 90,164,947 of record OZ024907.1, read on the forward strand.
GGCTATACATTGTACTACGTTTATAATGTTGTGTTTTAGGCTATAAATTGTACTACGTTTATATTGTTGTGTTTTAGGCTGTACGTTTCTCACCATATGCCATCTACTGGCCATGGATTATGTTGTGTTTTCTCCATATCTTTTCTATTAATGATGTTGTGTTTTAGGCTGTACATTGTACTACATGGATCATGTTGTGTTTTAGGCTATACATTGTACTACATTTATGATGTTGTGTTTTATCCCTTTTCTTAACCTTCCTTGTTGTTTTTTAGGCTGTACGCTTCTCCCCATATCTCCTCTATTGACCTTTCTTGTTGTGTTTTAGACTGTACGGTTCTCACCATATCTCATATATTGACCTTTCTTGTGTGTTTTAAATTGTACGGTACTCACCATATATCCTCTATTGACCTTTCTTGTGTGTTTTAGACTGTACGGTTCCCACCATATCTCATATATTGACCTTTCTTGTGTGCTTTAAACTGTATGGTTCTCAACATATCTCCTCTATTGACCTTTCTTGTGTGTTTTAGACTGTACGGTTCCCACCATATCTCATATATTGACCTTTCTTGTGTGTTTTAGACTGTACGCTTCTCCCCATATCTCATATATTGACCTTTCTTGTGTGTTTTAAACTGTACGGTTCTCACCATATCTCATATATTGACCTTTCTTGTGTGTTTTAGACTGTACGGTTCCCACCATATCTCATATATTGACCATTCTTGTGTGCTTTAAACTGTACGGTTCTCAACATATCTCCTCTATTGACCTTTCTTGTGTGTTTTAGACTGTACGGTTCCCACCCTATCTCATATATTGACCTTTCTTGTGTGTTTTAGACTGTACGCTTCTCCCCATATCTCATATATTGACCTTTCTTGTGTGTTTTAAACTGTACGGTTCTCACCATATCTCATATATTGACCTTTCTTGTGTGTTTTAGACTGTACGGTTCTCACCATATCTCATATATTGACCTTTCTTGTGTGTTTTAGCCTGTACGCTTCTCACCATATCTCATATATTGACTTTTCTTGTGTGTTTTAGCCTGTACGGTTCTCACCATATCTCATATATTGACCTTTCTTGTTTGTTTTAGACAGTACGGCTCTCACCATATCTCATATATTGACCTATCTTGTTGTGTTTTAGACTGTACGGTTCTCACCATATCTCATATATTGACCTTTCTTTTTGTGTTTTAGGCTGTACGGTTCCCACCATATCTCATATATTGACCTTTCTTGTTGTGTCTTAGCCTGTACGGTTCTCACCATATCTCATATATTGACCTTTCTTGTGTGTTTTAATCTGTACGCTTCTCACCATATCTCATATATTGACCTTTCTTGTGTGTTTTAGACAGTACGGTTCTCACCATATCTCATATATTGACCTTTCTTGTTGTGTTTTAGCCTGTACGGTTCTCACCATATCTCATATAATGACCTTTCTTGTGTGTTTTAGGCAGTACGGTTCTCACCTTATCTCCTCTATTGACCTTTCTTGTTGTGTTTTAGACTGTACGGTTCCCACCATATCTCATATATTGACCTTTCTTGTGTGTTTTAGCCTGTACGGTTCTCACCATATCTCATATATTGACCTTTCTTGTGTGTTTTAGACAGTACGGCTCTCACCATATCTCATATATTGACCTTTCTTGTTGTGTTTTAGCCTGTACGGTTCTCACCATATCTCATATATTGACCTTTCTTGTGTGTTTTAGGCTGTACGGTTCTCACCATATCTCATATATTGACCTTTCTTGTGTGTTTTAGACAGTACGGCTCTCACCATATCTCATATATTGACCTATCTTGTTGTGTTTTAGACTGTACGGTTCTCACCATATCTCATATATTGACCTTTCTTGTTGTGTTTTAGGCTGTACGGTTCCCACCATATCACATATATTGACCTTTCTTGTTGTGTTTCAGTCTGTACGGTTCTCACCACATCTCATATATTGCCCTTTCTTGTGTGTTTTAGACAGTACGGTTCTCACCATATCTCATATATTGACCTTTCTTGTGTGTTTTAGACAGTACGGCTCTCACCATATCTCAGATATTGACCTATCTTGTTGTGTTTTAGACTGTACGGTTCTCACCATATCCCATATATTGACCTTTCTTCTTGTGTTTTAGGCTGTACGGTTCCCACCATATCTCATATATTGACCTTTTTTGTGTGTTTTAGGCTGTACGCTTCTCACCATATCTCATATATTGACCTTTCTTGTGTGTTTTAATCTGTACGCTTCTCACCATATCTCATATATTGACCTTTCTTGTGTGTTTTAGGCTGTACGCTTCTCACCATATCTCATATATTGACCTTTATTGTATGTTTTAATCTGTACGGTTCTCACCACATCTCATATATTGCCCTTTCTTGTGTGTTTTAGACAGTACGGTTCTCACCATATCTCATATATTGACCTTTCTTGTGTGTTTTAGACAGTACGGCTCTCACCATATCTCAGATATTGACCTATCTTGTTGTGTTTTAGACTGTACGGTTCTCACCATATCTCATATATTGACCTTTCTTGTGTGTTTTAAATTGTACGGTACTCACCATATCTCCTCTATTGACCTTTCTTGTGTGTTTTAGACTGTACGGTTCCCACCATATCTCATATATTGACCTTTCTTGTGTGTTTTAGGCTGTACGGTTCTCACCATATCTCATATATTGACCTTTCTTGTGTGTTTTAGACAGTACGGCTCTCACCATATCTCATATATTGACCTATCTTGTTGTGTTTTAGACTGTACGGTTCTCACCATATCTCATATATTGACCTTTCTTGTTGTGTTTTAGGCTGTACGGTTCCCACCATATCACATATATTGACCTTTCTTGTTGTGTTTCAGTCTGTACGGTTCTCACCACATCTCATATATTGCCCTTTCTTGTGTGTTTTAGACAGTACGGTTCTCACCATATCTCATATATTGACCTTTCTTGTGTGTTTTAGACAGTACGGCTCTCACCATATCTCAGATATTGACCTATCTTGTTGTGTTTTAGACTGTACGGTTCTCACCATATCCCATATATTGACCTTTCTTCTTGTGTTTTAGGCTGTACGGTTCCCACCATATCTCATATATTGACCTTTTTTGTGTGTTTTAGGCTGTACGCTTCTCACCATATCTCATATATTGACCTTTCTTGTGTGTTTTAATCTGTACGCTTCTCACCATATCTCATATATTGACCTTTCTTGTGTGTTTTAGGCTGTACGCTTCTCACCATATCTCATATATTGACCTTTATTGTATGTTTTAATCTGTACGCTTCTCACCATATCTCATATATTGACCTTTCTTGTGTGTTTTAGGATGTACGCTTCTCACCATATCTCATATATTGACCTTTCTTGTTGTGTTTTAGACTGTACGGTTCTCACCATATCTCATATATTGACCTTTCTTGTGTGTTTTAATCTGTACGGCTCTCACCATATCTCATATATTGACTTTTCTTGTGTGTTTTAATCTGTACGCTTCTCACCATATCTCATATATTGACCTTTCTTGTGTGTTTTAGGCTGTACGGTTCTCACCATATCTCATATATTGACCTTTCTTGTGTGTTTTAGCCTGTACGGTTTCCACCATATCTCATATATTGACCATTCTTGTGTGCTTTAAACTGTACGGTTCTCAACATATCTCCTCTATTGACCTTTCTTGTGTGTTTTAGACTGTACGGTTCCCACCCTATCTCATATATTGACCTTTCTTGTGTGTTTTAGACTGTACGCTTCTCCCCATATCTCATATATTGACCTTTCTTGTGTGTTTTAAACTGTACGGTTCTCACCATATCTCATATATTGACCTTTCTTGTGTGTTTTAGACTGTACGGTTCTCACCATATCTCATATATTGACCTTTCTTGTGTGTTTTAGCCTGTACGCTTCTCACCATATCTCATATATTGACTTTTCTTGTGTGTTTTAGCCTGTACGGTTCTCACCATATCTCATATATTGACCTTTCTTGTTTGTTTTAGACAGTACGGCTCTCACCATATCTCATATATTGACCTATCTTGTTGTGTTTTAGACTGTACGGTTCTCACCATATCTCATATATTGACCTTTCTTTTTGTGTTTTAGGCTGTACGGTTCCCACCATATCTCATATATTGACCTTTCTTGTTGTGTCTTAGCCTGTACGGTTCTCACCATATCTCATATATTGACCTTTCTTGTGTGTTTTAATCTGTACGCTTCTCACCATATCTCATATATTGACCTTTCTTGTGTGTTTTAGACAGTACGGTTCTCACCATATCTCATATATTGACCTTTCTTGTTGTGTTTTAGCCTGTACGGTTCTCACCATATCTCATATAATGACCTTTCTTGTGTGTTTTAGGCAGTACGGTTCTCACCTTATCTCCTCTATTGACCTTTCTTGTTGTGTTTTAGACTGTACGGTTCCCACCATATCTCATATATTGACCTTTCTTGTGTGTTTTAGCCTGTACGGTTCTCACCATATCTCATATATTGACCTTTCTTGTGTGATTTAGACAGTACGGCTCTCACCATATCTCATATATTGACCTTTCTTGTTGTGTTTTAGCCTGTACGGTTCTCACCATATCTCATATATTGACCTTTCTTGTGTGTTTTAGGCTGTACGGTTCTCACCATATCTCATATATTGACCTTTCTTGTGTGTTTTAGACAGTACGGCTCTCACCATATCTCATATATTGACCTATCTTGTTGTGTTTTAGACTGTACGGTTCTCACCATATCTCATATATTGACCTTTCTTGTTGTGTTTTAGGCTGTACGGTTCCCACCATATCACATATATTGACCTTTCTTGTTGTGTTTCAGTCTGTACGGTTCTCACCACATCTCATATATTGCCCTTTCTTGTGTGTTTTAGACAGTACGGTTCTCACCATATCTCATATATTGACCTTTCTTGTGTGTTTTAGACAGTACGGCTCTCACCATATCTCAGATATTGACCTATCTTGTTGTGTTTTAGACTGTACGGTTCTCACCATATCTCATATATTGACCTTTCTTGTGTGTTTTAAATTGTACGGTACTCACCATATCTCCTCTATTGACCTTTCTTGTGTGTTTTAGACTGTACGGTTCCCACCATATCTCATATATTGACCTTTCTTGTGTGTTTTAGGCTGTACGGTTCTCACCATATCTCATATATTGACCTTTCTTGTGTGTTTTAGACAGTACGGCTCTCACCATATCTCATATATTGACCTATCTTGTTGTGTTTTAGACTGTACGGTTCTCACCATATCTCATATATTGACCTTTCTTGTTGTGTTTTAGGCTGTACGGTTCCCACCATATCACATATATTGACCTTTCTTGTTGTGTTTCAGTCTGTACGGTTCTCACCACATCTCATATATTGCCCTTTCTTGTGTGTTTTAGACAGTACGGTTCTCACCATATCTCATATATTGACCTTTCTTGTGTGTTTTAGACAGTACGGCTCTCACCATATCTCAGATATTGACCTATCTTGTTGTGTTTTAGACTGTACGGTTCTCACCATATCCCATATATTGACCTTTCTTCTTGTGTTTTAGGCTGTACGGTTCCCACCATATCTCATATATTGACCTTTTTTGTGTGTTTTAGGCTGTACGCTTCTCACCATATCTCATATATTGACCTTTCTTGTGTGTTTTAATCTGTACGCTTCTCACCATATCTCATATATTGACCTTTCTTGTGTGTTTTAGGCTGTACGCTTCTCACCATATCTCATATATTGACCTTTATTGTATGTTTTAATCTGTACGCTTCTCACCATATCTCATATATTGACCTTTCTTGTGTGTTTTAGGATGTACGCTTCTCACCATATCTCATATATTGACCTTTCTTGTTGTGTTTTAGACTGTACGGTTCTCACCATATCTCATATATTGACCTTTCTTGTGTGTTTTAATCTGTACGGTTCTCACCATATCTCATATATTGACTTTTCTTGTGTGTTTTAATCTGTACGCTTCTCACCATATCTCATATATTGACCTTTCTTGTGTGTTTTAGGCTGTACGGTTCTCACCATATCTCATATATTGACCTTTCTTGTGTGTTTTAGCCTGTACGGTTCTCACCATATCTCATATAATGACCTTTCTTGTGTGTTTTAGGTTGTACGGTTCTCACCATATCTCATATATAGACCTTTCTTGTGTGTTTTAATCTGTACGGTTCTCACCATATCTCATATATTGACCTTTCTTGTGTATTTTAGGCTGTACGCTTCTCACCATATCTCATATATTGACCTTTCTTGTGTGTTTTAATCTGTACGCTTCTCACCATATCTCATATATTGGCCTTTCTTGTGTGTTTTAGGCTGTACGCTTCTCACCATATCTCATATATTGACCTTTATTGTATGTTTTAATCTGTACGCTTCTCACCATATCTCATATATTGACCTTTCTTGTGTGTTTTAGGCTGTACGCTTCTCACCATATCTCATATATTGACCTTTCTTGTTGTGTTTTAGACTGTACGGTTCTCACCATATCTCATATATTGACCTTTCTTGTGTGTTTTAATCTGTACGGTTCTCACCATATCTCATATATTGACCTTTCTTGTGTGTTTTAATCTGTACGCTTCTCACCATATCTCATATATTGACCTTTCTTGTGTGTTTTAGGCTGTACGGTTCTCACCATATCTCATATATTTACCTTTCTTGTGTGTTTTTGGCTGTACGCTTCTCACCATAACTCATATATTGACCTTTCTTGTGTGTTTTAGACTGTAGGGTTCTCACCATATCTTATATATTGACCTTTCTTGTGTGTTTTAATCTGTACGCTTCTCACCATATCTCATATATTGACCTTTCTTGTGTGTTTTAATCTGTACGCTTCTCATCATATCTCATATATTGACCTTTCTTGTTGTGTTTTAGCCTGTACGGTTCTCACCATATCTCATATATTGACCTTTCTTGTGTGTTTTAGACTGTACGGTTCTCACCATATCTCATATATTGACCTTTCTTGTGTGTTTTAGGCTGTACGGTTGTCACCATATCTCATATATTGACCTTTCTTGTTGTGTTTTAGGCTGCACGGTTCTCACCATATCTCATATATTGACCTTTCTTGTGTACCGTGTTTTAGACTGTACGGTTATCACTATATCTCATCTATTGACCTTTCTTTTGTGTTTTAGACTGTACGGTTCTCACCATATCTTATATATTGACCTTTCTTGTGTGTTTTAGACTGTACGATTCTCACCATATCTTATATATTGACCTTTCTTTTGTGTTTCTCTATTGACATTTCTTTTTGTGTTTCAGGCTGTACGCTTCTCACCATATCTCATCTACTGGCCATTCTTGTTAGTCCCCGCATGTTACATCATGTATTTGGACATCAGCTGGATGGTACTGAGCGCCTTGACAGTGATGGCGGTAGTCGGCATCATATCAGATGTACTCTCACTATTCGGCGGACGAATGAGGTGCTTAGATGTTATATAAGCCTTTTGAAAAGCCTGTATTTATTATGTGTCATTAGACCTGCCGTTTTCTATGGGTATTGTGATAATTTTCGATTTACCAGGACAGCCTATACATATTGTTCGTCGGTCTGGTTCATGCATTATAGTATGGTACAGTTCCTGGCTACAGCTACCACATAAGGGAATCCATGAGATTGGCCTTTATCCCCTGTTGGTAGTATTCAGAGGTTTGTTTGCCCTAGTATATGGGATACGTTGAAGCATTGAGCCCGCAATCCAAATCAATGGGCCTAGCAAACACAGGCTGGGGCGGTAGTGGTGATGGTCATGTAGGCAACATGCGAGCCGCCATATTGTGAGCGATAGGTTATCTTGCATCTTTCTGCACGTATGACTGTTCTTCTTGTTTCACACAGAATAAGGATTGCTACTCGTACTGAAGCCAGAGCCAGCGCCATCTTTGAGATGATCTCCTCCATCAAACTCATCAAGATGCATTGCTGGGAGAAAGCATTCACGAAATCCATCAATAACTTAAGACGGTAAGATGAAGTGTATGTCTAGTGGCAAACTTAAACATTTAACCGCCAAATTATTCAATCTGAATTTTCACCCACTTGAAGTTGTGTCTCGCTGACGCGATCCACAACTTCAAGTGAGTGAAAATTATTAAGATTTGCAAAATGGAGGTCAACTGTTTTCAAATATTGCTGATTGGTGTCACTTTTTATCTTTACCATGATTAAACGGTGGTACTTAATGTGCTAATGAAAAATAAAAACACGAATATATGCGGCACCGACAGTTAAAGCTTTAAACAAAGTATGATGTCTGATCATTCGAACAAATGTTTCCCTTTATGTACTTACTCATAAACCCGATAGCTATTTTTTTAGTATGAATATAATTTAAATCGTTTCAGGTGTGAGATTAGGGAGAGCAGATTGGCTTTGTTGTTGAGCCAGTTGACCGCGCCTTTAGCCTGGGCGACCACTCGCGCTGCCAGCATGGTGGCGATCATACTGTACGACGCCACAGGATCTGCTCTTAATTCAGTGTCAGTCTACAGATTTATGTCTGTGATGGACTCACTCTATCAACCAATCGCCAGATTTCTTCCTGCAGCCATAGAATATCTCAGCCGGGCTGACATGTGTCTACAGCGATTCCATGTAGGTTTTTTCATATAATTGAATTGTTACATTCTGTCATAACTTTGTAACACGTTTACTATAATTGCTTAAAGTGAATGCCATAACAAATTTTGATACATCGTTCAAGTAGACTTCCTACAGGTTATTTTATTTATACTGATATAGCTTTTTAATCAGAAAGGTGTAAGCATTTCTAAAAAGATATCGATAATCAGATAATAATGCCCTTATGTTTAAAATACGAGTTTCAGAAGGTCGTAATAATACATAGAATAAATTATGATGTTTTAGTAGAAGTAGGCCCTATCACAGAAAAAGCTTTTATATTGTGACGACGAAAATCTCATATACTCCCACAAGAACGGAGCATGTATGTACATGCATGTAGACTATATTAGCATTGGTAAACCAACTTCATACTTTGCGGGAGCATAGGCTTTGACTCAAAGGGTTGCCAGTGGCCATTTAAATATCTTCTCCACTGGAATACACGTCTCCAGAACGGGCATTGAAGAGCGAACCAAGGAGAGCGACATGCTATCTAGTAAATCACAGCGGACACTATCTTACTCTCATTCAAATTGCGTACGACCTCCTGAATGGATTAACTAAGAAATGAATGAATAAAAAAAAAAAAAAAAAAAAAAAAAAAAAAAAAAAAAAAAAAAATAAATAAATAAATAAATAAATAAATAATTAAATAAATAAATAAATAGATAAATAAATAAATAAATAAATAAATAAATAAATAAATAAATAAATAAATAAATAAATAAATAAATAAATAAATAAATAAATAAATAAATAAATAAATAAATAAATAAATAAATAAATAAATAAATAAATAAATAAATAAATAAATAAATAAATAAATAAATAAATAAATAAATAAAAAATAAAATACATGAATGAATGAATGAATGAATGAATGAATGAATGAATGAATGAATGAATGAATGAATGATTGAATGAATGAATGAATGAATGAATGAATGAATGAATGAATGAATGAATGAATGAATGAATGACTGAAGGAACCAGCGTACGAACGAAGGAACGAAGGAACGAACGAACGAACGAACGAACGAGCGAATTAATGAGTGAGTGAGTGAGTGAGTGAGTGAGTGAGTGAGTGAGTGAGTGGGTGGGTGGGTGGGTGGGTGGGTGGGTGAGTGAGTGAGTGAGTGAGTGAGTGAATGAATGAATGAATGAATGAATGAATGAATGAATGAATGAATGAATGAATGAATGAATGAATGAATGGAGGTAACCACCTTAAAAGTGTGAGATAAATCAGATAGCATTGCCCTCCATTCACAGGATTCTGTTTTTTTGAACCCTGAACACCATAGGGATGTACGATATTGCAAGCTCTGACGTGACAGGATAAATAGACATGGAGATGAGATGAGGAGCTAGCGAGAAATTTAACTAATATCATGAATAATAAACGTATTTATGCTGCCAGCAAATTCCTTAATCTGATGCTTAAGCCATCCTCTGATCAGGGTTAACTTTTAGCAACATAACATTCTGGTTTAGCTTCGTGTTAAGTCTAAGCCACTTTCTGGCATACGGATTTGCGTTAAACTCGAGGTTACAACACTGTTTTAGCTAAACTCTCACAGCCTGGCGTTGGGCATGTATATGGCAAGGACAAAGGACACCCATCACCTAACGAGGCAGCTGTTGGCCATTTGTTGGTAGCCATCACTCACCAGGTGGGGCTAGGCATATCAACGTTTACTGTTCGTTGGTAAAAACATCTTAAACCTCAACAATCACCAGTTGGCGCTCCACGTCACTTGTACTAGACGGCACTCTTCCACATATACATTATATTACAGAAGTACATAATGATAATACATTTCAATGGATTTCTCATGTTGAAAAAGAATCCTTGTCGATTTGTATGTCAATATGCTCCAGCAAATTAACTATTATTTTCGCGTGAAAACACATTCACTATACATGACACCATACAACTGATTATAACAATGTCAAGCACAAACTGTAGTTCATATAAAATAATATATATAAATATGTATATCAAATTATATATAAATATTACTTTACGTCGCTTTCTGTACAATCACGGCAATATCGCGACAAAAGGAAGATCGAAGTCGGGACTATGTCCTACTCTTATCAAATGACATCAAGTGTTCCTTATATATAATAGCGCAAGGTGCTATGGACAATACGCACACTCCAGGTCTTTGAACAGTTTGAAGCACTTATATACACGCCCTTGATGACAAATCAGTATCTTAACAAAGCCTATGATTTGTACCAAGTATTCTGCACAAATATAATTAGGACGCTATGTTATCTTCTATAAATTATTACCCAATTGAAGTTGTTTCAAGTGGCTTAAAATTGCTCATATTTGCTTAATTTAAGACCAAACATTTGGTTGAACACTCATTCAATTCCTGATCACTGTGATTTAACCTGGTAATGTAACTTATTAAAAGCGATTATCATTATACAAAAGAAGAATTACCGAGAAGTACATTTATTAATTATGCTAAAACCGATTCATTATTCATATCCATTTCTCTTAGATATTTCTTGCTCAAGATACAAAAGAACAAACACCAAGAAAAACACCCGTCAATCAGGTTGGAACAGATTCATTATGCGTAAGTGATTGAAGCTATTTGTAGCCTAATGATGGACATGTTAATGTCAATTACCTTCTTTTAATCAGAAAGTTGTACGTATATATATATATGGTCCCTTTGGATATGAAAGGGTGTATCTGCTACTTCACAAAGATACACCCTTTCATACCCAAGGAAACGATATGTGGTTATTATTAAATAATCACAGTGTGAAGCATTAATCCTGCGACCACAGATACATTCTATTGTCAGACAGTATTATAATGTCACAAAGTATTGACATCGGCCACAACGGGTAAATCATTGATCAGTTATCTGCATGTCCAACAATAAAATCATTTTTCATCTGCTATGCAATGACTGAATGACACTATATTTATAGACGTTTGCCTTTATTTATAGACGCTTTTTCTGCGGAATGTCGATATAACATTTCCCGAGGTGAGTATCAGCAAACATTGCCTGACTAAATTGGAAATAAAACAGTGTTAACCCTTACACCGCTAAGTACGACTATATTCCTTTTACTATGTTTTTTAATTTATTTAGTAGGCTTTATATACACAAATATATACAATAATCGTACAAATATGCAATCGTAAATAAAATTGTGTACATCAGGATGTCGAATACAGGTGATCAGCACCCTAACTTAGTTCGACATCCAGGATAAAATTTATATACATGGTAATTACATTTAAAAATACACTTAAAAGTAAAATTAAATATAAATTATTATACATAATTTTTGTTTCCCGCACTAAAACCAGAGATAAAGTAACTACATATTAGTATAAAAGTAGCAAAAAAACCCTCTAGAAAGCGTAGAAACTTATAAAACAACAACAAGTAGAGCAAGTTTTAAAAGCATGCAACTTTGTACATGGTAATTCCACTTAAAAGTAAAATTTAAAAAAAATATAATATACATAATTTTTGTTTCCCGCGCTAAAACCAGAGTTAAAATAACTACATAATAGTATGAAAGTAGCAAAAAAAACCCTCTGAAAAGCGTAGAAACTTATAAAACAACTACAAGTGGAGCAATTTTAAAAAGCATGCAACATTATAACAATATCATTATTTTAGTTTTAAAAGGTCTTCACAATTTCAACGTTGTAGATATTTGCTTGACTGCGGAGCAAGTTAGTAGCATGTGACCAGGGTGCCCTGAGCCACCACACGAAAATATTAGCCGGTTCAATCACATTTCCCGAAAATAAAATGGCAGTTTATTACCGCCGTCAAATTAGAAATGATCAACCAGGACCGCATGATTTTCGGCGATTTCTCCGTCAATTTTGAACCGATTTCATTGAAATTTTGCAAAGGTCATTTTCCATTAAAATCCTAACAGCCTTGAAAATTTCATGAAATTATATAGCATATGTCAAAAGTTATACCTTTTGACATACATGTAGTAAATTAAAATTACGACTCCCCTTTATAACCCCATTAAACTATTTCTGGAATTTTATCACATGGCAAATGGTCTAGCTTTTGAAATATTGAGTATAATTTTGCGAATTTTTTACCGCTGTTGGTATTTTAATAGAAAATGACCTTTGCAAAATTCCTAGAAAATCGGTTCAAAATTGACGGAGAAATCGCCGAAAATCATGCGATCCTGGTTGATCATTTTCAATTTGACGGCGGGTATAAACATCAAGATTTGCAAAGTTGTGGTCTGATATAAAACCAATATGAGTAATTGTCACTGACCTGAAATTGTGGGTCGCGGCAGCGTGACACAACTTAAAGTGGGCTAAAATGTAAATTATATAATTTAGCGCTTTAACCCTTTCAGTGCGGGGACCGTCTTTATACGTCAGAATCTGCCGTCTGTAGACGGCAGATTCTGACGTATAAAGACGGCAGATTCTGCCGTATAAAGACGGTGGACGGCATATTCTGACGTATAAAGACGGTTCCTGCACTGAAAGACCCATCACATAAGTATTCAAATGAAGCAGAATAAGCTAACTAAGACATTTATGATGATTTTAAATTGAAAAAACTTTTGGTCTCCATTGTTTTTACAAATGTAAATCAGCGCTTTAAGAGTTCAGGGTTCACAATCATTAACAGTACGGCAGGCAAACGACAATAACTGTTTACGAGTCAAGCTGACATTTATTCCATTTGCCTTTACTTTCCAGAGTACTTGTGCATACCCAGTAAACACAAATTATTTTGTATAACATTTGCATAATGTTAGACCAACGTCCCAGACGTTGGGACGACGTTGTTCAAATGTTATACAAATGTTTTGTGTTTGCTGGGTAGTGTTCAATTAAAAATATTCAGCCTTTAAAATATTCAGCCTCATCAGTGCGATTTGTATATTTGTGGATTATGCTGGTCTGTTTTGTTTCTTTTTAGGGGTGTCTGACAGTTTTGGTTGGAGCCGTTGGTAGTGGAAAGGTGAGTGATGTAGTCAATGACCTCCGCCAACCTTTTTAAAGCACGCACGGCCCAAACATGAAGATTTGCAAATGTTTAAACAAATATGAAGTTGTGGGTCGCGGTAGGTCAAAATTTAAATGATGTAACTTAGCGGGAAAAGGGTTAACCCTTACAGCGCAAGGATCGTCTTTAGTCGTCAGAATCTGACGTCTGTAGACGTCAGATTCTGACGTCTAAAGTCGATCACAACACTAGCGGCTCTGTATTAGCTGTTTTATGCCTACTTTTTTTGTTTTAGAGCACGTTGCTTTGCTCACTAATTGGTGAGCAGCTGATCACCAGCGGCTCTGTATTAGCTGTTTTATGCCTATTTTTGGTTGTAGAGCACGTTGCTTCGCTCACTAATTGGTGAGCAGCTGATCACCAGCGGCTCTGTATTAGCTGTTTTATGCCTGCATTTTTTGTTTTAGAGCACGCTGCTTCGCTCACTAATTGGTGAGCAGCTGATCACCAGCGGCTCTGTATTAGCTGTTTTATGCCTACATTTTTTGTTTTAGAGCACGTTGCTTCGCTCACTGATTGGTGAGCAGCTGATCACCAGCGGCTCTGTGTCGTGTCCAGGTAAACACAGCTATTACGATCAGCAACCCTGGATTGTATCACGATCTGTCCAGGATAACGTCATAATGGGGGAGGACCTCGACGAGAAGCGCTACAGTCAGGTTATTGATGCTTGTTGCTTACAGGAGGTAGGTGGCTACATATTTATGTTCCGAAGGTTGGATAGTCCGAAAGGTCACTAGTCCGAAGGTTCGATAGTCCGAAGGTTTACTAGTCCGAAGTTTCGCTTGTCCAAAGGTTCAGTAGTCCAAAGTTTCCGATTATCCGAATTTTAGATGCAATCAATCTTGTAAAATACTGGCAGCGTGTCGACGCTGTTTAGCCGGACCATTCGTTAGTAGGCCTATAATATCTATCATAAAAAAACTGTTAGTTAGACCAGGCGGCATCGAGCCTGCGGGCTAACGAACCTTCGGACCATCGAACTTTCAGAATAGAACTACTATAGACTGTAAGTCGAGCATTGTTGGTCCGACAGATCGCTAATATGACATTGGCTGTTATTCGTAAATACTTTGTGATTATAAACGTATTTAAATATATCTTCTTTTTTTTCAGGATATCATGGGATTCTCACATGGTCATCAGACTATTCTAGGAGAGCGTGGCCTGTCTCTAAGTGGCGGGCAGAAGGCTAGGATAGCTCTAGCAAGGTATTACTACACACACTTCGTACAAAGAGTCTAACTCTTAAAGCGCCCTAAATATTATTTATATAAACCATGGAGACTAATTCGAAATCATCATAAACGTTTTAGTTTGCTCTTTCCGATTAATTTGAATACCTATGTTATGGGTCTACGACCATTATTGATATTTTTACTCTTACAGTGTTGAGATCGACTTCAGTCGTCATAATCTGACGTCTGTAGACGTCAGATTATGACGACTAAAGTCGATCCCCGCGCTGTGATGCTTAAATGCCACTTAGATTCTTTGCTATGTACCTTCATACGAAACACACTTGCTTCCGGTGCAATGTTGTCAACAGCAAACACAACCCCCTTTTTAACGAAAGCAATAATCATGTCAAACCGTTCTTATAGTACTTGCAGCCAGGAAAGCCTGTCTTCAGTTATACAATTTGTTTAAATTAAAACTATTATAAAGATATTCTATAATAATTGCCTCCCACAGCATGAGCGACAACATCCAATCACAGGCGGCTTACTGCTACATATCCACCCAGGACTCTGGGTTTCTCAATCAAGTTATTTTGCTGCAACTTATTATATATTATAGAAGCAACATTGCATTTGATGTAGCGAAAATACTAACATGAATGCGTTCGTTTCTCACATCTAAATTTTGTGCCAGGTACATAGCTTAATGGTTGATCTTCATCATAATTGCCCTTCAAAAACAACAAAAAATGTGATAATGGTTTTAGTGTGGGGCACTGTAGTCTCACCTAGGATAAGGTCATCTGTCGCTGTATGTGACGCAATTTAGCCTTGATTAAGATGTTTGATGTATAGCTCTACTCGGAAATAACACTCAAAACCTCATGATAAACAATGTTGTTTTCAGGACTGTATACAGAAAAGCAGACGTTTATCTTCTGGATGATCCGTTGTCAGCAGTGGACAGTAAAGTGGAAAGTCATATCATTGACAAGTGGGTCGTGATAAAAATAATAGTAAATAACAATAAAAACAATCATGCCGAATCCCCTTTTTGTAAGGGTATCACAATTAATCCCTTTGCCAGCTAATCACGACAATAGTCGTTTTTAATCCGTGTTATTTGCCGATTAATCACTGTTATTGGGAATGAAATGTGTGTTTAAACATCAAAATTTACAAATGTTTGGTGTCAAATTAAACAAATATCACCAATTTTCAGCCACTTGATGTTGTGGGTCGCGGTAGCGAGCCACAACATCAAGTGGATTAAAATTTAAATTATTTATTTTGAAGGATAAGGATTAAATTATTTCAAGTATGTTTACGAATAAAACCACGAATTAATATAAAACGCGAACAATTGGAACAATATTTTGCTATTATACTATATATATATATGGTTCGAAACTAACGTATACCATAGAGTGTTACGATAAACCAAACAGAACTAACTTTTCTCTTTGCCTTTTTGTTTTGATATAATTCAAAAGCAAACATACTCAAATAATAAGTAAGACACTATTTTGTAGCTGTATTCATTCATTATTATCTGGGACGACGCGTATATTGGTTACACATCGATTGCGGAATGCTCTACATGGCGACAAGTTGATCATATTGAATAAGGTAGTGTATCATTCATATTACGTATTATCCATATATATTATTTAGATATTTATTTAAAGGGGTCACTTTTCAAGATCTAATTTACCATGCCAGCGAGGTCAATAAATTCACTCTATTTTGCAATGTAATTGATGACAAGTTAATAAAACGAAATTGTAAATGTTTTGTTCAAAAACATTACAATAAAGTTTACCTTTAAATAAAGACATAGACAAGATTAACTTAACAATTTTAGCTATCACAAATTCATTTATTTAGCAAATTCTTGCTCAAGCTTTCATGTATAATATATGCACTGATATTACTATGTTACGGTGAAACAATTTATATGTCCCAGAATGATAATTTGTGTTATATATTGTCATTTTGAAAATAAATTATATATCTGGATTATCACAGACGAAAATGCATCAGCATTAAGCCATGTTCACCTGTCTATTTTTTTTATTCAGGAAAAAACTAAGCTGCCATGCAGGTTATATAATTGATTAATTTTCCACTTTATGCCAGCATAGAGTGGAGTGTCACAAAATGGCCATTATAAACTGATGTTCAAAAGTTATTTCACCACAGGCCTATGCTCTCTATCTAAATTGTCATAACCTATCGCCTTGTACAGTCAATGCTAGATTAAGTCTTGACAACACGTGGATTCCAGAACCGTAGATGAGAAGAGGTGATGATAGCATGAATAATAATCATCGCCAGTGAATGACCTCAGATATTTCCAGTGTATACAAAGTAATACCTCCTGAATTAAGGCTTTTGCGCGCCGCACACCACTTAACAGTTGAAAATGCATCAACCAAAAAATGGACGTTAGTCATACATTGTGAATTTTACATCTGCAAAATTTTATTTTTTTATATAAAAACAAAGATTTTAATTTACAGTAGTGATTTAGCACTCATACAAGATCTCCGAGATAATGAGCAAAACTGAGTATACATGGATGGCCAATTTGTTTTGTATCCATGATCCACCTTATTTCATTGTTTTTGGTAAAATAAACAAAATCTGCAGAAGCAAACGGGCGGCCATTTTGAAATTATTTGCTACTTTAAAGTTAATAAAACCTAATTAGGTAATGGTCCGACACTGCTGAAGACGTGTACAGAATTTAACAAAGGATTGTTTGAAAGTTAAGTAAGCTAAAGACCGTGTCTTTGTTAAACGTTCTATGGTAATTAATTAAGGGGTGAAATTACGCGAGGATCAACATAGTGATCTGTAGGTGCGACGGTAGATCGTGTGGAATACAGTTAGCATGCTAAATAAGGGTAGATTAATACCTAGAACTTATACAACATGTTGACAAGTCTGTTATAAATTGTGAACATTGTCTCAGCTTGTACGTGGCTAACCCAACAAACACAATACATTGACCCAATGTTGGCTCAGTGTTGGTCCACCGTCTACGACAACACACAACATTCGCTATTTAATGAATGTCTCGTGTTTGCTGGGAGACCTGGTTACTCACACTTGTTTGTGACTTATCATGCTTATTCTGCAGGGAAAAGTCTCACATCACGGAAATTACGCATCTCTTAAGGACAATCATATTTTATTGAAAGACCTTGAACAGGGCGTAAAACCTGTTTTTCAGAAAGACGAGGACAATGTTGTCAATTATTCAGAAGTGAGTGAGTATAATCATTAAAACGTTAAATTAAAACAAAAATCAACCGCTTGAAGTTGTCTCGACCCACAGCTTCAAATGGATGAAAATTACGCATATGTGCTAAATTTCAGACCAAACATTTGCAAAACCTTCATGTGTAAACATCCATTTCGTTCCCAATAACAGTGACTTAATCTGCTAACCTTTTTAATTCTGAATTTACTTGGCCATTTTAATTCACTACAAGGCGTAAATTGCTGTCACAATTTCCGCCTTGTAGTGAATTAAAATGGCTTGACTTTGTTGACAAATTGAAAAATATTATCAATAATTAATAAAATATTTTCATGAAAATCTTCGTTATAGCACATTTAAATTTAGGAAATGTTGTTAATTTTCGGGGATGGGAAATGATGCTATGATGCATCGTGGAGGTCTAAAGGGTTAAGAAAGGGTTGTGGAATCAGATTGATAGGTTGTACAAGTACGACTGGAATATTAACCCTTAGAGCGCTGACATTTTTTTGAAAAACCATGGAGACCAAAGGTTTTTTTTTAATTCGAAGTCATCATAAATGTCTTCGTTAGCTCTTTCCGATTCATTTGAATACCTATGTTATGGGTCTGCGACCATTATTAATATGTTTAATCTTACAGTGCGGGGAGCCGCACTGTAATGGTTAAAGTTCTAATCATTTTATTAACCCTTTTCCTGTTGATCACGCCGTTTTTAATCTGTTTTATTAGTCGACCAAATCATTGTTATTGGGAATGAAATGTATTTCTAAACGTGAAGGTTTGCCAATAAATGTTCTCAAATTAAAAAAATATTAGTAATTTTCAGCCACTTGAAGTTGTGGGTCGCGGTAGCGAGACATAAATTCGAGTGGGTGGAAAATTAAATAAATTAACTTAGCAGGAGAATGGTTAACAGATTGAGTTGCTTCTAATGACCCGAACTATAAATATTAGTTGTATTCTATGCTATAAAATGTCTGGGGTTTAATGTCACAAGGTCACAAACAAGAACAAACAACGCTTTTTTAGAAGTTTTGTTCAATGTTCGTTCCAAGGAATTTACTAGACATTAGCTAAGATATGTGCCTATGCTTTGTCATTGCCAAAGTGGTTTTTGATTATACACATGAAATATATATAAACTCGTCTCTACTTTTTGTGACTTTTAGCCCCACCCTCCCTTGCTATAAAAGGTCTCTCTAATAATTAAAACTCTCAAACAGTAAGATTTGGATCTTTGTTGTGACTGTAAAAGTTTGCATCGTAATATTGTGTGTGATAACCATTCAGTTATGAATACACATTACAGATCATCAACGAGACAGGACAGTCGATTGACGATCGAAACCGCCATATTGATCTGAAGGTATACACAGAGTATTTCAGGATGGGTGGCCTAGGTCGATTTGGAGGATACATCTTCTTTCTTATATTTGCTAATGTAAGTTCTGGACATTTGTCTCACTTTATTCTGATCAGAAAAAGTACCGAGGAAGTGTGAATTTCAGTATGGAGATTTAAAAGAAATCCCGAAAATATTAAAAACGTGAGGTACATGTACATATTTCCTAACATATACAGCTACTAGATTATGGGTGGACAAATATTAGAAAAAATTTGAAACCTTCATATAATGTAGCTGTCTAACACACATAGGCCTACTAAAAAAAAACCTCATAAGATGTGTTATCCGATGCCCTGTGGAGACATGTCAACTAGATTTTTAAATTCATTAATCTAAATAATGTTGCTTTTGCATGTCGGTTTAAATATTTCAGCAATTTATGTTGCAGGCTTTGAAAATAACAAGCGACTGGCATGTAACTAAGTGGTAGGTCTTGAGGATAATCAATAAGCTGGTGTCATGAAATGTAACTAAGTGTTAGGTCTTTAATATAACAAATAATCCGACATATTTACATATTTCACCTGTATTAGAATATACCACTTACAAAAACACCTTGGAGCATACTTTTGAAAAGTTCAATCATTGCATAACTGTACTGAATTAACTGTCACAATTAAAGATAGAACAATTTATGTTCATATGCTCTATCATGCCCAGTCAAAATACATGAACCAACCAAACATTTAACCAACAACCGGTCAATGCCTCTTGCTTTCTGAGGCACTAACCTCACCGGACGAACTAACTTTCTTATTTTCTTAATCCCAGGATCAATGGTATAGAAGGCAATCATACAGTGAGTGATAATGAGTTACGGGAGCAGCGGGATATTTATATTGGTACAGGGGTGGCCTTCGTAGCAGTCTCTGTGGTGGCTATGGCCTTCTCAACCTTCGCCAAAACCACTGCAGCCAGGCGCCTCCACGATGACATGTTCTCCTGCGTCATGACAGCCAAAATGCAGTTCTTTGAGTCAACTAATACAGGTGATAAATTAAATA
Organism: Flabesymbios commensalis; assembly: GCA_964017125.1. Taxonomy (NCBI): domain Eukaryota; kingdom Metazoa; phylum Annelida; class Polychaeta; order Terebellida; family Flabelligeridae; genus Flabesymbios; species Flabesymbios commensalis. Next base: position 90,185,586 of record OZ024907.1, read on the forward strand.
TATTGACGTGGAATGAGAAACAAGTGAAATGGAGAGCATTATCTATTTGCTATCTACATGGCTTCACTGTTTTACAGCTGAGGGGGTCAGCAATGTGTGTTGAAATATCAAGATTTTCAAATATTTTAAGTTAAATACACGTGAATCACTTTTACCCACTTAAAGTTGTTGTTTGTGGTAGTAAAAGACAACTTCATGTGGGTGAAAATTTAAATAACAGAACTTGGAGGGAAAATGCTTATTAAAATATCATAGTCATGTTTGGCTTTCAATATTAGTTAAATTGTTTTTAGAAAGTAAGTACCATCTTTTAGCTTTAATTGTGGTCAAGTTAATTGTTTACCTTGACATTTCTAAATGTCAGTAGTAGTTTGTTTTGAAAGAAAAATAGACTTTGGCAACATCAATGTATACAATGTGTCCTACTAAATTATTTGTGTCAACCAGGCGGGATCGTGAACAGGTTTACCCGAGACATGAATATAGCTGATGACATCCTGCCCAGATCTTCAGAAAGCATGATGCTGGTAATAAACTGTTTTCGTATTTCTAAAGATTAAGCATGTTAAGTATTATGCATTTATTGGTCAAAGGGACTGGCCCAGGCTAAAATCACCAAAAAATCGGTGATTTTATTTTGGCTTCTTAATATGACCATATGATGTAAACATGTCCATAGACTAGAACTGCAAAAGTTTTTTAATTTTTGTGTTGCGCATTCATCAGCTAGGCTAGATATAGCGACAAAATACCTGATTTCTAATTATTGAAAACCATGTCAAAAATTAGAAATACGGGAATTTCGTCTCTATATCTAGTCTAACTGGTGAATGCGCAGCAGAAAAATTGAAAAACTTTTGCAGTTCTAGTCTATGGACATGTTTACATCATATGGTCATATTAAGAAGCCAGAATAAAATCTCCAATTTGTTTATGATTTCAGCCTGGGCCAGTCCCTTTGATTCAGTGATTTGTGAATAAATGTATCATGAGTCATGACACCCACTCATCAATACAAGGGGTGGACTGACCTACAAACAATTCTTTTTGGAACAAAGAATGTTTAACAATTCTGAGTTATCATTTTCCACAAATTTAAAAATTAGTCAAGTTTATGAGTCTTAGTAGATTTAATTAGAACCATAACTTAATAGTTGACTTAATAGTTGTTGATATATGATACAAGCACAGAACGTTTAAAGGAACACCAGGGCGGTAATAATTACTATACCTGTGCTCACTTTTTTAAGAAAGCATTTTTTTAATATGGTCATTTTTTATAGTGTCAAATCTTGTATTTTCGCAAATCAAAATGCTACTTGATGCACAACAATCTAGTGATACCAGTCAGCAGTCGGCAGTTCTCTTATATTGTTTTCGCTTCAGAACATATCCACATACACAATTACAGAATAAAATTACTTTGATTTAAATTATATAATTGTAACAATATAGGATTTTTTTTCACAGTTGAACTCATCAGCGATAAGCATAGTCATCCTGACGGCATTGGTTCTACCGTGGATGATTTTGATTATTCCGTTGGCTGCAGTCTACTCGTATGCGCTGACTCGCTACTGTCTGCCTGCCATGAGAGATCTCAAAAGGATTGAAGCACAAGGTGAATCTTAAACGCTGTATTCTTCATAAGCTGAAATACAAAATGTGTGATTTTACTGGGTTTTAGTCACATTTATTTTCACTGTGAGCCGTGAATTGCTACCACAAGACCCACCTTAGCCTTTTTAAATCTGAAATATTTGTGTTTAAACCATGGAGACTAAAGGGGGTTTTCAATTCGAGATCACCATAAATGTCTTGGTTAGTTCTTTCCGGTTCATTTCGATACGTACGTCATGGGTCTTTGGTCATTAGTAATATTGTAATTCGTTCAGTGCGGGGACCGTTTTTATACGTCAGAATCTGACGCCTGAAGACGTCAGATTCTGACGTATAGAGACGGTCCCCGCGCTGAAAGGGTTAAGGTGATTTAAAATGTCACAGTTTTTTAAACTGCAGGGGTGATACACATCAACTAAAAGCTTGAAACTTTCACCGCAAATAACAATTCTTCGAACCATTTTATTAGCCAATCCACAAATTATCCTTACCGAAAGTAAAATGAACGTTTAATCATAAATATTTGCAAATACTTGGCATAACTTTAAACAAATACGAGTAATATTAACCCGATTGCAGTTGTGGGTCGTGGTAGCAAGACACAACTTCAAGTTGGCAAAAATTTGCATAAGGTAACTTAGCGGGAAAAAGGTGAATGCGTTCAAATCTTGATGGAATGTGGTAACTTCACATAGAACAATTCTCTTCTAAATTTTCAACGTGACGTATAATTGGTTTTAAAGTGAGGTTCACTCTAGCAGAGATGATATTTACAGGATCCCTAGGGTAGTGGTTAGCACCGCTGCCTTTCACGCCAGAGTTCGGGGTTCGGTTCCCGGTCTCGGCGGTTTGAAAGAAACAAAAATGTTTCTTCCCCATCCACGTGTGAAAGTCAATATTGTGGGGAGCCTCCGTGACCGAGAGGTAGCGTGCTCGGCCTCAGACCGCCAGGGCTCGAATTTCGAATCCTGTGTCTGGAGGACAGTGTCATCTCAATCATCTCACCATCCTCAGGAGGTTCTCCTGGCCCAGTTTAGCCTATATGTGCACAAAGGTGGCCTAAAGCCCGATTCATTTTATTTTTATTTACAGGATCATCTGATTGAACTTATGTGATTAAACATGATTATGCAAGCGCTCACACAATCAGCAGTTAGATTCATATGCTATGTTTGTGTCGTAGTAGCATATATTATATATATAGTACATGTATAATATATAGTAATATTTGCCTTGACATTGCACGGTACTTTAAATTGATTGATAACCCGAACAAGATAGGTTATAAGCTATACTGCCATTATCGTGGACCACGTTTTTTGCCATTTAAATAATATTTCCTGACTAAATTTTGCATTTTTTAAACCCCATTCAACTTTCCAGGTTATGCGGTGACTATTTCTGACATTTTTTCGGCAAAAATACTTTACATCGCCTAATCCTTTCATTGACATTCATCATTAGAGCGGTGGGCGATATCAAATGAAATTCGGGAATATCAGTATATAAACAAAGAAAGGATTTTGCAAGGTAAAATCTTTTTCTAACGAAAAGTATACCCGGAGATCGCTGCACATTTTAGTGAGTTCAACGAAAGAAAGGAAAATGTTTAGCCAATAAATAAATTTTAAATGGCAAAAGACGTGGTTCGCTATATTGGGCGTATGACATATAACACCGTTGTTCTGTATTTCTTGCATTATTTCAGCCCGCTCCCCTACCTACAGTCACATATCTGAGACTATAACAGGGATCTCTACCATAAGACCTTCAGAGAAGTGTGAAGTTTTTATGTCAGATTTTCTACGGCTTCAGGACCGACACACTGCAAGCAGTTACCTGCACACAATCTCCCAAAGGTTCTTCACACTTCACCTCTCATTCATCGCCAATGTCTTTCTCATCATACTCACGTTCTGTCTGCTATATCTGGAAGGTTAGTAGCTGACTGACCTATTGTTAGGAGTGGACGACTCCCACGGAGTTGCAGCCATAAGAGATATTATTTGGAATGATGCATACCAGAAAACTATATCCACTATTTAGTCCGAGCTAGGGCTTATATAAAAATGGCCTAACCTCGCTTTGTTACATATACAATGTTTTTTTGATGTTTCTTATAGAATTTTTGTGCTGCATTCAAATCCGATGAGTGCCAGCTTGAAAAATTTGAGCATTTTTGTATATTCAAGGTCAAAGGTCAATTTCAAGGTCAAATATGCTTTTTCAACAAATATAGCTAGGAACAAGTGTAATACCTCATTTTGATGTAATTTTGACTGGGCAATCCATTTCTGAAGTTATTTTGATGATTCAAGGTCATCTTCAAGGTCAAAAGGTCAATTTCAAGATCAAGTAAGTGAAAATATCATTTTTAACAAGTAACGCTAGAAACATGTGTAATACCTCTTTTTTTATGGGATTTCGACTGGAAAAACCATTTATAGTATTATCTTGAGGATTCAAGGTCATCTTCAAGGTCGTAATAACAATTCCGAGGTCAAATGTAAAAAAACATTAATTTTGTGATATTAACCTCTTTTTCGTGTCATTGTGATTAAATAAACTATTTCTTGCACTATTTTGATCTTCAAGTTCATCTTCAAAGTCAAAAGTCAATTTCAAGGTCAAGTGAAGGGAAATATGATTTTTAACTAATAAAGCTAGGAACATGTGTAATGCCTCTTTTTCGTGTGATTTTGACTAAAAAAATCATTTCTTCCATTATCTTAGTCATTTGAGGTCACCCTCAAGGTCAAAAGGTCAATTTTAAGGTCAAATATGATTTTTGGCGTATATGCTAAATTTTGGAGTACGTATAATACCTAGCTTAGATGTGATTTTGATTGGATAATCTAATTATGTAGGGTTTAAAAGATTAAACATGCTCATGGTGAAAAGATCAGGCGACAAGAAGGCATTAAAGGGCAACGGAGATGCATTAGAGAGCGACGGAATTTTTTTAGCGTTGATGAGGAGGCGTTAAAGGGTAATGAGAAAGTGTTGTAGGATAATGAGAAGGCACTAACGGACAACGGGAATGCATAATAAAGGGCAATGAGGAGGCGTTAAAGAGCGACAGAGAGGCGTTAAAGTGAGACTAGGTGTATTATAAGGTGGCAGAGGGATATTAAGGGGCTATGGAGAGGCGTTAAAAGGCTACCAGGAAGCATTAAGTGACAATGGGAATGCGTTAAAGGGCGATGGAGCAGCATTGAAGGGTGATAGAAACACACTGCCGTCGCACTTTCACGATTTTTCCGTCGTCCTTTATACGTTTTCGTAAGGCTTTTAGTTTAACGCATCTTCGATCTAATTGAAGGTTTTTTTATTGCTCTTAAATGCCTCTTCTTCGCCCTGAGCCCACTTTTAGTTTACCACCTTTTCGTTGTAATTAAAGGCCTTTCTGTCGCCCTTTGACTACCCTTCTTTGCCCTGAATACATATCCATTACCCTTTAACACCTCTCTGTCGCCACGTAACCCATTGACTACCGCAATAAATTGCTGCTGTACTCTTGCAGAGACCAGATTAATTGATAACGTCATAATTATCTCGTGTAAACAATCCCAAATCCCGAATATATTCGGGACTGGTTCCCACCATCCTAACACTTTCAAGCCTGAATTTATCATTGTCATCTCCATCCACTACAAGCCGCTCAGTTTAAAGTGGATAAAGATGACTTGAAGTGGGTCCTATGAAAATGTTCGTTCTCAAACCCCTAGGCGTATGAAATAAAGTGACTTTTCAGAGATGCAAAATGATGCATTGATGCATCGTGAAGATCCAAATGGTTAACACCTCTCCATCAATATTTAACGCCTCCCCATCGAATTTTAACGCCTAAGCATCGCAATTTTTTGCATATGCGGTGCCTCTCCATTGCTCTCCATACCTCTCCGTCATCCTTAGTGCCTCTCCGTCGCCACTTAAGGCCTTTTCGTTGCCCTTCAGCACCTCTCCATCGTCATTTACGCCTTTCCGTCTCTCTTGATGCATTTTCCTCACCCCTGAATGTATAACATACATCACCCTTTAACTCCTCCCCATCGACCTTAATGCTTTGCCATCACTATTTACCGCTTCATGATCACCTTTTAGCGCCTCCTCATCGGATTTACCGCCTTTCCATTGTCATTTAACGTCTCTCTATCGCCCTTTAATGCATCTCCAGCGACCTTTAACTCTTTTTCTTCGCCTTTTAACGCCTCCCTGTCGGCCTTTGACATTTTTCTGTTGCATTTACCGCTTCTTCGTCAGCCTTTAGTGACTCTCTGTCGTTTTTAATGCCTTCTCCTCGCCCTTAAACACCTATCCATCTCCGTTTCACGCCTCACCATCGCCCGTTAACGTTATTTAGTGCTTCTTCGTCAACTTCTAGCGCTGTTCCATAGTCCTTTAATGACCCTCGTCACCTTTTAGCGAATCCCGCCGCACACGAACGCCTCTTCTTCCCCCCTTATCGTCGCCTGGTTGCCCTTTAACGCCTTCTCATTGCCCTTCAATGCCTCCTCATTGCCTTTTAACGTCTCTTCATTGCCCTTTGACGCCTCCTCATTGCCATTTAACCCATTCCCGTCACCCTTTAAGGCCACTGGGTCACCTTTTAACGTCACGTCGCCGCTTTTTAACGCCTCCCATTGTTCTTCACCGCCTCCATGTTGCCTTTTAGCGCCTCTCCATTGACATGTATAGCTTTTCTGTCGTCTTTAACGCCTCTCCACCACCCTTTAATGACTTCTCGTTGCCTGATCATTTCATTTGATGATGTTTAATCATTAAAACCCTACTAGAATCAGATTATCCAGTCAAAATCACACCAAAACAATGTATTATACGTGCTCCAATTTGTAGCAGATATGTTAAAATCATATTTGACCTTGAAATTGACCTTTTGACCTAGAGGATCATCTAAAATCACCAAAATAATACCAGAAAAAAAATTCAGGCAAAATCACACGAAAAAGAGGTATTACACTTGTTTCTAGCTTTATTTGTTATAAATCATATTTTTGCTTACCTGACCTTGAAATTGACGCAATGTTCTGAAATTACCTTTTATCATCAAAATAGTAACAGACATGGATTATTCAGTCAAAATGACACCGAAACGACGTACTATACTTCTGCTATTTGTATTTGTTAAAAATCACATTTTCACATTTTTGACATTGGTATTAACTTTTATATGACATTGAGTTGAAATTGACCTTGCACATGACCTTAAATTCCCAAAATAATACTTTCAATGGATTTTCCAGTCAAAATCCCATGAAAAAGGGATATTACACATTTTCCTAGCTTTATTTGTTAAAACTTATATTTTCTCTTACTTGACCTTAAAATTGACCTTTTGCCCTTGGAGATGACCTTGAATAATCAAAATAGTTTCAGAAATGGATTGCCCAGTCAAAATCACATAGAAAAGAGGTATTACACTTGTTCCTAGCTTCATTTCTTGAAAAATCATATTTGACCTTGAGATTGACCTTTGAACTTGAATCTACAAAAATGCTCAAACTTTTCAAGCTGGCACTCATCGGATTTGAATTCAGCACAAAAAAATGCATATGAAACATCAAAAAAATATTGTATATGTCACAAAACAAGGTTAGGTCATCTCTAGCTCGGACTAATTTACTACCAGAGCTGAGCTGTAATTGTCGAATTCAACACTTTCCGTGGGGGGTGAATATCATAACTATTTGTCAGTGGTGAAATTATTTTGTGCACATATCCAAATATGTGTCACTGGCGAGTAAAAGGTTAGTATGTGTTTTTATTTCAGGCATACCGCTGGCGTTCGCGGGCCTCCTGTTGACAAATGGCATTTCAATTATGGAACAAATCTCATTCGGAATATTCCGTATTGTAGAGTGTGAAAACCTGGTATGTTACTTTTCCCCTAGAGACAAAGTGTGGTATGTGTTACTTTAAAGAAGAGTTATGCAGAATTTAGGTGCTAAGAGATAATATGGCACTGCTTTTTGGTGGATAAAGGCTCAGATCGGTACGCGTCGCCAGATACAGGCCGAGCCGAAGGCGAGTGCCTGTATCGGCGACAAGTACCGATCTGAGCCTTTATCGACCAAAAAGCAGTGCCATATGCATTTTATCGTACGACCACCCACATGTTTAACTGATAATTGAATTATTTAGACTACAATGTGTCGGTAAACGTAAATAATTCGCAACCGCAAAACGAATTGTTGACAAGTTTTGGTCGATACAGGAAGTTATCAGTACAAGTCTCGTGGTCGATAACACCTGTGGGAGTACGATAAGAGATCATATGGTATAACAATTACAATATCTTCGTACATATAAACATGGTGGGATCATGGTCATGAGCATGCAGACATCTCCTGTCCTTTGCTTGATGTGAACACAGTGTTAATAAATTAGTAATAATAAGTTTAAAAAGATGAGATGTTATGGCTCACATAAGACTGCCTTTTTCTCCTCTGTCCGCGTAACATCTGGCTTTGAAATTGAAAACACCTTCTTTATTTATGTTTTTTTTCAAAACATACAGCCAAACGGTCAAAAAAAATTAATGTACTACTATTCACTACTACTACTCGAGTCCAAAACAAGACTTATTCTATGTCCATAAAACCACTTATGTCTGCCATGGCCATCCATAAGTTAACTATAATGCACATTTCTTTGCTGAGATGGCGTATTAATACGGTTATACGTACTATAATATTGTCGTTACAAAACAAATAAGATTACAAATTTTCATTTTATATTTCAAAATATTTAGGCCCCCTTATCATTTGTTTATTATCAAGGTCATGTCATGTTCAAATATAAGTGCATGGCTTTTTCATAAAATAGTTTTGTGTTCGAATATAAGTGCCCATCTTATTATTTTTACAGGTGACCAGTATTGAGCGGATACTTCAATACACGTCTCTACCCCAAGAACCATTGCATGGTGTGACCCCGCCTGGTGAATGGCCAACTAACAGAGCCATACAATTGATAGACGTATCATTGAAATATCCTCCTGAAAATAGTTATGCTTTGATGAAAATAAACATTGACATCAAGCCGAATGAAAAGGTGAATGTCAATGGCAACAATAGTGGACATGGTGTCCAGATATTTTTTTTTCCAAGATTTACAACATCTAAACTTTGGGAAATTACTTCTATCAAATGTAAAACCAGTGTCGAATCCAGAAGGGCACCCCTCCCACTGTATGTTAAATAATTATTAAGTTTGCCTGAAAGTACAAAATATCCTGGAGGTATGAACCCTTTAAACCATCTGCGCACCTTTCCGAAGATCATGGATCCGCACCTGAAATTAATAGCAATGCTCTCATTATTTTCATTATTTTATATTTTACAGAATTCCCAGCAAACACAAGGCATTGACCCAATTTTGTGTTCAGCCATTGTCTCTGTTTGCAGTCCATTACTATCAATTTCTCGATTACATAATAATATGAATAAAGAGAGTCACATCATCTGTGGTGTTCCTTCTACGGGGGAGATTTCAACATTTCCAATAGTCAAAGACTATTTGGATTACCATATGTTTAGCTGGACGACTACTAATTATATTGCAAATTTTATAACCGAATACATCTCTCGCATCAGTGATGTTGGCAGTGATAGCCTTAAACGGCAATAGAGTGTTTTACAGTATGTCTCTTGCGTGGGATAAATGGAGTTACCCTCAGCTATTGTTACTCTGGGGACTATTCGACCCGAGGATAGTGAAACCGTGTTTTGAATAAAAAACGAGTCTCTCGAAGTATGGCCATGTTCTGGGGGTAAACCCCCTAGACATGCCCAGAACCTCTTATCTGGCGAGTGAAGGAAAACACGCTCAACGGCCCACCATGCCCTACCACCACATCCTCACGTCATCATCTGTACATCATTCATATCATCAATGGACTGCCCTATTTTTATCGTACTACATTGTCATTTGAATTACCATTAGTGCCGAAAAGTGACCTAAAGTAAAAAGTAACAATTTACTACTATTAGTATATAACCGAATGCATTTATTTTTGAAATCGTATTTGATTGTGTCTCTTGAATGGAGGCTCCAATACAACTTTGTTCTGATTGTTTACTTAGTTAAGTAAACTTCTTGTTCAGTATATTTCCCATATCCTGCCATATACCTTTATTTTAGATGCATTTTACTTAGATAGGAGTTGTTGGAAAGACAGGAAGTGGTAAGAGCTCATTGGTACGGTGTCTGTACAGACTGACAGAATATGACGGAACTATACTGATTGATGGAGTAGACATTAAATCTGTCAGCCTGCATCATTTGAGGTCCAGTATATCAGCAATAGCACAGGTCTGTCAACTTTTATTCCGCAGATTAATAACTTATATAGCGCGAGTATCTCTAATAATATTGAGACTATATGGCGCTTATCACTTCATCACATAAGTTAATATGAGATATGTCTATTTTTCATCAGTAGCAATATTTTTGGAATTTGTTTTAGCTTTTCCAGCTTCAAATGAATGTAAAATGAATAATACAGCCGGACAAGGTTAAATAACGATGCAATATCCACATCACCTTTTTTTATCCCAATCGTCAAGAACCAGGTCATTTTACACTTGAATGATAGATGGGTAGCAGTGGAAATATGTCATGGAAAGCCAAAAGCAGGAGCTGTCTTTTGTCTTCTACAAAGCATATTTGTCCAAAATCTGATCAGTTTCAGGTAGACTTCCGTTTGGCCATATTTTGTACAATCAGGTGGATTACAACTGCAACCATTTTGCAAGCAAATTTTTGAGCCAAATGCAACCCTACATATAATACACCTGTGATAAAAAAGGTAGAAATAGCATGAAGTTTACATGATCATACAAAAACTGAATTTTAAAAATAAAGTTATTTTTGAAGGAACCTGTTCTTTTTGATGGCAGTCTTCGCTCAAATATGGACCCACTTGGCTGCTATCAAGATAAAGAGATTCTGGAATCATTGAAAAAGGTATTAAAATATTGAATTATTGACCAAAAACGACAATATATATCTAGATATTTGGCTTTGAAGGCTCCCCATTGAAACCATATTGAAACTTTACCAATGGGTGAATGATAATTTACGCTTCTTTATAAGCTGATACTGAGAGCGGCAGATCTACGTGAGAGGCTGTAATGCTGACCACTAGGCTACACTAGGCACCTTCCCTGGTGTTTATATAGACATATTTATATAGAGAGGATAACCCAAAAGTGCATTAAACCCTATCAAGCCTGACTTTACATCGTCATCTTCATTCACTACAAGCCGCGAATCGCTGTCTCAATTTTCGACTTGTGGTGGATGAAAATGACTTGAAGTGGGAGGCTAATGAAGAAAATATATCTTTATTATTGAAACACTTCATCAAAAATGTCGTTCCAAATGCCCTAGATGAAGGGAATTAAGTCATTCTTCAGAGACGGGCTTAAAAGTTTAAGCATAAGACATTGAGATTACACCACACTGGGTGGTTACTTCTCGATCCAAAGGTAACTAGAAGTGTCCTCTGCTTCAAGGTGAAAAATTCCGGGAACTCAAACTTTGCAAATATATTTGTAGGATGAGCTATATCGTCTGAACAGTGTGATGATTAAAATCGTCATACATTCAATTGTTGTGGAAAAGAGGATCATGGAGTCAAAGACTGTAATAATATGAATCATAATTCTTTGAATATTTTTTTTCTTTATAAATATTTAAATATTAAGAACCAATGCAACAATGACAACACAAATCTTCACAACATCATAGTTGCTGAGGTATATAATGTAGAACACTGCGATTTCTGTTCATTTTTACTTTTTTCTAAACACCAATTAAAGGCTCCAATAAGCTGTCAAGCGGCATTAACAGGTTTTGAGGTGCTGATGTTGGAAAGATTATTGTCTAAACAAATCTTAGCTTTACGACCATTATAAAGCACTTTTCATAAAAGCAAATACATATTTATAGCTGTTAGTGAAACAGATTTGACTATAAAAACTGTGAAGTGCGTTTACCTTTTAATAGTACTAAATACACATAACATATGTGGCAAATCGTAGCGGTAAGTGTGCTTGACACGGTCTTACACATAATACAATCACAAATCATAAATTGTAAGCACCCTTGGCATGTTTTACAAATATTAACAGTATTAATTTTAAATGCGCAAAAATGCGCAATAAATGCGATAACTAGCAGCTAAGTCACTGTTTCACAGATATCTATCTATTCGATATCCATTTCTGGCAAAATTCGTATAAAACATTTTAAGCTCTATTGTCAATTAATGTCATAGTTTTCTATTCATGTAAATAAATAATAAATATATATTAAAATAAATAATAATGTCATTTACCATAATTTTTAAGTGGGATATTGTGATATTCAACTTAAATTATATTTGCAAAGACTAGTTAACACACTTGACAAATGTCATTGTGATTGTTAAAATTACCTTTCCAATATCATTGTTACACAAACTTATTTTACTATAAAGCTCTTAGTCGGAAGAAAAGATTGCACTTAAACTTTGAAGTCGTTTTTTTCAAAACCATAAAACATGCACTTAAAAGTTTATTGCACGGAGCCATTCAATTTCTTTTTCCTTACCACAGTGCTACCTGTCAGACAAGATGAATCAGATTGAGGGACGGCTAGATGGCCTGGTCGGGTCTGGTGGTTGTAAACTCAGCGTGGGAGAGAGACAACTATTATGTCTAGCACGAGTGATGCTCAACAAAACAAGAATTGTCATCCTGGACGAGGCTACAGCCAGTGTTGATCAACAGTAAGTGTCGATGAATCAGACGGCAAACAACTGACATTACTGAAGTTATTATAACTTACTAAACAATCCATAAGGTCACTGACACTGACAGTTTTAGCCTCAGATTGCACCCATAACGTGTATAACTTCCTTTGGACGATTATGCATTGGCCGCGACCAATCAGGTCTAAACTAGGTCTAATTTATTTCTATTAGAATAACAACAAAAACAACAATAACTAATTTGATAATTTGCAATGGGCCCTCTTTATACATATGCAAAAGAACAGTGATTAAAATATTCACACAAAATAATAGTAAAGTATAATACAGGATATAATACAAAATATAATACACGATTAAAACTGTATACATCAATGCTACTGCAAAACACCACCACTATTTAAAAATATGTACATGTAATGTATGTAATTTATTATTCAGTTATTGTTATACATGGTACATAATAATTATAGACTAGAAAAGGAGTTCCCGAACTCCGAGGCCCGGCTTTAGGCTGTATGTGTGCTATATATGACAACAATTCGGCCTATATCTTTTGTAAAGATAACTGTATTGGTCTTCCTTGTGGGCAAGAATCCTAAATGTCCAGGATACGGTTAAGTAAAGTACAAAGGAGAGAAGTTTAAATATATATCTTCAACGTTTATTCATTCCACCACCATCGCCGGTTCTGGCCAACATTAATTCAATACTTGCCAGTAAATCGTGCTGCGCGTGTCTCTACGATACACACGATATAGGACTACCCACCCAATTTATGTTCAATGGTGGGCCAGAGTCGCAACACTCCAACACTGACCGAACGCATGATTCTTCTACACGAGCGTTTACAGCAATCACTGGACGGCTAACCAATGTTGCTTCAATGTTGATCCAACGTTTCTAATAGCAACCCAGCATTCTGTATACATAGGTTACTTTGCGGCAATTGCTATAGGGGTGACAATTTCATCCCCCGTGGTCAGAAAGGCCACTACCCAGACACATTGGCCTAATTGTGAAATAATGTTGGGCCAACATTTGCGACGCTGGGCCAACATTATTCCAACCAAAACCCTTTAACCTTTTATTATAGACTTAACCACAAATATAATCGTGAATATTATTATTTCTGAACTCTTGTTAAAGACAAAAATACTTAACCCCAAACGTTAAATTCGACATGTTCATACGGACTGGTGTACAGAAATGTCAACCGTTTCCCACACACAGCACCCCTCTTTCCCCTAAATGGGACACGAACTCAGGCAAAATAAACTTCAAGAATCATCCAACTGAAAAATGCCATGCCTGGACGGTCTTGTGGAAATATTTTTCATGCACCAAACCAGAGATAAAATAACCACATAACTTATTATACAATGTTTCATTTTAGTAAAGAACGATAGAGCATAGCGTACAACACAAAACAAAATAGCGTATAATGATTAGTGGACTTTTAGCATGCGAGACTCGGAGGAGGTCAATCTGGTTCAAACGTATCCGCGAAAGCCGCCGTCCAAGAGTCGAACCAGATAAACAACGCTCCACACAAAATGTAATGTTTACCATTACCATGATTACCATTACAAATCTGCCATGTATATCTCCTGGCTGTCACAAAGTGGAAGAGATCAATCTGGTTCGAGCTAATCAGAGAAAGCCGTCGTCCAAGATTCGAACCAGAAAGACAGTGTTCCACGCATAATGTTTAGTGATGAACGTTGTAATATGGTTTTTGAAAAATTTCATGAAGTATTAATCGCGCAGATTTTTTTTGAAGACGATAACGGATTTTTCCTATTTTATTACGAATAGCTTTAATTATGTTCATCCCAACTCATAACATCATCGAAGTGTACTCCAAGTATTTTTTTGTTGACAAATTTGAAATAATAGTTTCATCGATATCGACATTGAGAGATAAACAGATAAAGGTTGTTTTTTGCTGGGCATGATCAATGTGTTACACTTTGGCAGGCTGCGAATTTAGGGCACCAGTCAGATGCGGAGTACACAGAATTGGAGAGTGTAGTTTCGATGTCTAAAATATGTTTGCCTGACACTGATATGATAGCGTCATCTGCATATAACATTGTGTTGATTTGCTTGATTAATAGTGGCATATCATTTATATAAATTAAAAAATGAGGACCTACAATCAAGCCTTGAGGTACCCCGGAGTTGATTGTCTGTGGTTGTGATAGTGAGCTCTTCACAGATTCTCGTTGTGACCGGTTTTTAAGATATGATTGAAACCAACAGATTGTATCATCATTACAATGGTAAAGTTTCAACTGTTCCAATATCAATGTGTGGTTAACGAGAGCAAATGCTTTACTTAGATCTAACTGTAATAAACCGGAGAAGTTACAAGTTTGGATAGCTTTGTATATTTCCTCAGTGAGTGTAATTAGTGCAGTCTGACATGAATGATTTTTACGGAAACCAAACTGTGTATCAAAGCAGCTATCCCGGAGGAAGTCATATAAACATGTATACACGTGACGTGTTTTTCTAAACATTTTGAGAGAGCTGGCAAAACTGGAATGGATCTGTAGTTAGAATAGTCATCTGTCTTTCTCTTTTAAAAATAGGTCACCTCTGCCTCTTTCCATTTCTCGAAGCATCAACTTTCATCTGCATTTACTGTTTCGGATCGAGACTATAAGGAGAGAGCCACCTCTATCGCTCTCCACAAGGCCATAGCCTTAACAATTTCTGAAAAACCACAAGTTCTCCAATTTTTTGTAAAAATGTGTAGAGATGAACCCAACCCTTGATTCACCACTGAATAAAGCATTTTTTGTTTTCCACTACAACGTTGAATCATTTGAATATATATTGATACATTTTATATATATAATTATCGAAACTAGTCAAGCAGACATGGTCGTTTTATGACAAATCTTAAAGTAGAAAGTGCGTCTATCCTAATTTCTGAAAAACCACAAGTTCTCCGATTTTTTGTAAAAATGTGTAGAGATGAACCCAACCCTTGATTCACCACTGAATAAAGCATTTTTTGTTTTCCACTACAACGTTGAATTCGGACCTGGGTGAAGATCATGCTCAGTCTGTCGAAAAACGTTTATTCCTACAAAAATAATAAATCAACGGGCCAAACCTTAGTAAACAATTTATTGTGGATATATATTCATTAGAAGCTAATTCCAATAAATAATAAATTCTCTAATAGAACAAAGAAAAATGTGATAATTTCATTTTATATATAATAATTATATTCCTCAACAATGTATCTTAATTCTGACCTAATATCAGCCTATATAAATGCTACCTACTTTGGATCACCTTACTTCATTTTCGCCTACAGGACGGATTATCTGCTACAGAAGAGCGTGAGAGAGAACTTACACAACTGTACCGTGATAACTATCGCCCACAGATTAGACACCATCATTGATTGTGATCGAGTCATTGTAAGTCACCCAGTTATTTATTTACTCAAATTTATCTTTAGTTTACAATTTATTTGAATATATATTGATACATTTTATATATATAATTAACTAGTCAAGCAGACATGGTCGTTTTATGACAAAACTTAAAGTGAAATATAGCTAGAAAGTGCGTTTGATGATTGGTGATTTTTCTATACTAGTCATCCTCCTCCTCGACTCGGGGAGAGATTATACAGGAAGAGGTTGAAAAGCAAAACAATTTTGAAAAAGTTATATTTCAACACTTACGTGACGCTTCTGTAAGTGCCTAATATTATTATTAAATATGTATTATGATGATTATTTCCCCTGTTTTGTTTCTTATTCAGGTGATGGATAATGGAGGTGTTTTTGAATTTGACTCTCCCAGCGCTCTACTTGAAAATAAAGCAGGCCTTTTCTACAGTTATATTTATCAGAATGGAGCACCACACGGCGATTATTTACGAGGGCTGGCAGATAAATACTGTTCTCAACATAAACGATCTTGACCATTGCGTTGCTAGGCCAGTATATAAAATTAACCCTTGTGATGCTAGAGCCGCAAATATTCCCTGAGCTTCTAAGGTCGTATAATAAACAAATCATTCCAATTTGGAGATGTCCCTGTTCCTAAATTTGAATATTTTTTGACATATGAAGCTAGCAATTGTGTTAACAATAGTAGTAGAGGTGCTAAGGCGATGTAGTGTTCACATTGTGATAAAAGCACCAAATTTCACACACGGGTACATTTCGATGTCCTGAAGCATATACGAGGAACACCTCAATCGATTTTGATCCGTAAAATATCGTAATTTGCGTATTTCAAAATGGCCGCGAAATCAAACTGAATCTGGTTTGTTTACACTAAATCTCGATTTTTTCTCTGAATTTTGTGATTTAATTTCCTTTTATGTATTCTATAATTGTGTCTCAGTACCTCTGGATATATTTCTGATGCTTATTTAACCCGAAAACCGCCCAAATTAGCATAACGGAATTATCATATTCAAATGTTTCATTAAAGTTATAATTCTCATTATAACAGTTAATTTCACTGTACACACTACTTAATTGTAGCGTAAAAAATATGTAATTAATAAAATATCCGCCAATCGGGTAACAAAATTTAAAATGGCCGCCAACATTATCATATTCACAGATTTTGTTCACGCTATAATCTTCAGCTTATTGGACTGCATCTATCACTACATAATTTGAAGCTAAATATTTTGTAACTAATCAAACATCCGCGATATTTTCGTTATGCTTATGTAAATTGTTCTGCATTTTCTGATATAAACACATAAAGGTACATTTTTTTAAATACGATGCCCGCACAAACGGCTCGTGAACTGTGTGTAGGATTGCATTTACATCTACAATTAGAGTTGTTTTAAAAGAAATTTTAACGATATGATTAACGCAAATGTATTGAAATAAACTACGTTGGTAGCTTTTTACTTGAAATTGTTGGTGTAAATAACATTTTCCATCATCATCAGTTTCGTTAGTCAACATTAAAACAAATACGTAGGGCCTACATAGCACATAGTGTAGGTCTAGCTCATATATTCTAATTTATACGCGACATATTATATTATACCTTCTTGTCCAGCTGAGATGCGGATTCTGGGGATAATGAAGATTCTACGTTTGAAACTTAACATACTTATTACTAAAACATCTAAAATTCCAGTTATATCAGCCACTGGATTGGTAAAAAAGCCTCAGAGAGTCAGGGAGGGCCAATTTATTATAAACGTACATACATATACTTGAATCTTTTACTACTAGAAAACTTTTTAATCCACTGAACAGGGACAGCTGAAGGTCGATGTAGAATACATATAGGAGAGATAACATATCATATAGGAGATAACACACATCATTATGTATATCACAAGCTCATAGCAGGCATGTCTTTGTGAACATAACATAACTTCATGTACACGTGCATAGGTTGCTCTGACAGGAAGAGCAAGCAGAAAACCCGTATGCTTGTACACATGTATATTTTTCCTATATGCTAAGACTTCCGATGGCCATGCAGAGTCTCTATGTACATCTCAGTATCGTCTAACAAACTATGGAGGCTGGTGAAAATATCGAGAAAGCAGAAGCCGTGGACAGATACATGTACGTGTCAATGAGTTTAAAAAATGTCACGAGAGGAAAAAATAGTTACGTTGTGTTATCTTGTGTGCTGGCCGTGTTTCAAATACAAATCAGAAAAAAAACTACTTTTACAACACCATCAACAGGGTGTATTATGCACCAGTCCATGTGAAAATGTAAACACATTACACTCTTAATGTCGCTATGAAGATACTCGTGAATCATGCTTCAAATCTCTGACATGATGATGAAGTCGCTTTAGGCTTGTTTTTGCATTATTTGGGTGTGCTGAATTCGAGTATGTCGGTTAACATTCTATCTTTGGTGTCATTCACCGTCAAATAAACAAAAGAAGAAATGGCCGCCAAAACCACATCTGTTCTATATATTGTTAGATATTATTGCACGATTTCTGGTTTCTGTATGATTTTAAGTTGATAAATTTATGTCTCATGTTTTTTGATCAAAATGACCTATATTTGACCTTCAAGCTCAAAATGGTTACCGCCAACACACAAATAAAAACTATTTTTATGCACGTGAACTATAATATCATTTACTACATTTGTTTAATGGAAAACTAAACAATATATTACGTAATACGGCAGATTAGGTTGCAAGGCATCCGAAACTGTATTGAATCACATTATATTCTAACATGCTTTAATTTGCTTAGTATTTAATATGACGTCATTATTTTTAAAGTAAATATGTAAAATGGCGTCCATCTGGGATTTTACGATAAACTATAGATCAGATGATGAACATTAAACACCAGAAATTGTTTTTTAGTAATTTTGTTTCCTGTTCATATCAAGGTGAATTTCATTTAAATTTACTCGTCAGTAACTTTTATTACTGGTCCACTAAGTTAACAGAAATAAATCGTACTATCGACAACATTTTTAGCGGTATACTTATAGTAACAGTAAATATAAAAAAACGACGTACATCTTGTATTTAAAGGTCAAATAAAGGTTATTTCTTTCCAAAGACACTAGAAAAAATATATATAATAAACACCTTGCTAAAATCATCAATCGAGCTTTCTTGTGCGAAAAAAAAAAGAAAAGACGGATGTTTCTTTACATTTTGGCAGCCATTTTGTGTTTTGCTAATTTGAAGATGGGGGTTACCAAATATAGAATGTTAACAGACAGATTCGAATCCAGCACACACAAATTATGTAAACAAGTGGATAAAAAATTATACACAAAAATTCCGAGAAAAAAATCATGTTTCAGATTTCAGCCCATGCTGAATACAACTATTTTCACGTAAGGCTTCAATATGTTTTAATTAAAAAAATATAGGACATTTATAAATATAAATAACACTCATTTTTAGGAATACACACATCTGGGTTCAGAAAATATATGCCAGATATGGATATGTCCAATAATTACATTTTCGTTTTCTTTCACCATGTGGAATCGTTTGTTGTGTCGTTCTTTTTGATTTTTTTTAAATGAAAAGTCATGCTTGAGCGTATGTGGAGAGACAACTACTTACTCTACTGCAATGTGTGATATATCATAAGAACGGTAATTTAATTATCTATTATATGGTATATCGCAAGTTCAGAAGTTTGCGTAACCCTACCCCCTAATTTTAGACAGGTTTGGGGGTACCCCCCTGTAAGGTGTCAAAATATAAAGTTCATCCCTATTTTTTGCTGTTAACATATGATTTCATGTTTTAAACATATCGAGGTTTAAAAAAAGTTAGTGAGGGTAAGATGGGGGAGGGGGTGCATGTACGGTGGTTGTAGCCCATGGTCTAATTTGCATCGTATTTTTTAATCAATAAATAAAATAAAAATAGTAAGGTGGCGCTTATGGTTTTATGTCTTTATGTAGCATATCAAAATCCTGTGTCATGTTCATGTTGATTTTGATTGATTGTGATATCTCAAATCTATGGATCCCAACTGAACAAAGAAAGCTGTGTCCATTTTTTCCGTTTTTTATTGATGAAAAATGCAAGATGGCCGCCACCGAGAAGTAAAAATCGGGTTTCCGCTATATTATCACTAATAATGAACGTAAAAACGCAAAACTACACACTAATTTTTTATTAAAATAGGGCCTACCTATTTAAACTCGTGCAAAACTAGAGATCATTATTGCCTAATTAGCCTTTTTCCACTAAAACAATACAATTGCAATACCCCCACTGAGAATCGTGTATAACCAAGCTGAACTATTAGTTAAAACACACCACTACATAATTTTCGTTGTACGACCACTACATTCTAAGCCGGAAACGGAGAGTTATTGTTGACCAAGTACAGACAAGTATCATAGTAGGCCTATGGTGCTATAATCAACCAGGTGTGACCGAGCTGTTGATAATGAGGGATCCTCATTATGGTCGGATGTGTTTTAAGTCGGTTAAAACCTTCGGAGTTCTACATTCTTAGCTGTGACTAGGCCTCGACCTTTTTCACAGCTAAGAATATAGTGCTCCTCCGCCTTTATCCTATACAAAATGTTACAACTAGACAAAAAACCAGCAACTAAATCACAGTGTAGATGTGATAAGGCATTATAATGCTTGTATTGCAAATAATTAATACTAATAGTTCTATCATATAATGTTGTTTAGGAGGACATGCTGTAACGAGTAGAGCGACTTACAGTACATACTAATTTATATGTAAATATGCTGGTAACTGAACATTATTACTGATCTAATAGTGCCATTTAAAATTACATGACATGATTGTATACTAGTGAATTGCAATTTTTTTTACAAATGTGTCATATGGTTTGATGTGACAATTCTAATTCTAACTCCATCAACATCTTGGCCACTATCATCGTCTTTATCATCTTCATCATCACGGCTAACATCAGTGCCTGCACTGACAGTTCCAATGCACTGGCAGTGCCTGCATTGATATGGGAGCTCCATTGGCACTGCTGTTGAATGGGAGAACCAGGGTACGCCACTGGAAAGCCTCCCATAGATTATGGCCAGACACGTGGAGATCGCAGCTTCACTCGGATAATTGCTGTAGATTAAATTCTTCCGTACTATGCAGTACAGAAGGCAACAGACGGAACATATCTCTAATGACCATCCCCATGAGGTGGGGGTTAAACGTACTACTACTAGCAATGATCACACTCATCACAGTACCCCTAAATTGGAGCAACTGTTTAAAACAAAAAATGACTTTATGACTTTATGTCACCATAGCAAGTGAAGTTTATCTGGATAAAAATTGTCACTTTTTTGTGAAATCATACACATATTTACCATTTACCTGTTTATTCACCGTTTGTAGTCAGATCTATGGGGAAGAGTCAAAAGGAGATAAGTCCATTTGACCCACCTCCCTTGCTGGATTGTTAATATAGCTGCTGGCTTCCAAAACAATGCGAAAGACCTTCTGTTGCAATATTTCATGTGTCACTGCTTGCCTTCTTCATGTCAAAACTTTCTGCGTGTGCACTTGAACACTGCCTGGCAAGCCATTCTATCACCACTAACAGATCACCAACCCCTAACATTCGGCAACCCCATCAACCCCATATAACATCATTTTCACATACACCTAATCTCCTAGTAGTCGGTCCCATTTTTGCTCTCTTTTGTCATCTGTCTATTGACGTAACCATGGTGACGAATTCGAGCTGAAGGTCAGTGGTATTGACCTAAATGTCGTGCGTGACAGTAAAAATAGATCCGTCCAGCGTAGTAATCTGCGGGATTAATACGCCCACACACGGTAAATAGCCTGGACGCTGACCAGGATTCAGGTTAACACTCGTCCTGTCGAGAGGGGTTGAATGCCTATGGTCAACACACACAATGCCCTAATGCTATTTGAATGCTGACTGAATGTGAGAGAAAAAACCTAAAGGAAATGAATGGGGTTTTAGGCCACCTTTTGTCACATGTAGGCTAAACCGGTGCCAGGATAATCTCCTGCCTGCCTGCCTGCCTGCCTGCCTGCCTGCCTGCCTGCCTGCCTGCTTGCCTGCCTGCCTGCTTGCTTGCTTGCTTGCTTGCTTGCTTGCTTGCTTGCTTGCTTGCTTGCTTGCTTGCTTGCTTGCTTGCTTGCTTGCTTGCTTGCTTTATTCATTTATAAATAATGTATTTTTTTTATCTAATTACTAAAGAAATTTAATTGAGTAATATATAAGCTTACAGCAGTTTCATGGTTAATTGTGTGAGCAGTATAGATCCTCTTAATAATTGTTATTTGTCGTGTCATAAGTCCCCCCCCCCCCTCCTCTCATAACCCTCATCATAATAATAACACTTATGTTTACATGCCTCCCAGCAAACACATATGAGAGCCAATGTTGGGTAATGGTGGGCCGATGTCGCGGACGGTAGATCAACATTACGTAATTGAGTTCTTTCTTCGACTTAAAATATACAACATAGGTTCATGAGTTCCAAGATTTTTTATAGAAAAACGGAATTTTATTGTTAGCATGGTAGATCACGAAACATTAGCCATGCAATTCCATGGTTAATCTCGTATATTATGCCCGATCTGGCGAGTATTAAAAATAACAGTAGATTCGTAGATCCGAATCCACTGTGTTAACAATAAATGTCTGCACCCTCTGGAGATACTCTCAACATGATGTCATGCGTGATATTCTTTCTAACATGGTGTCCTGCTTTCTAATGAGCCGTCATCAAACGCATATGCCGAACAGTAATTCAAAGTATTCAGTGTTTTATTCCCTAGTAACCATGACCACTGTGGATTTCGCGGCACATGATTCTCATTGTATGTCACTATTGATCATGCTTTTGCTTTTGTCAATGGTTTAACTGCATAAATTTTACCCAATCTAAATCAATGGCCAAACTGAAACGTTTAACGTTACGCTTGGTAAAAATATCCGTAGGTTTTAATTTCCTTTGGGAGCTTGGATCAGCAGATAGTCATCAGCTTGTGATGTTGTGTAAATAGTGGGTAATGTGCAGCCATTATGTTTTTCACAATGCGCGCTCAGTGGTGTCGTTGAATTATACAGTGCCAGAGGTCTAGTGAGGTCTGGTTTGTCACGACATGTCCTGTAGCCCTACATTCCCCATATACAGGTGTAACCAGGTAACATGGCCCCAGTAAATACGAGTCTTTCAGCCTATGTTGTGTATATGAAGTATAAACTTCTAGTGTACTACACTTGTCAGCAACGGCATCACCCGATTGTCAATGACCGAAATCATCAGAAAGCTAATGCAATCTCCGTTTCAAGGATCCGTAGGCATTTGAAAAGTATTGTATTAAACCACAAAAATGCACAATTCCTAATACCCCCCCCCCCATTCAGCCAATCGATACCAAATTATTAGGGAAGTCAAAGTTTTCCAAGGTACAGTCAGTCACACGTCGGGCCTTATATGTTTTCTGAACAATCCGAGATCGAATGACAAAAAATATTCATCTAATATATTCCATAGTCAATGTTTCAATGGGAGCAATTTGAAAAATATTTCCTAATTGGAAATTATTCGCGCAATTAGGTCATCAACCCAAAATTTTTTGAACCAGAAATGTCTGCCATATCTCTTCAGGAGTTTGGTGACAGACGGTAGTTTTCGATAGCACACTCTTACATTTATTGTGATGTGTATTTTTTTCTAAAAAAACGAGTCTAAAATAACAAAATAGTCATTTCGTCAATCTAGGTTGAATCCCTCGTGTTCACTGGGGCCCCGTTGTACCTGTATATGGGGAGTGCAGGGCTACACAACAATGGTAAATAATTGAAAGCGAATCAAGATTTCTTCTTTCACAGAAAATAAGGGGTGGTTTAATTTTGGTTTAATGCTGGGCCAGTGCAGTAGACGCTGGCCCATCTAGTCCAGGAGATAAGTCAAATTTATTTGTGTAGAAGTGCCAAAAGGTTCAAAGGCTGTTCCTGATGTAAAAACATGTGCTGAATCCGAAATCCATTTCTTACAACATCCTACACAGCGGGTTTTTTCGGCGAATCAGTTTAAAGTGAGGTACCCTCGGATTAAAAAAATAACTTTCGCGTGAGTTTCAACCTGACCGATCTTACATTTTCTGTGATAACTACAATAATTTAGACTCTATTTTCTTCAATTAAACACACAAATAATTAGAATTGATAGCTAGATCAGGCGCGGTCCCAGGAATTTGAAAAGGGGGGTCCAGGTTAAAAAGAAGAGTAACAGAATAGTAACAGATTCATGATTTTGGTGTCTACTCTAGGGTTTTCAGGGACATGTATGCCCGACCTAGTCATGAGACCACAAAATACTTTGGACATAGCATTGTGGGTGAAACATCCAAGATGGTTGCCATTTGGCCAAGTTCAAACATTAAATTGATATAACTTTCCACAGAATAGTTGCAGGTGCATCATTTTGGTGTCTATTATAGGGTTTTGAGATGTGCCCGACCTGATGGCGTTGTCAGAAATGACATTCTATTGTGGGTAAAGCCAAGACTTTTGACATTTCTACACAAATAAATTCGCATTTATCCCCTGGACCAATCATTAATCTAGCATTTTATTAATATCTGCTATTTCCTGAGCCAACATTATTCTGTAAATCTGCCCAGGGAACACTAGACATTAATCAAATGTTGGTGCAATGTTGGGCCAACGTTTACTACTCTGGCCCAGCATTACACCGCCTTTTGATTAATGTTTCGAGTTTGTCGGGTACCCTTACTATCATGACGTCGGTCTGACTGCTCTAATTAGAGGCGTGATCACCGCTATTACCATTATCGATAATCTTCTGTATAATCCGTGAGGAATGACGTACATATGCAACAAGCCCACTGATTACTGGCCATAGATCGATTACACCTATTGTAAAAGTCTGTGTCCGGCGCTGACGTAATGCTGCCAATGTTGGGTCAAGGCTGGCCCAACGTATACAGCATTGGCACAACATTGAGCTAACATTGCTTCATGGTTACTGGGTAATAACCCTGTATGTCCCCTGTCACATAAAGCGATATATTACATTTTGGTAATTGACCAGGGTTTGGAAAGGGCTGGTTTTGACCTTCCGTTTTATACATTAAAAGGTAATATTTTCATTAAAAAAACCACATGATTTATGCACTTTCAGGTGGAATTGTATTGAAGAAATACCCTGCTAGCTCAAATGTTAATCTGACTGTTTTTATATAGTCGTGCAGAAAATGACCACACTGTAGCATGAGGTAATGAGGTAGCGTGCTAGACCTCAGGCAGCCAGGCTTCGTCTGGAGGGCAGTGTCATCTCATTAATCTCACCATCCTCAGGAGGTTCTCCTGGCCCAATTTAGCCTATAAGTGCACACAGGGAGCCTAAAAAAACCCATTCATTTCATTTTTTTCTCATTTTTCATAGCTTGTGAAAAGAAAAGATTAGGAAGGGGTTGCAGATAGTCAATCAGCCATGTTTATATAATTAGGAATTCTAATAGGAAAATGATTATATTAACTATAGGTACTATTTTTGTTTGAGCAACCTATATATTTCAAGTCCACCACATCACCGCCAGATTAATACGCCAGATTACCTATCTGACATTTTCCCCCTGGTTGTTGTGTTTCGCTTATGGGAACCACAACTGGAAACATTATTGTAAATAGTGCAAATGGAAATTATTCAATTACATTTCAAATGATCATAGCGGTGTTTGACGTTCAAAGGGTTGGGGCGCATTTGACAATAATAGTCGTGTTTGGCGATCAAAGGGGTAAGCTCTTTGAAACTACTTTGCAGGACAAAAACAAGGACTGAAATAGATTAAGTTTGCAAGTGCTTATTCTGCAGGTGCTTGTGTTGGTGTTTTTTTACAGGTGCTAATTCTTAAGGTGCTTATTGTTTATGTAGGTGTTTTTGTACAAGTGCTAAATATGTAGGGGCTTATTTTGTAGATGCTTATTGTGTAGGTAATAAATTGTACAATTCTACTTCTCAATCTTAATAATTCAATATAATCAGCCGCTGGTATTGCTATGCCTGATTCCTCTCATCATACCATATCATATCATATCATATCATAGGTGACATCGTAGGTATGCCAAGCCTCGATGGCCTGGTCAGGTGTTGTATAATATGCCTCATCATAGGTGTGCCAAACATCTATGGTCTGGTCTAGTGTGCTATAATATGACTGATTCCTCGCATATCATCATAGGTATGCCAAACCTCTATGGTCTGTGTAGTGTGCTATATTATGCCTGATTCCTCGCATCTCATCATAGGTATGCCAAGCCTCTATGATCTGGTTACATGTTTTTATTTGACAAATACTGCTGTGTCAACCTCCATTATAACGTGACGACTGTGATAATTATTCTGACTCCGAGATTCTTATTTGATCTATTTCCCTGAACTAACATTGAACAGGACACCAATCACCTCTGTGTATCTCCATCTAATAGCAGGGGAAGGCAATAGACTCTACACCTCTGCAGAGACAAAAGGCAGTAACTGCTCACTTGTAAAGTAAGCTGTTACTGCCTTTTGGCTTTGCATGGCAGTTTCGTCACCTAATCAATCATATATTTACCCCTCATTCAGACCCAGTGTTTATATTGCAGCCATAATGGTCGTTTACATCATGGTTCATGAGAGTTGTCCCAACATAACTCCGCATTATGAGACGTTGGTGTTACGTTGAGACAAAGTATTCTGGCGCTGCTCAGGATTTCACAGCTAGTGTTGTCGTTGAGTGCATCGAGTCCTCACGCAAAAGAGTCATTAACAGTCATAAGGTAATCAATTGCACTCTTTAGATCGTCTCACACTTATGACTTAATTGATTAGCTTTGTTTTGTTACATGAATGTAACTTATCCCTTAACTCAAGATCGTTTCAGACTTGAGACGTATTTGATTGGCTATTTTTTTACGTGAACTTAACTTAAGATTAAGATTGTCATAAGATTAAGATTGTCTTAAGATTGTCTTAATTGATTAGAGGAGTCTTTATGTAGCGTATAAATTAACTCTTTTGATCGTCTCAGACTAAGACTTAATTGATTAGCTAAGTCTTTATATGGATGTATATCTTATATTGCACCACTATACACGAAGTAAACACCATCTAGATCAATATACATAAGTATACATACTCTAAACCAATATACATGCATGAAGTATACATTATCTAGACCAATATACATGAAGTGGACATCTTCTAGACCAATATACATCATTAAAACACACCACTACATTATTTGCTTTGTCGGACCACTACATTCTAAGCCGGGAATGGATAGTTATTGTTTATCAAGTACAGACCAATTATCATGGCAGGCATATTGTGCTATAATCAGTCAGATGTGACCGAGTTGTTGATTTTGAGGAATCCTCATTATTGTCGGATGTGTTTTAAGTCAGTTAAGACCCCCGGAGCTCTACATTCTTAGCTGTGAAAAAGGCTTCGGCCTTTTTCACAGCTAATAATGTAGAGCTTCTCTGGCTTTATCCTATACAGCAAACATCTTCTAGACCAATATAGTATACACTATGTAGGCCAATGGTGTATATGGATTGCGTCATAGATGACAGAAAGCTGACCTCACGAACATACGTCATAAAGAACTAAAAATAGACAATGTCCAAGAGTCAGCTGCGGCACAATCAATCAAACGTTCAACCTGTTTCACATAACTATTGGGCCAGAGTCTCAGAATGTGGCCTAGCATTGAGACAACATTTGATTATTAGCTCACGCCCGTTAAGACATTGATTGCACGCTGTGTCAAGGCTTGTGTTATGAATGGCTATTGTAACAAATGAGAATCAATGATTTGGCTTGTTTATGTCCAGAAGAGGCCTTTATAAATGTCAACATTATCGTCGTCAGTACACGCTAGTCTAGGGGAGCTCCGGCCATCTTTGTATACATACAGGCTAAACTGAGATTCAAAATTCGAGCCCTGGTTTTCTAAGGCTGAGCACACTACCTCTCTGTCACAGAGACTCCCCACTATGCTGAGTGTTCATGAGTGGGCAGAAAAACTAAAATGTGCGAACACCAGACTTCACAAGCTCTGACGTGACAGGTATTTAGCGTAACCACTACACCAGGTCCCCGCCCGTTATTTATGACAATTATTGCTCTATCCCGACAAACACTACACATCCATCCAATGTTGGATCAATGTTGGGCCAACGTCGTAGACGGTGGGCCAACATTGGACTAAAATTGGATGGATGTGTCGTTTTTGCTGGGATAGCTCGACTTAAATCCCAAAACTATTGACTTTATATATCTAATCTCCACCATGAGAAATAGTGATTGACACGTTCAGTGCATCTATAGAACCAGGAAACACGAGACGTTGGCACAATGCTGTCTGAATGTTGCTCCATTGTCTACAACGTTAGTCCACACTTAAACCAGCATTTGGTCAAATTATCTGTATTTCCATTGATATTTACAAGGCTTCCACAGGTTGAATGCTGTGAATCACTGGCTTCAGGATTAAGAGCCGGGATCACACGAGTGTAAAATAATTTCTTGTTTCACACCCTAAAATCATTTTGGTTTAATCATGGGCCAGCGCTGTAGACGGTGGCCCAGCAGTAACCCAGTATTGTATCAATATCTGCTGTTCACTGAGCCGACATTATTATAAATGCAAATCTGCCCGGCGAACAAGAAAAATTGCCCAAATTTCTGTGTAATGTTGCTCTTGCACCGACATTTGCTCAATGTCCCGAGTTCGCCGCCGGGTACCCTTACTATCATGACGTCAGTCTGACTGCTTTAATTAGAGGCGTGATCACCGCTATTACCATTATCGATAATCTTCTGTATAATCCGTGAGGAATGACGTACAGATGCAACAAGCCGGCTGATTACAGGCCATAGATCGATTCGAGATATATCCGGTAAAAGTCCGGCGCTGACGTAATGATGTCAATGTTGGCCCAATGTTGGCTCAACGTCGACAGCATTGGCACAACATTGAGCTAACATTGCTTTATGGTTACTGGGTAATAACCCTTTATGTCCCCTGTCATATAAAGCGATACATTACGTATTAGTAGTTGATCAGGATGTGGATCAATGTACCTAAATGGCTGGTTTTGATGGTATCTGGACAACTCGTACCACGGACATCTCGTAAGCAGACAACTCGTACCGTGATACGAGAGGTCTCGAGTGGGCTAGACGGCTCGTACCACTAGAAAATACCACTCGTACCATTCATCCCGTCAAGAGTAAGGCCAAAAGTAAGGCAAGGACACACTGTATCCTCGGTCATAGCAAGGAATATTGGTCATAGTTAGACGTCCGCATGCTCAATCATCAGATTTTGATCTTATAATAGTAAATGTTTTTTTAAAAAGTAGTCCACGAATATCGGTTCTAGATCAGAACAAATCAACTCCCACACAAGTAATCCAAGTTGACGGGCTCTCACACATAGCCGAGTTGGGAGCCGAGCAAGACTGAGCTAAATTTTTGCCGAGTGAACCACGATCTGGCCCAAAAAGAAGATGTCTAAGAGTGATGTACGAGTTGTACGAGTTAATCACGATTGACCTGCGAGTTATATACTAGCTGAATGTAGGTGTTTCAAGAGTCGTCCAATAGTGATCTAAGAACTCTAAGAGAACAAATTAAGAGAAAACGCTTATGGACAAGACGTTGGATGCTTCGTCGCCCATTATATGGGCGATATGAATGTCTGGTAAAGGAACTAGCCAAAGAAGATGAATTGAGCTACAAGGTGTTCCAGAGGATAGACCCCTTTTTTCCAAGACATCCAGGGCCGCATTTAGCACAATATATTGCGAGTGACGTCAGCTCCTCATATGCAAATTAGCTCTCATGTTGATCGTATTTTACTCTTACCAAACGTACAAGGCTCTTACAGCTCGTACGCTTCTCGTACAGCGCTCGTACATCTCGCAGGTCACTCTTGCACATCAGTCAATGTGGGCTAAGCTCGTGGTCCAGCTCGGCTATGTGTGAGAGCCCCTTAACGCTCCGTAAAATGCCTGAGCCGTTTTGACTCACTATTGTTAAACAAAATTATTTTACATTTTCATATATAACACACACTAAATAAATAGAAAAAATTTGACTGATTGCAATATGTATCTTGTACAGCACACTATGCACGTATCATTGTTCACATTGTCAGCCTGCGCATGAACATGTTGTAAGAGCATTTACATATACGCCTAGACTATCTTGACCAATTAGACAATAAAGCGTTTTTAAACACAAGTCTCTAAAAATACACTTTATTCACCTGGCTTTAAAAAGAGGGTAATAATACAGATGATTTATTTTTGTTTTGTACCCGACTGATAAACATTTGATCAATATATTATAAGGCAGGGATCACGTATTTAAATGGATATTGAGCAAAAAAGTACGATATTTATCAGTTCATACAATATAATAAATGATAAGGAGTAATGTAGAATGTGTTTAACACCAGATGTTTTATTATAAAAGTTGGATTAGCTGATAGTGACAAAGGGAAGTTTAATTTGTTTATCACCAGTGTACAACCCCAGTGGCAGGATCTAAACAGCGGGGTGCTATCAGCTATCAAGAGGATCCCGTAGCGCACCCTTTGAGTGGTAGGGTACGTAAGCGTAAAGAATGAAATTTCAGTACATTTAATGTTGCAGTAGATTTATTGTAACTTTATAACCAGTTGTGTGTCCAGGACAGGTCTTTTCACATTTTAGTATTTTTAAACTATCTTTTAGGAATTTTTGAATTCTCTGAAATTTTTGCTCAGCCTGCGGCCTCATCTCGTCTGTTTTCCAACCCTGGCTATAGCACTTCAGGATAATAAGGGCGTAAAACGTTATGACGATGCATAATTTTCTTGGGTCATCTTTGGGAAATGTCGGAAAACAATGCCAACATATGACAAATTAATACGCCACGTAATACTATGTATCCGTATGAAACAGCAATTAATTAGAAGTACAATTCTCAGCCGTAAACGAATCAAGGAAGCAAAACCATATCCAAAATTTCAGTCAGAAAAAAAGAACAAAAAAACACTATGAGAAGTTTTGTGCCATAATATAGGCACACTATTATACAAAAATATTAACACCTAGATGGGAGGTCAGACGCACTGATATTAGTTGTTGAATGCAAGTGGGTAGTTCAAGACAGCAACCCGCCGTCTGCTGTAGTCACGTCACATAGAAAATTCACGTAACACCTCTAACGAGATGTTAACGGGATAAGAGATACATATACCCACACGAGAATACAAACTATATTATACCTCTCTCACTGGTGATATACAGGCATATTAATTTATACACAGATCAGTGAAGTATACTAATAATGAACCATTTGATATCTGTGTTCCCATGAAATGGTGTTCAATAGCTTGCATGCAGATACGAGCCATATAATTTCCATTAAACGGTGCTTAGGCCTCCTGCTAGGTGAATTAGAATGGATATCAATAAAACCCATCGCGTTAAACGCTGAACTAGGCCCCCTATTATTGATATTTATAAAATACAATTGAATAATTTATCTGTAAAATTATATAAAGGTAGAATTATAATTTTTACTAGTATTCATGATATTCCCATTGTTATTTATTTCTAAGAGATACCAGTTTTCTGCTGGAATTTCCGGGATTTCAGATTTTTTTAAAATACCGGATTAAAAAAAGTAAATCCGGATGATTTTTTTCATGACCCACTGGCATTTCTGTAATTAGTCCAAACTATATGCTCGTCGCGAAATCTGTGCTGTACTTGTGCCAGATTATGAAACGTAAAATGTGCAAATGTTGAGACCTAGAATACAAGATGAAAACATGCTTAAAATGTATATTTAAAAAATACAGATATTTAAAATGAATTACCAATCTGAGACATATCTAGCACAATAATACATAATTCAGTTTAGCAGCAGATTTAGTAACAGAGAAACATACATCAAGTATGTAAACTCTCTAGTGAGAAAGATTCGTTAGATATGATAAGCTTAGACCTAATGACTGCTACTAAATGTGGTACGAGTTGTCCCGTAGTGTGGTACGAGTTGTCTGCTTATACCATCAGACATGGTACGAGTTGTCTTACGAGATGTCCGTGTCCGTGCTCAAGTGGAATTGTATTGACGAAATACCCGGGTAGCTCAAATGTTAATCTGACTGCTTTTTATATAGTCGTGCATAAAATGACCACACTGCCCATGTCAGAGAATCATTGTCTCTTGTACGGTAGCCTTCTTAGCAGCTCAACCAGCTACATGTGGACAAGTAGGAGAAAATATTATGTATAGGATAAAGCCCGAGGAGCTCTACATTCTTAGCTGTGGAAAAGGCCGAGGCCGAAATGACGATCCCTCATAATCAACAGCTCGGTCACACCTGACTGATTATAAATAACACAACGATAATTACCATGATAATTGGTCGGTACTAGGTCAACTATAACTCTCCATTCCCGGCTTGGAATGTAGTGTTCGGACAAAAAAAATAATGTAGTGGTGTGTTTTAATACCAGAGAGTGTTAATTTATACATAATATTATCTTCATTATCTTAACCCTATAGTCGTTTTTAATCTGTTTTTATTATCATGATTAACAGGTTATTCAGGAATAAATGTGCGTCGGAGAAAGCAGGTTCGAACCGCACTCAGGCAGCCAGGCTTCGAATTTTGAAAGCTACGTCTAGAGGGCAGTGTTATCTTATTCATCTCACCATCCTCAGGAGGTTCTACTGGCCCAATTTAGCCTAAAAGTGCACACAGGGAGCCTAAAAAACCCATTCATTCATTTCATTTTTTTCTCATTTTTCATAGCTTGTGAGAAGGAAAGATTAGCATGGAGTTGAAGATAGTTAATCAGCCATGTTTATATAACTAGGAATTCTAATAGAAAAATGAATATATTAACCTTAGGAACTATTTTTGTTTGAACAACCTATATATTTCAAATCCGCCAAATTCCCGCCAAATCACCGCCAGATTAATACGCCAGATTACCTATCTGACATTTTCACCCTGGTTATTGTGCTTCGCTTATAGGACCCCCAACTGGAAACATTACTGTAAATTATTCAATAACATTTCAAATGAGAATAGCGGTGTTTGACGTTCAAAGGGTTGGGGCGCATTTGACAATAATAGTAGTGTTTGGCGATCAAAGGGGTAAGCTCTTTGAAACTACTTTGCACGACAAAAACAAGGACTGAAATTGATTAAGTACGCAATTGCTTATTCTGCAGGTGCTTGTGTTGTTTTTTTACAGGTGCTAATTCTTAAGGTGCGTATAATTTATATAGGTGTTTTTGTACAAGTGCTAAATATGTAGGTGCTTATTATGTAGGTGCTTATTGTGTAGGTAATTAATTGTACAATTCTACTTCTCAATTTTAATAATTCAATATAATCAGCCGCTGGTATTGCTATGCCTGATTCCTCTCATCATACCATATCATATCATATCATATCATAGGTGACATCGTAGGTATGCCAAGCCTCGATGTCCTGGTCAGGTGTTGTATAGTATGTCTCATCATAGGTATGCCAAACATCTATGGTCTGGTCTAGTGTGCTATTATATGACTGATTATTCGCATCTCATCATAGGTATGCCAAACATCTATGGTCTGGTCTAGTGTGCTATTATATGACTGATTATTCGCATCTCATCATAGGTATGCCAAACCTCTATGGTCTGTGTAGTGTGTTATAATATGACTGATTCCTCGCATATCATCATAGGTATGTCAAACCTCTATGATATGGTCTAGTATGCTATAATATGACTGATTCTTCGCATCGTCTCATAATGCGGAGTTATGTTGGGACAACTGTCATGAACCATGCAGGATGTACACGACCATTATGGCTGCAATATAAACACTGGGTCTGAATGAGGGGTAAATATATGATTGATTAAGTGACGAAACTGCCATGTAAAGTCAAAAGGCAGTAACTGCGTACTTTACAAGTAAGCAGCTACTACCTTTTGTCTTTTGCAAAGGAGAAGGTGTAATTGACTCAGGGATAGAGTCTATTGACCATGTCTGTATGTAGGTATGTAGCTAAGAGTGATGTACGAGTTGTACGAGTTAATCACGATTGACCTGCGAGTTATATAAGAGCTGAATGTAGGTGTTTCAAGAGTCGTCCAATAGTGCTCTAAGAGCTCTAAGAGAAAAAATGAAGAGAAAACGCTTATGGACAAGACGTTGGCTGCTTCGTCGCCCATTATATGGGCAATATGAATGTCTGGTGAAGGAACTAGCCAAAGAAGATGAATTGAGCTACAAGGTGTTCCAGAGGATAGACCCCTTTTTTCCAAGACATTCTGGGCCGCATTGAGCACAATATATTGCGAGTGACGTCAGCTCCTCATATGCAAATTAGCTCTCATGTTGATCGTATTTCACTCTTACCAAACGTACAAGGCTCTTACAGCTCGTACGCTTCTTGTACAGCGCTCGTACATCTCGCAGGTCACTCTTGCACATCAGTCGATGTGGGCCATATCCCTCGTAGGTCACTCGTAGTATGATCCTACATTACTCGTGCACATCTTACAGCTCTTACAGCCCTCGTACTTACATTTTATTCAAGAGCAAAACAGGAGGGATCTAAAAGTGAGCTAAGAGCTTTAAGAGCGATCTACTTGTGCTCTACAATCTATACGAGTGCATTACGAGTGGAATGAAATAAAAGAGCTCGTGGACAATTTTTAAACATGTTCAAAAATAAACTTCCAATTTCCGAGCGTGTCAATTATCTCTAAGAGCAAAGAACGAGTTCTAAGACTAAGAGCAAAGAAGCTGTAAGAGTTGTTTACGAGTAATAAGCACGCGTTCAGCTTGGCTAAGCTCGTGGTCCAGCTCGGCTATGTGTAAGAGCCCCTTAACTCTCCGTAAAATGCCTGAGCCGTTTTGACTCACTATTGTTAAACAAAATTATTTTACATTTTAATATGTAACACACACTAAATAAATAGTATATTTTTGGACTGATTGTAATATGTATCTTGTACAGCACACTATGTACGCATCATTGTTTACATTATCAGCCTGCGCATGAACATGTTGTAAGAGCATTTACATATAGGCCTATCCTATCTTGACCAATTAGACAATAAAGCGTTTCTAAACACAAGTCTCTAAAAATACATTTTATTCACCTGGCTTTAAAAAGAGGGTAATAATACAGATAGTTTATTTTTGTTTTGTACCCCACTGAAAAACATTTGATCAATATATTATAAGGCAGGGATCACGTATTTAAATGGACATTAAGCAAAAAGTACAATATTTATCAGTTCATACAATATAATAAATAATAAGGAATAATGTAGAATGTGTTTAACACCAGATGTTTTATTATAAAAGTTGGATTAGCTGATAGTGACAAAGGGAAGTTTAATTTGTTTATTACCCGTGTACAACCCCAGTGGCAGGATCTAAACAGCGGGGTGCTATCAGCTATCAAGAGGATCCCGTAGCGCACCCTTTGAGTGGTAGGGTACGTAAGCGTAAAGAATGAAATTTCAGTACATTTAATGTTGCAGTAGATTTATTGTAACTTTATAACCAGTTGTGTGTCCAGGACAGGTCTTTTCACATTTTAGTATTTTTAAACTATCTTTTAGGAATTTTTGAATTCTCTGAAATTTTTGCTCAGCCTGTGGCCTCATCTCGTCTGTTTTCCAACCCTGGCTATAGCACTTCAGGATAATAAGGGCGTAAAACGTTATGACGATGCATAATTTTCTTGGGTCATCTTTGGGAAATGTCGGAAAACAATGCCAAAATATGACAAATCAATACGCCACGTAATACTATGTATCCGTAGGAAACAACAATTAATTAGAAGTACAATTCTCAGCCGCAAACAAATCAAGGAAGCAAAACCATATCCAAAATTTCAGTCAGAAAAAAGAACCAAAAAACACTATAAGAAGTATTGGGCCATAATATAGGCACAACATTATACAAAAATATTAACACCTAGATGGGAGGTCAGACGCACTGATATTAGTTGTTGAATGCAAGTGGGTAGTTCAAGACAGCAACCCGCCGTCTGCCGTAGTTACGTCACATAGAAAATCCACGTAACACCTCTAGCGAGATGTTAACGGAATAAGAAATAAATATACCCACACGAGAATACCAACTATATTATACCTCTCTCACTGGTGATATACAGGCATATTAATTTATACACAGATCAGTGAAGGATACTAATAATGAACCATTTGATATCTTTGTTCCCATGAAATGGTGTTCAATAGCTTGCATGCAGATACGAGCCATGTAATATCCATTAAACGGTACTTCTGCTAGGTGCATTAGAATGGATATCAATAAACTATCAATGAACTAGGCCCCCTATTATTGATATTTATAAAATACAATTGAATAATTAATCTGTAAAATTATATAAAGGTAGAATTATAATTTTTACTAGTATTCATGATATTCACATTGTTATTTATTTTTAGGAGATACCAGTTTTCTGCTGGAATTTCCGGGATTTCAGATTTTTTTATAATACCGGATTAAAAAAAGTAAATCCGGATGATTTTTTTCATGACCCACTGGCATTTCTGTGCTTAGTCCAAACTATATGCTCGTCGCGAAATCTGTGCTGTACTTGTGCCAGATTATGGAACGTAAAATGTGGAAATGTTGAGACCTAGAATACAAGATGAAAACATGCTTAAAATGTATATTTAAAAAATACAGATATCTAAAATGAATTACCAATCTGAGACATATCCAGCACAATAAAACATAATTCAGTTTAGCAGCAGATTTAGTAACAGAGAAACATACATCAAGTATGTAAACTCTCTAGTGAGTAAGATTCGTTAGATATGATAAGCTTAGACCTAATGACTGCTACTAAATGTGGTACGAGTTGTCCCGTAGTGTGGTACGAGTTGTCTGCTTATGAGATGTCCGTGGTACGAGTTGTCCATAACCCGTTTTGATCTTTCGTTTTATACAATAAGATGTAATTTTCATTAAAAAAAACACATAATTTACGCCCTTTCAAGGGGAATTGTATTGACGAAATACCCGGGTAGCTCAAATGTTAATCTGACTGCTTTTTATATAGTCGTGCATAAAATGACCACACTGCCCATGTCAGAGAATCATTGTCTCTTGTACGGTAGCCTTCTTAGCAGCTCAACCAGCTACATGTGGACAAGTAGGAGAAAATATTATGTATAGGATAAAGCCCGAGGAGCTCTACATTCTTAGCTGTGGAAAAGGCCGAGGCCGAAATAAGGATTCCTCATAATCAACAGCTCTGTCACACCTGACTGATTATAAATAACACCACAAGCCTACCATGATAATTGGTCGGTACTAGGTCAACTATAACTCTCCATTCCCGGCTTGGAATGTAGTGTTCGGACAAAAAAAATAATGTAGTGGTGTGTTTTAATACCAGAGAGTGTTAATTTATTCATAATATTATCTTCATTATCTTAACCCTATAGTCGTTTTTAATCTGTTTTTATTATCATGATTAACAGGTTATTGAGGAATAAACTTGCGTCGGAGAACGCAGGTTCGAACCACACTCAGGCAGCCAGGCTTCGAATTTTGAAAGCTACGTCTAGAGGGCAGTGTTATCTTATTCATCTCACCATCCTCAGGAGGTTCTCCTGGCCCAATTTAGCCTAAATGTGCACACATGGAGCCTAAAAACCCCATTCATTCATTTCATTTTTTTCTCATTTTTCATAGCTTGTGAGAAGAAAAGATTAGCATGGAGTTGAAGATAGTTAATCAGCCATGTTCATATAACTAGGAATTCTAATAGCAAAATGATTATATTAACTATAGGTACTATTTTTGTTTGATTAACCTATATATTTCAAATCCGCCAAATTACCGCCAAATCACCGCCAGATTACCTAACTGACATTTTCACCCTGGTTGTTGTGTTTCGCTTATAGGACCCCCCAACTGGAAACATTTTTGTAAATTATTCAATTACATTTCAAATGAGTATAGTGGTGTTTGACTTCAAAGTGTTGGGGCGCATTTGACGATAATAGTCGTGTTTGGCGATCAATAGTGTAAGCTCTTTGAAACTACTTTGCACGACACAAACAAAGACTGAAATTAATAAGGTACGCAAGTGCTCATTCTGCAGGATCTTGTGTTGGTGTTTTTATACAGGTGCTAATTCATAAGGTGCTTATAGTTTATGTAGGTGTTTTTGTACAAATGCTAAATATGCAGGTGCTTATTATGTAGATGCTTATTGTGTAGGTAATTAATTGTACAATTCTACTTCTCAATCTTAATAATTCATTATAATCAGCCTCTGGTATTGCTATGCCTGATTCCTCTCGTCATACCATATCATATAATATCATAGGTGACATCGTAGGTATGCCTAGCCTCGATGGCCTGGTCAAGTGTTGTATAATATGCTTCATCATACGTGTGCCGAACCTCTATGGTCTGTATAGTGTGCTATATTATGCCTGATTCCTCGCATCTCATCATAGGTATGCCAAACCTATATGATCTGGTTTCACGTTTTTATTTGACAAATACTGCTGTGTCAATCTCTATTATAACGTGACGGCTGTGATAATTATTCTGACTCCAAGATTCTTATTTGATCTATTTCCCTGAACTAGCATTGAACGGGACACCACTCCCCTCTGTGTATCTCCATCTAATAGCAGGGGAAGTCAATAGACTCTATCCCTGAGTCCCTTCTCCTTTGCAAAAGACAAAAGGTAGGAGCTGCTTACTTGTAAAGTAAGCAGTTACTGCCTTTTGACTTTGCATGGCAGTTTCGTCACTTAATCAATCATATATTTACCCCTCATTCAGACCCAGTGTTTATATTGCAGCCATAATGGTCGTTTACATCCTGGTTCATGACAGTTGTCCCAAAATTATGAGACGTTAGTGTTATGTTGAGACAAAGTATTCTGGCGCTGCTCAGGATTTCACAGCTAGTGTTGTCGTTGAGTGCAGCGAGTCCTCACGCAAAAGAGTCATCAGCAGTCATAAGGTGATCAATTGCACTCTTTAAATCGTCTCACACTTATGACTTAATTGATTAGTTTTGTTTTGTTACATGAATGTAGCTTATCCCTTAACTCAAGATCGTTTCAGACTTGGGACGTATTTGATTGGCTATGTTTTTATGTGAACTTAACTTAAGATTAAGATTGTCTAAGATTAAGATTGTGTTAAGATTGTCTTTATTGATTAGATGAGTCTCGTAGCGTGTGTAGAGTATAAATTAACTCTTTTGATCGTTTCAGACTAAGACTTTATTGATTAGCTGAGTCTTTACATGGATGTATATCTTATATTGCACCACTATACATGAAGTAAACATCATCTAGATCAATATACATA
Source organism: Flabesymbios commensalis (assembly GCA_964017125.1). Lineage (NCBI taxonomy): Eukaryota > Metazoa > Annelida > Polychaeta > Terebellida > Flabelligeridae > Flabesymbios > Flabesymbios commensalis. The sequence goes on from OZ024907.1 coordinate 90,224,892, forward strand.
AGTATACATACTCTAGACCAATATACATGCATGGAGTATACATTATCTAGAACAATATACATGAAGTGGACATCTTCTAGACCAATATACATCATTAAAACACACCACTACATTATTTGCTTTGTCCGACCACTACATTCTAAGCCGGGAACGGAGAGTTATTGTTCATCAAGTACAGACCAATTATCATGGCAGGCATATTGTGCTATAATCAGTCAGGTGTGACCAAGTTGTTGATTTTGAGGAATTCTCATTATTGTCGGATGTGTTTTAAGTCAGCTAAGAATGTACATCTGCACCAGTCAAGTCTTAATACACACAGAGCATAGCTCAAGCCTGGACAACTAGTGTGTACGGGAACTGTATAGTAGAGAGGGGTATCTTAACATGAATATTTATTAGTGCCTGTGAATGACGTCAGCGGTGACCACTCACAAAGCGCGGCACAGATTTTCGAGACAGTCACACCCGGGGTCAGACGATTTGTTTACGTTGCTTACCAATGCGCTTGGTCCGAAGATATATTTGTATCTGGGCAGATGACAGTATAACGTGAGGCCATGGGATTGCGTGCCGCAAATCACATGGCAGAGTGAAGATGAGAATGTAGAGCTCCTCTGGCTTTATCCTATACAGCAGACATCTTCTAGACCAATATAGTATACACTATGTAGGCCAATGGTGTATATGGATTGCGTCATAGATGACAGAAAGCTGACCTCACGAACATACGTCATAAAGAACTAAAAATAGACAATGTCCAAGCGTCAGCTGCGGCACAATCAATCAAACGTTCAACCTGTTTCCTATAAATATTGGGCCAGAGTCTCAGAATGTGGCCTAGCATTGAGACAACATTTTATTATTATCTCACTCCCGTTGGGACATTGATTGTGTTACTATGCTTGTGTTATGAATGGCTATTGTAACAAATGAGAATCAATGATCTGGCTTGTTTATGTACAGAAGAGGCCTTTATAGATGTCAACCATTATGGTCGTCAGTAGCC
>OZ024907.1:90228400-90370900 GCA_964017125.1 Flabesymbios commensalis
GAATTGTATTGTTAGCACGGTGAACCACGAAACGTTATCCATGCAATTTAATGGGTAAATACGGATATTGGATATTGTGCCCGACCTGGCTATGTATTCATAGATCCGAGTCTACTGTGTTAACATAGGTGTATTTTAACCCACTGCAGATACTCTTTCTAACGTGATGTAATGCGTGATACTCTTTCATGTTGTCCTGCTTTCTAACGAGCCGTCATCAAACGCATATGACGACCAGTAATTCAGGGTATTCAGTGTTTTATTCCCTAGTAACCTTGAATTCGCGGCCCATGATTTTCATTGTATGTTTTTATTGATCATGCTTTGGCTCTTGTCAATTGTTTACTGCATAAATCTTACCCAATCTAAATCAATTGCAAAACTGAAACGTTAGAAAATATCTGGGGGTTTTAATTCCCTTTGAGTGGTTGGATCAGCAGAGAAGCATCATCAGCTTGTGATGCTGTGTAAGTAGTGGGTAATGTGCAGCCATTATGTTTAACAATGCGCGCGCAGTGGTGTCATTGAATTATACAGTGCCAGAGGTCTAGTGAGGTCTGGTTTGTCACGACATGTCCTGTAGCCCTACATTCCCCATATACAGGTGTAACCAGGTAATATGGCCCCAGTAAATACGAGTCTTTCAACCTATGTTGTGTATATGAAGTATAAACTTCTAGTGTACGACACTTGTCTCCAACGGCATCACCCGATTGTCAATGACCGAAATCATCAGAAAGCTAATGCAATCTCAGTTTCAGGGATCCGTAGGCATTTGAAAAGTATTGTATTAAACCACAAAAATGCATTATTCCTAATACCCCGCCCCCTCCCCCATTCAGCCAATCGATACCAAATTATTAGGGAAGTCAAAGTTTTCCAAGGTACAGTCAGTCACACGTCGGGCCTTATATGTTTTCTGAACAATCCGAGATCGAATGACAAAAAATAATCATTTGATATATTCCATAGTCAATGTTTCAATGGGAGCAAATTGAAAAATATTTCTCAATATGAAATTATTCGCGCAATTAGGTCATCAACCCAAATTTTTTTGAACCAGAAATGTCTGCCATATTTCTTCAGGAGTTTGGTGACAGACGGTAGTTTTCGATAGCACACTCTTACATTTATTGTGATGTGTATTTTTTCTAAAAAAAGACGAGTCTAAAATAAAAAATAGTCATTTAGTCAACCTGTGTTGAATCCCTCGTATTTGTACCTGTATATGGGGAGTGCAGGGCTACACGACAAGGCTAAATAATTGAAAGCGAATCAAGATTTCTTCTTTCAGACCCAGAAAATAAGGGGTGGTTTAATTTTGGTTTAATGTTGGGCCAGTGCAGTGGACGCTGGCCCATCTAGTCCAGGAGATAAGTCAAATTTATTTGTGTAGAAGTGCCAAAAGGTTCAAAGGCTGTTCCTGATGTAAAAACATGTGCTGAATCCTAAAATCCATTTCTTACAACATTCTACACAGCGGGTTTTTTCAGTGAATCAGGTTAAAGTGAGGTAGGCCCTACCCTCCGATTAAAAAAAATAACTTTCACGTGAGTTTGAATCTGACCGATCTTACATTTTCTGTGATAACTACAATAATTTGGACTCTATTTTCTACAATTAAGCACACAAATAATTAGAATTGATAGCTAGATCAGGCGCGGTCCCAGGAATTTGAAAAGGGGGGTCCAGGTTGAAAAGAAGAGGGATCCAGAAACCATTTGCATTTTTTGCATTAAAAAAGATGGGGTCAAACATTAAATTTATATAATTTTCGACAGAATAGTAACAGATTCATGATTTTGGTGTCTACTCTAGGGTTTTCAGGGTATGCCCAACCTTGTCATGAGACCACAAAATACTTTGGACGTAGCATTGTGGGTGAAACATCCAAGATGGTTGCCATTTGGCCAAGTTCAAACATTAAATTGATATAACTTTCCACAGAATAGTTGCAGGTGCATCATTTTGATGTCTACTATAGGGTTTTGAGATGTGCCCGACCTGATGGTGTTGTCAGAAATAACATTCTATTATGGGTAAATCCAAGACTTTTGACATTTCTACACAAATAAATTTGCCTTATCCCCTGGACCAATCTTTAATCCAGCATTTTATCAATATCTGCTGTTTCCTGGGCCAACATTAATCTGTAAATCTGCCCGGGAAACAAGAAACACTATTCAAATGTTTGTGCAATGTTGGGCCACCGTTTACTACGGTGGCCCAGCATTACACCGGCTTTGGATTATTATCTCGAGTTCGCCGGGTACCCTTACTATCATGACGTCGGTCTGACTGCTCTAATTAGAGGCTGATCACCGCTATTACCATTATCGATAATTGGCCAAATGGCAACCATCTTGGATGTTTCCACAGAATAGTTGCAGGTGCATCATTTTGGTGTCTTCTATAAGGTTTTGAGATGTGCCCGACCTGATGGTGTTGTCAGAAATTACATTCTATTATGGGTAAATCCAAGACTTTTGACATTTCTACACAAATCAATTTGCCTTATCCCCTGGACCAATCATTAATCCAGCATTTTATCAATATCTGCTGTTTCCTGAGCCAACAATAATCTGTAAATCTGCCCGGGAAACGCGAGACACTATTCAAATGTTTGTGCAATGTTGGGCCACCGTTTACTACGGTGGCCCACCATTACACCGGCTTTGGATTATTATCTCGAGTTCGCCGGGTACCCTTACTATCATGACGTCGGTATGACTGCTCTAATTAGAGGCTGATCACCGCTATTACCATTATCGATAATCTTCTGTATAATTCGTGAGTAATGACGTTCATATGCAACAAGCCGACTGATTACTGGCCATAGATCGATTAGATATATCTCCTGTAAATGAAATGAATCGGGCTTTAGGCCACCTTTGTGCACATATAGGCTAAACTGGGCCAGGAGAACCTCCTGAGGATGGTGAGATGATTGAGATGACACTGTCCTCCAGACACAGGACTCGAAATTCGAGCCATGGCGGTCTGAGGCCGAGCACGCTACCTCTCGGTCACGGAGGCTCCCCACAATACTGACTTTCACACGTGGATGGGGAAGAAACATTTTTTTGTTTCTTTCAAACCGCCGAGGCCTGGAACCGAACCCCGCACTCTGGCGTGAAAGGCAGCGGTGCTAACCACTACCCTAGGGCCCCCGCCCATCTCCTACGCTGACGTATGTTGCCAATGTTGGCCCAATGCTGGCCAAACGTCTATATCATTAGCACAACATTGAGATAACATTGCTTCATGGTTGTTGGGTGATAACCCTTTAAGTCCCATGTCACATGAAACGATACTATTATATATTGATAGTTCACCAGGAGATGTGTCAATTCACCTAAAGGGCTGGTTTTGATCTTCCGTTTTATACATTCAAATGTAATATTTTCATTTTCTCACGCCCGTTGGGACATTGATTGCGCACTGTGTCAAGGCTTGTGTTAGGAATAACTATTGTAACAAATGAGAATCAATGATATGGCTTGTTTATGTCCAGAAAAGGTCATTATAAATGTCAACCATTATCATCGTCAGTACATGCTTGTTTATGTCCAGAAAAGGTCATTATAAATGAATGAATGAATGAATGAATGAATGAATGAATGAATGAATGAATGCCACGCTAATTATTTAATTAATTAATTAATTAATTAATTAATTTAATAATTAATTAATTAATTAATTAATTAATTAGGCCCTCTTTATGTACATACAGGCTAAACTTAGTCAAGGGATTCAAAATTCGAGCCCTGGTTGTCTGAGGCTGAGCACACTATCTCTCTGTCCCCACTATGCTGATTGTTCATGAGTGGGCAGAGCGAAAATGTGCGAACACCAGACTTCACAAGCTCTGACGTGACAGGTATTCAGCGTAACCACTACACCAGGTCCCCGCCCGTTATTTATGACAATTGCTCTATATAGCTCGACGTAAAGGGACTAAATCAGGCTAAAATCTACAAAAAATCGTTGATTTTATTTTGGCTTCTTAATATAAACATATGATGTAAACATATCCTTTGACTAGAAATTCTATGGAAATTCCCGTATTTCTTATTTTGGACATGCATGTCGGGAATTTCGTCTCTATATATAGCCTAACTGGTAAATGCGCAGCACAAAAATAATAAAAAATTGCATTTCGAGTCTATGGCCATGTTTACATCATATGCTCATATTAAGAGGCCAAAATAGAATCACCGATTTATTTATGATTTTAGCCTGATTGAGTCCCTTTAAATCCCCAAACTATTGCCTTCCTAATATTATCTCCACGGATGAGAAGCAATGATTGACACGCTAAGTGCATCTATGAAACCAGCGAACACGAAACGTTGGCACAATGCTGTTTGAAAATTGGTCCATCGTCTACAACGTTAGTGCACACTTAAACCAGCATCAGGTCAAATTATCTGTATTTCCATTGATATTTACAAGGCTTCCACATGTTGAATGCTGTGAATCACTGGCTTCAGGATTAAGAGCCGGGATCACACAAGGTGACTGACATTTGAAGGGTTTCCTCGGGTCAAAACGTCAATCAATGACTTCATCTTAAAGCAGCTGGGTCGTCTTGCGTCACTGAACCATACTAGCTACTTTGCGGTGGACCCCATTCCTGCAGACATCGACGACCCACCTGTTTTACCAATTTAACAGCTCTGTGCATATGATTTTAACAAACTAACATTCTTGTATATACATGTACATAAGTATCTCTCTTATTCCTTAGACCAATAAGTCTGTAATGACTTTCATTTCTGTCAATAAAATATCTGTCTGTCTGTCTGTCTATCTGTCTGTGCACTAGAATTAAAATTTGCCTTCACTTGAAGTGAATGGAAATTACTTAGCTTTGTTAACTTTCCAACGTATTAGTTCATAGATCAATGCTTCTACGACGCTGGCCCAACATTAAGCCAACAATGTTTCAATATGTCGTGTTTGCTTGTATAAGGTGTGGTTAGAGCACATCCCAGTTAGCACAAAACACGCCCAATTCTGCTGCACTATTTTTTTAGTTAGAAAGGAATCAGATGGTTCAGTTAAGTATGGGGGGGGGGGGGGGGTCTTATATAACAATCTTGTCACTGAGTAGCCATTCAAAAGGATTTCCGGTGACGTCACTGAGCTTCACAGAATGGTGCAGTTAGGGTTCTACCCTGCTGACATCGCTAATTCTGACACAGAAGCCACTATGCTCACATATTAACTTTATAGTTCAGTCGCAGACGGTGGATCAGCTTTAAACCAATATTGGGTTCACATCTCATGCTTCCTGTAGCTGCACAAAGTGGACCTAACTGTTAATTGTATGTTAAATGAATTGTTAATGGCCAAACTGCTATATCGGTACTTTTAACTCATTGACATAGATTTTTCTCAAATCCGAAAGTAGACGTTATTTTACGTCATGGCTTGATGTACAATGGTAACTAATTAAATACTAGAGTCTATTAATTTTTCATTTCATTCACCTTAATGTATAAACTAATGAGAAATATATTATTTTATTATATAAAATGCTCAAACAAAAGTTCATTACGTCTTTGTTTTGGAGGAACATATCATTCTATCTGGTGTAGGCCTATATTTTTTTACATATGGCACCGAATAGGGTTAGCATTTTTTCAAAATAAAGCTTTTGTATTTTTGTGCTAGTATATTGAAGCCATCGACCACTCTAAGTATGTCTCTGGTTTCAGTTGTACCTCAGTTGCATCTATATCTGTGATCAGCGTGGTGCTTCCTGGGTACAGATGTGTCCCGCTGTTCGTACACAGTGGACTACTCCTTTAAAGAAAGACGTAGCTCATATAAGGGGGGAGAAGTTAATAATCTTTCTACAATACCTGTATCATTATGTCCACTATAGATGATAAATTTCGTTGTGATATGTATTGCTTCTAAAAAAATAAAAATAAACGAGTGTAGAATAATTAGTAAATAATTACATGCGAATCGAGATTTCTTGTTTCACACCAGAAAATAAGAGGTGGTTTCATTTTGATTTAGTGCTGGTTTAATGTTGGGCCAGTGCCATAGACGGTGGCCCATCATTAACCCAGCATTTTATCAAGATCTGCTGTTTAAGCCGACAATAGTATGTAAATCTGCAATGGACAATAAATATGGCCAAATGTTGAGGTAATGTTGCAACATTACATCAAGGATACTGGGTTCTAGTATAGTCCAGTCATTTTGTCAACATACTTCAAAATAATTGCAACAGAAGGGTTTTCACTGCAAAACGTCTCATTAGTATCCCTAGAATGACATATCAAAACTTTACTATTTTCTGGTGTCATTTTACATTTACCGCAGATCAACTAGTGGTCATTGAAGACACCATTTTTGTAACTAAGCCCATTTTTTCCTCTTCATAATAATCACACCATACCAGATACATTTAGGAGATATAAATGAGAAAAAAATGAGAAAAATGTTCTAAAGTTTACTTAAAAATTTGGTGAATATTAACTTATTTTAAAGAGATTTTCTCCGATATAAAAACTTAAAGGTACGCCTACGTGTATACCTTTTCAATTTAATATGACAAAATTATTGTAATTTAATTTATATTATCACAATATACACTATGACGTTAGTCTATGCTTATGTAATATTAGTTTAGTGACATTACAATAACTGCAGTTTAGTACCAGCCTTGTAGGCCAACTGAAAAATTCATTTTAATGTAGCACCTACTGAGCTGCTAGTATCAATGCTAAGTGTTACTTTTCGTCCTGGCCCTGCCATATACAACGAGTCTTAAGAATTATTCAACAGTTGATTTGAGTAATACATACCTATAGGTTTTATATTTTACTAGGTGGAATTTTCATAACCGGGGCAAAAAAGGCGTAACGGAAAAAATGGCCACCAAAACCCACTATAACGGCCATAGCAACCGATAAAAAACAATGATAATTCTAAAATCAGATCACGTGGTGGTTTTCAATTAGGTATTACCGCACCCTGAATAAGGTATTAACCATTTAAGAAAAACAATCAAGGTTGTCCGAGATATAGGTCACGTAAAATCCAAGATGGGCGCATATAGCGAGCAAAATAAATGTCCAGATACTTTAGTCCCCAAAATAGTCAGGTTACTCGTCGGATTGTGATGCCCAAATTGATTTATTATTGATTCGGATAATCTAGATACCTGGCAACACGAATCCACCTGGGTACATTTTTTTGATGAACGGAAGGGGGTTATATGAGGGTTTTTGAAGGGGGGTCCAATTTCATTTAATTTTGATTACATTTTTTCTGGATGTTTATATGTATTTTCACAAGTTTATTTGTCGAACTACTTAATTTTACTGTAGGCTAATAATCGGATTCATATAAACCGTGGTGAATGATCATTAGCCAATTTTTTCAGTCAATTCTAAGCCAGTTTTTTTCAGAAACTTTCGATTACAATGCCTAGTTAAGTATTCAGATATATTTAGACAATTTTACTATCATCTCTTTGGATATAAAAGGGCGTGGCTGCCACTTCACAAAGTGACAGATACACACCTAATATCCAAGGAGACGATATATATGTAATTCGGAAACTAAGGCAATGTGGTCGTCATTTAGCCATGGGGGAGATCGCCGTCAATATTGTAAGGGCTAGTGGATTTTGTTTAGAAATGTATGCTAAATGATTGTGAGGGCTAGTTGAATTTCTTTCAGGGCTAGTGAAACTTATAGATGAATTTGCCACCCTGGAGCGGGGTTAGTTCGGACAAATAAAAATAAATTCTGTAACTTATTATATGATAAAATGAGGAAAATAATGTTATTGCCCAGAAATAATTTACCACATAGGCCTATGCTATTTTAGCATACCTATTATTCTCAAATTGAAAACAAAGTAGAGACAAAAAAACTATTTTGATGTATTATTTTTAACTGTTCCTACAAACCCAATGCTTGGTATGTCTGACAGTGTTGAAGAGACCAGAGAGGTTGGTAACAACATTGAGTAGCAGTGCAAGAGGGGACTGAGATGCTGTTAAAACAGGGGCAACAACATTGGAGGGTGCAGAGAGCTGTCAACAAGAGGAGCAACAGTATTGGAGGGGCTAGGGAGCTTGTTAACAACAAGAGAAACAGTACGGTTGGGGCAAGTGAGGCTGTTAAAAATAGGAGCAACAGTGCTGGGGTCAGGGAGACTGTTAACAACAGCAGAAACAGGGCTGGAGGGGCCACAGAGGCTGTTAACAACAGAAGCAACAGCATTTGAGGGACCAGGGAGACTGTTAACAACAGGAGCAACAGCATTTTAGGGGCCAGGGAGACTGTTAACAACAGGAGCAACATTACTGGAGGGGCCATAAAGGCTGATAACAACCGTAGAAACAGGGCTGGAGGGGCCAGAGAGGCTGCTAACAACAGGAGCAACGGTGCTGGAGGGGTCAGGGAGACTGTTGAAGAAACAGGAAGAATGTGCTGGGGGTCATAGAGGCTGTTGACAACTTGAGCAACAGGACTGGGGGGCAGAGAGGCTGTTAACAACAGGAGCAACATTATTCGGGGGGGGGGGGGCAGAGAAGCTGTTAACATCAAGACTAACAATAGTGGAGGACGAGAAAAACAGTCCTGTAGGGGCCAGTGAAGCTGTTAGCAACAGTAACAACAGTGCTGGAGGGGTCAGAGAGGCTTTTAACAATGAGAAAAACAATGCTGGAGGGGACAGAGAGGCTGTTAATAATAGGAAAAACAATGCTGCGGGGGCCGGAGAGGCTGTGAGCAACAGGAGCAACAATGCTGCAGCGGCCAGAAAGGCTGCTAAAAACAGGAGCAATTGTGTTGGAGGGACCAGGGAGGGTATTTACAACATAAGAATCAGTGCTGGAGAGGCGAGGGACTTTGACAACAGGAACAGGACTGGGGGCAGAGAGGCTGTTAAACACAGGGGCAGCAGTATTTGAGGGGCCAGAGAGGCTGCTAACAACAGGAGCAACAGGGCTGCAGATGCCAGAGAGGCTGGTATTAAACAACAGGAGCAACATAATTGGGTGGGCCAGGGAAGCTGTGACCAACTAGAGAAAGAGTATTGGAGGACTAGAGAAACTGTCCTGGAGGGGGCAGTGAGGCTGTTAACAACAGGAACAACAGTGCTGGAGGGGCCAGAAAGGATGTTACCAACGGGAGAAACAATGCTGGACGGGCCACAAAAGAAGCAACAGTGCAGGAGGGGCGAGAGAGGCTGTTAACAACAGGGGCAACAGTGCTGGAGGTACCAGGGAGGAGAAGCGAGGGAGGTTGGTAACAGAAGTAGGAACAGTGCTTGAGAAGCCAAAGACTTTGACAACAGGAACAACAGTATTGCAGGGGCCAATGATGCTGTTAACAACAGGAGCAACAGTATTGGAGTGGCCAGGGGGGTATTTTTTTTGTTTCTCTGTATAATGGAAAGCCAAAGGAAGCTCTTGATGCACTCCGCTATATATGCAATTTTGTGAAAAAGTAAGCTGTCAGACTGTACACGGTCAGCCTCAAGACTGAAAAGGTTGTGCAAGCAGACTTGTGCCGGGAGAATGGGCCTGAAAGATTAAGAAAGGAAAAATGCTACCCATCCAGACTTCTCTGCCATCTGCATACATGAAATTATTGGAGATATTCAGGTGCAATTGCAAAGCCGGTTGCAGTACTGGCAGGTGCAATGTTCATATGCATGTGGAGCATGTAAAGGCATCAGCTGTTTGAATTCGGCTTATCCTCTAAATAAGTTAAAGACTCGGAGTTCGAGGAAGAATAAATTGTGTTTTTAGTTTTTAATAACTATGAAAAATGTATTGATCTCAATTTTAAATAAATGATTATTCTAAAAGTTTTGTCACAAGTTATTTTATTTATTCAAGACATCTGGAAAACAATACAAATCATTTCAAATTATACGCAAAACGACCATTTTAAAAACCGCCAGATAACAAAGTTCCTCTTTTCGTATTGGAGTATTATTTACGACACTACAGACCTCAACTAGATATATCCCGTTAAATAAATGTTGTATTTTGTTTGCGGTTATCCAGAAATAGCCAGAAAATGATTGGACTAAAAGGTATGTACGTAGGCCTAGTTTTAGGTTTTTATGTCGGAGAAAATCCCTTTCAAATAAGTTAGTATTACACCAAATTGAACATTTTTCTCATTTTTTTCTTATTTATATCTCTTAAATGTATCTGGCATGGTGTGATTACTATGAAGAGACGAAAAAAAGGCTTTGTCACCAAAATTGTGTCTTCAATGACCACTAGTTGAAATGTAAAATGACACCAGAAAATACGAAAAACGACACCTTTCTTTGTACCTCAAAAAAATGTATTTCCCATTCCTCTATCGGAGTAAAGTTTTGATATGTCATTATAGGGATACTAATGAGACGTTTTGCAGTGAAAACCCTTCTGTTGCAATTATTTTGAGGTTGTCCGAAAAATGGCCATAAAATGACTGGACTAGTATCATTTATTACATCGACATTTGCTCAATGTCTCGAGTTCGCCGGGTACCCTTACTATCATGACGTCAGTCTGACTGCTCTAATTAGAGGCGTGATCACCGCTATTACCATTATCGATAATCTTCTGTATAATTCGTGAGTAATGACGTACATATGCAACAAGCCCACTGATTATTGGCCATAGATCGATTAGATCTCTTGTAAAAGTCCGTGTCCGACGCTGACGTAATGCTGCCAATGTTGGATCAAGACTGGCCCAACTTATACAGCATTGGCACAACATTGAGCTAACATTGCTTCATGGTTAATGGATAATAACCCTGTATGTCCCCTGTCACATAAAGCGATATATTACATATTGGTAATTCATAAAAAAAACCACATGATGATCCACTTTCAGGTGGAATTGTATTGAAGAAATACCCGGGTAGCTCAAATATTAATCTGATTGCCCTTTTTATATAGTCATGCAGAAAATGACAACACTGTAGCATTTTTAGCAACCCAACCAGCTACATGTGAACAAGTAGGAGATAATATTATTACCAGAGAGAGCTAATTCATTCATAACATTATTTTCATTATCTTAACCCTTTAGTCGTTTTAAATCTGTTATTATTGTCATGACTAACAGGTTATTGAGAAATAAATGTGTGTCGGAGAACGCAGGCTCGAACCGCACTCTGGCCTTCAAGTTTCAAAGAAACAATATATTTCTTCCCCGATCATTCGTAAACATTCAATATTGTGGGCAGCCTCCGAGAGGTAGCGTGCTAGACATCAGGCCGTCAGGCTTCGTCTGGAGAGCAGTGTCATCTCATTCATCTCACCATCCTCAGGAGGTTCCCCGGCCTAATTTAACCCTATAAGTGCACACAGGGAGCTTAAAAACCCCCATTCATTTCATTTTTTTCTCATTTTTCATCGCTTGTGAGAAGAAAAGATTAGGAAGGGGTTGCAGATAGTTAATCACCCATGTTTATATAACTAGGATTTCTAAAAGGTAAATGATTAATTACTAACTATAAGTACTATTTTTGTTTGAGCAACCTATATATTTCAAATCCGCCACATCACCGCCAGATTAATACGCCAGATTACCTGACTGACATTTTCACCCTGGTTGTTGTGTTTCGCTTATGGGACCCACAACTGGAAACATTATTGTAAACAGTGTAAATGTAAATTATTCAATTACATTTCAAATGAGAATAGTGGTGTTTGACGTTCAAAGGGTTGGGCACATTTGACGATAATAGTCGTGTTTGGCGATCAATAGTGTAAGCTCTTTGAAACTACTTTGCACGACAAAAACATGGACTGAAATTGATTAAGTACGCAAGTGCTTATTCTGCAGGATCTTGTGTTGGTGTTTTTTTACAGCTGCCAATTCTTAAGGTGCTTATAGTTTATGTAGGTGCTTATTATGTAGGTGCTTATTGTGTAGGTAATTAACTGTACAATTCTACTTCTCAATCTTAATAATTCAATATAATCAGCCTCTGATATTGCTATGCCTGATTCCTCTCATCATACCATATCATATCATATCATATCATATCATATCATATCATATCATAGGTGACATCGTAGGTATGCCAAGCCTCGATGGCCTGGTCAGGTGTTGTATAATTTGCCTCATCATAGGTGTGCCAAACCTCTATGTCTGTGCAGTGTGCAAATTATGCCTGATTCCTCGCATCTCATCATAGGTATGCCAAACCTCTATGATCTGGTTTCACGTTTTTACTTGACAAATACTGCTGTGTCAACCTCTATTATAGCGTGACGACTGTGATAATTATTCTGACTCCGAGATTCTTATTTGATTTATTTCCCTGAACTAACATTGAACGGGACACCACTCCCCTCTGTGTATCTCCATCTAATATCAGACAAAGTCAATAGACTCTATCCCTGAGTCAATTACACCTTCTGCTTCGCAAAGCCGAAAGGCAGTAACTGCTTACTTGTAAAGTAAGCAGTTACTGCTTTTTGACTTTGCATGGCAGTTTGTCACTTAATCAATCATATATTTACCCCTCATTCAGACCCAGTATTTATATCGCAGCCATAATAGTTGTTTACATCCTGGTTCATGAGAGTTGTCCCAACATGACTCCGCATTATGAGACGTTGGTGTTATGTTGAGACAAAGTATTCTGGCGCTGCTCAGGATTTCACAGCTAGTGTTGTCGTTGAGTGCAGCGAGTCCTCACGCAAAAGAGTCATTAACAGTCATAAGGTGATTAATTGCACTCTTTAGATCAGCTCACACTTATGACTTAATTGATTAGCTTCGTTTTGTTACATGAATGTAGCTTATCCCTTAACTCAAGATCGTCTCAGACTTGAGACGTATTTGATTGGCTATGTTTTTACGTGAACTTAATTTAAGATTAAGATTGTCTTAAGATTAAGATTGTCTTAAGATTGTCTTAATTGATTAGATGAGTCTCTACATGTATGTAGCTTATACATTAACGTTTAAGATCGTCTCAGACTAAGACCTAATTGATTAGCTAAGTCTTTACATGGATGTATATCTTATATTGCACCACTATACATGAAGTAAACATCATCAAGATCAATATACATAAGTATACATACTCTAGACCAATATACATGCATGAAATATACATTATCTAGACCAATATACATGAAGTGGACATCTTCTAGACTAATATACATCATTAAAACACACCACTACATTATTTGCTTTCTCCGACCACTACATTCTAAGCCAGGAATGGAGAGTTATTGTTAATCAAGTACAGACCAATTATCATGGCAGGCATATTGTGCTATAATCAGTCAGGTGTGACCAAGTTGTTGATTTTGAAGAATCCTCATTATTGTCGGATGTGTTTTAAGTCAGTTAAAACCCCCGGAGCTCTACATTCTTAGCTGTAAAAAAGGCCTCGGCCTTCAGCCTCGGCCTTTTCCACAGCTAAGAATGTAGAGCTCCTCTGGCTTTATCCTATACAGCAGACATTTTCTAGACCAATATAGTATACACTATGTAGGCCAATGGTGTATATGGATTGCGTCATAGATGACAGAAAGCTGACCTCACGAACATAACATACGTCATAAAGAACTAAAAATAGACAATGTCCAAGCGTCAGCTGCGTCACAATCAATCAAACGTTCAACCTGTTTCCCATAACTATTGGGCCAGAGTCTCAGAATGTGGCCTAGCATTGAGACAACATTTGATTATTAACTCACGCCCGTTAGGACATTGATTGCACGCTGTGTCAAGGCTTGTGTTATGAATGGCTATTGTAACAAATGAGAATCAATGATTTGGCTTGTTTATTTCCAGAAGAGGCCTTTATAAATGTCAACCATTATCGTCGTCGGTACACGCTAGTCTAGGGGAGCTCCGGCCATCTTTGTATACATACAGGCTAAACTGAGATTCAAAATTCGAGCCCTGGTTTTCTAAGGCTGAGCACACTACCTCTCTGTCACAGAGATTTCCCACTATGCTGATTGTTCATGAGTGGGCAGAAAAACTAAAATGTGCGAACACCAGACTTCACAAGCTCTGACGTGACAGGTATTCAGCGTAACCACTACACCAGGTCCCCGCCCGTTATTTATGACAATTATTGCTCTATCCCGACAAACACTACACATCCATCCAATGTTGGATCAATGTTGGGCCAGCGTCGTAGACGGTGGGCCAACATTGGACTGAAATTGGATGGATGTGTCGTTTTTGCTGGGATAGCCCGACTTAAATCCCCAAACTATTGACTTTATATATCTAATCTCCACCGATGAGAAATAGTGATTGACACGTTCAGTGCATCTATAGAACCAGGAAACATGAGACGTTGGCACAATGCTGTCTGAATGTTGCTCCATTGCCTACAACGTTAGTCCACACTTAAACCAGCATTTGGTCAAATTATCTGTATTTCCATTGATATTTACAAGGCCTCCACAGGTTGAATGCTGTGAATCACTGGCTTCAGGATTAAGAGCCGGGATCACACGAGTGTAAAATAATTTCTTGTTTCACACCTAAAATCATTTTGGTTTAATCATGGGCCAGCGCTGTAGACGGTGGCCCAGCAGTAACCAGTATTGTATCAATATCTGCTGTTCACTGAGCCGACATTATTATAAATGCAAATCTGCCCGGCGAACAAGAAAAATTGCCCAAATTTCTGTGTAATGTTGCTCTTGCACCGACATTTGTTCAATGTCCCGAGTTCGCCGGGTACCCTTACTATCATGACGTCGGTCTGACTGCTCTAATTAAAGGCGTGATCACCGCTATTACCATTATCGATAATCTTCTGTATAATCCGTGAGAAATGACGTACAGATGCAACAAGCCGGCTGATTACTGGTCATAGATCGATTCGAGATATATCCGGTAAAAGTCCGGCGCTGACGTAATGCTGTCAATGTTGGCCCAATGTTGGCTCAACGTCGACAACATTGGCACAACATTGAGCTAACATTGCTTTATGGTTACTGGGTAATAACCCTTTATGTCCCCTGTCATATAAAGCGATACATTACGTATTAGTAGTTGATCAGGATATGGTACAATGTACCTAAATGGCTGGTTTTGATGGTATCTGGACAACTCGTACCACGGACATCTCGTAAGCAGACAACTCGTACCATGATACGAGCTGTCTCGAGTGGGCCAGACGGCTCGTACCACTAGAAAAGACCACTCGTACCATTCATCCCGTCAAGAGTAAGGCCAAAAGTAAGGCAAGGACACACTGTATCCTCGGTCATAGCAAGGAATATTGGTCATATTTAGACGTCCGCATGCTCAATCATCAGATTTTGATCTTATAATAGTAAATGTTTTTTTAAAAAGTAATCCACGAATATCGGTTTTAGATCAGAACAAATCAACTCCCACACAAGTAATCCAAGTTAAAGGGCTCTCACACATAGCCGAGTTGGAAGCCGAGCAAGACCGAGCTAAATTTTTGCCGAGTGAACCACGATCTGGCCCAAAAAGAAGATGGCTAACAGTGATGTACGAGTTGTACGAGTTAATCACGATTGACCTGCGAGTTATATACGAGCTGAATGTAGGTGTTTCAAGAGTCGTCCAATAGTGATCTAAGAACTCTAAGAGAAAAAATGAAGAGAAAACGCTTATGGACAAGACGTTGGCTGCTTCGTCGCCCATTATATGGGCAATATGAATGTCTGATGAAGGAACTAGCCAAAGAAGATGAATTGAGCTACAAAGTGTTCCAGAGGATAGACCCCTTTTTTCCAAGACATCCTGGGCCGCATTTAGCACAATATATTGCGAGTGACGTCAGCTCCTCATATGCAAATTAGCGCTCATGTTGATCGTATTTTACTCTTACCAAACGTACAAGGCTCTTACAGCTCGTACGCTTCTCGTACAGCGCTCGTACATCTCGCAGGTCACTCTTGCACATCAGTCAATGTGGGCTAAGCTCGTGGTCCAGCTCGGCTATGTGTGAGAGCCCCTTAACTCTCCGTAAAATGCCTGAGCCGTTTTGACTCACTATTGTTAAACAAAATTATTTTACATTTTCATATATAACACACACTAAATAAATAGAAAAAAATTGACTG
This sequence comes from Flabesymbios commensalis, assembly GCA_964017125.1. Lineage (NCBI taxonomy): Eukaryota > Metazoa > Annelida > Polychaeta > Terebellida > Flabelligeridae > Flabesymbios > Flabesymbios commensalis. The sequence continues at coordinate 90,244,479 of OZ024907.1, forward strand.
ATTGCAATATGTATCTTGTACAGCACACTATGTACGTATCATTGTTCACATTGTCAGCCTGCGCATAAACATGTTGTAAGAGCATTTACATATACGCCTAGACTATTTTGACCAATTAGACAATAAAGCGTTTTTAAACACAAGTCTCTAAAAATACACTTTATTCACCTGGCTTTAAAAAGAGGGTAATAATACAGATGATTTATTTTTGTTTTGTACCCGACTGATAAACATTTGATCAATATATTATAAGGCAGGGATCACGTATTTAAAGGGACTGGCCCAGGCTAAAATCAGCAAAAAAACGGTGATTTTATTTTGGCTGCTTAATATGACCATATGATTTAAACGTGTCCATAGACTAGAACTGCAATTTTTTTTAAAAATTTTGTGCTGCGCATTCACCAGTTAGGCTAGATATAGAGACGAAATTTCTGATTTCCAATTATTGACAACCATGTCAAAAATTAGAAATACGGGAATTCAGTCTCTATATCTAGTCTTACTGGTGAATGCGCAGCAGAATAATTTAAAAAAAATTGCAGTTCTAGTCTATGGACATGTTTACATCATATGGTCATATTAAGAAGCCAAAATAAAATCACCGTTTTTTTGATGATTTTAGCCTGGGCCAGTCCCTTTAAATGGATATTGAGCAAAAAAGTACGATATTTATCAGTTCATACAATATAATAAATGATAAGGAGTAATGTAGAATGTGTTTAACACCAGATGTTTTATTATAAAAGTTGGATTAGCTGATAGTGACAAAGGGAAGTTTAATTTGTTTATTACCCGTGTACAACCCCAGTGGCAGGATCTAAACAGCGGGGTGCTACCAGCTATCAAGAGGATCCCGTAGCGCACCCTTTGAGTGGTAGGGTACGTAAGCGTGAAGAATGAAATTTCAGTACATTTAATGTTGTAGTAGATTTATTGTAACTTTATAACCAGTTGTGTGTCCAGGACAGGTCTTTTCGCATTTTAGTATTTTTAAAATATCTTTTAGGAATTTTTGGATTCTCTGAAATTTTTTCTCAGCCTGCTTTCCAACCCTGTTTTCCAACCCTGGCTATATAGCACTTCAGGAAAATAAGGGCGTAAAACGTTATGACGATGCATACTTTTCTTGGGTCATCTTTGGGAAATGTCGGAAAACAATGCCAACATATGACAAATCAATACGCCACGTAATACTATGTATCAGTATGAAACAGCGATTAATTAGAAGTACAATTCTCAGCCGTAAACGAATCACGGAAGCAAAACCATATCCAAAATTTCAGTCAGAAAAAAAGAACCAAAAAACACTATGAGAAGTATTGTGCCATAATATAGGCACACTATTATACAAAAATATTAACACCTAGATGGGACGTCAGACGCACTAATATTAGTTGTTGAATGCAAGTGGGTAGTTCAAGACAGCAACCCGCCGTCTTCTGTAGTTACGTCACATAGAAAATCCACGTAGCACCTCTAACGATATGTTAAGGGAATAAGAGATACATATACCCACACGAGAATACCAACTATATTATGCCTCTCTCACTGGTGATATACAGGCATATTAATTTATACATAGATCAGTGATACTGATAATGAACCATTTGATATCTTTGTTCCCATGAAATGGTGTTCAATAGCTTGCATGCAGATACGAGCCATATAATTTCCATTAAACGGTACATAGGCCTTTCTGCTAGGTGCATTAGAATGGATATCAATAAAACCCATCCCGTTAAACGCTGAACTAGACCCCCTAATATTGATATTTATAAAATACAATTGAATAATTAATCTGTAAAATTATATAAAGGTAGAATTATAATTTTTACTAGTATTCATGATATTCACATTGTTATTTATTTCTAAACGATACCAGTTTTCTGCTGGAATTTCCGGGATTTCAGATACCGGATTAAAAAAAGTAAATCCGGATGATTTTTTTCATGACCCACTGGCATTTCTGTGCTTAGTCCAAACTATATGTTCGTCGCGAAATCTGTGCTGTACTTGTGCCAGATTATGGAACGTAAAATGTGCAAATGTTGAGACCTAGAATACAAGATGAAAACATGCTTAAAATGTATATTTATTACAAATATCTGAAATGAATTACCAATCTGAGACATATCTAGCACAATAATACATAATTCAGTTTAGCAACAGATTTAGTAGCAGAGAAACATACATCAAGTATGTAAACTCTCTAGTGAGTAAGCTTCGTTAGATATGATAAGCTTAGACCTAATGACTGCTACTGAATGTGGTACGAGCTGTCCTGTAGTGTGGTACGAGTTGTCTGCTTATACCATCAGACATGGTACGAGCTGTCTGCTTACGAGATGTCTGTGGTACTAGTTGTCCATAGCCCGTTTTGATCTTCCGCTTTATACAATAAGATGTAATATTTTCATAAAAAGAACACATAATTTACGCCCTTTTAAGTGGAATTGTATTGACGAAATATCCGGTTATCTCAAATGTTAATCTGACTGCTTTTTATATAGTCGTGCATAAAATGACCACACTGCCCATGTCAGAGAATCATTGTCTCTTGTACGGTAGCCTTCTTAGCAGCTCAACCAGCTACATGTGGACAAGTAGGAGAAATTATTATGTATAGAATAAAGCCCGAGGAGCTCTACATTCTTAGCTGTGGAAAAGGCCGAGGCTGAAATGAGGATTCCTCATAATCAACAGCTCGGTCACACCTGACTGATTATAAATAACACCACAGGCCTACCATGATAATTGGTCGGTACTACAGGTCAACTATAACTCTCCATTCCCGGCTTAGGATGTAGTGGTCGGCCAAAGAAAATAATGTAGTGGTGTGTTTTAATACCGGAGAGAGCTAATTTATTCATAATTAACAGGTCATGATTAACAGGTTATTGAGTAATAAATATGTGTCGGAGAACGCAGGTTTGAACCGCACTCTGACCTTCAAGTTTCAAAGAAACAATATATTTCTTCCCCGATCACTCGTAAACATTCAATATTGTGGGCAGCCTCCGAGAGGTAGCGTGCTAGACCTCAGGCCGCCAGGCTTCGTCTAGAGGGCAGTGTAATCTCATTCATCTCACCATCCTCAGGAGGTTCTCCTGGCCCAATTTAGCCTATAAGTGCACACAGGGAGCCTAAAAAACCCCATTCATTCATCTCATTTTTCATAGCTGGTGAGAAGAAAAGATAAGGAAGAGGTTGCAGATAGTTAATCAGCCATGTTTATATAACTAGGAATTCTAATAGGAAAATGATTATATTAACTATAGGTACTATTTGTGTTTGAGCAACCTATATATTTCAAATCCGCCACATCACCGCCAGATTAATACGCCAGATTACATATCTGACATTTTCACCCTGGTTGTTGTGTTTCGCTTATAGGATCCCCAACTGGAAACATTATTGTAAAAAATGTAAATGTATATCATTCAATTATATTTCAAATGAGTATAGTAGTGTTTGACGTTCAAAGGGTTGGGGCGCATTTGACGATAATAGTCGTGATTGGCGTTCAAAGGGATAAGCTCTTTAAAACTATTTTGCACGACAAAACCAAGGACTGAAATTGATTAATTACGCAATTGCTTATTCTGCAGGTGCTTGTGTTGGAGTTTTTTTACAGGTGCTAATTCTTAAGGTGCTTATAATTTATGTAGGTGTCTTTGTACAGGTGTTGATTATGCAGGTGCTTATTATGTAGGTGTTTATTGTGTAGGTAATGAATTGTACAATTTTTCTTCTCAATCTTAATAATTCAATATAATCAGCCACTGGTATTGCTATGCCTGATTCCTCTCATCATATCATATCATATCATATCATATCATAGGTGACATCGCAGGTATGCCAAGCCTTGATGGCCTGGTCAGGTGTTGTATAATATGCCTGATTCTTCGCATCTCATCATAGATATGCCACACTCTATGGTCTGGTCTAGTGTGCTATAATATGTCTGATTCTTCGCATCGTGTCATGGGTATGCTAAACCTCTATGAAATGGTCTAGTGTGCTATAATCACTGATAATATGCCTGGTATAGTGTGCTATAATTTGCCTGATTCCTACCATCTCATCATAGGTATGCCAAATCTTTATTATATGGTATAGTGTGCTATAATTTGCCTGATTCCTCGCATCTAATCATATGTAGGCCTATGCCAAACCTTTATTATCTGGTATAGTGTGCTATAATTTGCCTGATTCCTGCCATCTCATGATAGGTATGCCAAACCTTTATTATCTGGCATAGTGTGCTATAATTTGCCTGATTCCTCTCATCTCATCATAGGTATGCCAAACCTCCATGGTCTGTCTAGTATGCTATAATATGACTGATTCTTCGCATCTCATGAGAGGTATGCCAAACCTTTATTATCTGGCATAGTGTGCTATAATATGCCTGATTCCTGGCATCTCATCAAAGGTAGGCCAAACCTCTATGGTCTGGTCTAGTGTTGTATAATATGACTGATTCCTCGCATCGTGTCATAGGTATGTCAAACCTCTATGATCTGGTCTAGTGTGCTATAATATGACTGATTCTTCGTATCATGTCATAGGTATGTCAAACCTCTATGGTCTGGTCTAGTGTGCTATAATATGCCTGATTCCTCCATCTCATCAGAGGTATGCCAAACCTCTATGATCTCGTTTCACGTTTTTATTTGACAAATACTGCTGTGTCAACCTCTATTATAACGTGGCGACTGTGATAATTATTCTGACTCCGAGATTCTTATTTGATCTATTTCCCTGAACTAACATTGAACAGGACACTACTCCTCTCTGTGTATCTCCATCTAATAGCAGACAAAGTCAATAGACTGTATCCCTGAGTCAATTACACCTCCTCCTTCGCAAAGACAAAATGAAGTAACTGCTTACTTGTAACGTAAGCAGTTACTGCCTTTTGGCTTTTCATGGCAGTGTCATCACCTAATCAATCATATATTTACCCCTCATTCAGACCCAGTGTTTATTTTGCAGCCATAATGGTCGTTTACATCCTGGTTCATGAGAGTTGTCCCAACATAGCTCCGCATTATGAGACGTTGGTGTTATGTTGAGACAAAGTATTCTGGCGCTGCTCAGGATTTCACAGCTAGTGTTGTCGTTGAGTGCAGCGAGTCCTCACGCAAAAGAGTCATTAACAGTCATAAGGTAATCAATTGCACTCTTTAGATCAGCTCACACTTATGACTTAATTGATTAGCTTTGTTTTGTTACTTGAATGTAGCTTATCCCTTAACTCAAGATCGTCTCAGACTTAAGACATATTCGATTGGCTATGTTTTTACGTGAACTTAACATAAAACCTTAAGCTTAAGATTGTCTCAAGCTTAAGATCGTCTTAATTGATTAGTTGAGTCCTTACATGTATGTAGCTTATACATTACCTTTTAAGATCGTCTCAGACTAAGACTTAATTGATTAACTAAGTCTTTACATGGATGTATATCTTATATTGCACCACTATACATGAAGTAAACATCATCTAGATCAATATACATAAGTATACATACTCTAGACCAATATACATGCATGAAGTATACATTATCTAGACCAATATACATGAAGTAGACATCTTCTAGACCAATATACATGAAGAAGACATCTTCTAGACCAATATACATGAAGTAGACATCTTCTAGACCAATATACATGAAGTGGACATCTTCTAGACCAATATACATCATTAAAACACACCACTACATTATTCGCTTTGTCCGACCACTACATTCTAAGCCGAGAATTGAGTTATTGTTCATCAAGTACAGACCAATTATCATGGCAGGCATATTGTGCTATAATCGGTCACATGTGACCGAGTTGTTGATTTTGAGGAATCCTTATTATTGTCGGATGTGTTTCAAGTCAGTTAAAACCCTCGGAGCTCTACATTCTTAGCTGTGAAAAAGGCCGAGGCCTTTTTCACAGCTAATAATGTAGAGCTCCTCTGGCTTTATCCTATACAGCAGACATCTTCTAGACCAATATAGTATACACTATGTAGGCCAATGGTGTACATGGATTGCGTCATAGATGACAGAAAGCTGAAGTCACGAACATACGTCATAAAGAACTAAAAATAGACAATGTCAAAGCGTCAGCTGCGGCACAATCAATCAAATGTTCAACCTGTTTCCAATAAATATTGGGCCAGAGTCTCAGAATGTGGCCTAGCATTGAGACGACATTTGATTATTATCTCACGCCCGTTGGGACATTGATTGCACGCTGCGTCAAGGCTTGTGTTATGAATGACTATTGTAACAAATGAGAATCAATGATTTGGCTTGTTTATTTCCAGAAGAGGCCTTTGTAAATGTCAACCATTATCGTCGTCAGTACACGCTAGTCTAAGGGAGCTTCGGCCATCTTTGTATACATACAGGCTAAACTGAGATTCAAAATTCGAGCCCTGGTTTTCTAAGGCTGAGCACACTACCTCTCTGTCATTGTTTATGAGTGGGCAGAGAAACTAAAATGTGCGAACACCAGACTTCACAAGCTCTGACGTGACAGGTATTCGACGTAACCACTACACCAGTTCCCAGCCCGTTATTCATAACAATTGCTGTATAGCTCGACTTAAATCTCAAAACTATTGCCTTCATAATCTCCACCGATGAGAAGCAGTGATTGGCACGCTAAGTGCATCTGTGGAACCAGACGTTGGCACCATGCTGTTTGAATGTTGCGCCATCGTCTACAACATTAGTCCACAATTAAACCAGCATTAGGTAAAATTGTCTGGATTGATATTTACAAGGCTTTCACAGGTTGAATGCTATGAACCACGGGCTTCAGGATTAAGAGCGAGATCACACGAGTGTAAAATAATTAGTAAATAATTACATGCGAATCAAAATTTCTTGTTTCACACCCAGAAATCATTTTGGTTTAATCATGGGCCAGCGCTGTAGACAGTGGCCCAGCAGTAACCCAGTATTGTATCAATATCTGCTGTTCACTGAGCCGACATTATTATAAATGCAAATCTGCCCGGCGAACAAGAAAAAATGCTCAAATGTCTGTGTAATGTTGCTCTTGCATCGACATTTGTTCAATGTCTCGAGTTTGCCGGGTACCCTTACTATCATGACGTCGGTCTGACTGCTCTAATTAGAGGCGTGATCACCGCTATTACCATTATCGATAATCTTCTGTATAATTCGTGAGGAAGGACGTACAAATGCAACAATCCGACTGATTACTGGCCATAGATCGATTAGGTCTCTTGTAAAAGTCCGTGTCCGACGCTGACGTAATGCTGCCAATGTTGGGTCAAGGTTGGCCCAACGTATACAGCATTGGCACAACATTAAGCTAACGTTGCTTCATGGTTACTGGGTAATGACCCTGTATGTCCCCTGTCACATAAAGCGATATATTACATATTGGTAATTGACCAGGGTGTGGAAAGGCTGGTTTTGATCTTCCGTTTTATACATTAAAAGGTAATATTTTCATAGAAAAAACACATGATTTATGCACGTTCAGGTGGAATTGTATTGAAGAAATACCCGGGTAGCTCAAATGTTAATCTGATTGCCCTTTTTATATAGTCGTGCAGAAAATGACCACACTGTAGCATTTTTAGCAACCCAACCAGCTACATGTGAACAAGTGGGAGATAATATTATTACCAGAGAGAGCTAATTTATTCATAATATTATTTTCATTATCTTAACCCTATAGTCGTTTTTATTCTGTTTTTATTATCATGATTAACAGGTGTTTGAGAAATAAATGTGTGTCGGAGAACGCAGGCTCGAACCGCACTCTGGCCTTCAAGTTTCAAAGAAACAATATATTTCTTCCCCGATCACTCGTAAACATTCAATATTGTGGGCAGCCTCCGAGAGGTAGCGTGCTAGACCTCAGGCCGCCAGGCTTCGTCTGGAGAGCAGTGTCATCTCATTCATTTCACCATCCTCAGGAGGTTCCCCGGCCCAATTTAGCCTATAAGTGCACACAGTGAGCCTAAAAAAAAACATTCAATTCATTTTTCTCTCATTTTTCATAGCTTGTGAGAAGAAAAGATTAGGAAGGGGTTGCAGATAGTTAATCATCCATGTTTATATAACCAGGAATTATAATAGGAAAATGATTAATTATTAACTATAAGTACTATTTTTGTTTGAGCAACCTATATATTTCAAATCCGCCACATCACCGCCAGATTAATACGCCAGATTACCTAACTGACATTTTCACCCTAGTTGTTGTGTTTCGCTTATTGGAACCACAACTGGAAACATTATTATAAATAGTGTAAATGTAAATTATTCAATTACATTTCAAATAAGAATAGTGGTGCTTGGGGCACATTTGACGATTACCAAGTGCTTATTCTGCAGGTGCTTGTGTTGGTGTTTTTTTACAGGTGCTAATTCTTAAGGTGCTTATAGTTTATGTAGGTGTTTTTGTACAAGTGCTAAATATGTAGGTGCTTATTATGTAGGTGCTTATTGTGTAGGTAATTAATTGCGCAATTCTACTTCTCAATCTTAATAATTCAATATAATCAGCATCTGGTATTGCTATGCCTGATTCCTCTCATCATACCATATCATATCATATCATAGGTGACATCGTAGGTATGTGCCAAGCCTCGATGGCCTGGTCAGGTGTTGTATAATATGCCTCATCATACGTGTGCCGAACCTCTATGGTCTGTGTAGTGTGCTATATTATGCCTGATTCCTCGCATCTCATCATAGGTATGCCAAACCTCTATGATCTGGTCTAGTGTTGTATAATATGCCTGATTCCTCGCATCTCATCATAGGTATGCCAAACCTCTATGGTCGTCTGGTCTAGTGTTGTATAATATGCCTGATTCCTGCCATCTCATCATAGGTATGCCAAACCTCTATGATCTGGTTTCACGTTTTTATTTGACAAATACTGCTGTGTCAACCTCTATTATAACGTGACGATTGTGATAATTATTCTGACTCCGAGATTCTTATTTGATCTATTTCCCTGAACTAACATTGAACGGGACACCACTCCCCTCTGTGTATCTCCATCTAATAGCAGGGGAAGTCAATAGACTCTATCCCTGAGTCAATTACACCTTCTCCTTTGCAAAAGACAAAAGGTAGGAGCTGCTTACTTGTAAAGTACGCAGTTAATGCCTTTTGACTTTACATGGCAGTTTCGTCACTTAGTCAATCATATATTTACCCCTCATTCAGACCCAGTGTTTATATTGCAGCCATAATGGTCGTGTACATCCTGCATGGTTCATGAGAGTTGTCCCAACATAACTCCGCATTATGAGACGTTGGTGTTATGTTGAGACAAAGTATCCTGGCGCTGCTCAGGATTTCACAGCTAGTGTTGTCGTTGAGTGCAGCGGGTCCTCACGCAAACGAGGCATTAACAGTCATAAGGTAATCAATTGCACTCTTTAGATCGTCTCACACTTATGACTTAATTGATTATAGTTGGGGACCATAATGTCCAATTAGTGAATAAATTTGCACATCTGGCTAAAATTGCCAAAATTTGTTTATAGGTCATTTAGACCATATAGATTTATATTTTTGATGGATCCAATTTTATAAAGTACTTGAACCACCATTTTAGGCAAAATCCAAAATAGCCACCACTCACCGAAAAATAATCATCATAACTTTGTAATCAATGGGTCAAATTTAATGATGTTAACATCAATTTCATATATTTTGAGGTCAACGGTTTTATTGGTCTCGGTGATTAGAGTCATATATTTTATGTTTCGATCATTTTTAGCGTTTTTGAGACCAAAATATATACAAATTCAATCAATCTACTAACCCATTTGATCAGATCTGACCATAATTGCAAGTAGACCTACAATAAGGTTATTGCATACATGTTAAAGAAATACAATAGAACACAAAATAATAAATAATACATATATAGCCTATAGTCAATTATGGTCATAATTCACTCTCTCGACCAGCCTAACTATTATAAAGATAAAGGTTTATAGTCTGAAGACCTATTATCCGACCTTGCATTTCACCCCCCTGGTGACTGGTCCTGTTCATTCGTGTGCCATTTCAACTCAACGGAGAGCATGCAGCGCATTAAACTTATCGTACACATTTCCATCTCTATCTTACCTGGTACTCATTTTCACCTGAGTCAAGTGAAGCATTTAAGGGTGAAGTGCCTTGCCTAACGACACAACATCGAAACAATGTCCCTAGATTGAGAGGGGAGAAACATTATTTGTCTCTGAAAATCCTGCACCAAGCCGGATTCGAAACCGCGCGGCAGATTGACTTTGTCAAAGCGCCACGCTGCGCCATGTCCCTCTCTATGAAAATATACATAGGTTTGTTCTGTAACATTTGGACGATCATCAGCATGTATCACATACATCATCCCAACCTTTCCACCAGCAGATATGTATGTTGCCCTCCCAAAGTCTGAGCTTGTGCGTCCACATCATGACAAGATAGATGGCACCAAGTTAAAAAGCAAACTTGGCTTGATAAGGCCTCTGATATAATTCTCAACTCGATACACTTGGATACGGAAGATACTTTAACTTGGGCGGGGTTCATGTCGAGTTTATTAAAAGATGATAGGCCTAATATCAAACCAAATGTGATTATTGGAGTCATGCCGCTCTGACAAGACAGCATCTACACCAATGGTAAAACATACCATGAACATTGGAAAATGTGTTACAGAGTTTCTTAATCCTGGACAGATACATGTTCTGGGTAGGCGTTTCACTGATACAGCAGTGCACAGGGAGGAGGGGCAGGATTACACACTGATATTGTTGCTGGAGTTTGCAAAAAATACTCACCAGGCGGGAATAATGGGAATTGACCAACAACAGACCAGCAAATGGTTAGAATTGTGAGATTCTGTGAGGAGGGATTGACAGCTGAGCTAGATGCACCACAACCCAGACGGCGGAGATTATTGGCGGGAAGTCACCAATCTGGGCAGTGTCTGTGAAGGTATAGGCGTATGGGTCAGCCTATTTTCTCTCTCTTGGTGAATCTAAATATATTTTAATGCTGGGGGTCTTCCATGTCGAATTTGTAATTGTGTTAGTGTCTGGTTGTTACCTTTCCATCCGTCATTATTGAAGCAGGGGCACTGACTTTAGCTCGAGGAGTCCGTTTCTAGTAAAGATCATAATCTCAAGATAACTCGTCATGGCAATTTCTTCTCATGGCTAGCTCATTCTGAAGAAAAAAGCTTATGCTGTAAACCACCAACTGCATGGGTTTTCTGATTTTGACAGCTGGGATACCAACATGAGGAATTTGTAACAAAATACATTTGATATCAGTTAAAACCCGTTTGATGATTCTTGATCAGTAATAAATACAGCTGATTTGTTTGATCACTTGTTCGTGAGGGTGATTTCGACCTTCATATGTAGGTAATAGATGACCTGTGCTGCTGTTTGTTTGTTTTCAACCAAGCAAACTACTCTGGCTACCGATATATGTCCTCCCTATTTGAGAATCCATCTGTTATCATATATGGATAAACACCTTGTCTCTACCTGGGAGACTGGTTGAATTTGCACCATAAGCTGAATTATTGTCACACTCAACATCATCGAATTCTCCAAACTCGTTTGTCTAAAGATGTTCTATCCATCCTATAAATACTCAAGGGAAATCCTAATTAATGACACTTGTTCAAATATGCTCACATTAGATACAAGATAAATAATTCCTGCTGGAATAGCAGATACATAATGCAATATGCCTTTAACATGGGAAATGGAAATGGAGGAGTGGGAAAAAATCTGACATCTTAGAATGCCTGAAAACTTCTTCCTATCATGTGTCCATGAAAATTGTTGATGCTGCTTCCATTGTCCATATATGGTCCGAACCATCAAAGTTGCAAACTTTCAACAATACGTAGAACGTCATTTCTTAAAATTCGTCCAGAGCATGATGTTGGAGTTCACAATAACCGGACTTGACTTGATCTGAGATTCCTATCCTGAACAAAGTTTGACACGTTTAACCCAAAAGAAACGTGGTTGTCTGACCAAGGTTCAGGGGTCAACACCCATCCCTGGTGACTAGAACAATTTTTAAAAAGACCAGAAAATAAGGCTGATCTCTTTAGATTCATAGGTCAATAAATGGTTAACGATTTTAACGATTTTAATATGTTAGGGTTGTGCATTGTTGCAACAATCAATAATTTGAAAAAGCATAACCTGATAAGGGGAATTGCAAATGTGCAAATGTGCTAATGCTAATCTAGGATGCACACATCTATGTCACTTTGTCACTTTGTCACCATGTCACTTTGAGTGTGAGTGCATAAACAATGACTGCCCAAAGAATGTTTGCTGACGGCGATACATGTACTAACTGAAGATTTTTTTAACTGATGACGTTTAGCAATATGTATAGGCATATAACAATTATGTTGTTAGCAGTCAAATATGAATCAAATGTCACTAACTATTTTTTAAATGTGTCCAGCGTTCGATATTTTGGTTTTCATCATATTCTTTTACAAAATGTGTCAGTTTGGACATTTTAAATTAAACTAAAACGTGCAATTTCATCCCAATCACTTTTAAATCATTAAAAATTGATTCCTCGTCGTCCAAATATATAAAATTGATGTTAACATCGTAAAATTTGGGCCATATGTTGCCAAGATATGATAATTTTGGTTTTCGAGTGGCGGCCATTTTGAATTTTGCCTAAAATGGTGGATCCAGCCATTTTTTAGATTGGATCCATCAAAAATATGAAAGTGTATTGTCTTGTGGGCTTGTACACCAATTTTCACAACTTTAGCCAGATGTGCAAATTTATTTCATTATGGTCCCCCACTATTAGCTTTGTTTTGTTACATGAATGTAGCTTATCCCTTAACTCAAGATCTTCTCACACTTTAGACGTACTTGATTGGCTGTTTTCACGTGAACTTAATTTAGGATTAAGATTGTCTTAAGATTAAGATTGTCTTAAGATTGTCTTAATTGATTAGATGAGTCTTTACATGTATGTAGCTTATACATTAACTCTTTTGATCGTCTCAGAGTAAGACCTAATTGATTAGCTAAGTTTTTACATGGATGTATTTCTTATATTGCACCACTATACATGAAGTAAACATCATCTAGATCAATATACATAAGTATACATACTCTAGACCAATATACATGTATGAAATATACATTATCTAGACCAATATACATGAAGTAGACATCTTCTAGACCAATATACATCATTAAAACACACCACTACATTAATTGCTTTGTCCGACCACTACATTCTAAGCCGGGAATGGAGAGTTATTGTTCATCAAGTACAGACCAATTATCATGGCAGGCATATGGTGCTATAATCAGTCAGATGTGACCAAGTTGTTGATTTTAAGGAATCCTCATTATTGTCGGATGTGTTTTAAGTCAGTTAAAACCCCCGGAGCTCTACATTCTTAGCTGTGAAAAAGGCCTCGGCCTTTTTCATAGCTAATAATGTAGAGCTCCTCTGGCTTTATCCTATACAGCAGACATCTTCTAGACCAATATAGTATACACTATGTAGGCCAATGGTGTATATGGATTGCGTCACAGATGACAGAAAGCTGAAGACAAGAACATACGTCATAAAGAACTAAAAATAGACAATGTTCCAGCGTCAGCTGCGGCACAATCAATCAAACGTTCAACCTGTTTCCCATAAATATTGGGCCACAGTCTCAGAATGTGGCCTAGCATTGAGACAACACTTGATTACTATCTCACGCCCGTTGGGACATTGATTGCACGCTGTGTCAATGCTTGTGTTATGAATGGCTATTGTAACAAATGAGAATCAATGATTTGGCTTGTTTATGTCCAGAAGAGGCCTTTATAAATGTCAACCATTATCGTCGTCAGTACACAGTTACAGAACTTGCTTTATTGTTTTCTGAACTTGCATAAATGTTTTCAATCGTACATGCATAAATGTTTTCTGAACTTGCATAAATGTTTCCAATCGTACTTGCATAAATGTTTTCAATCGTAGTTGCATAAATGTTTTCTGAACTTGCATAAATGTTTTCTGAACATGCATTAATGTTTTCAATCGTACTTGCATAAATGTTTTCTGAACAAGCATAAATGTTTTCAATCGTACATGCAGAAATGTTTTCTGAACTTGCATAAATGTTTCCAATCGTACTTGCATAAATGTTTTCAATCGTACTTGCATAAATGTTTTCTGAACTTGCATAAATGTTTTCTGAACATGCATAAATGTTTCCAATCGTACTTGCATAAATGTTTTCAATCGTAGTTGCATAAATGTTTTCTGAACTTTCATAAATGTTTTCTGAACATGCATAAATGTTTTCAATCGTACTTGCATAAATGTTTCTGAACTTGCATTAATGTTTCTGAACTTGCATTAATATTTTTGAACTTGCATTAATGTTTCTGAAGATGCATAAATGTTTCCAATCGTACTTGCATAAATGTTTCCAATCGTAGTTGCATAAATGTTTTCTGAACTTTCATAAATGTTTTCTGAACTTGCATAAATGTTTTCTGAACATGCCTAAATGTTTTCAATCGTACTTGCATAAATGTTTCTGAACTTGCATTAATGTTTCTGAACTTGCATTAATATTTTTGAACTTGCATTAATGTTTCTGAAGATGCATAAATGTTTTTGAACTTGCATTAACGTAGTTCATGAGTGGGCAGAAAAACTAAAATGTGCAAACACCAGACTTCACAAGCTCTGACGTGACAGGTATTCAGCGTAACCACTACACCAGGTCCCCGCCCGTTATTTATGACAATTATTGCTCTATCCCGACAAATACTACACATCCATCCAATGTGGGATCAATGTTGGGCTAACGTCGTAGACGGTGGGCCCACATTGGACCAAAATTGGATGGATGTGTCGTTTTTGCTGGGATAGCCCTAGCTAAATCCCAGAACTATTGACTTTATATATCTAATCTCCACAATGGGAAATAGTGATTGACACGTTAAGTGCATCTATAGAACAAGTAAGCACGAGACGTTGGCACAATGCTGTTTGAATGCTTGTCAATCGTCTAGAACGTTAGTGCACACTTAAACCAGCATTAGGTCAAATTATCTGTATTTCCATTGATATTTACAAGGCTTCCACAGGTTAAATGCTGTGAATCACTGGCTTCAGGATTAAGAGCCGGGATCACACGAGTGTAAAATTATTAGTAAATAATTACATGTGAATCAAGATTTCTTGTTTCACACCCTAAAATCATTTTGGTTTAATCATGGGCCAGCGCTGTAGACGGTGGCCCAGCAGTAACCCAGTATTGTATCAATATCTGCTGTTCACTGAGCCGACATTATTATAAATGCAAATCTGCCCGGCGAACAAGAAAAATTGCCCAAATGTCTGTGTAATGTTGCTCTTGCATCGACATTTGTCCAATGTCTCGAGTTCGCCGGGTACCCTTACTATCATGACGTCGGTCTGACTGCTCTAATTAGAGGCGTGATCATCGCTATTACCATTATCGATAATCTTCTGTATAATTCGTGAGGCAGGACGTACAAATGCAACAATCCGACTGATTACTGGCCATAGATCGATTAGGTCTCTTGTAAAAGTCCGTGTCCGACGCTGACGTAATGCTGCCAATGTTGGGTCAAGGTTGGCCCAACGTATACAGCATTGGCACAACATTAAGCTAACGTTGCTTCATGGTTACTGGGTAATAACCCTGTATGTCCCCTGTCACATAAAGCGATATATTACATATTGGTAATTGACCAGGGTGTGGAAAGGGCTGGTTTTGATCTTCCGTTTTATACATTAAAAGGTAATATTTTCATAGAAAAAACACATGATTTATGCACGTTCAGGTGGAATTGTATTGAAGAAATACCCGGGTAGCTCAAATGTTTATCTGATTGCCCTTTTTATATAGTCGTGCAGAAAATGACCACACTGTAGCATTTTTAGCAACCCAACCAGCTACATGTGAACAAGTGGGAGATAATATTATTACCAGAGAGTGCTAATTTATTAATAATATTATTTTCATTATCTTAACCCTATAGTCGTTTTTATTCTGTTTTTATTATCATGATTAACAGGTGTTTGAGAAATAAATGTGTGTCGGAGAACGCAGGCTCGAACCGCACTCTGGCCTTCAAGTTTCAAAGAAACAATATATTTCTTCCCCGATCACTCGTAAACATTCAATATTGTGGGCAGCCTCCGAGAGGTAGCGTGCTAGACCTCAGGCCGCCAGGCTTCGTCTGGAGAGCAGTGTCATCTCATTCATTTCACCATTCATTTCACCATCCCCGGCCCAATTTAGCCTATAAGTGCACACAGTGAGCCTAAAAAAAAACATTCAATTCATTTTTCTCTCATTTTTCATAGCTTGTGAGAAGAAAAGATTAGGAAGGGGTTGCAGATAGTTAATCATCCATGTTTATACAACCAGGAATAATAATAGGAAAATGATTAATTATTAACTATAAGTACTAATTTTGTTTGAGCAACCTATATATTTCAAATCCGCCACATCACCGCCAGATTAATACGCCAGATTACCTAACTGACATTTTCACCCTAGTTGTTGTGTTTCGCTTATTGGAACCACAACTGGAAACATTATTATAAATAGTGTAAATGTAAATTATTCAATTACATTTCAAATAAGAATAGTGGTGCTTGACGTTCAAAGGCTTGGGGCACATTTGACGATTACCAAGTGCTTATTCTGCAGGTGCTTGTGTTGGTGTTTTTTTACAGGTGCTAATTCTTAAGGTGCTTATAGTTTATGTAGGTGTTTTTGTACAAGTGCTAAATATGTAGGTGCTTATTATGTAGGTGCTTATTGTGTAGGTAATTAATTGTACAATTCTACTTCTCAATCTTAATAATTCAATATAATCAGCCTCTGATATTGCTATGCCTGATTCCTCTCTTCATACCATATCATATCATATCATATCATATCATATCATATCATAGGTGACATCGTAGGTATGCCAGGCCTCGATGGCCTGGTCAGGTGTTGTATAATATGCCTCATCATAGGTGTGCCAAACCTCTATGTCTGTGCAGTGTGCTATATTATGCCTGATTCCTCGCATCTCATCATAGGTATGCCAAACCTCTATGATCTGGTTTCACGTTTTTATTTGACAAATACTGCTGTGTCAACCTCTATTATAACGTGACGATTGTGATAAATATTCTGACTCCAAGATTCTTATTTGATCTATTTCCCTGAACTAACATTTAACAGGACACCACTCCCCTCTGTGTATCTCCATCTAATAGCAGACAAAGTCAATATACTCTACACCTGAGTCAATTACACCTTCTGCTCCGCAAAGACATATGGTAGTAACTGCTTACTTGTGAAGTAAGCAGTTACTACCTTTGGACTTTGCATGGCAGTTTGTCACTTAATCAATCATATATTTACCTCTCATTCAGACCCAGTGTTTATATTGCAGCCATAATGGTCGTTTACATCCTGGTTCACGAGAGTTGTCCCAAAATAGCTTCGCATTATGAGACGTTGGTGTTATGTTAAGACAAGGTATTCTGGCGCTGCTCATGATTTCACAGCTAGTGTTGGCGTTGAGTGCATCGAGTCCTCACGCAAAAGAGTCATTAACAGTCATAAGGTAATCAATTGCACTCTTTAGATCGTCTCACACTTATGACTTAATTGATTAGCTTTGTTTTGTTACTTGAATGTAGCTTATCCCTTAACTCAAGATCGTTTCAGACTTGAGACGTATTTGATTGGCTATGTTTTTACGTGAACTTAACATAAAACTTAAAAATTAATATTGTCTCAAGCTTAAGATTGTCCTAATTGATTAGATGAGTCTTTACATGTATGTAGCGTATAAATTAACTCTTTTGATCGTCTCAGACTAAGACTTGATTGATTAGCCAAGTCTTTACATGGATGTATATCTTATATTGCACCACTATACATGAAGTAAACATCATCTAGAACAATATACATAAGTATACATACTCTAGACCAATATACATGCATGAAGTATACATTATCTAGACCAATATACATGAAGTGGACATCTTCTAGACCAATATACATCATTAAAACACACCACTAGATTATTTGCTTTGTCCGACCACTACATTCTAAGCCGGGAATGGAGAGTTATTGTTCATCAAGTACAGACCAATTATCATGGCAGGCTTATTGTGCTATAATCAGTCAGGTTTGACCAAGTTGTTGATTTTGAGGAATCCTTATTATTGTCGGATGTGTTTTAAGTCAGTTAAAACCCTCGGAGCTCTACATTCTTAGCTGTGAAAAAGGCCGAGGCCTTTTTCACAGCTAATAATGTAGAGCTCCTCTGGCTCTATCCTATACAGCAGACATCTTCTAGACCAATATAGTATACACTATGTAGGCCAATGGTGTATATGGATTGCGTCATAGATGACAGAAAGCTGACCTCACGAACATACCTCATAATGAACTAAAAATAGACAATGTCAAAGCGTCACCTGCGTCACAATCAATCAAACGTTCAACCTGTTTCCCATAACTATTGGGCCAGAGTCTCAGAATGTGGCCTAACATTGAGACAACATTTGATTATTATCTCACGCCCGTTGGGACATTGATTGCACGCTGTGTCAAGGCTTGTGTTATGAATGGCTATTGTAACAAATGAGAATCAATGATTTGGCTTGTTTATTTCCAGAAGAGGCCTTTATAAATGTCAGCCATTATCGTCGTCAGTACAGTAAGGGAGCTCCGGCCATCTTTGTATACATACAGGCTAAACTGAGATTCAAAATTCGAGCCCTGGTTTTCTAAGGCTGAGCACACTACCTCTCTGTCACAGAGACTCCCCACTATGGTGAATGTTCATGAGTGGGCAGAAAAACTAAAATGTGCGAACACCAGACTTCACAAGCTCTGACGTGACAGGTATTCAGCGTAACCACTACACCAGGTCCCCGCCCATTATTTATGACAAGTATTGCTGTATCCTTACAAACACTACACATCCATCCAATGTTGGATTAATGTTGGGCCAGCGTCGTAGACGGTGGGCCAACTTTGGACCAAAAGAGGATAAATGTGTCGTTTTTGCTGGGATAGCCTGACCTAAATCCCAGAACTATTGACTTTATATATCTAATCTCCACCGATGGGAAGTAGTGATTGACACGTTAAGTGCATCTATAGAACCAGGAAACTCGAGACGTTGGCACAATGCTGTTTGAATGTTGGTCAATCGTCTACAACGTTAGTCCACACTTAAACCAGCATTAGGTCAAATTATCTGTATTTCCATTGATATTTACAAGGCTTCCACAGGCTGAATGCTGTGAATCACTGGCTTCAGGATTCAAAGCCGGGATCACACGAGTGTCAAATAATTAGTAAATAATTACATGCGAATTAATATTTCTTGTTTCACACCCTGAAATTTGGTTTAATCATGGGCTAGCGTGACATAATTTAGCTACTTGTATAATCACTTGAACAAGCGATTTTGTCGGAGAGACATCGAGTCTAGTGTGAGGTGCACCTGCTGGAATGAATGAATAAAACGTCGCTGTGCCTAAGAGAGTTGTGTGTCACTTACTGTTCAAGTCACTACTATTATCATGCGGTGACCCACCATCCCTGGACGTTTGATACTAATCCTAGGAGTATGGTAGGACGAGCTCCCGACGGATTCAAATATCTGTAAAATCACTCACGATCAACTTTGGATACAGTTTGTCAGTCTCAGGATCCTCATAGACATACAAACCATTTTTAATGGTGATTCCTGTCTGGGACAAGCAATATCTGCTTGAAGCCACACACATGTGCTTCTCCAAACAGCATTGTGTCGGTCCAACATTGAACTAACATTAGCTTAGAACATCAGGCTGGGAGCGCTTTCTCACCAGTGTCACGTGGACACAGCCCAATAGGTCGTCCATGAATTTGAAATACATTTTGTTGGTTGCAAAAACATAACTGTAGTAGATTTAAAACAGCAAATCATATATTTGTCCAATGTTCCTCATTTTTGTGTTAGATTGTTAACATGGCATAGACGTCAGTCAAACTTGTGATGTTTAGTACCACTAGATCCTGGTATTTGTTGACACTGAGTGTGTAGTTCATTAATCATTTCAAGTGGTCGAGATTGGGAATTGCACAAACTGTTCAGCAAGTGGACTCTGACTCTTGACTTTCGAAGCTGCTTGTTGGACAAAGGAGTTGTATGTGTCATCAGTTTCCAAGTCAAAGATGGATCTCTTGCACTGTCTGACTGTGTTATGCGAATTAGGTCTTTCTCAACTTTGTTTACATTCTCCAAGCCCAACTCTGAACTGCTGCTAGATATCTGGGTAAGATATTTCTAGCTGGTCTGTGACAGCAGCATAAACAGTACCCCAGGGTGTATATTTGGTATGATCATATTAGGCAAACCACAGGAGAGTAAGATTATGACTAGCTGTATGTATTATATCCAGTCAGTTTTCACCTGTAGTTCATAGATTTTGCATTTTCTGGTGCATTCACTAAATGTACAGTGCCACAATTGCTCAGTCATCATCAAAATATTGTAGGCCCTACTACTTGTTTCAAAGCTTGTTTCCAATTTCATGCTTCTTGATAAGTCTGTGCTACTCTGCTTATACACTGACTATGCGATTGTACAAGTTAGTCATCACGTTGTTCTCAGTTGTATTTGGCCCATATATAGAGCTCTTAAACCAAATTCCATATAGGCCTGAGTCGTAACATTCTGTCCTATGCCTTTTATAAAATTCTTACCTATGTGGAAACCACCAAGATATAATTACAGGGACTTGTAGATGTCCGTATATTCCCAAATGGAGCTCTTTTATGAATTGGGCTCTGAAAATGTGAGCGCCAGCTATTGGAGTTATGTCTTCTGAGGGCCAATGAAATCCCAGGACTTATTTCAAAGATAAGCTTTGAAGACTGTCGTGCTTGGCCAAGGTGGAATTGCTGCTTTGTGAGGTGGTCCTGCAGCGAGGTTTTCAGAGCCACTTTTCTGTATGGGCTCCCCTGGTAGGCCACGAGTGCAGTGTGTTTGAAGTGTAACTGCTGGGGTGAAAGAATACACGTTGACAGGATACATAAGAGTCTTGTAGCAATAGAACTGTCAACAATGTGTATTGTTTTTTTGTTTTTTGTTTGCCCTTTACAACACAAAAAGTAAGAAATTATTACATTAAATGTATTAATATAATGTGTCATTTCGGCACTTACAGTATTTTTATTGTATCATCAGTTGAATTTATTTGAGTAACTTTCTAAAAATAGGTCATAGTTATTAGAAAATAAATATAACAAGGGTCATTTGGGCTCTGAATGCCCAGAATAGGCCATAGCACAATACTTGAATGTTTGACAGCATGTAAGACATCTCTTTAAGGACATGTTTTGAGGTTTCTTTTAGAGTAGCATTCAGAAAATTACACATGCAGGGTTCGTAATAGTGGTTGTCCGGTTGTCCAAGACAACCAAAAATCGTCACGGACAACCAAATATGAATCTTTGGAACACTTTGGTTGTCCGTACGGACAACCACGTTTATCCCAGAAACAATTTTGCCACTGAACATCCTGACATATATGCCGTGCGATGACACGCAGCACACGGCAAAGTAGCGTCATATCAGAGACAGAGTTAACTTGAATCATGTCTGCAGTCATGTGTGTCT
The DNA here is from genome assembly GCA_964017125.1 of Flabesymbios commensalis. Lineage (NCBI taxonomy): Eukaryota > Metazoa > Annelida > Polychaeta > Terebellida > Flabelligeridae > Flabesymbios > Flabesymbios commensalis. The sequence continues at coordinate 90,266,212 of OZ024907.1, forward strand.
GACTGTTGACAATGCTGTGTGGTAGAAACTCAGTATTTAAATTTTAGGACTAAACAGAACAATTAGTTTTCTTGAAAAAGTCTTAACATGCGACCGTTGCAATGAATCAGTGCTGAAGCCAAATGTAAACTTGTATCCATTGATATCGCAATGTCTACACACATTCTTCTAGTCAGTGGGGAATCCCCAGGTTTCCGTTTCCTGGGGCTGTTTCCTTTATCGTCTTCCCTTCCCTGTCATTATGACTTGTGTGTTAGACTTCCAGGTATGTCTTGATAATCAACGTTTGATAGGGGGACTCGCAACAAAAAGGAACAGCCATGCACGTGGTAAGCAGTTGCTGTTCCGGTACATTCATATGGTAGCTATGATAGATCGTGAGATACTGATCTGCATTGTCATTCGCAATTAGTTTATGCAAATTGTATTTCATTACTTTTAAGTGCTCATGGATATAGTTTAAGTTATTATTCCATGCTTTAACCGATCTTATCCCAATTAGGATTGCCAGTCCAATGCTGATTCAACAGTGGTCCGGCGTCGTCTGTATTGACCCAACGCTGGGCCAGTTTTTTTACAACAGTGTAGGTCTATCTATGTCAACGGTGCCGCCGTTATCGCGTCAAATATAGCACTGCTATCAAAGCCACCTTTTGAAGACTGCAGTCATGTAGGCCTAGTTTGAATACATTAAGCGAATTATATTAGGTTACGAAATTGTACAAACTGCAGGCCTACATAGTATTAATAAATGACACTAATTAACTGCACAAACAAAAAAATATGTAATAAAAATTAGCTTGAAGTCTGTTAATGCTGCTAAATTGTTAAGGTCGTAAGACGTGTTTTTAAAAACAGAAAGTTGGTCGTCACAGGTCGATAACAATATAGGCCTAGGCACTAAAACTAATCCGTACTGAAAAGTAGTCTGTTGATGGCAAAATATCACTCTTTCCAGGATTAGGCTTAGCAGGAAACGCCCTAAGCAAAGCCTTCCAAAGGCATGCGGACAACCAGAAAATCGGGCGGACAACCACATTTTAAGAATGTGGTTGTCCGTTGGACAACCAGACGTTCAGCCCTTATTACGAACCCTGACATGTTTTGTATTTTACTGTTATTTTTTTACTTTTACAACATCAAAAAGTAAGAAATGAATAATTAAATTGTAATAATATGATGCGACTCATTAATGTGCACATTTTGACACCTTTATGAAGCTATTCTGGATAAAATATTATTAACGATATTATTCTTTTTGTATAATCGGCTGGATCGTATTTACTTAAATTTACAAAATAGGTCATATTTATGCGAAAAATCAATATATCAAGAGTCATCTGGGCTCATATGATGTGGTTCAATAATTTGAACATTTGATACTTTTACGAAGGCTCTAGTAAGTCTAGATACAATTTTAATTACAATTTCGTGTTTTTTCATATAATCGGCTACTTCGTATTATCAAGTGTCATATGGGCTTAAATTGACCAGGAGGGACCCTGGAAAAACATAGAAATGGTGGACAGCTTGTAACATCCCGTCCCCCCTGACTTGATTTCTAAGCCCCTTTTTGGATTAAATTCCTGGTCTACCAGAGCGGAGGACGAATTCACAAGCTCTGACGTGACAGGTAGTCGGCGTAACCACTGAACCAGGGCCCCGCCCGTTATTTATGACAATTATTTTTCTATCCCGACAAACACTACATATACATCCAATGTTGGATAAATGTTGGACCAACGTCGTAGACGGTGGGCCAACTTTGGACCAAAATTGGATGGATGTGTCGTTTTTGCTGGGATAACCCGACCTAAATTCCAGAACTATTGACTTTATATATCTAATCTCCACAATGGGAAATAGTATTCGACACATTAAGTGCATCTATAGAACAAGTAAGCACGAGACGTTGGCACAATGCTGTTTAAATGTTGGTCAATCGTCTACAACGTTAGTCCACAAGTAAACCAGCATTAGGTCAAATTATCTGTATTTCCAGTGATATTTACAAGGCTTCCACAGGTTGAATGCTATGAATAACTGGCTTCAGAATTTAAAACCGGGATCACAGGAGTGTAAAATTATTAGTAAATAATTACATGCGAGTCAAGATTTCTTGTTTCACACCCTGAAATCATTTTGGCTTAATCATGGGCTAGCGCCGCAGACGGTGGCCCAGCATTGTATCAATATCTGCTGTTCACTGAGCCGACATTATTATAAATACAATTCTGCCCGGCGAACAAGAAAAATTGCCCAAATGTCTGTGTAATGTTGCTCTTGCATCGATATTTGTTCAATGTCTCGAGTTCGCCGGGTACCCTCATTATCATGACGTCGGTCTGACTGCTCTAATTAGAGGCTGAAAACCGCTATTACCATTATCGGTAATCTTCTGTATAATCCGTGAGAAATGACTTACAAATGCAACAAGCCCACTGATTACTGGCCATAGATCGATTAGAGATATGTCCTGTAAAAGTCCGTGTCCGACGCTGACGTAATGCCGCCAATGTTGGGTTAGGGTTGGCCCAACGTATACAGCACAACCTTGAGCTAACATTGCTTCATGGTTACTGGGTGATAACCCTGTATGTCCCATGTCACATAAAGCGATATATTACATATTGGTAATAGACCAGGGTGTGGATCAATTCACCTAAAGGGCTAGTTTTGATCTTCCGTTTTATACATTAAAAGGTAATATTTTCATTATAAAAACCACATGATTTATGCACTTTCAGGTGCAATTGTATTGAAGAAATACCCGGCTAGTTCAAATGTTAATCTGATTGATTTTTATACAGTCGTGCAGAAAATGACCACACTGTAGCATGAGGTAATGAGGTAGCGTGCTAGACCTCAGGCCGCCAGGCTTCGTCTGGAGGGCAGTGTCATCTCACCATCCTCAGGAGGTTCTCCTGGCCCAATTTAGCCTATAAGTGCACACATGGAGCCTTCAAAAACCCCATTCATTTCATTTTTTTTCTCATTCTTCATAGCTTGTGAGAAGAAAAGATTAGGAAGGGGTTGCAGATAGTCAATCAGCCATGTTTATATAACTAGGAATTCTAATAGGAAAATGATTGTATTAACTATAGGTACTATTTTTGTTTGAGCAACCTATATATTTCAAATCCGCCAAATTACCGCCACATCACCGCCAGATTAATACGCCAGATTACCTATCTGACATTTTCACCTTGGTTTTTGTGCTTCGCCTATAGCACCCCCAACTGGAAACAATATTGTAAATAATGTAAATGTAAATTATTCAATTACATTTCAAATGAGTATAGTGGTGTTTGGCGTTCAAAGGTTTGGGGCACATTTGATGATAATAGTCGTGTTTGGCGATCAATAGTGTAAGCTCTTTGAAACTACTTTGCACGACAAAAACAAGGACTGAAATTGATTGAGTACGCAAGTGCTTATTCTGCAGGTGCTTGTGCTGGTGTTTTTTTACAGGTGCTAATTCTTTAGGTGCTCATAGTTTATGTAGGTGTTTTTGTACAAGTGCTAAATATGTAGGTGCTTATTATGTAGATGCTTATTGTGTAGGTAATTAATTGTACAATTCTACTTCTCAATCTTAATAATTCAATACAATCAGCCTCTGGTATTGCTATGCCTGATTCCTCTCATCATACCATATCATATCATATCATATCATAGGTGACATCGTAGGTATGCCAAGCCTCGATGGCCTGGTCAGGTGTTGTATAATATGCCTCATCATAGGTATGCCAAACCTCTATGGTCTGTGTAGTGTGCTTTATTATGCCTGATTCCTCACATCTCATCATAGGTATGCCAAACCTCTATGATCTCTGGTTTCACGTTTTTATTTGACAAATACTGCTGTGTCAACCTCTATTACAGCGTGATGACTGTGATAATTATTCTGACTCCGAGATTCTTATTTGATCTATTTCCCTGAACTTACATTGAACGGGAGACCACTCCCCTCTGTGTATCTCCATCTAATAGCAGGGGAAGTCAATAGACTCTACACCTCTGCAGAGGCAGAAGGCAGTAACTGCTTACTTGTGAAGTAAGCAGTTACTGCCTTTTGACTTTGCATGGCAGTTTCCTCACTTAATCAATCATATATTTACCCCTTATTCAGACCCAGTGTTTATATTGCAGCCATAATGGTCATTTACATCCTGGTTCATGAGAGTTGTCCCAACATAGTTCTGCATTATGAGACGTTGGTGCTATGTTGAGACAAAGTATTCTGGCGCTGCTCAGGATTTCACAGCTAGTACTCACGCAAAAGAGTCATTAACAGTCATAAGGTAATCAATTGCACTCTTTAGATCGTCTCACACTTATGACTTAATTGATTAGCTTTGTTTTGTTACATGAATGTAGCTTATCCCTTAACTCAAGATCGTTTCAGACTTGAGACGTATTTGATTGGCTATGTTTTCACGTGAACTTAACTTAAGATTAAGATTGTCTTAAGATTAAGATTGTCTTAAGATTGTTTTAATTTATTAGATGAGTCTTTACATGTATGTAGCGTATAAATTAACTCTTTTGATCGTCTCAGACTAAGACCTAATTGATTAGCTAAGTCTTTATATAAATGTATATCTTATATTGCACCACTATACATGAAGTAAACATCATCTAGATCAATATACATAAGTATACATACTCTAGACCAATATACATGCATGAAATATACATTATCTAGACCAATATACATGAAGTGGACATCTTCTAGACCAATATACATCATTAAAACACACCACTACATTATTTGCTTTGTCCGACCACTACATTCTAAGCCGGGAACGGAGAGTTATTGTTCATCAAGTACAGACCAATTATCATGGCAGGCATATTGTGCTATAATCAGTCAGGTGTGACCAAGTTGTTTATTTTGAGGAATTCTCATTATTGTCGGATGTGTTTTAAGTCAGCTAAGAATGTACATCTGCACCAGTCAAGTCTTAATACACACAGAGCATAGCTCAAGCCTGGACAACTAGTGTGTACGGGAAGTGTATAGTAGAGAGGGGTATCTTAACATGAATATTTATTAGTGCCTGTGAATGACGTCAGCGGTGACCACTCACAAAGCGCGGCACAAATTTTCGAGACAGTCACACCCGGAGTCAGACGATTTGTTTACGTTGCTTACCAATGCGCTTGGTCCGAAGATATATTTGTATCTGGGCAGATGACAGTATAACGTGAGGCCATGGGATTGCGTGCCGCAAATCACATGGCAGAGTGAAGATGAGAATGTAGAGCTCCTCTGGCTTTATCCTATACAGCAGACATCTTCTAGACCAATATAGTATACACTATGTAGGCCAATGGTGTATATGGATTGCGTCATAGATGACAGAAAGCTGACCTCACGAACATACGTCATAAAGAACTAAAAATAGACAATGTCCAAGCGTCAGCTGCGGCACAATCAATCAAACGTTCAACCTGTTTCCTATAAATATTGGGCCAGAGTCTCAGAATGTGGCCTAGCATTGAGACAACATTTTATTATTATCTCACTCCCGTTGGGAAATTGATTGTGTTACTATGCTTGTGTTATGAATGGCTATTGTAACAAATGAGAATCAATGATCTGGCTTGTTTATGTACAGAAGAGGCCTTTATAGATGTCAACCATTATGGTCGTCAGTAGCCTACACGCTAGTCTATGTCTCCGGCGGGAGAAGGATGAATGGGTGGAGGAATGAGTGAATAAATGAATGAATGAATGAATGAATGAATGAATGAATGAATGAATAAATGAATGAATGAATGAATGAATGAATGAATGAATGAATGAATGAATGAATGAATGAATGAATGAATGAATGAATGAATGAATGAATGAATGAATGAATGAATGAATGAATGAATGAATGAAAGAATGAATGAATGAATGCATGGATGAATAGGTGGAAGAATTTATTGACGAATAAATGAATAGACGAGTGGTTGAATGACTGGGTGAATAAATGGATGGACGGATGAATGAATGGATATTTAAAATGTCATCTATTACCATGCTAGTCTAGGATAGCTCCAGCTGAATTAATGAAATAAATGAAGAGGGGTGAATGAATGAATGAATGAATGAATGAATGAATGAATGAATGAATGAATGAATGAATGAATAAATTAATGAATGAATGAATTACCGAATGAAAGAATAAATAATTAAATAAATAAATAAATAAATAAATAAATAAATAAATGAATGAATGAATGAATGAATGAATGAATGAATGAATGAATGAATGAATGAATGAATGAATGAATGAATGAATGAATGAATGAATGAATGAATGAATGAATGAATGAATTACCGAATGAAAGAATAAATAATTAAATAAATAAATAAATAAATAAATGAATGAATGAATGAATGAATGAATGAATGAATGAATGAATGAATTAATGAATGAATGAATGAATGAATGAATGAATGAATGAATGAATGAATGAATGAATGCATTATTTGTGTACGTACAGGCTTATGAGTCAAGAGATCCTCTCTCCTGAGAATGGTGAGATGAATCAAATGGCACTGTCCTCCAGACACAAAATTCTAAATTCGAGCCCTGGTTGTCGGCGGCCGAGCACACTACCTCTCTGTCACATAGACTCCCAACTATGCTGATTGTTTATGAGTGGGCAGAAATACTAAAATGTGAGACCAGAGCGGAGAACTACTTCATAAGCTCTGATGTATCCACTACGCGAGGGCCCCGCCCGGTATTTTTGCCAATTGCTCTATCCCAGCAAACACGACACATCCATCTAATGTTGGATCAATGTTGGGCCAGTATTGGTCCAACATTGGATCGATGTGTCGTGTTTGCTGGGATAGCTCGACAAAATCCCAGAATTATTGCCACCAATGAGGAGCAGTGATTGACATGCTAAGTGCGTCTATGGAACCAGCAGACACGGAACGTTGGAACAAAGCTGTTTGAATGTTGCACCATCCTCTCACAATTAAACCAGCAATAGGTATAATTATCTGGATTGCTATTTACAAGGCTTCCACAGGTTGAATGCTGGACAACTGTACCTAGTGTAATTACCTAAATACGATTCTTAACGTCTCTTTTTGGCCAGTATGGTCATTTAAGTGTAAGACAATACAGGTTAAAGGCAGCATCATATTTTGAGCAATAAACGTATAATTAAGTGTGTTCACAGAAGAGTGAGTTAGTTAAAAACGTTTGACGATAATATGGCATCTATATATATTGATTATATGAATGATGAATGGATGGATGGATGGATGGATGGATGGATGGATGGATGGATGGATGGATGGATGGATGGATGGATAGATGGATGGATGGATGGATGGATGGATGGATGGATGGATGGATGGATGGATGGATGGATGTATTGATGGGTGAATGAATGAATGAATGAAGAAATGAATGCTTGCTTGCTTGCTTGCTTGCTTGCTTGCTTGCTTGCTTGCTTGCTTTACTTGCTTGCTTGCTTAATTTATTCATTTATTTATTTATAAATAATTTATTTATTTGATATAATTAATAAAGTAACTTAATTGCGTAATAGATATGCATATAACAGTATCATGGTTAATAGTATGAGCAGTATAGATCCTCTTAATTGTTATTTGTCGTGTTATAAGTCCACCGCCCCCCCCCCCCCTCCCCTCATAGCCCTCATCATAATAATAACACTTATGTTTACATGCCTCCCAGCAAACCCAGATAAAGAGGCAATGTTGGGTAAATGTTGGGCCAATGTCGCGGACGGTGGATCAATATTACGTAATAGAGTTCTTTCTTCAACTTAAAATACACAACATAGGTCCATGAGTTCCAAGATTTGACATAGAAAAATGAAATTTTATTGTTAGCTTGGTAAACCACGATACATTAGTCATGCTTCATGGCTAAACACGTATTTTGTGCCCGACCTGGCTATGTAATACAGTCTTTCATAGATCGGAATCTACTGTGTTAATATGGGTGTATTTTAACCCACTGCAGATACTCTTTCTAACGTGATGTAATGCGTGATACTCTTTCATGTTGTCCTGATTTCTAACGAGCCGTCATCAAACGCATATGACGACAGTAATTCAGGGTATTCGATGTTTCATTCCCTAGTAACCTTGAATTCGCAGCCCATGATTTTCATTTTATGTTTTTATTGATCATGCTTTGGCTCTTGTCGATTGTTAACTGCATAAATCTTACCCAATCTAAATCAATTGCAAAACTGAAACGTTAGAAAATATCTGTGGGTTTTAATTTTCTTTGAGAGGTTGGATCAGCAGAGAAGCATCATCAGCTTGTGATGCTGTGTAAGTAGTGGGTAATGTGCAGCCATTATGTTTAACAATGCGCGCGCAGTGGTGTCGTTGAATTATAAAGTGCCAGAGGTCTAGTGAGGTCTGGTTTGTCACGACATGTCCTGTAGCCCTACATTCCCCATATACAGGTGTAACCAGGTAATATGGCCCCAGTAAATACGAGTCTTTCAACCTATGTTGTGTATATGAAGTATAAACTTCTAGTGTACGACACTTGTCTCCAACGACATCACCCGATTGTCAATGACCGAAATCATCAGAAAGCTAATGCAATTCCCATTTCAAGGATCCGTAGGCATTTCAAAAGTATTGTATTAAACCACAAAAATGCATTATTCCTAATACCCCCCCCCCCCCCCATTCAGCCATTCGATACCAAATTATTAGGGAAGTCAAAGTTTTCCAAGGTACAGTCAGTCACACGTCGGGCCTTATATGTGTTCTGAACAATCCGAGATCGAATGACGAAAAATAATCATTTAATATATTCCATAGTCAATCTTTCAATGGGAGCAATTTGAAAAATATTTCTTAATTGGAAATTATTCACGCAATTAGGTCATCAACCCAAATTTTTTTGAACCAGAAATGTCTGCCATATCTCTTGAGGAGTTTGGTGACAGACGGTAGTTTTTGAAAGCACAGTCTTACATTTATTGTGATGTGTATTTTTTATAAAAAAAAACGAATCTAAAAGAAAAAATAGTCATTTAGTCAACCTGGGTTGAATCCCTCGTATTTGTACATGTATATGGGGAGAGCAGGGCTACACGACAATGGTAAATAATGGAATGCGAATCAAGATTTCTTCTTTCAGACCCAGAAAATAAGGGGTGGTTTAATTTTGGTTTAATGCTGGGCCAGTGCAGTAGACGCTGGCCCATCTAGTACAGGAGATAAGTCAAATTTATTAGTGTAGAAGTGCCAAAAGGTTCTAAGGTTGTTCCTGATGTAAAAACATGTGCTGAATCCTAAAATCCATTTCTTACAACATTCTTCACAGCGGGTTTTTTCGGTTTAAAGTGATGTACCCTCCGATTAAAAAAATTACTTTTGCGCGAGTTTGAATCTGACCGATCTTACATTTTCTGTGATAAATACAATAATTTGAACTCGATTTTCTCCAATTAAGCACACAAATAATTAGAATTGATAGCTAGATCAGGCGCGGTCCCAGAAATTTGAAAAGGGGGGTCCAGGTTGAAAAGAAGAGGGATCCAGGAACCATTTGCATTTTTTGCATTAAAAAAGATGGGGTCAAACATTAAATTGATATAATTTTCGACAGAATAGTAACAGATTCATAATTTTGGTGTCTACTCTAGGGTTTTCAGGGACATGTATGGCCGACCTAGTCATGAGACCACAAAATACTTTGGACATAGAATTGTGGGTGAAACATCCAAGATGGTTGCCATTTGGCCAAGTTCAAACATTAAATTGATATAACTTTCCACAGAATAGTTGCAGGTGTATCATTTTGGTGTCTACTATAGGGTTTTGAGATGTGCCCGACCTGATGGTGTTGTCAGAAATGACATTCTATTATGGGTAAATCCAAGACTTTTGACATTTTTACACATTTAAATTCGCCTTATCTCCTGGACCAATCATTAATCCAGCATTTTGTCAATATCTGCTGTTTCCTGAGCCAACATTTATCTGTAAATCTGCCCAGGGAACACGAGACATTAATCAAATTTGGTGCAATGTTTACTACAGTGGCCCAGCAATACACCGGCTTTTGATTAATGTCTCGAGTTCGCCGGGTACCCTTACTATCATGACGTCGGTCTGACTGCTCTAATTAGAGGCGTGATCACCACTATTACTATTATCGATAATCTTCTGTATAATTCGTGAGTAATGACGTACAGATACAACAAGCCCACTGATTACTGGCCATAGATCGATTAGAGATATATCCTGTAAAAGTCTGTGTCCGACGCTGACGTACTGCTGCTAATGTTGGCCCAATGTTGGCTCAAAGTCGACAGCATTGGCACAACATTGAGCTAACATCGCTTCATGGTTGCTGTGTAATAACCCTTTTATTTATGTCCCATGTCACATAAAAGGATACATTACATATTGGTAAGTGACCAGGATGTGGTTCAATGTACCTAAAGGGCTGGTTTTGATCTTCCGTTTTATACAATAAGGTGTAATATTTAAAAACAACAACATAATTTACGCCTTTTCAAGTGGAATTGTATTGACGAAATAACCGGGTAGCTCAAATGTTAATCTGACTGCTTACTATATAGTCGTGCATAAAATGACCACACTGCCCATGTCAGATAATCATTGTCTTGTGGAGATGGGAGGTGGCTCGTTGAAGGGTGAACGGCAGAAGCCACCTAACATTCACCAACAAATCATAAACTTCATCTTTCCCCGTCAGGTCGACGGTTCCGATTAACTCACAAAACTTCTCTTCAGATTATTATGTTTATTGGTCTAGACATCGAACACCAGCAATGCACAACCCCGCGCACGACACGTCTCATTCAAACTCCGAGCGGTCGACCGGCGGCACGTCCGCAGTCACCAAGAGCTATATCACAAGTGCGGGAAAAACGCTATGACCACATGGGATTCAGTTTTATGCACACGGTACTGAAGTACCAAAACGAGGCAGTCATCTCCTGTCTCACCGCGTCCGGGGAGATCAGAGACGACTGTCACAGTGATCGAGCGAAGCAGGGATCCTACATTACCCCCGGGTTAGTGACATCGTAGGAACCCAACTAACATGTAGGAGACTGCGTCGTGAAAGTAGCGGGGGTTGTATATAACGTAACCTCTTATAACTAATCAGGGTGTGAAAAAATACAGCGTTGGTGATTGTTGTTAATACAGCGTGGGTGGTTGTCGTCGCAGCATCCGTAATTAAAATATTGTCCCATCCTCGTAACACTAATTGTCCTATCCTCGTAACACCAATTGTCCTATCCTTGTAACACCAATTGTCCGACAAATTACATATGCCGCTTAGCTGCGACCAACCGATTCATTTAATTAACATTTCCACTATAAGTTAGCAAATATCTTGCTCGACAATGTAATTACAATTTACATACTCTAAACAATGTTGCCAGGCCTGGCGCATTCAATTACAATTTAAAATGAATATTATTACGGTACATGCGGTTGGGCCCGCCATAGATGTCGTTAGGGGCCACTATGGCGTGGACCATCTGCACGAACCAGGCAGGCGTCTGGATTGTTCGTCCGACTCTAGTTTTTCTCACAGTTGCGTCCGTCGAAATTTTGTCGCGAATAACGATATTCGAACGATTTCTTGTATTCGAGTCGATCACGGCGTCAGCTCCACCCTGGGTTTTACCCCGTAGATGTAAAGGTATGCGTGAATACGTTCGCAAACCGCCGCCGTTCCCGTTAGCACGGGATACGGCGGGGGCTCGCGAATGTGGCGCTACATAAGCTTTGCCTTTGTTAGGCAATTTAACTTTATCATCTAGTTGCTGTGGGACAGTGGCCAATTTGGTACTGCTTCTGACTGCCGTCGACTGTGTCTCTTTAACACTCGTCCTGTTGGACGTCTGAGTGTTTGCACTACTAGGTCTAGATGGGTCCTGTGGATTCCCACTAGCGATCCTGGTAGTCTTCGAGCTCTGTTTTTTGTTTGGCGTAGTACGCTGTGTTTTCGGACCTGTCGTAGGCTCGCACTCTAGATGTGCGGGTTTAACTCGATCTAAGGAGACCGTTTCTACCTTGCCTTTCATCAGGATTTTCATGACTCTGCCACTCCTCGCGACAACCTTATATGGGCCGTCGTAAGGGGCGGTCAGAGGCGGCGCAATTGCGATTCGTCGCAAGAATACATGTGTGCATGTTTCTATTTCCTTGTATTGGAAAATGTTAGTCTGTTGTGTGTCACGTGGCGGACATAGACGGAGACGCGACATGGCTACGCATAGCTTGTCTGAGTAATTCTCCAAATCTGTGTTAGCGTCGACGGTGTACTGTTGCGTAAACTCTCCTGGGAGTCTAAGTGTTGACCCGTATATCATCTCGGCAGCTGACCTGCCTAGTCTCTCCTTAACTGCGGAACGAACTCCTATAAGTACAGCGGGTAGAGTAATAGTCCACGGGTTTGGTGATTCGTGCCCCATAATGGCGGCTTTCAATTGGCGGTGTAAACGTTCGACCAATACGATTCCGTATTATCCCAAATCGCTGTGCATTTGGAATAAATGTAGGCCTAGGTGCATAGTGATTATTTACACGTCCACGTCCTTGATTTCTCTTCTTCTCGGCTGCAGTCGCGGTCTCTAAATTTTTTAGCCTCTTTGATAAGTCTTCAAGCAATCCCACTAGTTTAGTGGTTTCGGCGACCTTTATCTCCGCAACCCCTGGCTTACTCTCTTCGACGTCTGCTACGGAAGCAAGGGCCCTGTCGGCCAACATGGCCAAACTCTCCAGTGTGGCGCTATCTGGTTGTGTGGCCAAATGAACACGGATTGATGTTGGCATCTGCCGAATGAATGCTTGGCGTATGACCGCCTTTCAAACAACTGCTTTAGCTCCAAAGCTTGCTGTCTTCTGTAGGCGCCTTAAGAATCGTGAGGGAATGTCCAAGCCCATCCTATCTCCGGAAATCACTTTGTTGACTCGTTCGGGTGTTGTCAAACCTCGTCGCTTGATCAAAATGGTTTTCAAGCTTTCATATTTATGCGACCTGAAAGATTGAAGTAGAACGTCCCTCACGTCGGAGGCGATCTCGCCTGAGAGTGCTGCGCATGTCAGACTGTATCGCTCGTCATCGTCATGGATCTGATGAAGATCGAACTGTGTTCCGATCTGATTGAACCAAAGTTCAACGTCCGTAGCGTAAAATGTTGCTATCTTGAACTTAGGTAAGTTCGTTGAACGTCTCGGAGGCTGTCTTCTGCGTGGTGAAGGACTCTTAAACGAATCGCTCCTAGAGTGATGTCTTGCTCGTCGATTTCGAGCAATTTGAGCAAAATCCTCTTTGAGTCGTTGGTACTCATCGTCAGCCTCGCGGAAGCGAACTTCGTTCTCCTCGCTGTCCGGGTAGTAGTTATCTTTTCGGCGAGCACCCTGACCTTCCAGAGGCGTAGACACGAAACCTTCACTATCGTGTGGTGTGGACATTGTGAAATGCTTGTAAAATTATTAACTAGGGAAACGTTTGAGATTGCGGGCCTATTGGCTCTATGCACTATCTCAAACGGTGTTAAAATGGTATGTCATATTAACACATACTAACTATTTTGTGACGTGTCGTGCGCGGGTTAGCTGTACATTGCCGTCTAGACCTTATTAAAAATGTCTGTATATGTTGAATCTTTAGAAATGTAGGCTGTAGAAATTGTCCATGCTATGTCGCATGTTGCGAGATACAGGGGTTGCTGAGATATTTGAATATTCGTCACTGAGATTGCACATAATTTCTTTTCACTTATTCACACATATATAATTGTTTTGTGAAAACTGTAGGTCAAAACTGTACATAAAATGCCAGAAATAATTACTACATGCTATGCTAAGCTGCACAGAAGTCGAAAAACACATGCAAATATTGACAATGTTTCGCTGTAGTGCAACTGTCAAGTCGAATATTTTGTTATTTATATAAGTTTTGATCTACTGAAATCGACTATCATGAGAAAATTTCGTTCTCAGACTGATAGGCTAAATGTGACTGCGATAAAAAAACAGCTACATTTATTTTTAGAATAATATTTTAAAACATGACTGACAGTAGTCTACGCGGATTGATGATATAGTATATCATTTCGCTGATAAATGATTTCTGCGGTGAACATTCCACTTTTTTTTTATATGGCACGTTCATCACCCATTCATTCTTAATAACATCCGAATCAATCGCTCGCTTCGTTTCGTTGACTGACGTATAAGTTGGTTGTCGTCGTTGCGGTTGCGTTTATTTGGTTTGTGGCGGGTGTGTGTATGGTGTATGATCGCTTGCTGCTAACATGTGCAGCTGGCAGCTCGTTGCTGTATGCTTGGGCCAGCGGGCCTGTATCGTGGGTGTACATGCAAAACTGAACAGCAGCTGCGTTTCGCCTCACATTAGCATATTCATGAGCTACTCTGTGCCAAACAAGGCGCTAAGAGTAGGCTAGAGCGACGCCAAACACCAGGGGGCGTTTCGACGTGGAAAAATTATACTATGACTTTATCAAAATCTCGCACAACTTGTGCTATAATTTCCTTCCCGAAACTGCTTATTTATATTTCTTTTTTTTATGGTTTTGAAAAAGAAAATTTATATGTATGCAAAAAAAATATATTAAAGACTAGACCGTGTATAATCTTGACACGTGAATAGTCTGCTCCACGAAATCAAAATGGCGACCTAATTTATGCTAATGTGATGAAGCGACACAGGTCCACTGTCCAGGTGCATGCCGCTTATGGCGGGACGCATGTTTGCCCACGGCGGGCGATCAGCTAAACTAGGGGAACCAGCGTCCAATATGGCGCTCACTTACCAAATACATTTATGACAATCAGCATTCTCTGAAATAACATATTGTTATAATGATAAAATATTGACCTACGGTCCTGGAAATATATTTTACAGACCAACTAGGACCGTTTATTCACATTCATTTTCAGGCGAACAAATTTATTTGGCCCTAATCCTACTAAAGGAAGCGATATTTTTCGATATTTTTCTGGTCGATTTTTTGCTGAAAAAATCGAAAACTGACGAGACTTCGTCTATGAACTTTAAAATCGAGTCACCCAATTATGGCGATCAACGATAAAAAATGGAGTTTTCGAAAACACCCACTTCCTACTCGCCTACAGTCGCAATAATAGGATGAAAGCATTTTAAGAACCCGTACTTTAAAAGGATATAGACTAGATATATGAGAAAAAAAAATTCATGTTTTTTCTAGAAAAACCGACATGATCACCATCTTGAAAAGGCGCCAAACACGTGGAATTCTGTCAAAAAATATGAAAATTACGCCGTTTTGGACGTAAAAAGACATACTTCTCCTCTGATAACTCTTTCTAGCTAGTTTAAACTGGCATATTAGTGTGACCCACAATTTTCACGTACCTTTGCGAAAAAAATGGTCATGATTTTTTTCGAAAAATCCCTTAATATTTTAACAAAAACTATCCTTGAAAACAGCGGTTTCCATCTTGATGCTTGGTGAAAATGCTGTTGCGATCACGCTCAAACGTCAGGGGTCACCAGTGTGGAGATGGGAGGTGGCTCGTTGAAGGGTGAACGGCAGAAGCCACCTAACATTCACCAACATATCATAAACTTCATCTTCCCCCGTCAGGTCGAGGGTTTCAATTAACTCACAAAACTTCTCTTCAGATTATTATGTTTATTGGTCTAGACATCGAACACCAGCAATGCACAACCCCGCGCACGACACGTCTCATTCAAACTCCGAGCGGTCGACCGGCGGCACGTCCGCAGTCGCCAAGAGCTGTATCACAAGTGCGGGAAAAACGGTAAGACAGCATGGGATTCGGTTTTATGCACACGGTACTGAAGTACCAAAACGAGGCGGTCATCTCCTGTCTCACCGCGTCCGGGGAGATCAGAGACGACTGTCACAGTAATCGAGCGAAGCAGGGATCCTACAGTCTCTTGCAGCATTCTTAGCAACTCAACCAGCTACATATGAACAAGTAAGAGAGAATATTATTACCAGAGAGTGCTAATTTATTCATAATATTATCTTCATTATCCTAAAACTATAGTCGTTTTTAATCTGTTTTTATTAGCATAATTAACAGGTTGTTGAGGAATAAATGGTGTCGGAGAACGCAGGTTCGAACCACACTCTGGCCTTCAAGTTTCAAAGAAACAAAATATTTCCTCCATGCTCTTTCGTAAACATTCAATATTGTGCATGGGCAACCTCCGAGAGGTAGCGAGCTCGACCAGGCTTCGAATTTTGAATGCTATGTCTGGAGGGCAGTGTCATCTCATTCATCTCACCATCCTCAGGAGGTTCCCCTGCTCCAGTTTAGCCTATATGTGCACACAAGGAGCCTGAAAAACCCATTCATTCTTTTTATTTTTTGTCTTTTTTCAAAGCTTGTGAGAAGAAAAGATTAGCATGGAGCTGAAGAAAGTTAATCAGCCATGTTTATATAACTAGGAATTCTAATAGAAAAATGATTATATTAACTATAGGTACTATTTTTGTTTGAACAACCTATATATTTCGAATCCGCCAAATTACCGCCAAATCACCGCCAGATTACCTAACTGACATTTTCACCCTGGTTGTTGTGTTTCGCTTATAGGACCCCCAACTGGAAACATTATTGTAAAATATTCAATTACATTTCAAATGAGAATAGTGGTTTTTGACGTTCAAAGGGTTGGGGCACATTTGACGATAATAATCGTGTTTGGCGATCAAAGGGGTAAGCTATTTGAAACTACTTTGCAGGACAAAAACATGGACTGAAATTGATTAAGTATGCAATTGCTTATTCTGCAAGTGTTTGTGCTGGTGTTTTTTTACAGGTGCTAATTCTTAAGGTGCTTATAGTTTATGTAGGTGTTTTTGTACAAGTGCTAAATATGTTGGTGCTTATTATGTAGGTGCTTATTGTGTAGGTAATTAATAGTACAATTCTACTTCTCAATCTTAATAATTCAATATAATCAGCCTCTGATATTGCTATGCCTGATTCCTCTCATCATATCATATTATATCATATCATAGGTGACATCGTAGGTATGCCAAGCCTCGATGGCCTGGTCAGGTGTTGTATAATATGCCTCATCATAGGTGTGCCAAACCTCTATGTCTGTGCAGTGTGCTATATTATGCCTGATTCCTCGCATCTCATCATAGGTATGCCAAACCTCTATGATCTGGTTTCACGTTTTTATTAGACAAATACTGCTGTGTCAACCTCTATTATAACATGACGACAGTGATAATTATTCTGATACCGAAATTCTTATTCGATCTATTTCCCTGAACTAACATTGAACGGGACACCATTCCCCTCTGTGTATCTCCATCTAATAGCAGACAAAGTCAATAGACTCTACACCTCTGCAGAGACAAAAGGCAGTAACTGCTCACTTGTAAAGTAAGCTGTTACTGCCTTTTGGCTTTGCATGGCAGTTTCGTCACTTAATCAATCATATATTTACCCCTCATTCAGATCCAGTGTTTATATTGCAGCCATAATGGTCGTTTACACCCTGCATTGTCCCAACATAACTCCGCATTATGAGACGTTGGTGTTATGTTGAGACTAAGTACTCTGGCGCTGCTCAGGATTTCACAGCTAGTGTTGGCGTTGAGTGCATCGAGTACTCACGCAAAAGAGTCATTAAAGGTACATACTTCGAAGTAACCAGACTATAAAATTGGCTATAAGGCCTGGTTTTTCTATTATTGATATTTATTTTGATCAATATCGCCGCCAAAACAACTTTAAAACGCAGTATTGTTATTCAACAATTCTCTACTGTGGCCCACACTTAGCGTGGTAGGCCTACCATAGATCATCATGCATGTCATGTGCTGCTCATGTGATGTAGGCCTGACAGTTCAGTAAACAAACAAGCATGACAAGCAATGACAGAGCCATGATCATAGGCCTAGGCTTATGATTTTTCAAGTAAGCCTAGTTTTTTTCAAAGTCGAGCAGTCTAGAGTACGTTATTACTGTTAGATGATATGTCTTACTTGAACTGAGATAGAAACCTATATAGATCATGTAGATAGAAGCCCGATGCTGTCTTTGACAAACTCGACAAACTCGACGCCAATGTGTGGTCAGCTGCAGCTACAACTGCGTTGGCAGGTTAACATGTAAAGCCCGCGCTGCCGCCAGACACCACGTGATATGATGTATACACGCGCCATATATGTGGTGTGTGGCTGACCGCCCTCAGCTGTCAAAACTCTCGGGCTTCAGTTCCCACAGACACCTGGACACAGGGTCTCAGAGATGACGATAAGTTGTTGTCTGGGGACCGTTGTCTGGTGGCATTTTAAGTGGGTGTTATAGTAGGCCTAGTCCTATATTATAAATTGGATAAAAAAAACGATTGATCAGAGAAATCATTCACTATCGCTCCGCAGAGACAGCACTACATGCAGCATCTCGTCTGAAACTTGGTCTCTGTGACGGGCTTTGACCTCGACCTCGTCAGCTACCTCTGTCATCACCATATATGTTAGGCATATCAGTTACTGTGCGGTTTTACTGTGTAGTAGATTACTGGCCACTACTGTAGGCCTACACGAGTTGTAGGCCCATATCATTTATGTACACTTATCAGTTTAGACCCTACCTTAATAAAATACACTATGTGCATTGGAAATTAAGAACGCACCTTAGTGCAACAATAATAGCCTAGTCTTTTGAAATGTGTTGGTTTTCAGTAGTAGGCTTGGCCTTGGTCACGTGGGTTGATTTGTTGTGTCTGCGTCTTATGTTGTTCAATCAGGGGAAGAAATGTGGAGTTATATAGGGTATTGTGGGCGAATATAATTGATATTGTTGGATAGGCTTTGGGCTGGATGCCGATTGACGGATTTCAACACACCCCACATTTTATAATAGCAGCAGAGATCTCCCTCAAAGTCTTGTTTAATGACATGTGGATGGTGTGGATGGTGTGTTTACAACTGAACCGTTGTGGCTGCTCGCTGGGCTTTCGTACGCCACGTTCACGTGACTAAAATTACCATATGGCGTGTTTACACAAATTCATATGGCGACAGTTTGAATATCATTCGGAGATACAATCATTAAAACATATTATATGAGAGTCCTGAATGATGCAGTATGGCCACATATATGCGGCAATTTGTATCATGATTAAACTGAAAGTCATGTTTTGGAAACTCTATACCAGAATATACTTCAATGTAGGAACCTTCAACTATTTTGATTGTCTCAGACTAAGACTTAATTGATTAGCTAAATCTTTCTTATATTGCACGAGCTCTTACAGCTCGTACGCTTCTCGTACAGCGCTCGTACATCTCGCAGGTCACTCTTGCACATCAGTCAATGTGGGCCATATCCCTCGTAGGTCACTCGTAGAATGATCCTACGTTACTCGTGCACATCTTACAGCTCTTACAGCCCTCGTACTTACATTTTATTCAAGAGCAAAACAGGAGTGATCTACGTGCTCTAAGAGTGAGCTAAGAGCTTTAAGAGCGATCTACTTGTGCTCTACGAGCTATACGAATGCATTACGAGTGGAATGAAATGAAAGTGCTCGTGGACAATTTTTAGACATGTTCAAAAATAAACGTCCAATTCCCGAGCGTGTCGATTATCTATAAGAGCAAAGAACGAGCTGTAAGAGTTGTTTACGAGTTAAGCACTCGTTCAGCTCGGCTAAGCTCGTGGTCCAGCTCGGCTATGTGTGAGAGCCCCTTAACTCTCCGTAAAATGCCTCAGCCGTTTTGACTCACTATTGTTAAACAACATTATTTTACATTTTCATATATAACACACACTAAATAAATAGAAAAAAATTGACTTATTGCAATATGTATCTTGTACAGCACACTATGTACGTATCATTGTTCACATTGTCAGCCTGCGCATGAACATGTTGTAAGAGCATTTACATATACGCCTAGACTATCTTGACCAATTAGACAATAAAGCGTTTTTAAACACAAGTCTCTAAGAATACACTTTATTCACCTGGCTTTAAAAAGAGGGTAATAATACAGATGATTTATTTTTGTTTTGTACCCGACTGATAAACATTTGATCAATATATTATAAGGCAGGGATCACGTATTTAAATGGATATTGAGCAAAAAAGTACGATATTTATCAGTTCATACAATATAATAAATGATAAGGAGTAATGTAGAATGTGTTTAACACCAGATGTTTTATTATAAAAATTGGATTAGCTGATAGTGACAAAGGGAAGTTTAATTTGTTTATTACCCGTGTACAACCCCAGTGGAAGGATCTAAACAGAGGGGTGCTATCAGCTATCAAGAGGATCGCGTAGCGCACCCTTTGAGTGGTAGGGTACGGAAGCGTAAATAATGAAATTTATGTAGATTTAATGTTGTAGTAGATTTATTGTAACTTTATAACCAGTTGTGTGTCCAGGACAGGTCTTTTCGCATTTTAGTATTTTTAAATTATCTTTTAGGAATTTTTGGATTCTCTGAAATTTTTGCTCAGCCTGCGGCCTCATCTCGTCTGTTTTCCAACCCTGGCTATAGCACTTCAGGATAATAAGGGCGTAAAACGTTATGACGATGCATAATTTTATTGGGTCATTTTGGGAAATATCGGAAAACAATGCCAACAAATGACAAATCAATACGCCACGTAATACTATGTATCTGTATGAAACAGCAATTAATTAGAAGTACAATTCTCAGCCGTAAACGAATCAAGGAAGCAAAACCATATCCAAAATTTCCGTCAGAAAAAAAGAACCAAAAAACACTATGAGAAGTATTGTGTCAGTATATAGGCACACTATTATATAATCTAACCTAGATGGGAGGTCAGACGCACTGATATTAGTTGTTGAATGCAAGTGGGTAGTTCAAGACAGCAACCCGCCGTCTGCTGTAGTTACGTCACATAGAAAATCCACGTAACACCTCTAACGAGATGTTAACGGGATAAGAAATACATATACCCACACGAGAATACAAACTATATTATACCTCTCTCACTGGTGATATACAGGCATATTAATTTATACACAGATCAGTGAAGGATACTAATAATGAACCATTTGATATCTTTGTTCCCATAAAATGGTGTTCAATAGCTTGTATGCAGATACGAGCCATATAATATCCATTAAACGGTACATAGGCCTTTCTGCTAGGTGCATTAGAATGGATATCAATAAAACCCATCGCGTTAAACGCTGAACTAGGCCCCCTATTATTGATATTTATAAAATACAATTAAATAATTAATCTGTAAAATTATATAAAGGTAGAATTATAATTGTTACTAGTAGTCATGATATTCACATTGTTATTTATTTTTAAGAGATACCAGTTTTCTGCTGGAATTTCCGGGATTTCAGATTTTTTTATAATACCGGATTAAAAAGTAAATCCGGATGAATATTTTCATGACCCACTGGCATTTCTGTGCTTAGTCCAAACTATATGCTCGTCCTGAAATCTGTGCTGTACTTGTGCCAGATTATGGAACGTAAAATGTGCAAATGTTGAGACCTAGAATACAAGATGAAAACATGCTTAAAATGTATATTTAAAAAATACAGATATCTAAAATGAATTACCAATCTGAGACATATCTAGCACAATAATGCATAATTCAGTTTAGCAATAGATTTAGTAACAGAGAAACATACATCAAGTATGTAAACTCTCTAGTGAGTAAGATTCGTTAGATATGATAAGCTTAGACCTAATGACTGCTACTAAATGTGGTACGAGTTGTCCCGTAGTGTGGTACGAGTTGTCTGCTTATACCATCAGACATGGTACGAGTTGTCTGCTTACGAGATGTCCGTGTCCGTGTTCAAGTGGAATTGTATTGACGAAATACCCGGGTAGCTCAAATGTTAATCTGACTGCTTATTATATAGTCGTGCATAAAATTACCACACTTCCCATGTCAGAGAATCTTTGTCTCTTGTAGCTTTCTTAGCAGCTCAACCAGCTACATGTGGACACGTAGGAGAAAATATTATGTATAGGATAAAGCCCGAGGAGCTCTACATTCTTAGCTGTGGAGAAGGCCGAGGCCGAGATGACGATCCCTCATAATCAACAGCTCGGTCACACCTGACTGATTATAAATAACACCACGATAATTACCATGATAATTGGTCGGTACTAGGTCAACTATAATTCTCCGTTCCCGGCTTAGAATGTAGTGGTCGGACAAAGAAAATAATGTAGTGTTGTGTTTTAATACCAGAGAGAGCTAATTTATTCATAATATTATCTTCATTATCTTAACCCTTTTGTCGTTTTTAATCTGTCTTTTTTGTCATGATTTATTGAGTAATAAATGTGTGTCGGAAAACGCAGGTTCGAACCGCACTCTGACCTTCAAGTTTCAAAGAAACAATATATTTCTTCCCCGATCACTCTTAAACATTTAATATCGTGGGCAGCCTCCGAGAGGTAGCGTGCTAGACCTCAGGCCGCCAGGCTTCGTCTGGAGGGCAATGTCATCTCATTCATCTCGTCATCCTCGGGAGGTTCTCCTGGCCCAATTTAGCCTATAAGTGCACACAGGGAGCCTAAAAACCCCCATTCATTCATTTTATTATTATCTCATTTTTCATAGCTTGTGAGAAGAAAAGATTAGGAAGGGGTTGCAGATAGTTAATCAGCCATGTTTATATAACTAGGAATTCTAATAGGAAAATGATTATATTAACTATAGGTACTATTTTTGTATAGGTACTATTTTTGCAACCTATATATTTCAAATCCGCCAAATTACCGCCAAATCACCGCCAGATTACCTAACTGACATTTTTACCCTGGTTGTTGTGTTTCGCTTATGGGACCCACAACTGGAAACATTATTGTAAATAATGTAAATGTAAATTATTCAATTATATTTCAAATGAGAATAGTGGTGGACTGAGGACTGAAATTGATTAATTACGCAATTGCTTATTCTGCAGGTGCTTGTGTTGGTGTTTTTTTACAGGTGCTAATTCTTAAGGTGCTTATAATTAAATAGGTGTTTTTGTACAAGTGCTAAATATGTTGGTGCTTATTATGTAGTTGCTTATTGTGTAGGTAATTAATTGTACAATTCTACTTCTTAATCTTAATAATTCAATATAATCAGCATCTGGTATTGCTATGCCTGATTCCTCTCATCATACCATATCATATCATATCATATCATAGGTGACATCGTAGGTATGCCAAGCCTCGATGGCCTGGTCAGGTGTTGTATAGTATGTCTCATCATAGGTATGCCAAACCTCTATGGTCTGGTCTAGTGTGCTATTATATGACGGATTATTCGCATATCATCATAGGTATGCCAAACATCTATGGTCTGGTCTAGTGTGCTATTATATGACTGATTATTCGCATCTCATCATAGGTATGCCAAAACTCTATGGTCTGCGTAGTGTGTTATAATATGACTGATTCCTCGCATATCAACATAGGTATGTCAAACCTCTATGATATGGTCTAGTGTGCTATAATATGACTGATTCTTCGTATCTCATCATAGGTATGTCAAACCTCTATGGTCTGGTCTAGTGTGTTATAATATGACCGATTCTTCGCATCGTGTCATAGGTATGCCACACCTCTATGGTCGTCTGGTCTAGTGTTGTATAATATGCCTGATTCCTGCCATCTCATCATAGGTATGCCAAACCTCTATGATCTGGTTTCACATTTTTATTTGACAAATACTGCTCTGTCAACCTCTATTATAACGTGACGATTGTGATAATTATTCTGACTTCAAGATTCTTATTTAATCTATTTCCCTGAACTAACATTGAACGGGACACCACTCCCCTCTGTGTATCTCCATCTAATAGCAGACAAAGTCATTAGACTCTACCCCTGGGTTAATTACACCTTCTCCTTCGCAAAAGACAAAAGGCAGTAACTGCTTACTTGTGAAGTAAGCAGTTACTGCCTTTTGACTTTGCATGGCAGTTTGTCACCTAATCAATCATATATTTACCTCTCATTCAGACCCAGTGTTTATAGTGCAGCCATAATGGTCGTTAACATCCTGGTTCATGAGAGTTGTCCCAACATAACTCCGCATTATGAGACGTACGTGTTATGTTGAGACAACGTGTTCTGGCGCTGCTCAGGATTTCACAGCTAGTGTTGGCGTTGAGTGCAGCGAGTCCTCAAGTAAAAGAGTCATTAACAGTCATAAGGTAATCAATTGCACTCTTTAGATCGTCTCACACTTATGACTTAATTGATTAGCTTTGTTTTGTTACATGAATGTAGCTTATATAACTAGGAATTCTAATAGGAAAATGATTATATTAACTATAGGTACTATTTTTGTTTGAGCAACCTTTATATTTCAAATCCGCCAAATTACCGCCAAATCACCGCCAGATTACCTAACTGACATTTTTACCCTGGTTGTTGTGTTTCGCTTATGGGACCCACAACTGGAAACATTATTGTAAATAATGTAAATGTAAATTATTCAATTATATTTCAAATGAGAATAGTGGTGGACTGAGGACTGAAATTGATTAATTACGCAATTGCTTATTCTGGAGGTGCTTGTGTTGGTGTTTTTTTACAGGTGCTAATTCTTAAGGTGCTTATAATTTACATAGGTGTTTTTGTACAAGTGCTAAATATGTTGGTGCTTATTATGTAGGTGCTTATTGTGTAGGTAATTAATTGTACATTTCTACTTTTCAATCTTAATAATTCAATATAATCAGCCTCAGGTATTGCTATGCCTGATTCCTCTCATCATATCATATCATATCATATCATATCATATCATAGGTGACATCGTAGGTATGCCAAGCCTCGATGGCCTGGTCAGGTGTTGTATAGTATGTCTCATCATAGGTATGCCAAACCTCTATGGTCTGGTCTAGTGTGCTATTATATGACTGATTCCTCGCATCTCATCATAGGTATGTCAAACCTCTATGGTCTGTGTAGTGTGTTATAATATGACTGATATCTCGCATCTCATCATAGGTATGCTAGACCTCTATGATATGGTCTAGTATGCTATAATATGACTGATTCCATGCATCTCATCATAGGTATGTCAAACCTCTATGATATGGTCTAGTATGCTATAATATGACTGATTCTTCGCATCTCATCATAGGTATGCCAAACCTTTATGATCTGGTCTAGTGTGCTATAATATAACTGATTCTTCGCATCGTGTCATAGGTATGCCAAACCTCTATGGTCGTCTGGTCTAGTGTTGTATAATATGCCTGATTCCTGCCATCTCATCATAGGTATGCCAAACCTCTATGATCTGGTTTCACGTTTTTATTTGACAAAAACTGCTGTGTCAACCTCTATTATAACGTGACGATTGTGATAATTATTCTGACTTCAAGATTCTTATTTGATCTATTTCCCTGAACTAACAATGAACGGGACACCACTCCCCTCTGTGTATCTCCATCTAATAACAGACATGGTCAATAGACTCTATCCCTGAGTCAATTACACCTTCTCCTTTGCAAAAGACAAAAGGTAGTAGCTGCTTACTTGTAAAGTACGCAGTTACTGCCTTTTGACTTTACATGGCAGTTTCGTCACTTAATCAATCATATATTTACCCCTCATTCAGACCCAGTGTTTATATTGCAGCCATAATGGTCGTGTACATCCTGCATGGTTCATGAAAGTTGTCCCACCATAACTCCGCATTATGAGACGTTGGTGTTATGTTGAGACAAAGTATCCTGGCGCTGCTCAGGATTTCACAGCTAGTGTTGTCGTTGAGTGCAGCTAGTCCTCACGCGAGAGAGGCATTAACAGTCATAAGGTAATCAATTGCACTCTTTAGATCGTCTCACACTTATGACTTAATTGATTATAGTGGGGGACCATAATGTCCAATTAGTGAATAAATTTGCACATCTTGCTAGAATTGCCAAAATTTGTTCATAGCTCATTTAAACCATATAGATTTATATTTTTGATGGATCCAACTTTAAAAAGTACTGGAACCACCATTTTAGGCAAAATCCAAAATGGCCACCACTCGCCGAAAAATAATCATCATAACTTTGTAACCAATGGATCAAATTTAATGATGTTAACATCAATCTCATATATTTTGAGGTCAACGGTTTTATTGGTCACGGTGATTAGAGTCATATATTTTATGTTTGGATCATTTTTAGCGTTTTTGAGACCAAAATATATACAGATTCAATCAATCTACTAACCCATTCGATCAGATCTGACCATAATTGCAAGTAGATCTACAATAAGGTTATTGCATACATGTTAGAAAAATACAATAGAACACAAAATAATAAATAATACATATATAGCCTATAGTCAATTATGGTCATAATTCACTCTCTCGACCAGCCTAACTATTATAAAGATAAAGGTTTATAGTCTGAAAACCTATCATCCGACCTTGCATTTTACCCCCCCTGGTGACTGGACCTGTTCATTCGTGTGCCATTTCAACTAAACGGAGAGCATGCAGCGCGTTGAACTTATCGTACACATTTCCATCTCTATCTTACCTGGTACTCATTTTCACCTGAGTCAAGTGAAGCATTTGAGGGTGAAGTGCCTTGCCTAACGACACAACATCGAAACAATGTCCCTAGATTGAGAGGGGAGAAACATGATTTGTCTCTGAAAATCCTGCACCAAGCCGGATTCGAAACCGCGCGGCAGATTGACATTGTCAAAGCGCCACGCTGCGCCATGTCCCTCTCTATGAAAATATACATAGGTTTGTTTTGTAACATTTGGACGATCATCAGCATGTATCACATACATCATCCCAACCTTTCCACCGGCAGATATTTATGTTGCCCTCCCAATTCTGAGCTTGTGCGTCCACATCATGACAAGATAGATGGCACCAAGTTAAAAAGCAAACTTGGCTTGATAAGGCCTCTGATATAATTTCAACTCGATACACTTGGATACGGAAGATACTTTAACTTGGGCGGGGTTCATGTCTAGTTTATTAAAAGATGATAGGCCTAATATCAAACCAAATGTGATTATTGGAGTCATGCCGCTCTGACAAGACAGCATCTACACCAATGGTGAAACATACCATGAACATTGGAAAATGTGTTACAGAGTTTCTTATTCCTGAACAGATACATGTTCTGGGTAGGCGTTTCACTGATACAGCAGTACACAGGGAGGAGGGGCAGGATTACACACTGATATTGTTGCTGGAGTTTGCAAAAAATACTCACCAGGCGGGAATAATGGGAATTGACCAACAACAGACCAGCAAATGGTTAGAATTGTGAGATTCTGTGAGGAGGGATTGACAGCTGAGCTAGACGCACCACAACCCAGACGGCGGCGATTATTGGCGGGAAGTCACCAATCTGGGCAGTGTCTGTGAAGGTATAGGCGTATGGGTCAGGCTATTTTCTCTCTCTTGGTGAAGCTAAATATATTTTAATGCTGGGGGTCTTCCATGTCGAATTTGTAATTGTGTTAGTGTCTGGTTGTTACCTTTCCATCCGTCATTATTGAAACAGGGGCACTGACTTTAGCTCGAGCAGTCCGTTTCTAATAAAGATCATAATCTCAAGATAACTCGTCATGGCAATTTCTTCTCATGGCTAGCTCATTCTGAAGAAATAAGCTTATGCTGTAAACCAACTGCATGGGTTTTCTGATTTTGACAGCTGGGATACCAACATGAGGAATTTGTAACAAAATACATTTCATATCAGTTAAAACCCGTTTGATGACTCTTGATCAGTAATAAATACAGCTGATTTGTTTGATCACTTGCTCGTGAGGGTGATTTCGACCTTCATATGTAGGTAATAGATGACCTGTGCTGCTGTTTGTTTGTCTTCAACCAAGCAAACTACTCTGGCTACCGATATATGTCCTCCCTATTTGACAATCCATCTGTTATAATATATGGAGAAACACCTTGTCTCTACCTGGGAGACTGGTTGAATTTTCACCATAAGCTGAATTATTGTCACACTCAACATCATCGAATTCTCCAAACTCGTTTGTATAAAGATGTTATATCCATCCTGTAAATACTCAAGGGAAATCCTAATTAATGACACTTGTTCAAATATGCTCACATTAGATACAAGATAAATAATTCCTGCTGGTCTAGCAGATACATAATGCAATATGCCTTTAACATGGGAAATGGAAATGGAGGAGTGGGAAAAAATCTGACATCTTAGAATGCCTGAAAACTTCTACCTGTCATGTGTCCATGAAAATTGTTGATGCTGCTTCCATTGTCCATATATGGTCCGAACCATCAAAGTTGCAAACTTTCAACAATACGTAGAGCGTCATTTCTTAAAATTCGTCCAGAGCATGATATTGGAGTTCACAATAACCAGACTTGACTTGATCTGAGATTCCTATCCTGAACAAAGTTTGACACGTTCAACCCAAGAGAAACGTGGTTGTCGAACCAAGGTTCAGGGGTCAACACCCATCCCTGGTGACT
Organism: Flabesymbios commensalis; assembly: GCA_964017125.1. Taxonomy (NCBI): domain Eukaryota; kingdom Metazoa; phylum Annelida; class Polychaeta; order Terebellida; family Flabelligeridae; genus Flabesymbios; species Flabesymbios commensalis. The sequence continues at coordinate 90,294,719 of OZ024907.1, forward strand.
AGAACAATTTTTAAAAAGACCAGAAAATAAGGCTGATCTCTTTAGATTCATAGGTCAATAAATGGTTAACGATTTTAACGATTTTAATATGTTAGGGTTGTGCATTGTTGCAACAATCAATAATTTGAAAAATCATAACTTGTGAAGGGGAATTGCAAATGTGCAAATGTGCTAATGCTAATCTAGGATGCACACATCTATGTCACTTTGTCACTTTGTCACTATGTCACTTTGAGTGTGAGTGCATAAACAATGACTGTCCAAAGAATGTTTGCTGACGGCGATAAATGTACTAACTGAAGATTTTTTAACTGATGACGTTTAGCAATATGTATAGGCATATAACAATTATGTTGTTAGCAGTCAAATATGAATCAAATGTCACTAACTGTCCAGCGTTCGATATTTTGGTTTTCAGCATATTCTTTTACAAAATGTGTCAGTTTGGACATTTTAAATTAAACTAAAACGTGCAATCTCATCCCAATCACTTTTAAATCATTAAAAATAGCTTCCTCGTCTTCCAAATATATAAAATTGATGTTAACATCGTAAAATTTGGGCCATATGTTGCCAAGATATGATTATTTTGGTTTTCGAGTGGCGGCCATTTTGAATTTTGCCTAAAATGGTGGATCCAGCCATTTTTTAGATTGGATCCATCAATAATGTGAAAGTGTATTGTCTTGTGGGCTTGTACACCAATTTTCACAATTTTAGCCAGATGTGCAAATTTATTTCATTATGGTCCCCTACTATTAGCTTTGTTTTGTTACATGAATGTAGCTTATCCCTTAACTCAAGATCTTCTCACACTTGAGACGTATTTGATTAGCTGTTTTCACGTGAACTTAATTTAAGATTAAGATTGTCTTAAGATTAAGATTGTCTTAAGATTGTCTTAATTGATTAGTTGAGTCTTTACATGTATGTAGCTTATACATTAACTCTTTAGATCGTCTCAGACTAAGACCTCATAGGTATGCCACACCTCTATGGTCGTCTGGTCTAGTGTTGTATAATATGCCTGATTCCTGCCATCTCATCATAGGTATGCCAAACCTCTATGATCTGGTTTCACATTTTTATTTGACAAATACTGCACAGTCAACCTCTATTATAACGTGACGATTGTGATAATTATTCTGACTTCAAGATTCTTATTTAATCTATTTCCCTGAACTAACATTGAACGGGACACCACTCCCCTCTGTGTATCTCCATCTAATAGCAGACAAAGTCAATAGACTGTATCCCTGAGTCAATTACACCTTCTCCTTCGCGAAAGACAAAAGGCAGTAACTGCTTACTTCTAAAGAACGCAGTTACTGCTTTTTGACTTTGCATGCAGTTTCGTCACTTAATCAATCATATATTTACTCCTCGTTCAGACCCAGTGTTTATATTGCAGCCATAATGGTCGTTTACATCCTGGTTCATGAGAGTTGTCCCAACATAACTCCGCATTATGAGACGTTGGTGTTATGTTGAGACAAAGTATTCTGGCGCTGCTCAGGATTTCACAGCTAGTGTTGTCGTTGAGTGCAGCGAGTCCTCACGCAAAAGAGTCATTAACAGTCATAAGGTGATCAATTGCACTCTTTAGATCGTCTCACACTTATGACTTAATTGATTAGCTTTGTTTTGCTACATGAATGCAACTTATCCCTTAACTCAAGATCTTCTCACACTTGAGACGTATTTGATTGGCTATGTTTTTACGTGAACTTAACTTAAGATTAAGATTGTCTTAAGATTAAGATTGTCTTAAGATTGTCTTAATTGATTAGATGAGTCTTTACATGTATGTAGCTTATACATTAACTCTTTTGATCTCAGACTAAGACCTAATTGATTAGCTAAATCTTTATATGGATGTATATCTTATATTGCACTACTATACATGAAGTAAACATCATCTAGATTAATATACATAAGTATACATTATCTAGACCAATATACATGAAGTATACATTATCTAGACCAATATACATGCATGAAATATACATTATCTAGGCCAATATGCATGAAGTGGCCATCTTCTAGACCAATATACATCATTAAAACACACCGCTACATTATTTGCTATGTCCGACCACTACATTCTAAGCCGGGAATGGAGAGTTATTGTTCATCAAGTACAGACCAATTATCATGGCAGGCATATTGTGCTATAATCAGTCAGATGTGACCAAGTTGTTGATTTTGAGGAGTCCTCATTATTGTCGGATGTGTTTTAAGTCAGTTAAAATCCCCGGAGCTCTACATTCTTAGCTGTGAAAAAGGCCTCGGCCTTTTCCACAGCTAAGAATGTAGAGCTCCTCTGGCTTTATCTTATACAGCAGACATCTTCTAGATCAATATAGTATACACTATGTAGGCCAATGGTGTATATGGATTGCGTCAAAGATGACAGAAAGCTGAGCTCACGAACATACGTCATAAAGAACTAAAAATAGACAATGTCAAAGCGTCAGCTGCGGCACAATCAATCAAACGTTCAACCTGTTTCCCATAACTATTGGGCCAGAGTCTCAGAATGTGGCCTAGCATTGAGACAACATTTGATTATTAACTCACGCCCGTTAGGACATTGATTGCACGCTGTGTCAAGGCTTGTGTTATGAATTGCTATTGTAGCAAATGAGAATCAATGATTTGGCTTGTTTATGTCCAGAAGAGGCCTTTATAAATGTCAACCATTATCGTCGTCGGTACACGCTTCGGCCATCTGTGTATACATACAGGCTAAACTGAGATTCAACATTCGAGCCCTGGTTTTCTAAGGCTGAGCACAATACCTCTCTGTCACAGAGCCTCCCCACTATGCTGAGTGTTTATGAGTGGGCAGAAAAAAAATGTGCGAACACCAGACTTCACAAGCTCTGACGTGACAGGTATTCAACGTAACCACTACACCAGGTCCCAGCCCGTTATTTATGACAATTGCTCTATAGCTCGACTTAAATCTCAGAACAATTGCCTACATAATCTTCACAGATAAGAAGCAGTGATTGACACGCTAAGTGCATCTGTGGAACCAGTAAGCACGAGACGTTGGCTCAATGCTGTTTGAATGCTGCACCATCGTTTACAACATCAGTCCACAATTAAACCAGCATTAGGTAAAATTGTCTGGATTGATATTTACAAGGCTTTCACAGGTTGAATGCTATGAACCACGGGTTTCAGGATTAAGAACCGGGATCACACGAGGTGACTGACACCCAGAAGGTTTCATCAAGGTCAAAACGCCAATCAATGGCTTCGTCTTAAAGCAGCTGGGTCGTTTTGCGCCCGTTGTCTTTGACGCTGGCCCAACATCAAACCAACATTGGGTCAACGTTTCGCATTTGTTGAATATCTGACTATAGTTGACAACAGTATCTAGGGTACGGTAAGTAACTAAATAAGATTCTTAACCTCTCTTTTCGGCCAGTATGGTCATTTAAGTGTATGACAATACAGGTTAAAGACAACATCATATTTTGAGCAATAAACGTATTAGACCAGCTGTGGCTGGTGGCTAGGTGTCACCCGGAATGGGAATTTAGGCCACTATCATTTTCACATAGCTGGACTATTCAGGGGACAGAATCAACCTGTTCATCAGGTAACTGCCGCTGCTTTACTGACATAGAACCAAAATTGTACATGACCTATGGGCGATTTTTTTCCGATTTGGAAAAATCTAGCATATTACACATTTCCGTCCACTGAGTAGTGAAATTTTGACCTATATCAATATATTTGATATCAACAGAAAGCTACCCGCACAGGCTTTCACGTGAATATAACATATATTCTGTCCGATCTTTAGAAAATGCACAAGTAAATAGTAAATAGTCAAAATACTTTTCTGTTAGCCGATTTGTGTATGGTATATAAGTTTATTTTTTATTCAAACATGTTCTAGAACTATTGTTGACTTCAAATAAACCCATTTGGAGTAAAAATAAGGAGTTATGTGAGCATATTACACACTTTTTTGGTTAGACGTAAAAATAGGCGAGCTTTTCTCCAGGCTCGGGAAAATTGACTGTATCTCACATTTTTGCCCAATGAGTAGTCAAATGTTGAGCTTTGTCAATATATTTGATATCAATAGAGCCCTACTGGCACCGGCCTTCACATAGATGCAAAATACGTTGTGTCTGTTCATTGACAAATGCAAAATTGAGCTTTAAGTTGGTATTTGAAACTTTAATGTTACCTATTTTTATTACTTTTTCAAGAAATAGTTGAAATACTTTTCTCTCAGCTGATTTTTGTTTGGTATAAATGTTTAGTTTTTATTCAATCATGTTCTGTGGAACTATTGTTTACATAAAATAAATCCATTTGGAATAAACATAATGAGTTATGTAAACATATTATATGTTTTTTTTGGTTAGACGTAAAATTAGCTCGCTTTTCTTCAGGCTCTGGAAAATTGACCATATCTCACATTTTTGCCCACTGAGCTGTCAAGTTTTGAGCTATATCAATATATTTATTTTCATTAGAAATCTACTGACACAGACTTTCACATGAATGTAAAATTTGTTGTGTCCAAGCATTGACAAATGCACAAGAGAGCTTCAAGTTAGTATTAATTTTACCTATTTTTCATACTTTTTCAGTAAATAGTCAAAATACTTTTTCTCAGCTGATGTTTGTAGGTAATAAATGTTTAGTTTTGATTCAAACATGTTCTAGAACTATTGTTGACTTAAAATAAACCCATTTGGAATAAAAAAAATAATGAGCTATTTGAATATACTACAACAAAGCGCTAAGTTTGTATTTTATCCCTCCATTTGAACAATTTACAACGATTTTTTTTAGTGAATACCACCAGGATTTCTCGCTCATGGTAACTTTATATGGTATAAAAATTTTTTATTACTTTTACATTCTCTGTAACCATTTTTCAAAAATGATCTTGACCACTGAAGAAGTGATCACAGCCCTTTAAAAGTTATCTCAACAGCTACGAAATGATCCTGACCACTAAAGAATTGATTACCATTACTTGAAAAGTTCTCTCAGCCACTACAAAAGTGATCTTGGCCACTGAAGAAGTGATCACAGGAACTTAAATGTTATCTCAGCCATTAAAATAGTGATCTTGGCCATTGAAGAAGTGATCACACCCACTTTAAAATTTATGTCAGCCGCTACAAAAGTGACCTTAGCCACTGAAGAAATGATCACAGCGACTTCAAAAGTTATCTCAGCCGCTACAAAAGTGATTTTGGCCACTGCAGAAGTGATCACAGCCACTTTGAAAATTATCTAAGTCACTACAAAAGGGATCTAGACCACTGAAGAAATGATCACAGCCACTTTAAAAGTTATCTCAGTCACTACAAAGGTGATCTTGGCCACTAACAAACTGGTGTCAGCCACTGAAAAGTTATCTAAGCCACTACAAAGTGATATTGGCCACTGAAAAAGTGGTCACAGCCACTTTAAAAATTATCTAAACCACGACAAAGGTGATCTTGACCACTAAAGAAGTGATTAAAGCCAATTTAAATGTTATCTCAGCCACTACTAAAGTGATCTTGGCCACATAAGAAGTAATCACAGCCACTTTAAAGGTTATCTCAGCCATTACAAAGGAGATATTGGCCACAAACAAATTGGTGTCAGTCACTAAAAAAAATATCAAAGCTACTACAAAGTGATCTTGGTCTCTTAAAAAGTGATCACAGCCACTTAAAATGTTCTCAGCCGCTACAGAAGTGATCTTGGCCACTAACAATCTTACGTCAACCCCTAAAAAGTGATCTCGGCCACTGCAAAAGTGAACTTGACCACAAAAGACGCCATCACAGTCACTTTAAAAATCATCTCAGCCACCACAAAGGTGATCTTGGCCACAAACAAACTGATCTTGGTCACTGAAGAAGTGATGAAAGCCACATTAAAAGTTATCTCAGCCCCTACAAAGGTGATCTTGGTCACTAACAATCAACTTATTGAGGAATTTAGATGATGGCAAAACAACAGTTTTGGTTCTGTTAGACATCTCGGCAGCTTTTGGTAGACTGGTCCACAGTGGAGTCATCAGCCTGTTGGAGAATTGGTATGGCATCTCTGGAAATGCCCTCTGGTGGTTTGCCTCATATCTGATGGATCGACAACAAATGGTTAAAGTTAAAGAATGTGTGGGCTAACCTTTCCAAACAAAGTATGGTGTTCCTCAGGGATTTGTCTTTGGGCCGCTCCATTTCACACTCTATACAACACCTCTTAGTAAAATAATCTCTAGACATAATGTGTGTCACCATCTTTATGCTGATGACACGCAGATCTATATCACATTATCCAAATCAGAACCAGAGATGTCATTGGCACTGTTGGAGGATTGTCTGTTGGACGTAGGTAACTGGATGAGAAGTAGTAAACTCAAGTTAAACCCAGATAAAACAAAGGTTTTACTATTTGGAACAAAATTACATCGAAAAGAATTTATGAAATTTTTTTCGAAAAATTATAAGATCACGAAATAACACCAACAGACTCCGCTTGAAATCTTGGAGTCGTGTTTTACGGTGGTTTGACTTTCAGAAAACACATATCATTGTTTTGTCGTTATTGCTACTATCACATTCGTGACTTACGTCGCCTGCGTCGGTGTTTGACATCGGAAGTGTCTAGAACCATTGCAACAGCGCTTGTTTCAAGTGTTTCAAGACTATTGCAACGGTCTCCTCTATAATGTTACAAACCGAGAATGCAACAGGCTTCAGGGAGTTAAAAATTGTCTAGCCTGGGTAGTGACAAGTTCTCCTCGTTTTTCCAGAACAACACCCCTTCTAAAGTCGTTCCTGTCTGTATTAGAATAAGATTTATAATGTGTTTAGTCACCTATGAGGCCTTATGCAACAATCAGCCAATCTATCTTAAGTAAATGATTAAACCTCTGAAACGTACTCGTTATCTTCGCACATCTGACCAAAATGTGTTATTTGTTCCTCGGATTAAGACCAAGAAGGGTGAAAGGTTTTTTCTGTGGTACCAAAGTTGTGGAATCATCTCCCTGGTGAAATTAGAACCTCAAAAACAGTTCACTATTGCAGAAAAAAAATTAAAACTTTTTATTTTAACCAAGCTTTTCCGACCTAGTCTTTTTGTGCCCTGGCATGCTCAGTTGGTGTCCCGGGATGGAATAACAACTACGGTACTGAACACCTCTTCTGATTTTCGCGCCTATGAGCTCGGGACACCGAGGATTTAGGCGCTATGGAAGTTTATATATTCATTCATTCATTCATTCATTCATTTAGTGCTATTTGTTTTAAAAAAACATGGTTAATGGACAAAACAGTTTTATCTTTGTTGCAATCACCTGGTTTGTTTATAATCTTATCTCACAGGCAACTACACTTATTTCTGATGGCGATCTGGTAATTTATTTGCAATATACATTTAATTACACTGTGTTATCAATTTATAAACGTTCATCGATATGGGAAGGTGTAATTATAGAAATTGAAGGAAAGCATCCGGTAACGTGTACAGACCACCCAGTGATCGAAATTATTATTATTTATCATTTATTAACGAAACAGTTCCTGTGCTCACAACATTAGGCAACTTGAAATGGGAAATTATTTTAACGAGTGATTTGAATATAAACAATATTAAATGTAAACGTAAAACGTATTTTAATGAGTTTCTTTACATAATTACGTCACATAGTTGTTATCCTCACATAACATTGTCCACTAGATTGTCTTGTAGATAAGGTACACTTATTGATAACGTTTATTTTTGGAAATTGACCTCTAACCTTATAGAGGAAACGCTTACAGCAGCAAAACAGAAAATGTAAAAAAGAGTAATTTAACAAACATAGGCATAAAAAACCTTGATGGAATACCAAAGATATAATCAGTTTTATTAAACGCAGAGATTTTGTGTATAGAAAACTTACAGAAACAACTGAATATCTAATGCGAATTATTTTGACTGCTTTTTTTGTCACTCTTAATTTCAAAAATAGACCCTACCAGATCAATTAAAAATAAATAACTGTTTGATTAAAGCTGTATAACTGTCTTGTTTATTTTATTCAAAAGATTAATCCATGGGGAATGGTGTTTTAATTTTTTATTTTACTACTCCGATTACTGAGTTATTAAGGATTTAGGTTTGATGATTTGTACCCATTGTTGCCCACCAAAACAAACCGGATCACAGCGGTGTAAGACACACTGTTTGTATAATCATAACATTAAAGGTACCAAGTTGCAGATAACGATCATCATTAAAAAACAGTGGAAGACTTTAAATTTGTTCTTATTTTTTAGGTGATTATATATACTTTTCACAATACAAAGTGTATTCTATCATGTCATTTAGAAATATCTAGGAGCTGTTTAATTTCGGTACCGGTATGGAGAATGTCACTCACTTAAAAAATAGGACTCTATTTTAGTATGGTGCTTTTAATTGAGGGCCAGCATCTGAACCTTTGGCCCGCCATTAAGACGCTCTCCCCAGTCCGTCGGAAATTGTAGTTAGGAATTAGCACCAAATTCGGTGATGTAAATAATCTTTTTCGCTCTTTTAATTTTCGTGATTTTCTTAAAAAACATTTCCATTTTTTTATTCTGTATCTCATGGGCATTTCAAAATATAGTCAAAGTGCTACTAGACAATATCATACTTTATTTTATTTTATAGTAAGTCATCACCTACAGTGATATAAATCGAGTCATGCGGTAAAATGGAATAACATTTAAAAAAATCAGAATTTACTGTAACCGATTTCCAACAGGTTTTTTAGACCCAGTCTCTGAACCTCTACAGCGGATTATGTGGGCTTTGTATCTCGGCAAATACGAGGCATTCATCCAATGGCAGACCAATGTTGGCCCATCGTTATGCCGATTCAGTTCAACGTCTCGTGTTTGCTATTAAGGCGGTTTGGTGTTGGCCAATGTAACACTATATTGGCCCATAACCTTACCGCTAGTATATACATAGTGTACACACACCGAATCACTACTTCATAATACTTGATGGTGTATCGCATGGTGAACTAATTCCGCTACATTTACCCAGTTTTAGAGCATTTGTAAGGCCTTTAAGAAAATATGAATGATTGTTTTATACATTTTAGGTTATTTTCATCGAAATAAAGAAAACAGTTATGCAGCTTTAATGATAAAGAAACAATGGCTAATTCTTTCAACAAATATTTTGCAAGCATTGCCAGTACACTGGCATCAGGCCTCAATGATGTACCGGGAAAATCGCACATGAATTGAATTTTTTTCATTTCAATATATTGGCGAATATACAATATCACTTATTGATTAGATTACCTCTAAAAATAGTTCAGATGTTGATGATATATGTATGGATTTCTTAAAAATCACTCGACCTAATTGGCTGCTCTAAAAGTTGTTGATATTATTATAACTAATATGGAGAATAGAAATTTTCCGTCTACCTCGCTTTGCCGACAGAGTTCAATACTCTAAATAACACTATTTTATTTGATAAACTTAAATTTTACCGTATTAGAGGAGCTTCTTTAGATTTAATAAAACATTATTTCTCAAACAGGAAACAATGTTTGATATTGACATTATCTGACCATGATTCTAATCGGATTTTGAAACTTCAAATGAAAGCCATTCTAATAATTGATTAATGTAGTTTGTATGCACATACTTATCGTATCTTTAAAAATGCTACATTTAAAAAATAAATGATACGCAGCTACATCAACAACTAAAATTGTATTTTAAATTAATTACCAACACTTTCCGGATCTCTTTAATGAATTAAATTTTGCTCTAAACTCCCGACATGAATGTGTTCGTATTTTTGTATGAGTAACCAAATGACATACTTATTAAATACCACACATCAATATTAGAAAAAGTACTCACTCATAGTTTAAAAGGTTTTAGACGATCTACTAAAAATACGAGACATTAAATCAACGCTGTTTCTATGTTGATTCATCGTCTGTGACACTAGCCCAACATTGAAACAACATTGGTTGAAGGTCTCTTGTTGGCTGGCTTTATCTTTAACTGTTTAACACTCCCCTCACTGGTGACGTGGCTGAACAAAGCTGAATTACATAGGCTGTGAGCTCCACCCCATCATGGTCAAATTGAAAAGGTGTATTGTTCAGTTATGAAGCTCCAAGGTGAATTGATGCGTCATTAGTGGTCTATTAATATTTTTTTTTGGAATCCATGGTCTGAGGTTTAATGGTTCAGCATAAGACATATTTCTGGGTCACCTCTTGTCTCATCTTTGTAATATAGGCCTATCGACTTTTTTAGGTAGGAATGAATGGGTCGGTATTTGTACTGGTCACTGATATTTATTGTTGATTGTAAAAGTACCTATGGCCTCTTGCGCTTCATGGGTCATTCTGTGCCCTCCCCGGATAATCAGAGGTGTGGTCGCATTTTAGGCTGTATGATTCAACGGGTTATTATTATTACTGGTCACTGATGTTGATTACGGATTTGTAAACGTATCTATAGTCTGTGGCTCTCCATGTGGCACACTCCAGCAGTGTGCCGTCCCTAGAGACTAAGAGGTGCGCAGTGTATTTTTTAGACTTGAGGAATCAGTGGGTCAGATATTATTTGTCACTGATATTGATTACTGCTTGCGTTATGCCCTGCCTGACGTCACCTGTGGCTACAGACGCATAGAGTGGTCAACCACCTAGTGGTCAAATCTGGGGGGGGGGGGGTGAATAGACACAGATCTATACATCTAGACCTAAGGGGTTTTGTCAAGTTAAAAAAAATCCGAGAAAAACTCGGAAGTGGATGGGTGGGTATTTCAAGCCCCAACTCAGATTTTTATTTATTTTTGGAAATTTTGTGTTTTTAATTTGACAAGACCCCTAACCATGCTTAACCCTTACAGCGCGGGGATCGACTTTAGACGTCAAAATCTGACGTCTGTAGACGTCAGATTCTGACGTCTAAAGTCGATCCCCGCACTGACTAAAAATATTTCTAATGGCCGTATACCCATACCATAGGTATCCAAATAAAGCGGAAAGAGCTAACTAAGACATTTATGATGATTTCAAATTGAAAAAAACCTTCGGTCTCCATGGTTTATACAAAAATAATTCAGCGCTTTAAAGGGACTGGCCTAGGTTAAAATCATCAAAAAATCGGTGATTTTATTTTGGCTTCTTAATTTGACCATATCATGTAAACATGTTCATAGACTAGAACTGCAAAAGTTTTTTTAATTTTTCTGCTGCGCATTCACCAGCTAGACTAGATATAGAGACGAGATTCCCGTATTCCTTATTTTTGACATGGTTGTTAATAATTAGAAATCAGGAGTTTCGTCTCTATATCTAGCCTAACTGGTGAATGCGCAGCAGAAAAATTATAAAACTTTTGCAGTTCCAGTCTATGGACATGTTCACATCATATGGTCATATTAAGAAGCCAAAATAAAATCACCGATTTTTTGATGATTTTAGCCCTGGGCATGTCCCTTTAAGGGTTAAACGTGGCTGAAACTGAAACGGTTGTTTGTACATGCATTACGCAGAGTGCTCAGGATATGAATAGGCCCCTACATTAGGCTATACAGAGTCCTTGACGTCTTTTGTAGAAAGCATAATGGTTTTTTCTGACTCCAGGCTTCCTTCTATCTCAATATAACAGACTGTGGAAAGCGAATTCCCCCTATACATCAGGGGTCTGCGACTCGAGAAGCCACGCAGGGAAGAATGTGAAAGCGACGTAAAACAGATACTGACTCAGTGGGTGAAAAATACTCGTATTTTTTAAATTTGAGACAAAAACATTTGCAAAATTCGATGTTAGAACACATATTTTATTCTCAATAACTGTGATTGAAGCAGCTCATCACGCACATTAACTCTTTAAGCCCTCACGATGCATTAAAGCATCATCTTAGATCCCTGAAAACAGACTTCATTTTTGCTAAACCTAAGGGGTTTTAGAAGGAAAATATCTATGAAACTTTTACCAATACATGGCAATTTTCTCACATTTTTCACCCACTTCAAGTCATCTTTATTCACTACAAGTCGAGAATTGCGACAGCAATTCGCGGCTTGTAGTGGATGAAGATGACAATGGTAAACTCAGGCTTGAAAGGGTTAAAACAACTAAAATCGTGCTTAGCAATGGGTTAAATACATCTAATCAACATCGCGTTGGCATTTCGAGTTAGCTCTGATCGTGGCCTTCAGCCAAGAATTAAGCAAGGTAGGCATGATGTATCGTGTATATGGCGATCGGGGAGCAGGTTTTGCCTGGAGGTGTTTTTTACACTGACTTATTGTAATCTTCAGTGAAGTGATCTTATAAATTGTTCAGTGATCTCGGCACTGCTTCATCTCTCATACCCACACATAGGCTCACGGTGATCTCGGCATTGTTTAATCTCTCATACCTTCACATCGGCTCACAGTGATCTCGGCATCATGTCTCATACCTTCACATCGGCTCACGGTGATCTCGGCACTGCCTTATCTCTCATACCTCCATATCAGTCCAAAGTTATATGGGCACTGTATCATTTCTCATACCTTCACATCGGCTCATGGTGATCTCGGCACTGCCATATGTAACGAAGAATCAACCCACGGCACTTCTTATCGGTTCAGTGTTGTCTGCACACAGAAAGGTATACATATGACGTCATCGCTCCTAAATCTCCAGGTCACATAGTAGAAAACAATTGAGAGAAAAAATACAAAATAAAAATGATATATTAGATGAGAAATACAATAATTACAGCTCGATAGAGAGAATCTAGAAATATTTTAATTTGTCTTCTGCCGTCGGTTGTCATGCTTGGTCATGTCGCCCCGCTATGTCCAGGTCAGGTATTAAAGCTATGTCTTAGGGGAGCACATGTTGCTATAGTGAGGCATCTTAATCTCTGCTTGAACATATACACAGTAATTGATGATACATCAACGGCAGCATCTGATGAAAGAGAAGCAGAAACAACAGCAGCAGCAACAGAAGCAGCAGAAGCAGCTGCTGCAAGGACAGCAGAAGAAATAGCAGAAGCAGCTCAAGCTATGGCAGCAACAGCGGCAGCATCATAAGCAGTAACAGAAACAGCATAAGGCGTAAGGACAGGATCAGAAGCAGCAGCAAAGACAACAGCAGCAACATCAAAAAAGGAAGGCAGCAACATCTGGAAAATCAGCGCCTCAACTTTATATTTATATTAGACTCCAATCTGCAACCACAGATCTCAACCGTTAAAGCACTGAAATATTTTCGTAAAAAGCAAAGAAGCCAAAGGCTGTTTTTCAATTTGAAATCATTATAATTAATGTCTTAGTTGGCTATTTCTGCGTCATCGGACCACCTATGGTATAGGTCTACGACCATTATAAATATTATAATTTTTTCAGTGCGGGGGAGCATCTTTATGCGTCAGAATCTGACGTCTAAAGACGTCAGGTTCTGACGTATAAAGACGGTCCTCGCGCTTAAAGAGTTAAAGTGTATGTGATGCGGCTCTTTCAATATCCAGTTGTTGTCCCCGTTTGTTGTTCTTCAGGTCAAATTGATACCAATGTTATTACAAGCGCTGCTTTTTTCTAAAAAAAAATATGTGAAGTTCTTTATTAATCTACGAATAAGATCAATTTGGCAAGCTGCGCTCCACCTGAGCTACCGTGAGTTGTCGTGAGTTGCTGTGAGTTGCTGTGAGTATTTGTGAGTTATTGAGAATTAGTGTGAGTTCCTGTCAGTCTTGTGAATAATTGTGAGTTTTTTTGAGTTGGTGTGAGTTTTTGTGAGTTATTTCAATTTCTGTCAGCTGCTGTGAGTAGTCGTCAGTGATCGTGAGTTGTCGTGAGTTGCTGTGAGTTGTCGTGAGTTACCATGAGTTTCTGTGAGTTGCTGTGAATAATTGCTGTGCCTTGTTTCTGCTTATCATGTATTCTCATTGTTTGCTGTTAATGCCGATGATGATGATGATACTTTCCTAGCATACACAAAACATTTGTATAACATTTGTACAACGTCGGCCCAACGTCTTCGTCGTTGGTCCAACATTGCACAAATATTATACAAATGTTTTGTGTTTTCTGGGATTGCGGCTGGTAAATGCCGCTGCTGCTGCTGCTGCTGCTGCTGCTGCTGCTGCTGCTGCTGCTGCTGCTGCTTCTGCTGCTGCTGCGGGTGCTTCTGCCGCCGCTGCTGTTGCTGCTACTGCTGCTGCTGCTGCTGCCACTGCCAGCTGCTGCTTCTGTCCTTGCAGCCTCTGCTGGTTCACCTGATGGTACACCTCTACAGGAGGTCTGCCAGTCATTGTTGTGTCGTGAGCTCCTCTCAGTGAGAGCCTCGCTGTGCTGGCCGTCTCTGGCACGGCCTTCACTGTCACGGCTGCTGTTGTTGTGTCTGGCTCTCTCCAGTGTGGCCTGTGGCGTGTGGCGGTGTGTGTACTGTACACAAGAGATATGAGAGCAATGCCATCACCATTGTCCCGGCGTGAAGCAGACTGGCTGCTGGGCCGGCGGATAGACTGACTCCTGAGCCGGCATAAGCCTGCAGGTCCGGCAGGTGAATCACACTGAAGATAATGTCTACCTTGTGATGAAATAAAGCAGAAGAACTGTATGGAGGAAGAGGAACTATAACCAGGTAAGATTAGACCCCATATGACCCAGGTCAAAATAAGCCAGTCTTAGTTACAGTTAGCTTTGATAAGAACACGTGTGTCGTGTGTCACCCACTGACACACAGTGACATCTACTGACACATAGTGACATCTACTGACACATAGTGACATCCACTGAATCATAGTGACACATACTGACACATAATGTCACCTAATGACATATAGTGTCAGCCAGTGACACATAGTGACACCAACCAACACATAGTGACACCAACCAACACATAGTGACACCAACCAACACATAGTGACACCCACTGACACATAGTAACACCCACTGACACAGAGTGACACCCTCAGACACATAGTGTCAGATGTTGACACATAGTAACACCCACTGGCACATAGTGACATCCACAGACACATAGTGTCAGATACTGACACATAGTGACACCCACTTACACAGAGTGACATCCACAGACACATAGTGTCAGATACTGACACATAGTAACACCCACTGACACATAGTGACACCCACTGACACACAGTGACACCCACTGACACACAGTGTCAGATACTGACACATAGTAACACCCGCTGACACACAGTAACACCCACTGACACACAGTGACACTCACAGACACATAGTGTCAGATACTGACACAAAGTGACACCCACTGACACAGAGTGACACCCACAGACACATAGTGTCAGATGCTGACACATATTTTCACGCACTGACACATAGTGTCAGATACTGACACATAATGACACCCACTGACACACAGTGACACCCACTGTCACATATTGTCAGATACTGACACACAGTGTCATCGACTGACACATAGTGGCACCCTCTGACACATAGTGTCACCCTCTGACACAGAGTGACAACCTGTGACACATAATGACACTGACATATAGTGACACCCACTGACACATGATGTATCCCACTGACACAGGGAGTCACTCACCCATGTGGATGGTGTGTCAGCTGTCAAAATAACTCTATGTCAGAGAGACAAAACATTCAGATACAAAACAAGAAAGTACATAAAGACATGCTTTGACATATAATGACAGTTATTGTGACATATTATGATAAGTGAGAAATACGACACATATACATGTTGTCATAACGTGTTATGTTGTCACTGGCGTCACCGACGTATATCACAACGTATGTTACGTTGTTATTGACGTATATCACAACGTGTTCTGTTTTATTGACGTCACCGACGTATATCACAACGGTTTTACGTAGTCACTGACATCCCTGACGTATATTACAACGTGCATGTTTTTATTGACTCCACTGACGTATATCACAGCGTGTTATGTTGTTATTGAAGTCACTGACGTATATCACAAAGTGTTACGTAGTCACTGACGTCCCTGACGTATATTACAGCGTGGATGTTGTCATTGACGTCACTGACGTATATCACAGCGTGTTATGTTGTTATTGACGTCACTGGCGTATATCACAAAGTGTTACGTTGTCACTGACGTCCGTGACGTATATTACAACGTGGATGTTGTTGTTGACGTCACTGACGTATATCACAGCGTGTTATGTTGTTATTGAAGTCACTGACGTATATCACAAAGTGTTACGTAGTCACTGACGTCCGTGACGTATATTACAACGTGGATGTTGTTGTTGACGTCACTGACGTATATCTCAAAATGTTACGTAGTCACTGACGTCCCTGACGTATATTACAACGTGGATGTTGTTATTAACGTCACTGACGTATATCACAGCATGTTATGTTGTTATTGACGTCACTGACGTATATCACAAAGTGTTACGTTGTCACTGACGTCCGTGACGTATACTACAACGTGGATGCTGTCATTGACGTCACTGACGTATATCACAAAGTGTTAAGTAGTCACTGACGTCCGTGACGTATATTACAACTTGGATGTTGTCATTGACGTCACTGACGTATATCACAAAATGTTAAGTAGTCACTGACGTCCGTGGCGTATATTACAACGTGGATGTTGTCATTGACGTCACTGACGTATATCACAGCGTGTTATGTTGTTATTGACGTCACTGACGTATATCACAACGTGTTACGTAGTCACTGACGTCCCTGACGTATATTACAACGTGGATGTTGTTATTAACGTCACTGACGTATATCACAGAATGTTATGTTGTCATTGACGTCACTGACGTATATCACAAAGTGTTACGTAGTCACTGACGTCCGTGACGTATATTTCAACGTGGATGTTGTCATTGACGTCACTGACGTATATCACAGCGTGTTATGTTGTTATTGAAGTCACTGAGGTATATCACATTTTTTACGTAGTCACTGACGTCCCTGACGTATATTACGACGTGGATGTTGTTATTGACGTCACTGACGTATATCACAACGTGTTACGTAGTCATTGACGTCCCTGATGTATATTACAACGTGGATGTTGTTATTAACGTCACTGACGTACATCACAGCGTGTTATGTTGTTATTGACGTCACTGACGTATATCACAAAGTGTTACGTAGTCACTGACGTCCCTGACGTATATTACAACGTGGATGTTGCTATTAACGTCACTGACGTATATCACAACGTGTTACGTAGTCACTGACATCCCTGGCGTATATTACAACGTGGATGTTGTTATTGACGTCACTGACGTATATCACAACGTGTTACGTAGTCCCTGACGTCCCTGACGTATATCACAAAGGGTTACGTAGTCACTGACGTCCGTGACGTATATTACAACGTGGATGTTGTTATTGACGTCACTGACGTATATCGCAGCATGTTATGTTGTCATTGACGTCACTGACGTATACCACAAAGTGTTACGTAGTCACTGACGTCCGTGACGTATATTTCAACGTGGATGTTGTCATTGACGTCACTGACGTATATCACAACGTGTTACGTAGTCCCTGACGTCCCTGATGTATATTACAACGTGGATGTTGTTATTAACGTCACTGACGTATATCACAACGTGTTATGTTGTTATTGACGTCACTGACGTATATCATAAAGTGTTACGTGGTCACTGACGTCCCTGACGTATATTACAACGTGGATGTTGTTATTAACGTCACTGACGTATATCACAACGTGTTATGTTGTTATTGACGTCACTGACGTATATCATAAAGTGTTACGTAGTCACTGACGTCCCTGACGTTTATTACAACGTGGATGTTGTTATTGACGTCACTGACGTATATCACAACGTGTTACGTAGTCACTGACGTCCCTGACGTATATTACAACGTGGATGTTGGTATTAACGTCACTGTCGTATATCACAGCGTGTTGCGTAGTCGCTGACGTCCCTGACGTATATTACAACGTGCTATGTTGTCATTGATGTCACTGACGTATATCACAACGTATGGTGATTTTGATGGCGTCACTGACGTATATCAGAACGTGTGATGTTTTTATTGACGTCACTGACGTATATCACAATCTGTTATGACGTCACTGGCGTCACAGACGTATATCACAACGTGATAGGTTGTCAATGACGTCACAGACGTCACCAACTTATATCACACTGTGTATGACATCAATGACGTCACAGACGTATATCACGACGTGTTATGACGTCACTGATATCACTGACGTATATCACAACGTGTTATGACGTCACTGACGTCACTGACATATATCACAACGTGATAGGTTGTCAATGACGTCACAGACGTCACTGACGTATATCACAATGTGTTATGTTGTCACTGACATCACTGACGTATATCACAACGTGCTATGACGTCACTGGCGTATATCACAACATGTTATGTTGTCACCGGAGTCACTGGCATATATTACAACGGGTTACGTTGTCACTGATGTCTCTGACGTATATCACGACATGTTATGACTTCACTGACGTATATCACAACGTGTTATGACGCTACTGACGTCACTGACGTATATAACAACGTGTTATGTTGTCAATTGTGTCACTGACGTATATCACAACGTGTTATGTTGTCACTGGCGTCACTGATGTATATCACAATGGGCTACGTTGTCACTGATGTCACTGATGTATATCACAACGTGTTATGACGTCACTGACGTATACCACGACGTGTTATGACTTCACTGACGTATATCACAACGTGTTATCTTTTCACTGACGTCCCTGACAGGTTGTCAGCATGTTATGGTGTTTAATGGCTAAGTGTTAACATGTAGACTGCGATACAAACGCGCTTTGTGTCTGATGACCCTTCATTATTCATGGCATCACGTGATACATCCTGCTATGACGTCATAGGAATGAGATCCCAGCAAACGCGAGGCATTTAGCCAAAGCTGTTCTAATGCTGGCACGCCGTCTACAACGCTGCCCCAATGGAGAAACAAGAAAGGTCTAATGCTTGACGGGCAACTACCCGTTCTACTAAAGTCCATACGTTTATCTAGGGTTCACTGACTACATCACGTGCAAAATCAACTTCAAAACATATTGTTGGTGGAAACAGACGTTTTATTATGTGACCACGTGTTGTAAAAAACGTAAATTTAACGTAATATCAACGTAAAGTCGGCGTTTAGTCAACGTCGCCGAACGTTGATTTTGCGCTAATTTAATGTCTGGTGCTTTTTCAATTTACGTCACACGGAAAATGGTATAAAATTCCGGTCTATCTGGATCACAATGACGTCAATAAAAATCAATAAAAACGTGCAATTATAATACAGGATGTTATTAGAAAAGGAAAACATGCGCGTGTTGGCAGCACTAAATTTTAAATAAATTACCATGACAACCGTCAGACTCTCTTTACGTTCAACGTGAAGCGCTAAATAAAATACTTTTAATTTCGACCCACTTGAAGTTGTGTCTCGCTAACGGGACACACTACTTCAAGAGGGTGAAAATTAGTCATATTCATTTATTTTGAGATCAAACATGCTTAGCCCTTACAGCGCGGGGATCGATTTTAGTCGTCAGAATCTGACGTCTACAGACGTCAGATTCTGACGACTAAAATCGATCCCCGCACTGTAAGAATCAACATATTTATATTGGTCGTAAAACCATAACATAGGTATTCAAATGAATCGGAAAGAGCTGACGAAGGCATTTATGATGATTTCAAATTGAAAAAACCCTTTGCTTGCGATGTTTTTTTACAAATTATTTCAGCGCTTCAAGGCTTAAACACACATTTTGTTCAGAATAAATGCGATTTGATCGGCTAATAAAACGAATTAAAAACGACTGAGCGTGTTAAGTGTTAATATCAGCGAGTACGATCTGTTACAGATCTGATGCGCTGAATAAACGTCAGCAATACGCTGATCTGATATAGAGGTATACGTCATTACGCCGAATGAACGTCAGTAATACGCTGATCTGATACAGAGATATACGTGATAACGCTGAATAAACGTTGATACAGAGGTATACGTGATTACGCTGAATAAACGTCAGTAATACGCTGATCTGTTACAGAGGTATACGTGATTACGTTGAATAACCGTCAGCATTACGCTGATCTGATATGGAGGTATACGTGATTACGCTGAATAAACGTCAGCAATACGCTGATCTGATACAGAGGTATACGTGATTACGCTGAATAAACGTCAGCAATACGCTGATCTGTTACAGAGGTATACTAGTACGTGATTACGCTGAATAAACGTCATCAAAACGCTGATCTGATATAGAGGTATACGTGATTACGCTGGAAGAACGTCAGTAATACGCTGATCTGATACAGAGGTATACTAGTACGTGATTACGCTGGATAAACGTCAGTAATGCGCTGATCTGTTATAGAGGTATACGTGATTACGCTGAATAAACGTCAGCAATACGCTGATCTGATATGGAGGTATACGTGATTACGCTGAATAAACGACATCAATACGCTGATCTGATATAGAGGTATACGTGATGACGCTGAATAAACGTCATCAAAACGCTGATCTGATATAGAGGTATACGTGATTACGCTGAATAAACGTCAGCAATACGCTGATCTGATATAGAGGTATACGTGATTACGCTGAATAAACGTCAGCAATACGCTGATCTGATATAGAGGTATACGTGATTACGCTGAATAAACGTCATCAAAACGCTGATCTGATATAGAGGTATACGTGATTACGCTGAATAAACGTCAGCAATACGCTGATCTGATATAGAGGTATACGTGATTACGCTGAATAAACGTCAGTAAAACGCTGATCTGATATGGAGGTATACGTGATTACGCTGAATAAACGTCAGCAATACGCTGATCTGATATAGAGGTATACGTGATTACGCTGAATAAATGTCAGCATTACGCTGATCTGATATGGAGGTATACGTGATTACGCTGAATAAACGTCATCAAAACGCTGATCTGATATGGAGGTATACGTGATGACGCTGAATAAACGTCATAAAAACGCTGATCTGATATAGAGGTATACGTGATTACGCTGAATAAATGTCAGCTTTACGCTCATCTGATACAGAGGTATACTAGTACGTGATTACGCTGGATAAACGTCAGTAATACGCTGATCTGATATAGAGGTATACGTGATTGCGCTGAATAAATGTCAGCTTTACGCTCATCTGATACAGAGGTATACTAGTACGTGATTACGCTGGATAAACGTCAGTAATACGCTGATCTGATATAAAGGTGTACGTGATTACGCTGAATAAACGTCATCAAAACGCTGATCTGATATAGAGGTATACGTGATTACGCTGAATAAACGTCATAAAAACGCTTTTCTGATATAGGGTATACGTGATTACGCTGAATAAACGTCATAAAAACGCTGATCTGATATAGAGGTATACGTGATTACGCTGAATAACCATCAACAATACGCTGATCTGATAAAGAGGTATACGTGATTACGCTGAATAAACGTCAGCATTACGCTGATCTGATATAGAGGTATACGTGATGACGCTGAATAAACGTCAGCATTACGCTGATCTGTTATAGAGGTATACGTGATTACGCTGAATAAACGTCAGCAATACGCTGATCTGATATAGAGGTATACGTGATGACGCTGAATAAACGTCAGCATTACGCTGATCTGATATAGAGGTATACGTGATGACGCTGAATAAACGTCAGCAATACGCTGATCTGATATAGAGATATACGTGATTACGCTGAATAAATGTCAGCTTTACGCTGCATTAGTTTGTGAACATAATTAGAAAGCTCGAATTGTTAGTATTTTGCTAAATTTACCTTATCATTATGATTTCACAATCCGCTTATTAAATGACCCGTTATTTCGTTTTTCTGATTGATTGATTGATTGATTGATTGATTGATTGATTGATTGATTGATTAATTTATTGATTGATTGATTGATTGATTTATTGATTTATTGATTTATTGATTTATTGATTTATTGATTTATTGCCTTATTCGTTCGTTCGTTCGCTCGTTCGTTTCTTCGTCCGTTCGTTCATTTATTCATTCATTCATTCATTTATTCATTCATTTATTCATTCATTCATTCATTTATTCATTCATTCATTCATTCATGCATTCATTCATTCATTCGTTAGTGTTTCCGTTATGGCAATATCGCTGTGGACGAAAGGCCAATCCCTGGACCGCGTCGTACTATTTTCAAATATATCTAAGGACTCTGTGTAGCGCACAGGTCTAATACATGGAGACATGGAGACAGTGTTGTGAGCAGCACTGCACACTCCAGGTATTTGATCATCTTAGAGCACTGTCTTACCCGGGATATGAGCCCGCCCAGTCCCAGTAAACACAAAACATTTCTATAACATTTGTACAACGTCGGCCCAACGTCTTGGACGTTGGCCCAACATTGTACAAAAGTTATACAAATGTTTTGTGTTCGCTGGGGTACTTCCCGGGTACAAGTCCCCCACGGAACCTGACGAGCCTCCGCGGCCCCTCACGTGGGACTACGTCATCTGCCTCATACAATTCTACCTACGCACGTCCTACTTGCACTTAAAACACTCGGCGTCTTTTGAAGAGGCAAAACATACACTTCTCGGTCTTTTGTTTCCAGGCTCATCGTATATTTCTGTCACACAATGGTTTGGCTCTTTGTAGTTTTGTTTCGTTATTTCCGTCAATGAGCGATGCCTGATATCGACTTCGCCACACAATGTACGTCCTAACAGAGACTTCACCATACAAGGTCCATCCTGACACTTTGAGCGCTGAGCACTACTGATCGTGCTCAACAATTTATTATATTGTCAAAAAAACAACATTTTTTGAAGGTGAAATGTCCGATAAATAGCCCTAAAATTTGAAAAAAACGTGGCATCCAACATGACAAATATGAATAATTTTCATTCACTTGAAACTGTGGATCGCGTTAGCGAGCCACAGATTCAAGTGAGTGAAAATTTGAGCTGACAATTTATTTAGCGAACAAAAGGTTAACAGAGACGCGTAAAAAATTGGAGTTGAACCCACTTGCACCCGGAAATACATCCTGAGGTTTTACATTATACCAAGTTATTGATGATACCTACAAACATAAGACGCTAACCCAATGTTGGCTTAATGTTGGGCCAGCGTCGGAGACAAGGGGCCAACATTGCACCAACATTGATTTGATGTCTCGCGATGCTCACTATTTGTCAGATCTATCAATGATATAAGAGATCAAGCTGACGACAACGCTGCCGCAATGTTGGGCCAGTGTCTTCAATGCTGTCCTGACATCGTAGCAATGTTTGCCCGACGTCCCATTTAAACCTTACATCGCGGGGATCGACTTTAGACGTCAGAATCTGACGTCAGATTTTGACGTCTTCGGCACGCACTGAAAGAGTAACTATTTACAACGGTCGTATACCCATAACATAGGTATTCAAAAGAAGCGGAAAGAGCTAAATAAGACATTTATGATGATTTCAAATTGAAAAAATCCCTTTGGTTTCCATGTTTTTTGTTAAATATTCAGCGCTTCAAGGGTTACTATTCCAGCCGTACTTGTAGTACAACCTATCAATGATATCAAATTCAAAAATAAAGATCTTTTGGATAGTATGACAATATGTTAGCGCTTTAAGGCTTACGTCGCATATAATACACAGGAGACGGTATCCAGGAAACACAAGACATTTGTATAACATTTGTACAACGTTGGACCAACGTCGAAGACGTTGTGCCGACGTTGTACAAATGTTATATTTATGCGTTGTTTACTGGGCGATATCGGGCATAATATAGACAGCAGCCATAGTCGGATTCACATTAATCGTGGTGAATGATTTTCGCCGATTTCTCATTCAATTCTCAACCAATTTTCAAGAAGTTTACACACACTATTTCCCATTCATGTCGTGACTACTCTGAAAGTTTCGTAAAGTTGTGATAAATATTTTAGAAGTTAGACCATTTGACATGTAGTAAATAAATAAAATATGTTGCCCTCTATAAACCCATTAGCTTTGTCTCAGAATTTTATGTCAAATGGTCTAACTTCTACAATACTTATCAAAAAACTTCGCGAAACTTTCAGGGTAGTCACGACATTGATGGAAAATAGTGTGTGTAAAATTTCATGAACATTGGTTGAGAATTGACTGAGAAATCCGCAAAATTCAATAATCCTGGTTGATTAATTTAATTTGAATCTGACTATATTGATGTGATAAGGAGAGGTGAGTGTAGTGGGGAGGGGGGTGGGGGGGTTTAAAGAATAACAATGTGACAAAGGCTACCCAGCAAACACCATACAGTGACCAATGTTAAATCGAGGTTGGGTCAACGATGTAGACGGTGGACCAATATTGATTCATCATTGGTCAATGTATCGTGTTTACCAGTTAAAACAACGACAGCATTCCGTGACAACTACCGCCTGTCACGCCTACGTTTGGGAGCTCGTCCCTCACGCTCGGTATTCAGGTTTGAAAGAAACATATGTTGTTTCTTCCGCGCTCACTCGCTAGGGCTCGAATTCAATCATTTTTGCAAGTGAATTCAGTAAACCTAATCGATAATGTTTTACCTACACTCTATCATTGTTTACAAGACGGTAGAACCTAACGCAAGTAGCATGGACCAGTGGAGAACTAAGCTTGTCAATTCTGAACGCATTTTCCTATCAGGTGATCAGTCAATGTTACTAGGGCCTGGCTGTGAATTGGAGGGCACGTTTAAGTATATAAAATAGACAAATACTAGGCCTAGAGCATCCTGAAATTGTACAGTTTCTGTCCCCGTTACGACAACTTCCGACCTGGCCACATAAACCTCCAGTTTCAATCACATTTAGGCCTAGCCTACTGTTAGGGCGACATCTCACCTAACCATCCTGTAGACTGCAGTCGAAAGCGGTCTGCTTTTGATCACCTTTGAAGATTCCAAATTTTGAGCCAACGCCGGCTCAATGTTGTACAACATCTAAGACATTGGCTTAGCACTCACCCTGCGCTGGGCTGATTATTCGTTTTCGCTGCAGGCGGTATGCTGAAGAATTTCGTCCACAAAAGCAGCGAGAGATGATTAATTACACGGCCATATCAAACCAGATGATCAGATGATATTGACCTACTTTTTCAGGCTGAATGTCATAAAATAACTCATAGCGTAGTATGAATATCTATCATACGAAAAGGTGTTCATTTGAGTGCGATATGGGTAATTTATCACTTGTTTAATAACCCTTTAAACGCTCACAATGCATAAAAGCATCATTTTGCATCTCTGAAGAAATATCTATTATTCTAAAGCCTGGGCGTTTTAGAACGACTTTTTTCATGGAATGGAATGATATATTTTTCTCATTTGTCACCCACTTCAAGTCATATTTATCCACTACAAGTCGAGAATTGCGAGGATAGGATGCTCTATAGAACCTCTATAATATGTTCTATAAGTGGTTCTACAGAACCTCGATAACAAGCTCCATAAGAGGTTCTATAACATGCTCTATCACATGCTATATAAGAGGATCTGTAGAACATGCTCTATAGGAGACTCTATAAGAGGTTCTATACAGTCTCCATAACATGCTCTATGTAGAACATAGACCCAACAAACAACATATATTTCTCTCATGTTGGCTCAATGTTGGACTATCCTCTATGACGCTGACACAAGATCAAACTCACAGTAACCACCTTCCAGTTTAAAATGACAACAAATATTTATATTTATTAAAACTAGCAATCTCCTTAATAAATTATTTGATTAACTGAGCAACAACTGCCACAGTCTATTTGATAATTTTAATGACAATTTAATATTTGGAAACAAGGAGCTGTATGTATATATATATACGGGCCCATCACCACAAGGGTTTACGTATCACAGTGTAACGCGTCTTACAGCTCCCCCACAGAAGGGTGTACTAGAAAAAAAATCAGGCTCGTGTGAAAAATTGGCATTCACTTTACTGACGCAATTGTTGAGGTAATCCGACCCCCTGGGAGACAGAGGTCACGTCGGGGTCATTTCCGGGCGGGACTCCATCCCCAGATTGGTTTACGGGAAAGGTCAGCCGTGACGTCATTGATCTAGATTCGCACTGCGCATGCTCATGTAATGTCTGCTTGGTGTGGGTGAGCGGTGAGAGACTAAAATGACGTTCATAACAAGTACGAGACGTTGGGACAGCGTCGTAGACGGTGGACCAACATTGAACCAATAATGGCTCAATATCTCCTGTTTGCCGGGTATTGTATTCATCTGTTCATACTGAGGTAATATGGAGGGGAAATTGACTTCATAAATAAATGATGATGAATTATTCTGTGTTTATATCTTACTATATTATTTACAAAGTCGAACCTGATTTCCCTAACTTTGTAAGCCATCAAATCATTTGACCAGCCAGCCAGCCATGCAGTCAGTCCATCAACCATTTAGTCAGTGGCCTGGCCCATTGAATTAGTGGCCTGGCATATTTAGCTAGTGTCCTGGCCCATTTAGTTAGTGGCCTGGCCCATTAATTTAGTGACCTTGCCCATTTAGTTAGTGACCTGGCCCATTTAGTTAGTGGCCTGGCCCATTAAGTTAGTGACCTTGCCCATTTAGTTAGTGGCCTGCATGGAAGCGGCTTCTCGAAACGCCTTTTGTAGGTCTCCTTTACATTACTTCAATTTGTGTGATATCTACTTAATAAATAAATGAATTTTAATTTAGGTACTCAGTCACTAAACAGACCAGTCAGCTAGTCTGTCAGCCAGTCATCTAGACAGTCAATCGGTGAACAGGCCAGGCACTCAGCCAGTCAGCCAGTCAGGCAGCCAACCATCTAGGCATCTTCTTCTTCTAGGCAGCCAGTCGGCGAACAGCCAGCCAGCCAACATCCAGCCAGCCAATCAGTCAGTCTGCCAATCAGTCTGCCAGCCAACATCCAACTAGCCAGCCAAACAGTCAGTTTGCCAGCCAACATCCAGCTAGCCAGTCAGTCAGCCAATCAGTCACTGAGCCAGTCAGTATACCAGCCAACATTCAGCCAGCCAATGATCCACTTGGCCAACTAGCCAATCAATCAGCCAGTGAGAAAGTCAGTCACCAAATCTGCAAATCAGCAAGACAGTCAACAAGTTAGCCAACCTGCATGTCAACCAGCCAGCCGGTAACGCAGCAAAATACATCCACCAAGCAGTGAAAAACACTTAGATTTATGGAAATTCTTTTAATCAAGTTTGTTTTACCTCGTATGAGCTTATATGAGCTTGTATGAGCTTACTATGAGATTATAAAAAATAACACAATAGTCGCACTTGGTTAAAATGAATAAAACGTATCAGATTACTATGTAAGGCCTACTCTGGAGGATTGGATAAAAATGAAATGAATCAGGCTAGGCCGTTTTTGTGCACATGCAGGCTAAATTGAGGCTGGAGAACCTCCTGAGGATGGTGAGATGAGTGAGATGACACTGCCCTCCAGACACAGGATTCGAAATTCAGACCCTGGAGGTCTGAGGCCGCGCACACTACCTCTCGGTAACGGAGGCTCTCCACAATGCTAAGTTTTACGAGTGGATGGGTAAGAAACATTTTTGTTTCTTTCAAACCGCCGAGACCGGGGAACGAACCCCGAAGTCTGGCGTGAAGGGCAGCGGTGCTAACCACTACCCTAGGGCCCCCGGGGACTTTGGTCTGTGGCTCTCTAATAACCAGCTAGGCACTGGTTGAGTACGGTCGATTCTACCCAGCTGACCCTGTGGCCCACATAAAGTGATCCTTGACAAAAGACACGATCTACAGATAGCGTTACATTCAGATCACTTTAAATCCAGGTACATGTGCCATCACAAACACGAGTCGACAAGCGGATCTCTTCTGTTTTGAGTATTCAGGTTTTAAAAAACAGTCCCAGTACAGGCATGCATGGATGCATTGTCATGTCCTAACGTTTTTCTCTAACGTTTTCTATTTTCCATTGGAAAAGTTAGGATGAATCAATCCTAACTTTTCAATCCTAACTTAGAAAAGTTAGGATTGATCCTAGGATTGAAAGTGAACCCTTATCCTGCTAAGTTAATGTATTTGAATTTTCAACCTCAAGTGGTTGAAAATTGTTTATTTGCTTAATTTGAGACCAAACATGAACAAATATTTATGTATAAACAATCATTTCATTCCCAATAACATTGATTTAATCGGCTAATAAACGGATTAAAAACGACAATGGGTTAAGATGCACCCCTGAATTTTTCACGTCCATTTATCTTAACTTTCTCTATTTTCCATTTGCAAAGTTAGGATCAATCCTAACTTTACTAATCATAACTTAGAAAGTTAAGATAAGATGTTTAGTGAGATCATTTTCCAGAGCCTTGCGTGGGAAGATGAGTAAGATAAACCTCTGAATTTACCCAGTCCTCTCGTAACACGAAGATTCAATATTGTTCGCTGCCTCTGTGAACGAGAAGTAGCATGCTCAGACTGCCAGGACTCGAAATCCAAACTACCGATATGTGCGTGGAGTGCTGTCTCATGGTTTAACTCACCACCCTCAGGAGGTTATCCTGGCCCATTCGAAATGGCTTGAATGGGAGGGGGCTCTGCTTGGAAAGTCGAACCCCACCCTGGGCTTCAATTTTCAAAGAAAAAAATGTTCTTCCCCACTCACTTGTAAAGATTCAATATTGTGTGGGAGCCTCCGTTACCGAGAGGTAGCATGCTCGGCCTCAGACCTTCAGGGCTCGAATTTTGAAGTCTGTGTCTGCAGGGCAGTGTCACCTCATTCATCTTACCATCCTCAGGAGGTTATCCTGATCCAGTTTAGCCTATATATGCACAAAGGTGGCCTAAAACCCCATTCATTTCATTTTAAAATGGCCGTATACATGGACCTTAAATTATATGCAAAACTAACAAATATCAACATTAGATAATAGATAATTGCATATTTTCTACGTATATGCTGTTGAAGCAGGAAGGTCTGATGTTATTATCTCATTCTACGCCTTAAGTATAAACTCGGATTTTCCAATTGTCTATTTTGGGTTAAATAAAGTGTTGAAACCCAAATTAGTGAAAACAAAATATCAAGTATATGCGACGCACCAGCATATATTAGTGTGATAAGCTTGGTATAAACATATGTATTAAACGAGGATTGTATAAGAAACTAATACAGTATACGCTCCTCAAGTGTGATAAGCTTTGTTCTGAAGCCGCAATATCTGATGCAGGATTCCTCTGATAATAATCAAATACGGTGTTTCAAACTCACAAATCTGTGAAGCGCAGTGACGTCACTCGGTGAAAACAAAGTTATATAACACCCCCTCCCCCATACTTCATTTTGTGAAACGCAGTGACGTCACTCGGCAAAAACAAGGTTATATAAGAACCCTCCCCCCCATACTTCATTGTATTAGCCAGCTCGGTGAAAACAAAGGAGGTCGAGGTCATTGAGTTTCACAGAATTCCTTATGCTGGATTCCTTATGATATTAAACAAATACGGTGTTTTAAACTTACAATTCCTGATGCAGAATTCCTGTGATATTAATCAGATACGGTGTTTAAAGCTCACAATTCCTGATTCAGAATTCCTGTGATATTAATCAAATAAAGTGTTCTGAACTCACAATTCCGGATCCAGGCTTTATGTGTTATTAATTAGATACGGTGTTCTGTCCCAGGAGTACATTATTTCACATATCACGAATCTTGATCCTTATTGGATGTTTTGTGGACAAGTCGTGGGCGTTAGCGATCACCAGACTGCTAGCACACTCAAAATGGTCACTTAATGCTGGTGTAATGTTGGGCAACCGTCTGCGACGTTGGCCCAGCATTATAATATCAGCATTGGATGAACGTTTGTTGTTTGCGTGATGTGCTGCGTAGGCGGCCATTGGTGGTCAGGTCACGAATTTAGTGTACTGTTACCAGGGTTACATGGCATGTAGAGTGCTAGCAGGTAGGATGACTGGATGGATGGCTTGATGGCTTGATGGCTTGATGGCTTGATGGCTTGATGGATGGATGGATGGATGGATGGATGGATGGATGGATGGATGGATGGATGGATGGGTGGATGGGTGGATGGGTGGATGGATGGATGGATGGATGGATGGATGGATGGATGGATGGATGGATGGATGGATGGATGGATGGATGGATGGATGGATGGATGGATGGATGGATGGATGGATGGATGGATGGATGGATGGATGGATGGATGGATGGATGGATGGTGAGCTGGATGGATGGCTGGCTGGCAAAATGGTTGGCTAGAATTATTGATATTTGTTAAATGACAAGACTGCTTTAGTCTTGCTGATTAGATACCTAATTTCACTGGGAAACAACATGTGACCCTAAAATGCTCAGCCATAGATTCGTTTTAGGCTTTCTATTTTTTCTTAAAAGAAAAAAATTGGAAAGCGAATGCGCAATAAATTTGTTAGATTATCACAATAGATATGTTTTGATTCTAATTGTGTCTTTAACCCTTACAACGCTGAAATATTATTATATATACTATGGGGAGCAAAAGGTTTTTCAATTTGAAATTATCATAAATGTCTTAGTCAGCTCTTTCCGCTTCATTTGAAGACCTATGTTATGGGTCTAATTAAGTGCGAGAACCGTCTTGATACGTCAGAATCTGACGTCTACGGACGTCAGATTTTGACGTATAAAGACGGTCCCGCGCTGAAAGGGTAAACTAATTTTTACCCAAGGTAGCGAGACATAATTTTAGGTACGCGAAAATTGTATTTTACAAGTTAGCGTTTAATAATATTAGTCACATTTTAACTTTCTGTACATCATGTGGAAATTAATGTAAGTTATCTTTGTTTTTTTCAGATATGTCCTCTTGTCAGAACTTGAAGGAATATGAACAGTATCCATGAGAGTGACGTCATCAATGCGAGTGACGTCATGACAACATGAGCGACCAGGATGTATGTACACCCCTGATCAGCCTACACCTCCCACCAGAATGATAGTCCATTAGAATATAGACTTTATCTGAATGTGATATAATTATAAAGATGACAATCCACCAGGACATGGATTTCACCTAGGACTCACCGAAGATACCTAACTGTCTTCCTCTGTCACAAACAGCTGTGCATTATGGGACGTGATTAGCCTGTACCGGAGGCAACACCTTTTATGATCCAGCCGCAGTGCATCACGGTACACGATTTGGGACAAGATAATAGCAAACTTGTTCTTACCACCGATGCTTCATTCTTCAGTGGATAATTTGACCTAGTGAATCTGTCGGGTTACATCTTCTACTTGGTAACTTTACAATCTCACAGGTTTATATCGCAATGCATCATGGAATATTCAGTGTATTTGTTTAGGTCGCATTACACCATGGGGTTTGACAATGCATACATTACAACAGCGTTTTCTAAGTCTATACTTTAGACTCACAGATCAGATCAGATCGCATTGCACCATGGGATTTAACCAGTAAGACATTATGATGATGTTCATCACGCTGATCCGTGTGATTTGACCCCTTCATAATGGTGTTCCCCCTTTAGACTCACGGTTCACATTGCGGTGCATTATGGGATGTGACCAGAGTAAGACCACGCAGGTGGAGCAGAAGAACAAGGTATCCGGCTCAGCCAATCAGGAGGCTCGTACGTGTTTCTCTGACCTTCACATGGATGTGATCAGGAGCACGTGGCCTCTCATCAGTAGTGACATGCTGGGTAACGGGACCAGGGTGTTCATGGAGATATTCAACACGGAACCCAGGATCAAGAAGATGTTCCCCTTCAGGTGAGATAACTCACACGTTCACTATGCTAGGTCAATGTTGGCCAGACGATGGCCCTGCATTTTCATAATCCTTATCCTGCGTATTAAGTTACTTGGGCGGGGGTCCTAGGGTAGTGGTTAGCACCACTGCCTTTCACGCTAGAGTTCGGGGTTCGTTTCCCGGTCTCGGCGGTTTGAAAGAAACAAAGATGATTCTTCCCCGCTCACTCGCAAAGATTAAATATTGTGGGGAGCCTCCGTCACCGAGAGGTGACGTGCTCGGTCTCAGACCGCCAGGGCTCGACTTTCGAATTCTGTGTCTGGAGGGCAGTGTCATCTCATTCATCTCACTATCTTCAGGAGGTTCTCCTGGACCAGTTTAGCCCATATGTGCACAAATGTGGCCTAAAACGCCAATCACTTTAATTTTCAGGGTAGTTTTCAGTGAGCACGCTCACTATGCTAGATCAATGTTGGGCAGACGGTGACCTAGCATTGTTTGGTCACTTTCGAATTCTGTGTCTGGAAGGCAGTGTCATCTCATTCATCTCACTATCCTCAGGAGGTTCTCCTGGCCCAGTTTAGCCTATATGTGCACAAAGGTGGCCTAAAACGCCAATCATTTTAATTTTCAGGGTAGTTTTTAGTGAACACATTCCCTATGCTAGGTCAATGTTGGGCAGACGGTGGCGCAGCATTGTGTTAACTTTTATCCTGCTAGGTTAATTTTCACCCACTTGAAGTTGTGTCTCGCTACCGCGACCGACAACTTCAAGTGAGTTAAAATTACTCGTACACTGTATTTGTAACAATTTGAGACTAAACATTTGCAAATCATACAGTGAACAAATGCAAATTTTATGTATAAGCAATAAAATACCTTATGTGTTCAAAAATACGACTCACGCGTGTCCATGGTGACTATAAGCAATGAAATACCTCATGTGTTCAAAAGTACGACTCACACGTGTCCATGGTGCTTTTCACGAATTATAATTTTGAATGTGCAATACCCACACACCTGGTGTCCACATAGCGTAACACAAGGCTTTATAACAGCCTCTTATAATGTCCTGAAATGGCCCCTCATTTACCTATAATTACAATATTGGTGATATTAATGTCGCATATTAGCATTTGGTGCATCACACTAAAGATTTTGGACATCACAGGACATACAACGAAACAAGATTGATTATCTCCGATATGACAATTTTAATAACCTTAAAGATCTTGAAATGACCTTGAACCCATCACAAAAAAATACTGACAATTTCTTACTGAAAGAGAATTTCTTCCTAAACACTTTTAACGCTTTTGTCACAAATTTTCATCTCAATATCCCGAAAATACACAGCCGAAGTCAGGATGTTACTAACTACATTTGGGATAATTGCAGATTTTTTTAACGAATTATTGCCGGGGTTTGTGTATTATTCTACCTAATACTCCTGGACTATTGTGCGTACCGCGTATGTACCAGATACTGAGATGGTGGTCCATCTATAATTGGAATCCTTCATCCGATCTAAGCTGATTATTATTCCCTGAAGTCTGTGCGTGCCATGAACAATACCACACGTTATAGAACTGGCTGGTGGTGGGCTTTGTCTATGGCAATACCAAGATACCTGAAAAACGTCTACCTAATGCCTGGGTCATGCTGGGCCAGCGTCTTTGACGCTGGTCCAGCATTACACCGACATTAGATGAAGATTTCAGGTCAACAAGGATTAACGGCATCCAAACTGTACGGGCAATGCTGTAGATCTGATAATTATCGCGTGTTTAAATTTTCGCGAATTTCCGATTTTGTAACTTTTCACGAAGTTTAGATTTCGCGAATTTTTCTTATTCTTTAGTAGCGCTATTATAATTATAATTTTCACGTGATTCTTGAATTCGCGAGTTTGTCCCCCCGAAATTCGCGAAAATTAAAACCCTCGCGAATATTACCAGATCTACAATAACACACACTCCCCTGGGCTGACGGCGGCCTTTGTCAAAAACATGAACACTATGCAAACTTCCCAACGCTGGAGCAACGTCTGGAACGTTTTGTTAACTCTTCACAGGCTACGATCCATTGATATTCTTCATGGTTGAATAAAAAATGTTCACATTATTATTCATTTTTTAATGGTATAATTAAATACAATGGTAATGATAATTTTATGAATAAAATCCAAATAGTTATGCAGCACTGGCAACAAATGTCCACTTCATGGTGAATGTGATAATTACCCAGTGACCAAACGGTTATTCCTTACAGCGCGGGATCGACTTTAGTCGTCAGAATCTAACGTCTGTAGACGCCAGATTCTGACGTCTAAAGTCGATCCCCGCATTGTAAGAGTAAACATATTTATAATGGCATTAGTCTCATAACATATAGGTTATCAAATAAAGCGAAAGGCCTAACTAAAACATTTATGATGATTTCGAATTTAAAAAAAAACATTGGTCTCCATGGTTTATACGAAAGTATTTCAGTGGCTTAAACCCTTTCAAGCCTAAATTTACCATTGTTATCTTCATCCACTACAAGCCGCGAATTGCTGTCGCAATTCTCGACTTGTACTGGATGAAGATAACTTGATGTGGGTGAAAAATTAAAGAAAATTGCAATGTATTGGTAAACCAGTTTCATGGAAATTTTCCTTCTCAAACCGTCAGTTCTAGGAAAATTAAGCCTGTTTTCAGGGATGGGAAATGATGCTTTAATGCATCGTGAGGGTTTAAAGGGTTAAGGATTAAACAATCCTTGTGCTTAAATGGTCATTTGGAGAGCTCTCTCTGGGTAGCGCGTGTGGAAAATAATAGCAGCATCGTAACTTGACTGGTGCCTGTGTCTTTATACATATCATTGATAGGCTTCCTGTTATGTCATCTATTCAAGACACGCGGCGGAAATAAAACTAATCGAATAAACATGAGACGTGGACTCAGTGTTGGGGAAATGTTGGGCCAGCGTCGTAGATGGTGGTATACCAAGACTGCGCCAGCTGCTCGTGTTCACATTCTTTCTTCAATATCCTCTATTCATCCATCACGTGCAGTGCGGGAAATAATAGGAATACCATCAATAATCAAACAAGCATGAGACTTCGACCCAATATGCTGTTTTGGTATTGTGACATAGTGCGAACAGGGCTGTCGTCATATTGTCAGCGAGTGAGGAAAGTGACGTCATTATATTGTCAGTGACTGCGAACAGTGACGTAATTATATTGACACAAAGTGCTAACAGTGACGTCATTATATTGTCACAGAGAACGAACAGTGACGTCATTATATTGTTACAGAGTGTGAACAGTGACGTCATTATATTGTCACATTGTGCGAACAGTGACGTCATTATTTTGTCACAAAGCGCGAACAGTGTCGTCATTATATTGTCAGAGTGTGTGAACAGTGACGTTAATATATTGTTACAGAATGCGAACTGTGACGTCATTATATCGTCACATAGTTCGAACAGTGACGTCATTATATTGTTACATAATGCGAACAGTGATATCATTATATTGACACACAATGCGAACAGTGACGTCATTATATCGTCACAGAGTGCGAACAGTGACGTCATAATATTGACACAGAGTGCGAACAGTGACGTCATAATATGGTCAGCGACTGAGCAAAATTACGTAATTTTTTCAAATTTTACATGTACATCTTTACATCATACTGACTGCTCAATGTCTTTTTCCCCATTGCATGTGA
Organism: Flabesymbios commensalis; assembly: GCA_964017125.1. Lineage (NCBI taxonomy): Eukaryota > Metazoa > Annelida > Polychaeta > Terebellida > Flabelligeridae > Flabesymbios > Flabesymbios commensalis. Next base: position 90,330,266 of record OZ024907.1, read on the forward strand.
CATGTCTCACATTGTCGTACATGCCCTGGTCAGCGAGGGTGCTTTACATACATTTGATCAATATCCTCAGTGCATACGCATTAAAAATTATCAATTAGTATAGGAAATAAAATATAGACAACAATAGACATTCTGCATCAGCCACATTCTGCATCAGCCACATTCTGCATCAGTCACATTCTGCATCAGCCACATTCTGCATCAGCCACATTCTGCATCAGCCACATTCTGCATCAGTCACTTTCTGTATCAGCTCAATTCTGCATCAGCCACTTTCTGCATCAGCCATATTCTGCATGAGCCACATTCTGCATCAGCCACATTCTATGTTTTAGAAGTGTGTATTTAGCGTACACACGTAATAGAGCGTGTGCCATCATACATTATGACATGATCCTGGCAGAGGACAGACTCTCGTCGTAACGCAGACACACACCGACTGTAGGCAGAGGATAAATCATATAATCAGATTAGCTTAATCTGCTTTAGCAAATCGCTCACATCGGATCATATTATGCACCTCCTAGATTATCTCTATAACCCTCAATCATGCCAGATGTGAGTGAGTGAGTGAGTGAGTGAGTGAGTGAGTGAGTGAGTGAGTGAGTGAGTGAGTGAGTGAGTGAGTGAGTGAGTGAGTGAGTGAGTGAGTGAGTGAGTGAGTGAGTGAGTGAGTGAGTGAGTGAGTGAGTGAGTGAGTGAGTGAGTGAGTGAGTGAGTGAGTGAGTGAGTGAGTGAGTGAGTGAGTGAGTGAGTGAGTGAGTGAGTGAGTGAGTGAGTGAGTGAGTGAGTGAGTGAGTGAGTGAGTGAGTGAGTGAGTGAGTGAGTGAGTGAGTGAGTGAGTGAGTGAGTGAGTGAGTGAGTGAGTGAGTGAGTGAGTGAGTGAGTGAGTGAGTGAGTGAGTGAGTGAGTGAGTGAGTGAGTGAGTGAGTGAGTGAGTGAGTGAGTGAGTGAGTGAGTGAGTGAGTGAGTGAGTGAGTGAGTGAGTGAGTGAGTGAGTGAGTGAGTGAGTGAGTGAGTGAGTGAGTGAGTGAGTGAGTGAGTGAGTGAGTGAGTGAGTGAGTGAGTGAGTGAGTGAGTGAGTGAGTGAGTGAGTGAGTGAGTGAGTGAGTGAGTGAGTGAGTGAGTGAGTGAGTGAGTGAGTGAGTGAGTGAGTGAGTCAGTGAGTGAGTGAGTGAGTGAGTGAGTGAGTGAGTGAGTCAGTGAGTGAGTCAGTGAGTGAGTCAGTGAGTGAGTCAGTGAGTCAGTGAGTCAGTGAGTCAGTGAGTGAGTGATAAAGCCACTTTCATCCCCATCCATACCTCTATGTACCTGGAGTGGCTATTGTCAAATGAAATGGAGGAATCAGAGTGGATCGGCTTTTAGGCAATATTTATGGCAAGCCATATACGACATAATCAGAAAACGCTCTCAGCTCATGACGTGGCTGGCATGCCATAACGTATTATTTGTGACCGGATCCTGCTTTAAAACCAGATATCCATCCATCCAGACCAATCAATCAGCAATAAGCCAGCGATGTACCAACGTTACACTCCGGACATATCATCATAGTGATGTCCCAGCAAACACGATGCATTGAAACAATGTTGTTTTAATGTTGGGCCAGCGTCGAAGACGTTGGGCCATCATTAAAACAACATTGTTTTGGTATATTGTGTTTGCTGGGCAGGATCCACACACCCTGGGGGTCTTTGGACGATACAGCGCGAGACGTTAAACCAATGTTGGATTAGTATTGGATTACCGTCTACGCCGCTAGCTTTGATGCTGATGTTTGATGAGAACTGACGCTCAATATTCATACCGAGCAAACACGAGCCATCTACCCAATGTTGGGCCAATGTTGGGCCAACGTCGTAGACGGTGGACCAACATTGGTCCAACATTGAATAGATGTTTCGTGTTTGCTGTGTAGGTACTATTCTGACGTCAGCGATTACATCGCTGACTACACCCATTGATATTTTCGTTTGTCATGCTGCTATTTACATGATTTATCAGCCGTTACTACAAGGTTTTTTTGTTTTTTCAATAACCATTACAATACCTACAGACCTATTTGCGACGTTCACTTTGCCTCATTATTTATCATTTACTATTTTGTTCAATCCAATATTTTGCTACAAGTAAGCGCTATCTACAGTGTAGATTGAGCCATCATAATTCGCATGTCATTTTGTCATTTCCATTCGTGTGTTTTGAACCCGTTTGTAAATCCCGTCCACGAAAAACAATAACAAAGCCTTCTCACAGCATCATGTAGGCGAAGAAAATAATCCCTTGAAGTTTTTCTATTTCTCTGTGAATAGAAAACTGTGCTCTATCTGTTTATATTTGTCATATATATCTAAGACAGACAATGTGTTTATATTATTAACCTACAGTTGTTATAATAATAAAAAAGCTCGAAATGGGCAGTTTCAGTAATTCCCCCTTTAACCACCGGTGCCGCATATATTCGGGTTTTCATTTTTATTAGCACATTCAGTACCACATCTTAAATATGTTCAAGATAAAATGTGACATCAACCAGCAAGATTTGAAAAGAGTTGACCTCCATTTTGTCAAATCTGAATAATTTTCACTCACTTGAAGTTGTGGATCGCGTCAGCGAGACACAACTTTAGGTGGGTGAAAATTCAAATTGAATAATTTGACGGTTAAAGGGTTGAATAACGCTTGCTTACAGAGATATAAGCGGGGGTCGACCTGAGCGACATATATCGTACCCTTGGGTATGAAAGGGTGTATCTGCCACTTTGTCGAGTGGCAGATACACCCTTTCATGTCTAAGGGGACGATATAATTTTGTGTGTGTATGTATGTCTATGTGATTTGCGGATGTGTGTGTATGTAAGCATATGTATGAACAAGTTTTACGATATATGTATGGATTTATGTATGAACTATTTCAAACAGGTTCTTGGTGAATTGTATCTCTTATTACTATGTTTTTATTATTAGTGTGTGACTTTCCAAATCGTAACTTAAACTGGGACTTCAACGCTTGAAAAAGCGCTACAATAAAAAAATACCCACTCCAATTTGTGCCTCTCTACCGCGACCCACAACTTCCAAGTGCGTGAAAATCACATTTGCAAATGTTGATGTTTAAAACGCCCATTTCATTCCCAATAACTGTGATTTGACCTGCTAAAGAAACATATGTATAACGATTATAGTTGCGCTTGGCACTCAAAGGGTTAACAAATCATTTACTACTAGACTAAAGTTAACCCTTTCAATGCGGGGACCGTCTTTATACATCAGAATCTGACGTCTGTCGACGTCAGATTCTGCTGTATAAAGACGTTCCCGCACTGAAAGAGTTAAAATATTTACAATAGTTGTACACCAATAACACAGGTATTCAAATCAAGCGGGAATAGCTAACTAAAACATTTATGATGATTTCAAATTGAAAAAGCCTTTAATCTCTATGGTTTAAACACACATATTTGAGCGTTGTAAAGGTTTTAGTAGTGTAGATACTGTAGATCTGGTAATATTCGCGAGGTTTTAATTTTCGCGAATTTTACGTGAAGGTCAAATTCGCGAATTCAAGAATCTCGCGAAAATCATCCTTATAATAACGCTACTGACGAAAAATAAAAATTCGCGAAATTCTAAATTTCGCGAAAAATCCCACAATCAGAAATTCGCAGAAATTTGAACACGCAAAAATTACCAGATCCACAGTATGTAGACCAGACAGAATCAGAGGATAATAATGCGGCAGCGCTGCTAATGCTTTAATCAGACATCATTGCACAAGCAATATATGCCTATATGTGCACAAAGGTGGCCTAAGGCCCAATTCATTTCATTTGTACAAGTAAGGATTTCTAGGTACACAAGACAGTTGATATATGCCTATATGTGCACAAAGGTGGCCTAAAGCCCGATTCATTTCATTTGTACAAGTAAGGATTCCTAGGTACACAAGACAGTTGATATATGCCTATATGTGCACAAAGGTAGCCTAAAGCCCGATTCATTTCATTTGTACAAGTAAGGATTCTTAGGTACACAAGACAGTTGATATATGCCTAGATGTGCACAAAGGTGGCCTAAAGCCCGATTCATTTCATTTGTACAAGCAAGGATTCCTAGGTACAATACAGTTGATATATGCCTATATGTGCACAAAGGTGACCTTAAGCCCGATTCATTTCATTTGTACAAGCAAGGATTCCTAGGTACAATACAGTTGATATATGCCTATAAGTGCACAAAGGTGACCTTAAGCCCGATTCATTTCATTTGTACAAGCAAGGATTCCTAGGTACAATACAGTTGATATATGCCTATATGTGCACAAAGGTGGCATAAAGCCCGATTCATTTCATTTGTACAAGCAAGGATTCCTAGGTACTATACAGTTGATATATGCCTATATGTGCACAAAGGTGACCTTAAGCCCGATTCATTTCATTTGTACAAGCAAGGATTCCTAGGTACAAGACAGTTGTGACATTGCATACCAGACAACGCACTTACCCACCATGGTCCACCGCCATCTGCCCACAGGGCAGATAGCCGGCTGATTGTCATCTCAATGTCATCTCATTCATCTCACTATCCTCAGGATTTTCTCCAGGGCCAGTTTAGCTTCAGTCATCATCAGTGACTCTCGTCGCTGGGGAGACAGTGGGGCTCACTGAAAGTTTAGCCCAAATAAATGTGCACAAAGGTGGCCTGAAACCCCATTAAATTTATTTCATTTCCCAAGCTTTCATGTCGCGCGGAACACTCCATTCTTGGCAGATGACAGTGATATTATCTGTATCTGTATCTGTATATTACGTGGCAGTACGCACTATTGTGCTATCGCGCCACGGGAGTAACTTAGCAAGGCCTGTTATCATTCATGATATCATTCATGGCCTTATATATGTGCCAAGTACTCCATGTTGTGGATTTTTTTGGGTCTCGCCGGATGGAAACTGCGCCTACGTCCATTGAGGTTCTTTTACGTCCAACTCAAAGTCAGTCAGACGAGCCATCTGATTTACGTGGTTCTCTTAGCCCCACGAGTGTATACAGCACCTGGCAGTCCAAGGCGGTCACCCATCCAATTATGAACCGGGCGCGACGTTGCTTAACTTCAGTGATAGAGCACAAACCGTTGAGCGAACGCCGTATTCCGTATAAAGATTATGGTGATGAGGCTGGTAATTTATATTCACAGACCTGCTGAACTGGTCTCTAAGTGATGTCATTCCTTATCGCGTTGTCTCCATTAACCTCCAGAGCTCTGAGCTGTTCACTTGGAACTAAAAATCAGTTAACTCAACCCTTACAGCGCTGAAATACTTTTGTATAAACCATGGAGACCAAAAGATTTTTTCAATTTGAAATCATCATAAATGTCTTGGCTAGCTTTTTCTGCTTCATTTGAATATATATGTCATGGGTCTACGGCCATTATAAATAATTTAATTCTTTCAGTGCGGGGACCGTCTTTATACGTTAGAATCTGACGTCCCCAGACCTATGCTACTATAATCAGTCAGGCGCGACCGAACTGTTGATTATGAGGGATTGTATAGGATAAAGCCCGAGGAACTCTACATTCTTAGCTGTGGAAAAGGCCGTGGCCGAAGGCCGAGGCCTTTTCCACAGCTAAGAATGTAGAGGTCCGAGGGTTTTAACTGACTTAAACACATCCAACCATAATGAAAATCCCTCATAATCAGCTGCTCGGTCACACCTGACTGATAATAGCACCATAGGTCTACCATGATAATTAGTCAACATTAACTCTCCATTCCCGGCTTAGAATTTAGTGGTCGGACAAAGCAAATAATGTAGTGGTGTGTTTTAATTAGCAGTAGTGCTTAGCAGTTAAAGGGTTGTTATCACATTAGAGCGTTATTCCTCCACACCTCACTGAAATAAGCAACACTTCCATATCTTGTTCTGGGATACAGATTGTTTTTTTATTGAACATGACATCACTTTGTCAGTCTGCCAATAACAGAGAATTAGCCATGAAAGCCCTACATTTAAATAATCTAAACTTTCACCCACCTTAATCGAATAACCCTCAAAGCGCTGACTTTTTTTTATGAAAACATTGGAGACCAAAGGATTTTTTTAATTTGAAATTATCATTATTGTCTTAGTCAGCTCTTTCCGATTCATTTGAATACCTACGTTATGGGTCCACGGCCATTAGAAATCTTCTTATTCTTACAGTGTGAGGATAGACTTTAGTCGTCAGAATCTGACGTCTGTAGACGTCAGATTCTGACGACTAAAGTCTATCCCCGCGCTGTAAGTGTTAAATTGTGTCTCGCTACCGAGACTCACAACTTATAGTGGAATAGTGGATGATAATTACTCATGATTGTTTAATTTGGGAACAAAAATGTTTTTATTCTGAAGTTTAAGCACTAATTTCCTTGCAATAACCGTGACTTAACCTACTAATAAACCAGATTAGGAACGATTATAGTTGCGCTGAGCAATTAAATGGTTAACCCTTACAGCGCGGGGATCGACTTTAGACGTCAGAATATGACATCTGTAGACGTCAAATTCTGATGATCCTCGCACTGTAAGAGTGGAAATATTTCTCATGGCCGTAGACCCATAACATCTATAGGCAATCAAATAATTCGGAAAGAGCTAACTAAGACATTTATGATGATTTTAAATTGAAAACACCTTTGGTCTCCATAGTTTATGCGAAAATATTCAGTGCTTTAAAGGTGATCTATCACCCCTTATATAGTATGAATAAATTTGTGACAAATAAAACAGAGTTGCGACAAGATGGGGCACAAGTGTTTCCTTATATGGGGTGGTTGGCTATCATGTGACCCTCTCAGAGGGTCACATGATAGCCAATCACCCCATATAAGGAGATAATTATTCATACCATATAAGGGGTGATAGATCACCTTTAAGGGTTAAAATCATGCACATGAGCTGAGTCTTATGCCTCCACACCTCGCTGACATGAACAGAATGAAATGAAATGCTAGGTCACCTAAGCTAAACTGGGCGAGAAGAATCACCTGAGGATGGTGAGATAAATGAGATGACACTGCCCTCTAAACACAGGATTCAAAATTCGAGCCATGTCCGAGCACACTACCTCTCGGTCACGACCCCCTCCCCCATAATATTGATTTTTTACGAGTGAGCTGGAAAGAAACATTTTGTTTCTTTGAAAAAGTTGGGTTCGATCCCACGATCTCCGACTTTCCAAACAGGCAGCTTTAACCACTTGACCAGGGCCCCCGCCCTTGACGTGAACACCACTTCCATATCTTATTCAGAGATACAGATTATTTTATTATTGGGCAGGACATCGCTTTGTCATTCTGTCAATAACAGACACTTAAGATGCCAATGATGACGTGTATGATTGAGAAAGTGAATCGTAAAGTACGAGGGGAGCATATTCTCATCAAACACGATACGTTAAACCAATTCCAATTTATTGTAGGCCCGAAATTAAATCCGCATTGATTTAACGCAGATGAGAGGACTATATTAAATTATTATTCATGTTTGGCTATTATTTACGTGTAAAACTTTGTAAATTCAATGTTCTTCGCAACCCATCTAGCTCCCAACATTATGATAGGCCCCACTATGGCTTCAGATGTAGGCTTAATAATCAACGTAAAAAATGTAGGAAACATACATAATATGAAACATGCCCGTTCTGTGCTTTCATCTGGGTTGGCCAATTTTCAGCCACTTGAAGTTCTGTCTCGCTACCGTGATCCACAACTTCAAGTGGCTGAAAATTGCTTATAACGAATTACATAAAATCAGGACATTTGTATCCGCGTCGTTGAGGTAAATTAAACTGGTATACATGTTATGTAGGAACATTGTTGCCAACATCTAGTGAATAACCACTGAACAAGAAACATCGATATAATTCTGGTTTGATGTTGGTCGACTGTATGCGACGCTGGCCCAACAATCCAGATAACGTATTTTATCAAAACAAGACATTTTTATTCGCGCTGAGGCGAGTAGAAATCTTAACCCTTTCAGTGCGGGGACCACGTCAGATTCTGACGTCTCTCAGCACTGAAAGAGTAAAACATTTATAATGGCCGTAGAATCATAACATAGGTGTTCAAATGAAGCGTAAAGAGCTAACTAAGACATTTATGATGATTTCACATTGAAAAAGGCTTTGTTCCACATGGCTTTACACTCAAATTGCAGTGGTACACAATCCAGCGCACTGCTTGGAGTGTAACATGGCTTATATAAAAATATTGCAGCGTTGTAAGAATTAAAGTGGGTTAGAGCCACGTAGTATAGGCCTACTTCACACGTCATGGTCACCTGAGGACCACACACACACTCACACTGACCAGTGTAATTACTACTTGACTAGTATTGATCACCTCTGAGATTCTCTGACTGGCATCATCTAAGCTGCGCCAAGGGCAGCATCCAAGGTGAGACTCCAGGTCAATCAAAGAGGTCACCTGAGGCATGGTGACACCATTGTATTAACCCTTTAACCGCCGGTGCCGCATATATTCCGGTTTGCATTTTTTATTAGCACATTAAGCACCACATTTTAAATATGTTAAATATAAAATGTGACATCAACCAGCAAGATTTGAAAAGAGTTGACCGCCATTTTGTCAAATCTGAATAATTTTCACTCACTTGAAGTTGTGGATCGCGTCAGCGAGACACAACTTCGAGTGGGTGAAAATTCAAATTGAATAATTTTGGCGGTTAAAGGGTTAAGACGCTCTCCATAGGCAGACGGCTGCCAGATTTATAACCCAGGACCCAACCTCTCATCCAGGTCTCTGACCCAAGCATCTTCATCTTATTTTTTCCGGGTGAACATGCATAATGGCACGCTGCTGGCTGCAAAGCTGGCTCACCTCGCAGCTGTTTTCCTGGCTAGAGAACTGGCAATAAGATTACATAAAGTATAGATAAAATGAAATGAAATGAATCGGGCTATGGGCCACTTTTCTGCACTTACAGGCTAAATTGGGCCAGGAGAACCTCCTGAGGATGGTGAGATGAGTGAAATGACACTGCCCTCCAGACACAAGATTCGAAATTCAAACCCTGGAGGTCTGAGGCCGAGCACGCTACCTCTCGAGCGCGGAAGATCAACACAATACTGAGTTTTATGAGTGGATGGAGAAGAAACATATTTGTTTTTTTAAAACCGCCGAGCCCGGGAACCGAACCCCGAAGCGTGAAAGGCAGCAGTGCTAACCACAACCCCAGGGCCCTCGCCCATGTATAGGTACATATGCATTGAAGCTCTGAACGTGAGCAATTGTGATAAAATCAATGAGAAGTGAAAGACAAACAGCACGTGCGGTCTGCTCACAATCCGTTGTAATTCTGCTCCTGGCAGCTAGGAGGGAGGATCCAGAAATAAAAAAGGGGGGTCAGATTCGATTTTAGTTTTAGGTGTCAAACAAACATTTTTAGTTTTAACCCTTAGAGCACTGATGTCGACTGCAGTAGATATTCTGTGTTTTTAATATCATCTGTATAACCCCTGATAACGAGCTGTTCACAGTAAAATGTTCCTTCAATCTTGAAACACTGAAATGTACTGGACCCAAATTTCACAAATAACATACATTTTCAGTCACTTGAGGTTGTGTGTCGCGGTAGCGAGACACAACTTCAAGTGACTTAAAATTTAAATTGAATAGCTCAGTGATCTAAGGGTTTGCGTAGGTTTGAGGCACCCACTCAACTGAAAATGTGTATATGTGAGAAATTTAGATGGAAGTTTGAACAATTTGTTTTCTGAAAAGTGGAGCAGGACCCACCTGACCCTGTCGCTCCCTCCTCCCCCCCCCTCTCTGAATCCGGCAGTGCACAGGTGGGTAATTTGCCTCCCTTCTACTATATCGTCCCCTTTTGCTACAGGATTGTCACGTAACACTGCACATAGAGAGGATTGCCATGTGAGAGTGAATATTACTTTACCTGTTTACGTTGCTCTCTGTCCAATCATAAGGCGACGTAATATTGACCCGTTTTATCATTTTTTATCATTGACCCGTTTTAATCTATAAGTGCACAGAGGTGGGCTAACAACCGCATTCATTTTATTTGCAGAATCATGCCAACATCGCGACAGTAAGAGTGTCGGGACTATGCCCTACTCTTATCTAATGACTTTAATGATTCTTTATAATGCACAGTAACATAGACAGCACTGCACACTTCATGCCTTTGAACAGTTCGGAGCACTGCATCTGCACAACCACGATGACAAATATCTGCCCCGGCCGGGATTCGAACCCCATGCACCTGAGTTTAGAGCCACATTCGAACCGAATATGACATCGGGGCCGGTCATGACTCTAGACATAATTATACAGGATTGCCATGTAACACTAGACATACATGACTGGCATGTAAGCCCATACAGATACAGGACTGCCGACTCAAAACATTTGTATAACATTTGTGCAATGTCGGCCCAGCGTCTTCGACGTTGGTCCAACATTGTACAAATGTTATACAAATGTTTTGTGTTTACACTCAAAACATTTGTCTAACATTTGTCCAATGTCGGCCCAGCGTCTACGACGTTGGTCCAACATTGTACAAATGTTATACAAATGTTTTGTGTTTACGTTTACGTTTACGTTGGGCCGACATTGTACAAATTGTATACAAATGTATTGTGTGTATTAGGAAGACTACATATAGACGATCAAACAAATTAATGAGCAATTTCCTGGATCAAATAATGAGAGGGATACATCAGAGCCCCTCCGCCATTGATAGTCCATTATACCAGAAGGCGATCAATACAGGAACAAGCTATGCGGGGAACTCTAGGCTGAGCAGTGCAGGTGCAATGATGTTTCCATTCTGGGACAACGTCTCAGACGTTGTCCAAGAATTGAAACAGCATTGCGTCAATGTCAGACCACAACTGACGCAGACTGTAACATTAGCAATAGTCGTGAATTCAGAGTGATCAGGAAACAGGCAATTAGTATAAGTGGCGATCAGAAAAATACCTACAACATCAGGCCGTTAATAACAGCTGGAATAGTTGATGGAGAAACAAATCAGAAACAATGCGGAGAAAAACTGTCACATATAATGGTCTGTTTATGTTATTTGCTCTCTCGTCTAACATAAAAAAAAAACATATCAAGTACGAGAAAATTACATCTCAGCAACCAGATAATATAGTAATACTGCTAGACTAAAGGGAATAGATGGAGTAGAAAAAAAAGCAAAGACAGAGAGTCACATTAAAGGTGATCTATCACCCCTTATATGGTATGAATAATTATGTCCTTATATGGGGTGATTGGCTATCATGTGACCCTCTCAGAGGGTCACATAATAGCCAATCACCCCATATAAGGAAACGCTTGTGCCCCATCTTATGGCAACTTTGATTTATTTGTCACAAATTTATTCATACTATATAAGGGGTGATAGATCACCTTCAAGAGACTGTATAGGCGCCGTCGCAAATGTTTGCAATGTTCCAAAATTGGTCGGTGAGTGGTTGTCTGCCCCTTTCGTATTGTCGTTTTGCCATTTTTTTAGTGCACTTTTTGTGAGTGTTATATAAAAAATTCAGATTTTTCATTTTCTTTTTTGTTAGATTTATAAAAACATTACCTAGAGATATGTATCAGAAACGGAATGGCCTTTCTATCAAATGTACCATGTTCCGTCATTTCATATTAGTATGTAAAGCGCACTGAGCAGACCCACGGACTGGAACTGCAATATATAAGAACATTTTATTATTATTATTATTATTTAGGGGGGGGGGGGTGGTTGGGTGGTCAAATCCCTCGACCCTCGACTTAAATAAAAAAAATTTGTTTATATAATTATAACTTGTGTATAATAACAGCATTCGGGAAACTGTGATGCTAACCTGGCTATCAAGTGATGTTGGCTGACCATCTGCTACGCTGAGGTTGTCTGCCCCTTTCGTATTGTCGTTTTGCGATTTTTTAAGTGCACTTTTTGTGACTGATATATGAATAGATTTTTCATTTTCTTTTCTGTTAAATTTATAAAAACATTACCTAGAGATATGTATCAGAAACGGAATGGTTTTGCTATCAAATTTACTATGTCCCGTCATTTCATAGTAGTATGTAAAGCGCACTGAGCAGACCCACGGACTGGAACTGCGCTATATAAGAACATAGTATTATTATTATTATTTAGGGGTGGGGTGGTCAAATCCAATACGAACTGTGTTCGTATTTTGGAACATTGCGAACATTAGCGAAACCTTTTATCTACAATACAGTGCGTGACTATAGAATGTATGTGACTTTTTAACTACAGTATAACCCAGCAAACACGAAACATTGTAACAATGTTGGTTTAATGTTGGGCCAGCGTCGAAGACGGTGGGCCAGCATTAACCCAACATTGGTTCAATGTCTCGTGTTTGCTAGTAATGTATGTGATCTTTTAACTCTGTGCCACAATAGAATTTGCGACCTTTAGATATCATAGCATTTGCAAACCTTTTAATGACATAGAATGTGTGACCTTTTAAGTCTCAGCAACCACATAATGGGTAACCACTGCATCCACTACACTTCATCCACTACAAGCCGCGAATTGCTGTCGCAATTCTTGACTTGTAGTGGATAAAGATGACTTGAAGTGGGAGGCAAATGAAAAAAAATATCGTTGTAAAAATGTCGTTCTAAGACCCCTAGATGTAGGAAATTATATCATTCTTCATAGATGAAAAATGATGCTTTGCTGCATCGTGAGGGTTTAAAGGATACCCCAGTATATATTTCTATATAAATCATGGACACTAAACCGGGTTTTTTCAATTTGAAATCATTATTTTTCAATTTGAAATCTATTTAAATGTTTTATACATAGCTCTTTTTGCTTCAAAGTACCTAATACAGCCATGATGATGGGCGATGCCACGACCATCAGCTCAATGTACCCAATACAGCCAGGCTAAAGTAACCAAATACTTTATTTAGAAACGAATTTCTAACATTTTAGGATAAAATTGATCAAATCGGACGCCATTTGCAATGTCACTAATCGCCTTATGTGACACTGTCCCAACAATAAAACAACACTGAGACAGACGTCTTGTGTTTTCTGAGTGCCTATGTACCATATCGCCACCTCGCACTTAACCCTTTAACCTCCAAATTATTCAATCTGAATTTTTACCCGTTTGAAGTTGTGTCTCGCTGACGCGATCCACAACTTCAAGTGAGTGAAAATTATTCAGATTTGACCAAATGGAGGACAATTGTTTTCAAATATTGCTGATTGATGTCACATTTTATCTTTAACATGTTCAAAATGTGGTACTAAATGTGCTAATAAAAAACGAAAACCTGAATATATGCGGCACCGGCGATTAAAGGGTTAGATGGTCCTAAATATCACTGCATTGAGTGGCAGATAGGACCCTTTGACTCCGAGGGGTCGATATTTGAAATATACTCTCTGAAATCTTCCCATATTTCTTGATGCTCTCCGTGATTAAATTACGCTATTTTTGTTGTTGCTTCTCAAAAACAATACATTATACACGCCGTCATCATTTTCTGGCATTTCAAGTTGAGATGCAACGTCAAACAACAAGATCCAACGTCAAACAACTAAAAATACCGTCTGCTTATAGTTTTTCCATGAATGACGTTCATACATGATATCAATATAAATACTGACGTCAAATATCTGAATAATAAAAAAGTGCTGCAAATAAAATAATAATAGATATAAAAATACCGTGCAAGCACTCAAATACCCCTCGGCTCATGCAGTGACTCTATATATGCCAGGTTTCAATGCTATTAATTAATAATAAGAACGATTTATTAAAATTGATAAAACCAAAATGGCCGCCGCAGCTTAGTTTTCAGTCTCACATGAAAACGGACAATACTAATAGACTCACAGACCCCGAAAACCTATATACTGGTATATACCGGGTTTCGAGGGAATTTAAAAAAAAAAGGTAAAAAAAATCAGTCGCCAGGTGGCGGCCATTTTGATTATCGGTAGAAAGTTGAAATTCTAAACAGGTCATCTCCATACTCATGGGTAACTTCACATAAAAAAATTAGAGATTCAATAATTGTTTTTCAAGTTATCACGTTAACAAGGAAATATTAAATAAAAAAATCAAGATGGCCGCCATAGCCTCGTTTTCAGTCGCACACTAAAACGGACAATGCCAATAGTCTCGCAGATCCCGACAACCTATATATACCAGGTTTCGAAGGAAATCTGAAAAAATAGTAATAAAAAAATTGTAATCGCCAGGTGGCGGCCATTTTGATTTTCGGCTGAAAGCTGAAAATCTAATCAGGTCATCTCCATACTCATGGGTAACTTCACGTAACAAATTGGAGAGATCCAAAAATATTTTTCAAGTTATCGCGGTAACAAGATTTTTTTTCAAATCTTTGACCTTGACCTTTGATCTATGACCTTGACCTTGGGTAAAATAAGTACAGGGAGGGGTTGGATGTTTGTATGAATTATGAATTTAATCTGTTGAACCATGTTGGTGTAGTAGCCAAAAGAGTGTGTGCGGCGGCGGCGGCGGCGGAGACGGCGTCGGAGACGGCGGCGCACGAAGGGGACGACAATACCCCCTCGGGCCCAACGGGCCGAGGGGTAAAAACGGACGGGGGCTGAATTGGATTTGTGACGCAGACGTAATAAGCTGGCACCCTCTTATGCGAATCAAACACTTACCTAACACGTGACTCTTGATGCAAAAGCATGTAGATGTAAGTAAATGTGTCAATAAGTGTAGTTTGTTATTTCTTTTAATTATTTAGACCATATACACAGCGATACCTGGATGATAACTAGTCTTTGTGCATATCCTATTATGCAGCTCTACTGCAGAGAACATTTGGCTTAAGTATCGTATTCTACCCCCTAATTTAAACAACAACTGAATGACGGCGGTGATTGGCCGATCTCGTCATGTGACAGGCTGAACCAGTCTTCGCTTGGTGGGGGGAGAATAAAAGACTTGGACCGAACATTTTGTTTGAAAATTACTTATTAGCAATCTCCTCCTTCAAACCTTACATCCTCATCAATCGTGTATAAATATTTTGCTAATCAATTTTAAATTTGATTAGCAAATAGACAAAATTGCATAGTAATTCGCTACGCGATACTTAAAAAATTTATCTGGACTTAGACCAAGTCAATTTTTTATCAGTACATTAATGCGCCATCTTGTTTTAATATTGAGGCTTTCGGTAAATACCATCTATCATAGTATAATAAAGAGCAGCTCATACAAGAATGTCTCAACCTAAATGTACTGTTTTAACCATTTAGCTTTTAAGCTAAAAGTCGTTTTTAATTTATTTTACTGGCCTATTAAGTCACAGTTATTTGGAAAGAGATGAATGTTTAAACATCAAAATGTGTAAATATTCAGTCCCCAATTGAACAAATAATGTGACCCACTGTAACTGTCACCCACTGTGAGACGTGGGTCGCGTTTTTAACACATCTGTTTGGTCCACATAAAAATCAATGACACATTGTTGCACACATGGGGGATGTTTTAATTAAAAATCGACTTGTCCCCTTGTTGCACCTGAGGGATCCAGTGTCTTCATAGACAATATAAAGAAAAGAACAAACGCTGAGCTTCAGAGATGCTCTTACGGCTAAGCACACGGCATTGTTCCAATGTCAGGGCAATGTTGGGCCGGCGTCGTAGACGCTGGCCCAACATTGCCCTGACATTGTACCAGCGCCCCGTGTTTTAGTATAGTGACTGACGTCATCAGACTGGAGGTAATTAACAGTGCTTTGATGACTGGAGGATTTCCCCAGCGGACATTGATTGCTTTCCGTGTGAATCCGGCAAATGCTCCTGGTTTTATAATGGGCTCTCTGACCTTCACCTTTGCGTTCTGGTTCTTCTATAATGATTCTATTTTCTAGTTTGCCTTTCATCTTTTACCAAACAAGACCCTCAGACAAGGCCCTGAGTATGCTGAGACGGCAATTAGAACTGATCATTCACTTGCTGTTTGTCCGCAAACTTTAACATGTTTAACTAGGGACCTACCCCTCTGAACCTACATTGAGACCAGTCTCCTCAGCTCGGGTTCCGAGTATCCTTGGCCCATACAACGCTGAAATATTTGTGAATAAACCATGGATTCCGAAGGGTTTTTTACAATTTGAAATCATCATAAATATCTTCGTTAGCTCTTTCCGCTTCATTTGAATACCTATGTTATGGGAATACGGCCATTAGAAATGTTTAATTCCTTCAGCTCGGGGATCGTCTTTATACGTCAGAATCTGACGTCTAGACGTCAGATTTTGACGTATAAAAACGGTCCCCGAGCTGAAAGGGTTATTTGAACCTGGCCTAGCTTGGGGTTCGAGTATCCTTACACCTTCCCCAGCTCGGGGTTCGAGTATTATTACACCAGCCGCAGCTCTGAGCTCGAGTACCCTTACACTAGCCTCAGCTCGGGGTTCGAGTATTTTTACACCAGCCCCGGCTCGGAGCTCGAGTATCATTATACCAGCCGCAGCTCGGGGTTCGAGTATCATTACACCAGCCGCAGCTCGGGGTTCGAGTATAATTACACATGCCTCAGCTCGGGGTTCGAGTATTATTACACCAGCCCCAGCTCGAGGTTCGAGTATCCTTACAACAGCCTCAGCTCAGTGTTCGAGTATCCTTACAAGAGCCCCAGTTCGAGGTTCGAGTATCCTTACAACAGCCTCAGCTCGAGGTTCGAGTATCCTTACAACAGCCTCAGCTCGGGGTTTGAGTATCCTTACAACAGCTTCAGCTCGGGGCTCGGGTATCCTTACAACAGCCTCAGCTCGGGGCTCGAGTATCCTTACAACAGCCTCAGCTTGAGGTTCGAGTATCCTTACAACAGCCTCAGCTCGGGGTTTGAGTATCCTTACAACAGCCTCAGCTCGGGGTTTGAGTATCCTTACAACAGCCTCAGCTCGGGGCTCGAGTATCCTTACAACAGCCTCAGCTCGGGGTTCGAGTATCATTGCACCAGTTCTCGATATTTATTTTCCAAAGAAACAAAATGTTTTGTTCTATGCATCCACTCGGAAGTATTCGGTATTGTGTGGAGCCTCTGTGATCAAAAGGTAACGTTCTCGACCACATAAAGCAGGTTTTGATTTTCAAATCATGTGTCTCAGCAGTGACATCTGCCCCAGCCTATCCATTCAATCATCATTTTATTTATATTTCTATTTTATTCGTTCGTTCATTCGTTCGTTCGTTTGTTCGTTCACTCGTACGTTCATCAATCCATTCATTCATTCATTCATTCATTCATTCATTCATTCATTCATTCATTCATTCATTCATTCATTCATTTATTTATTCATTCATTCATTCTTTCTTTCATTCATACATCCACCAAAACCCGGCCTCACCGCGGGGATCGGCTTTAGACGTCAGAATCTGACGTCTGTAGACGTCAGATTCTGACGTCCAAAGCCGATCCCACACTGAAAGAATTAAAAACAAATAAGTGCCCGTAGATCCATAACATAGGTATTGAAATGAAGCAGAAATAGCTGACTAAGACCCTTTGGTCACCATGGTTTATACCTAAATATTTCAGCATTGTACAGGTTAAACCGCCCTTTTTACATGAATCGTTTGTTGGAAGCCTACATCGCGTGAGAACGAGGTGAATGTTTACCAAGTGAACCTGGCTTCTCCACAAACCCCGGATATCGGCCCAATGTTGGATTAACGTCTGGCCAGCTTCGCAGATGACAGGCCAGCATCAACACAGCATTGGCCAATGTTTTTTGTCTGCCATAATTGCTGACGTTATGTCAGGCAAGCTAAACACATGTTAAAAGGCGGATCAATATATGATATCAGACTCTGAGGGATTAAATTTCGATGTTATTTCCTGTTTTGTCGGTAATTATTTTTGTTATTATTGCAATCAATTCTGCAGGACTGGTTGCCATGCTTCATATATGTCTATACTAACCCTATGCCCTGAAACCCTGATAAGTTCTCAAAACCTTCTTAAGAATTTAGTAAAGTTACCCTTTAATTCGTATGAACACTGTAGCCTCACGACCACCTAACTCACACCTAGAGACGTTGGTACAGCGTTGCACGACTTTTTACATTGGTACGGCGTTCAAGTGCCAGAAATGACTCGCAATAACAACTTGATGAATCATTGTGACATGCTTACGATCACCATAGGAATGGTGTTGATAATATTGAACTACAGGTATGTAGTTCTATATCCTGTAAAATTATTCTAGTCAGAAACCTGATACTCTGAACCTAAATTAATTTATTGTCGGGCCACCGTTTGCGACGCTTATTGTCGGGCCACCGTCTGCGATGCTGGCCGGACATTAAAGCAACATTGGATCAACGTATTGTATTCGCTAGGATATCGCTCTGGCATTCAAGTTTCAAACAATCACACAGTTTCTTCACATCTTACTGGTAAAGATTGGGTATTGTGGGGAGCCTCCGTGACTGAGACGTAGCGTGCTCGGCCTCATACCACCAGGGGCTATATGTGAGCAAATATTTTTTCAATCATCATTAAGGTAAAGGTAAGGGTGCATGTTTTTACATGTAGTCTGATATCAAGCCTGAAAATATAGCATCCGACTTTACATTTTACCCCCTGGTCCCTGGACCTGTTCATTCGTGTGCCATTTCAACTCCACGGTGAGCATACAATCCTGCAGCCATTTCGGCGCATTGAACTTATCGTACACATTGCTATCTCTGTACTACCAGGTACTCATTTTCACCTGAGTCAAGTGAAGCATTTGAGAGGAAGTGCCTTGCCCATGGACCCAACATCGAGACAATGGCCTAAAATTCAGAAAGGAGGAACATTATATTTCCCTGAAAACCCTGCACCAAGAAGGGTACGAGACCGCATGGCAGACAGCGACATCGGCAAAGCGCCACGCTCTAACCATTGCGCCATGTCCCTCTCATAAATGTCTGAAGTAGTTCTATCCGCTTCATTTGAATTTTTATGTTATGTCTCTACGGCCATTATAATTATTTTTACTCATTACACAGTTTCCCATATGGGGATCGACTTTAAACGTCAGAATCTGGTAAGGCTAATACGCTATGGACATACAATATACATGATCTACAACAGCATTCTCCTGGAATAGATCTCCAGAAAAATATTTAAAAATAAAAATGTTTTTGATAAATAAATGTATGAATAAATGATTGACTGAACGAACGAACGAACGAACGAGCGAACGAACGAACGAACGAACGAACGAACGAACGAACGAACGAACGAACGAACGAACGAATGAGTAAATGAATGAATGGAACGGACGGACGGACGAGCGATTGATTGATTGATTGAATGAATGAATGAATGAATGAATGAATGAATGAATGAATGAATGAATGAATGAATGAATGAATGAATGAATGAATGAATGAATGAATGTGCTGCATTCTTGCATATGCAGGTTGAAGAGTGAAGAGTGTGAAATAACTGAGATAACTAAATTATGGATTTCGTCTCTTTGAAATCTGAACACCAAATACCGGGAGTGAGTATCAAATCACCATGCTGGTGTGACAGCGTTAACCACTGCACCACTAATGGGAAGGTATTATTAATTCCAGCCTATATGACATTCCATTAACATGGCATTCATGGGGATACCTCCAGGGAGAAACCAGAGACGCTCAGAACTGGTTCAACGTCGCCGGTACTGGACCAACCTTCACCCTACACAAGGTGCTAACCTGCCCTCCCAGCAAACACGAGACGCTATGCCGGTGCTGGTTTAATGTTGTGCCACCGTCTACGACGTTGGCCCAACACCAAACCAGCACAGGTTTCATCTGTTGTTGACTGACCCCGGAGCATGCCGCCTTTAATACATGGTGTGTACACCAGGTAATATCGATTATCACAGACGGATTCGCCACTTTGATAAACACCGCTTTCCACACCTCATTTAGCCTGATAAATCAACCAATCAACGTCACGTGTACCTCTCACGTGCCGTGTGCTGTCATGCTAAAAAGCAAATTCATGGACAATATCGGACTGTGAATAATAAAATATAACAATTCTAATATTTTCGCTTCCAATTTTTTTTATTATGCAGCGAGAAATTTTTGCCAGCAAATGCAAGATTACTAAGATAACGTGTCAACCCTTAAAACACTGGATTATTTGTGTTAAAGCCATGGAGACTAAAGGTTTTTTTCAATTTGAAATCATCTTAAATGTCCTGGTCAGCTCTTTCCGCTTCAGTTGAATACATATGTTATGGGTCTACGGGGACGGTCTTCATCGTCAGATTCTGACGTATAAAGACGGTCCCCGTGCTGAAATGAAATGAAATGAATCGGGCTTTATGCCACCTTTGTGCACATATAGGCTAAACTGGGCCAGGAGAACCTCCTGAGGATGGTGAGATGATTGAGATGACACTGTCCTCCAGACACAGGATTCAATATTCGAGCCCTGGCGGTCTGAGGCCGAGCACGCTACCTCTCGGTCACGGAGGCTCTCCACAATACTGACTTTCACACGTGGATGGGGAAGAAACATTTTTGTTTCTTTGAAACCGCCGAGACCGGAAACCGAACCCCGAACTCTGGCGTGAAAGGCAGCGGTGCTAACCACTACCCTAGGGCCCCCGCCCCTCCCCGTGCTGAAAGAGAGCCATCTATACACTTGGGATAAATAGGGCGGGCGAAGAAACAAACTAAATAATTATTTAATTAATGATTTCATTAATTAATTAATTAATTAAAACAATTTGCAGGTAGTATAATTAAAACAATTAGCAGATAGGCATGCTCGGTTACTCACGAAGAAAATACATTACAATAATTCACTTAATTATCTCGCTGAACCATTTTTCTCCGGCGATTGCAGTGTCAGTTTGTAATGCTGATTCTATTCAACCCTTTCAGGAATAGACTTTTGACACCAGAATCTGACGTGAAAAGTCGATCTCCGTAATGAAAGGGTAAAATATTTCATATTTAATTTAATTATGATAATAAAATAGGTGTTCAAATGATGCAGAAAGAGCTGACAAAGCCAGTTATGTCATTTTCAAACCCTTTGGTCTCTATGCTATAGTTGAAAAATATTCCAGCACTGTAACTAAATTTTTCAATAAAAACCTTGGAGACCAAAGGGTTTATTTCAATTTGAAATCATCATACATTTCTTATTCAGCTCTTTCCGACTCATTTGAATACCTATGTTATGGGTCTACGGCCATTAGAAATATTTTACTCTAACAGTGCGAGGATAGATTTTAGTCGTCAAAATCTGACGTCTACAGACGTCAGATTCTGACGACTAAAGTCGATCCCCGCGCTGTAAGGGCTAATGATCCACGTAAACAAAGTGTACAATGCCAGAACTATTCAATAATCTATGCGCAACCCGGTTTTTTGAGATGGACTATTGTTCGAAAAAAATGGGTAATATTCTGTGACAAAATATGTTATTAAATTAGTAAGATATAGAAACGGTGTTCATTTTTCGTGCGATGTGAGATATTATAGCATTAAACGGAATTGGAGTGTTGTATTTCTATAGCGCTTATCACATCGGTGTCCCGAGCTCATAGGCATGACAATCCATTCAGTATTGTCCTTATTACCTGCCTTCAGACTTGAGGGACATACACCTTTTATGTAACTTTTATGCACCTTTTATACATATTTAATGTCGATGCACTGGTTTCAACCTTAACTCAACGATGACGCCATTAACGTGATCGCTTAGTCACATTGAGAAGGAAAAACAAGGATATTTCTCTGAAAAAGCCACACATTTCAGCGGGGTTCGAATCCGGGACGCATGCATGACTGGCGAGGCAGCCAGGCGCTCTGCCGAAGAGCCACGCCCCCTTCTCATTTTTTATAACTTTGTATGTACATTTTATGCACCTTTTGTGCACCTGTTATTGTCAAATATGGGCGCCACTAGCGGGTAAAATGTTCAACACCATTTCGCGTGCAAATATATATACGTTTAAATAATACTACATTTTGTCTATAATTCTGCGAGACAAACTGTGTTGCAAAGTATAGGCCTAATAGCCTGGCTTCAAATACAACCTGTGACGTCAGTTTACCTTTAAAACAGTAGATACAAACTATGCACTTCTATTGACTTATCTGCAGTGGTTGCATGTTAGCTTTAACATGGGCTTTAGCCCTTACAGCTCTGATATAAAGGGGTCTTTCTTCAATTAATCTTCATAAACGTCTCAGTCAACTCTTTCCGCTTCATTTGAATACCTATGTTATGGGTTTACGGCCACTATATATTTTTCAATTATTTCAGTGCGGGGATCTAATTTAGACGTCAGAATCTGTGACGTCTATAAACTATAGACAGTAGATTTACGAATCTACACTATGTGTGTTCAAAAATCGAGAAATATGTTCATGCTGGTCATGTTCACAAAACTACAAATATACAGGGTTTCTCTATGTATTGGTTGTATGTTAAGTCAAGGAAATTATGTAAAGTCGAAGAAATAACTCAATCACGATAGATTCGTAGATCTGAATATGCTCGGCGCTGTGCGCCTCGTACATTCAGATCTACGAATCTATGAAAATCCGTTGTTTCACCTTGACAGAAAGTATCTAGAGTTGAGAGACATTGTCGCAAGCAACGTAATTTATCAGCCAATATAACACGCTTATAACCTGGTGACAATGGGCTGAGTGAGTTGTCTTGTATCGTGATTATTGATTCACACACTGAACAATCATCATAACGCCGACGTTACGACGTAACGCCGGCGGGAAGAGAAATCAAGGACAACCCCTGACCCGCTAAAAACGGGAAGAAATAACGAAAATAACAATATAAACACATTAACTCTGAAAACGTTAAGCTGTAGAATTTGAATTTTCACCCATTTGAAGTTGTGGCTCGCGGTAGCGAGACACAACTTCAAGTTGGTGAAAATTACTCATATTTGTTTAATTTGAGACCAAACATTTATGTTTAAACAATCGTTTTATCCATAATATCAGTGATTTGAGCGGCAATTAAAACAAATAAAAAACGATTATATTTGTAGCTAAAAATATCACTTTTTTCAGAAATCTGCTTAAAACGCATTTCTTCGATCTGGCTTTTCTGCGTTCCTGCACCCTGATATCGACCATGTCGTGTTTGATGCTGTGTGTGTGATTGTATGTGAGTGACGTGTGAAAGCAATGACGCAACTAACACGCTAACATTCTTGGTAAAGTTTCTAAAAATAAAGTGTGTGTACCACATGACGATAACACGTGCTTATTTCCGTAGACTATTCTTTGGAATTTGATAAGGATGGATTGCGCCTCTAAGCTCGGCCCTCCGAGGAGTTAGGCGCTATTGAAGTTTTCATTTTCGTTTTCTTTTTTTTTCTTAGTCCCGCTTAGCAATTTACGGGTTAAACCATGAGATGGTTAAAACAACGAAATATAGATTCAGCTGAAGAGCGAGATGTTATTGAACCTGTTGATAATGATGAATGCCACTGCTAATACCTGGGTCATGATGACCCCTACGAACGCCATAACAACGATTTGTGAACCATCTTAGTGGCCTTTTTGTTAGCAGGTTAGCTGGCCTAATCCTCACAACGCTGAAATATTTTTGTACAAAATATGGAGACCAAAGGGTTACTTCAATTTGAAATCATCACAGATGTCTTAGTTATCTCTTTCCGCTTCATTTGAATACCTATGGTAAGGGTCTACGGCCTTTAGAAATATAATTACTTCTTTTTTAGTACAGGAACAGACGTCAGACGTCAGCTTCTGAAGTATAAAGACGATCCCCGCGCTGAAAGGGTTAATTCTGAGAATGAGAGCGCGGGGAGACAAAAACCGCAAATTTGTGGAAATTAGGGATGAAAGCGTGGAGGTGGAGATTAGGTGTATAGGCTCAAGGCGTGAGTTGCGAATAATACGAGAGATATGGAGAGAGAAAGTGTGAATTATGACATGGCCACATCCTGATTTATAGAGAAACGTCACGAAATCAGGATGAAGGCCGAATATGACGAAATCAAGACCAAGGCCGATTGTGACGCTCACAAGAATATGGTCATAGCGAACACGGGATATATTAACCCAATCCTGGGCTACTGTTGGACCATCGTCTGCGACGCTGAGCCAGCATTAACCCAGCATTGGGTCAATGTTTCATGTTTGCTGGATGCTTATCAAGCAAAACCCAACAAACACAAAACATTTGTACAACGTTTTTACGTTTGTACAACGTTTTTACGTTTGTACAACGTCGGCCCAACGTCTTCGACGTTGGACCAACATTGTACAACTGTTATACAAACGTTTTGTGTTTGCTGGGAATGTATTGTCTCACTGTTTGTATGTTTGTTTGTTTGTTTGTTTGTTTGTTTGTTTGTTTGTTTGTTTGTTTGTTTGTTTGTTTGTTTGTTTGTTTTAACGTTGGGCCAGCGTAGTAGACGGTGGCCCAACATTAATCCAACAATGAAGGGGAGAATGAAATGAATCGGGCTTTAGGCTACCTTTGTGCACATATAGCTAAACTGGGCCAGGAGAACCTCCTGAGGATGGTGAGATGATTGAGATGACACTGTCCTCCAGACACAGGATTCGAAATTCGAGCCCTGGCGGTCTGAGGCCGAGCACGCTACATCTCGGTCACGGAGGCTCCCCACAATACTGACTTTCACACGTGGATGAGGAAGAAACATTTTTGCTTCTTTCAAACCGCCGAGACCGGGAACCGAACCCCGAACTCTGGCGTGAAAGGCAGCGGTGCTAACCACTGCCCTAGGGACGTCTTGTGTTTGCTTGGACGGCAAGCACGAAACGTTGATCCAATGCCGTTTTAATGTTTAATGTTGGGCCAGCGTCGCCGGCTATGGACCAGCATGAAACTCAGATTGGGTCGATGTCTGAATTCATCCACAAAAACATGAAGAATTCTCCAATATGTTTTAACCCAGATAAAACACGTTTGGTTTTGAAAATGAGCCTGTACTGGTAGTTTACCCAATATGTGTAATTACTTATTATTTCAATACCAGCATGGTAAGGCTGATAATTTGTTTGATCATAAAACCATGTGTCAAATCCCAGTGTCGAAGTCAACAACAAGAGTCATTAACCTACTGCTGGTTTAGGTGGGCTAGCGGCGTAAACAGCGGTCCAACATTAAAACAAAATTGGATCAATGTCTCTTGTCCACTGGGGTATTAATTGCACCCGTATAAAAACACAGTATATGATATGGTCACTGACTGCGGAATATATAACACAAATAATAGGTTCATTATTCTGCCAGTTAGACCTAACATTGTGCTCTTAACCATTACAACGCGGGTATCGACGTTAGTCGTCAAAATCTGACGTCTGTAGACGTCAGATTCTGACGACTAAAGTCGATCCCCACACTGTAAGGGTTGATGATCCAAGTAAACAGAGTGTACAATGCCAGAACTATTCCATAATCTATTCGGAACCCGGTTTTTCGAGCTTTATTTATTTATTATTTAATAAAATATATATATACAGGGTATATAGATATTAACAAAGATGCTAATTTTAAAATATGTGCCCTGTCATACATTCAATACAATACATTTTTAAAATATCTGATGTTTTAAATGGTATATATACAGATTGGTATATATACAGAACTGGACCATTGTTCGAAAGAATTGGTTAATATTTTGAAATATTATGTTAATAAATTGGTAAGACATACAAACTGTGTTCATTTGAGTGCGATATAAAAAATATAGCTTTCATTCAGTGAATAAGGTGTGCGCATTCAGGCGAATACAGTATTTATTGGAGTACTGTATTTCCTCTTATCGCACGCGAGATGAGCAACGTTTGTATTTTGTCTTACGATCAAGACACACGTGACTTAACTACTACACATTGCAGTGTAAACCTCAGCCATAGAGTGTCATATGGGCTGATACCGATAATATACTTCTCATAATGAAAACCACTGCGCGGAGTCTGAGAACAATGACCCGAACAGCGCCGTCCTAACAAAAAGGCCACTAGAAATGCTCCAAAAATCGTTAGTACAACGATTGTACGGATCATTATGAAAGAGGTATGAAAATGAATAAATGGATCAACTTCCATAGCGCGTAACTCATTGGTGTCCCGAGGTCATAGGCATGACAATCTGTTCAGTTTGGTGGTCCATATTTCCTGATTTCAGACTTGAGGGTCAAAGTCGTGAGAAAAAGTGGAACATTTAACACGTGGGTTCTTTCAAGGTGTTCTATGATTGAAACACCCTGCTTATGAGTGAGGTTCGCACCACGTGTTGAAGCTAGTGCATTATAATCTTACACTAAGTCCCGGGAGGCACATCCTGTCGCATTGTGTGATCGCATAGTTTAAAAACCTTTTGTACACCTTTTATACACATTTTATACAACTTTTTACACTTTTTATTGTCAAATATAGGCGTCATCGCCCATTTGGGCACACGACGTTGCGTCGTGTGCCGAATGGGTAACAAGTAGATCATGTTATCGCATAGTTTAAAATACACCTTTTATATAATTTTTACGCACATTTATACATCTTTTATGCATATTTTATGTGAGAAGCACGCAACGCGTGACCCTGCGCGAAATGTACGTCGATGCACTGGTTTCAACCTTGACTCAACTGAGAGACACTGACTTTAGCTTTGTAGCTATTAGTAAATCAGACATTTCTCTGAAAAAAACCACACATTTCAGCTGGGCTTCGAGCCCGGGACACATGCATAACTGGCGAGGCAGTCAGGCGTTCTACAAAGCCACATCCTCTTCTCATATTTTATATTATCATATTTCATAACATTTCATGGGCATTCAAATATATTTTTCATAGTACAGCGAGAAATTCTTTTCGCCAGGAAATACAACTGCAACAAGTTGATCTACACGTTTTGTGCACCTGTTATTGTCAAGTATATGCGTCACTAGCAGGTTGTTCAGACACCATTCGCTTGCAAATATATACATTTAAAAAATACCACCACATTTTGTTTAAAATTCTGCGAGGGAAACCGTGTGGCAAAGTCTAATAGCCTAGCTTAAAATACAACCTGTGACGTCAGTTTATCGTTAAAACAGTAGATATGAAACTATGCACTTCTATTGACTTATCTGCAGTGGTTGCATGTTAGCTTTAACATGGGGCTTTAGCCCTTACAGCTCTGATATATTTGTGTATAAAACATCGAGACCAAAGGGTCTTTTTTTCAATTAATCATCATAAATGTCTCAGTTAGCTCTTTCTGCTTCGTTTAAATACCTATGTTTATTATGGGTTTACGGCCCTTGTACATTTCTTAATTCTTTCAGTGTGGGGATCGACTTTAGACGTCAGAATCTGACGTCTAAAGACTATAGACGGTAGATTTACGGATCTACACTAAGTGTGTTCACAAATCAAAAAATATGTTTATGCTGGTCATGTTCACAAAACTACAAATATACAGGGTTTCTCTATATATTTGGTTGTATGTTATGTGGAAGAAATATGTTATGTCGAAGAAATAACTCAATCACGATAGATTCGTAGATATGAATATGCTCGGCGATGTGTGCCTCGTACATTCAGATCTACGAATCTATGAAAATCCGTTGTCTCACCTTGACAGAAAATCTCTTAGAGTTGAGAGACATTGTCGCAAGCAACGTAATTTATCAGCCAATATAACACGCTTATACCCTGGTGACAATGGGCTGAGTGAATTGTGTTGTATCGTCATTATTGATTCACACACTGAACAATCATCATAACGCCGACGTAATCTAGAAGCCTTCAAGGCAGGAAGAGAAATCAAGGACAACCCCTGACCCGCTAAAAACGGGAAGAAATAACGAAAATAACAACATAAACTCATTAACTCTCAAAACGCTAAGCTGTAGAATTCAAATTCTCACCCACTTGAAGTTGTGTCTCGCTACCGCGAGCCACAACTTCAAGTGGGTGAAAATTACTCATATTTGTTTAATTTGAGACCAAACATTTATGTTTAAACACACGTTTTATCCCTAATATCAGTGATTTGAGCGGCAATTAAAACAAATAAAAAACGATTATAGTTGTATAAAAATATTACCTTTTTCGGAAGTCTGCTTAAAACGCATTTCTTCGATCTAGCTTTTCCGCCCTAGCTCCTCTGTGTCCCGACTCCCTGATGACGACCATGCTTATTTCTCTCGACTATTCCTTGGAATTTGATAAGGATGGATTGCGCCTCCGAGCTCGGCCCTCCGAGGAGTTAGGCGCTATAGAAGTTTTCATCTACATTTTTTTCATAATCGCGCTTAGCGGCTAAACCATGAGGTGGTTAAGACAACGAAATATAGATTCAGCTGAAGAACAATATGTTATTGAACCTGTTAATAATGATGAATGCCACTGCTAATACCTGGGTCATGATGACCCCTACGAACGCCATAACAACGATTTGAGAACTATTTTAGTGGCCTTTTTGTAAACAGGTTAGCGGCCTAACCCTCGCAACGCTGAAATTTTCTGTACAAAATATGGAAACCAAAGGGTTACTTCAATTTGAAATCATCACAAATGTCTTAGTTAGCTCTTCCCGCTTCATTGGAATACCTATGTTATGGGTCTGCGGCCATTATAAATATTTTACTCCTATTTTAGTGCAGGGTCCGACGTCAGACGTCAGCTTCTGAAGTATAAACCCAGCAAACACGATCCATTGAACCAATGTTGGGCCAATGTTGGACCGACGTCGTAGACGGCGGGCCAATATTGGCCTAACAATGGTTCAATGTATCGTGTTTGCTGGGAAGACGGTCCCCGCGCTGAAACATCTTGGAATGGGAGCGCGGGGAAATGAAATGAATCGGGCTTTAGGCCACCTTTGTGCACATATAGGCTAAACTGGGCCAGGAGAACCTCCTGAGGATGGTGAGATGATTGAGATGACACTGTCCTCCAGACACAGGATTCGAAATTCGAGCCCTGGCGGTCTGAGGCCGAGCACGCTACCTCTCGGTCACGGAGGCTCCCAACAATACTAACTTTCACACGTGGATGGGGAAGAAACAATTTTGTTTCTTTCAAACCGCCGAGACCGGGAACCGAACCCCGGACTCTGGCGTGAAAGGCAGCGGTGCTAACCACTACCCTAGGGCCCCCGCCCGGGAGCGCGGGGAGGCAAAAACCATTTTTTTGGAAATTAGGAATTAAAGCGTGGAGGTGGAGATTAGGTGTATAGGCTCAAGGCGTGAGTTGCGAATAATACGAGAGATATGGAGAGAGAAAGTGTGAATTATGACATGGCCACATCCTGATTTATAGAGAAACGTCACGAAATCAGGATGAAGGCCGAATGTGACGAAATCAGGACCAAGGCCGATTGTGACGCTCACAAGAATATGGTCATAGCGAACACGGGATATATTAACCCAATCCTGGGCTACTGTTGGACCATCGTCTGCGACGCTGAGCCAGCATTAACCCAGCATTGGGTCAATGTTTCATGTTTGCTGGATGCTTATCAAGCAAAACCCAACAAACACAAAACATTTGTACAACGTTTTTATAACATTTGTATAACGTTTGTACAACGTCGGCCCAACGTCTTCGACGTTGGACCAACATTGTACAAATGGTATACAAACGTTTTTGTGTTTGCTGGGAAGGCATTGTCTCACTGTTTGTTTGTTTGTTTGTTTGTTTGTTTGTTTGTTTGTTTGTTTGTTTGTTTGTTTGTTTGTTTGTTTGTTTGCTTGCTTGCTTGCTTGCTTGCTTGCTTGCTTGCTTGCTTGCTTGCTTGCTTGCTTGCTTGCTTGCTTGCTTGTTTGTTTGTTTGTTTGTTTGTTTGTTTGTTTGTTTGTTTGTTTGTTTGTTTGTTTGTTTGTTTGTTTGTTGGTTTGTTTGTTTGTTTGTTTGTTTGTTTGTTTGTTTGCTTATTTGTTTGTTATAACGTTGGGCCAGCGTAGTAGACGGTGGCCCAACATTAATCCAACAATGAAGGGACGTCTTGTGTCTGCTTGGACGGCAAGCACGAAACGTTGATCCAATGCCGTTTTAATGTTTAATGTTGGGCCAGCGTCGCCGGCCATGGGCCAGCATGAAACTCAGATTGGGTCGATGTCTCAATTCATCCACAAAAACATGAAGAATTCTCCAATATGTTTTAACCCAGATAAAACACGTTTGGTTTTGAAAATGAGCCTGTACTGGTAGTTTACCCAATATGTGTAATTACTTATTATTTTAATACCAGCATGGTAAGGCTGATAATTTGTTTGATCATAAAACCATGTGTCAAATCCCAGTGTCGAAGTCAACAACAAGAGTCATTAACCTACTGCTGGTTCAATGTGGGCTAGCGGCGTAAACAGTGGGCCAACATGAAACCAACATTAGGTCAATGTTTCCTGTCCACTGGGGTATTAATTGCACCCGTATGGAAGCACAGTACATGATATGGTCACTGACTGCTGGAATATATAACACAAATAATAGGTTTATTATTCTGCCAGTTAGACCTAACATTGTGCTCTTAACCATTACAGCGCGGGTATCGACGCTAGTCGTCAAAATCTGACGTCTGTAGACGTCAGATTCTGACGACTAAAGTCGATCCAAGCACTGCAAGAGTAAAAATATTTATTATGGTCGTAGACCAATAACATAAGTATTCAAAAGAACCGGAAAAAGCTAACTAAGATATTTATGATGATTTCAAATTGAAAATAACCCTTTGGTCTCCATGTTTAATTCCAAAATATATCAGCGCTTTGAAGGTTAAGCTATGCAGACTTATAAAACCACGAGTAACATATACAATGTTTCAGCTACCTTTAAATAGTGCTGTATTTCACACGCATTATTCTGCATACAAGGTGTCACATGTGATAATGCAGACACCATGAGATTTAACCCTTTGAGGCCCCACGATGCAATAAAGCATCATTTTACATCCCTGAAATCATACTTGATTTTCCTACAACTAGGGGTTTTAGAAAGAAAAATTCCATGAAACTGATTTACCAATACATGGAAATTTTCATTAATTTCTCACCCACTTCGAGACTACTTCATCCACTACAAGTCGAGAATTGCGATAGCAATTCGCGGCTTGTAGTGGATGAAGATGACAATGGTAAATTCAGGCTTGAAAGGGTTTCGTAATAACCTACTTGATAATACCTGATGATTGTCCGCCATAATCCTTACCAAGCACTTAAAGGGTCACGATGAAACACCTAATAATACCAGGTCACAGCTCATTTGTATGTCCCATGTCACGGGGCCCAAAGTGTCATAAGAAACCACTTAAAAATACCTGATGATTGTACGCCACATGTCTTGCCATAATAACAACCTAATAATACCATATCACAAGTCATTGTAGGACCTGCCGTGGGACCTAAAGTGTCATAATAAACCACTTAATATTACCTGATGAATGCACGCCACATGCTGTGCTTGGGGTTAAAGCGTCATGATAAATCACTGAATAATAGCGTGTCACAGCTCATTGTATGGCCTGCCGTGGGGCCTAAAGTGTCATAATAATGCACTTAATAATACCTGGTCACGGCTCATTGTATGGCCTGCCGTGGGGCCTAAAGTGTCATAATAATGCACTTAATAATACCGTGTCACAGCTCATTGTATGGCCTGCCGTAGGGCCTAAAGTGTCATAATAATGCACCTAATACTACCTGGTCACATCTCATTGTATTAACCCTTTGGTTTCCAAGTCCAACTTAGTCATATCATCGGAACATGGACGCAAGCCAGCCAGGTTAAGTCTACTTGATAAAACCTCAAATGGTGCGATGGCCTTGTGATGGAGCGCGTAGAGCGTCGCCACCCTGCGTCGATACACTGGTTTAACCTTAACTCGACGAGGCCGCCATTAACGTGATCGCCTAGTCACATTGAGATGGGAGAACAAGGATATCTCTCTGAAAACCCCACACAGGATCGGCGGGATTCGAACCCGGATGCATGCATGACTTGCCAGGCAGTCAGGAGTTCTACCAAAGCGCCACGCCCCCTTCTCTTGCGATGGCCTTGCTTTCTGATAAACGAGTTAAACAGGATGCGAGAACTCGTGATGGGAGGAACAACTTCAAGTGCAATAAAAATAAATAGCAAGCTTTCTTTTTTCTAAGGACAAGCTTCGACTCGTATGAACTGCCGGAGGCGACCAAGGAAGCAAAATCGGTGCCTGGATACTAGCCGTGGACAAGTCCACACCGTAAAAATGTGGGCCGTGTATTGCTGTATCCGCTTTACCCCGGGAAAATCAACGTTCTTAGGCATGGCGGTGACTGAGAGCGATCTCGACCCCATGGTCCGAAAGATTTCCATAACTTTTTAATTACGTTGTTGTATATGACCTGAGCGTGCGATCATGGAGGTGAAATGCTACTAATTCTAATAAACCTATTTTCCACCTGACTAATCGAGGCCAAGTCTCAGATATGATCGTCTAAATAAATCTCCCACGATTTCGATTGGGGACAATCTCTGGCTGAAATCTTTTCCAAGATCTGTTTCAGCCACGTTGGAACTGCCTGAATAAATGTTTTTATTGATTCTAAAAACATGTTTGATTTGAACTGGGTTTAAGTCCAGAAGATACTGCTTGTTTGGAGCAGAAATTTCAGAGATTGATATTACTGTAACCCTTTAAGCGCTTAGTTATAGAAGTTAAGTTTTCACCCATTCGAAGTTGTGTCTCGCTACCACGACCCACAACTTTAACCCTTTAACCGCCGGTGTCGCATATATTCTGGTTTTCATTTTTTATTAGCACATTAAGTACCATATCTTAAAAGAACAAATATGACATCAACACGTTTTGTGCACCTGTTATTGTCAAGTATATGCGTCACTAGCAGGTTGTTCAGACACCATTCGCTTGCAAATATATACATTTAAAAAATACCACCACATTTTGTTTAAAATTCTGCGAGGGAAACCGTGTGGCAAAGTCTAATAGCCTAGCTTAAAATACAACCTGTGACGTCAGTTTATCGTTAAAACAGTAGATATGAAACTATGCACTTCTATTGACTTATCTGCAGTGGTTGCATGTTAGCTTTAACATGGGGCTTTAGCCCTTACAGCTCTGATATATTTGTGTATAAAACATCGAGACCAAAGGGTCTTTTTTTCAATTTATCATCATAAATGTCTCAGTTAGCTCTTTCCGCTTCATTTAAATACCTATGTTTAATATGGGTTTACGGCCCTTGTACATTTCTTAATTCTTTCAGTGTGGGGATCGACTTTAGAATCTGACGTCTATAGACTATAGACAGTAGATTTGCGAATCTAAACTAAGTGTGTTCACAAAAAATATGTTCATGCTGGTCATGCTCACAAAACTACAAATATACAGGGTTTCCCTATGTATTGATTGTATGTCGAAGAAATATGTAAAGTCGATCGAAGAAATAACTCAATCACGAATTGTGATTGAGTTATTATGTATCGTGATAATCTACGAATCTATCGTGAATCAGATTCACGATAGATTCGTAGATCTGAATATGCTCGGCGCTGTGCGCCTCGTACATTCAGATCTACGAATCTATGAAAATCCGTTATTTCACCTTGACAGAAAATCTCTTAGAGTTGAGAGACATTGTCGCAAGCAACGTAATTTATCAGTCAATATAACACGCTTATAACCTGGTGACAATGGGCTGAGTGAATTGTGTTGTATCGTCATTATTGATTCACACACTGAACAATCATCATAACGCCGACGTAATCCAGAAGCCTTCAAGGCAGGAAGAGAAATCAAGGACAACCCCTGACCCGCTAAAAACGGGAAGAGATAACGAAAATAACAACATAAACTCATTAACTCTCAAAACGCTAAGCTGTAGAATTCAAATTCTCACCCACTTGAAGTTGTGTCTCGCTACCGCGAGCCACAACTTCAATTGGGTGAAAATTACTCATATTTGTTTAATTTGAGACCAAACATTTATGTTTAAACACACGTTTTATCCCTAATATCAGTGATTTGAGCGGCAATTAAAACAAATAAAAAACTATTATAGTTGTATAAAAATTTTACCTTTTTCAGAAATCTGCTTAAAACGCATTTCTTCGATCTAGCTTTTCCGCCCTAGCTCCTCTGTGTCCCGGCTACCCTGATGACGACCATGCTTATTTCCCTCGACTATTTGGGATTTGATAAGGATGGATTGCGCCTCTGAGCTCGGCCCTCCGAGGAGTTAGGCGCTATAGAAGTTTTCATTTACATTTTTTGTTCATAGTCACGCTTAGCGGTTAAACCATGAGATGGTTAAAACAACGAAATATAGATTCAGCTGAAGAGCGAGATGTTATTGGACCTGTTGATAATGATGAATGCCACTGCTAATACCTGGGTCATGATGACCCCTACGAACGCCACAACAACGATTTGAGAACCATTTAGTGGCCTTTTTGTAAACAGGTTAGCTGGCCTAATCCCCGCAACGCTGAAATATTTTTGTACAAAATATGGAGACCAAAGGGTTACTTCAAGCTGAGGTCTGACGTCAGACCTCAGCTTTTGAAGTATAAAGATGGTCCCCGCGCTGAAACATCTAGGAATGGGAGCGCGGGGAGGCAAAAAACATTTTTTTGGACATTAGAGATGAAAGCGTGGAGGTGGAGATTAGGTGTATCGGCCCAAGGCGTGAATTGCAATAATACGAGAGATATGGAGAGAGGAAGTGTGAATTATGCCATGGCCAAATCCTGATTTATAGAGAAACGTCACGAAATCAGGATGAAGGCCGAATGTGACGAAATCAGGACCAAGGCCGATTGTGACGCTCACAAGAATATGGCCATAGCGAACACGGGATATATTAACTCAATCCTGGGCTACTGTTGGACCATCGTCTACGACGCTGAGCCAGCATTAACCCAGCATTGGGTCAATGTTTCATGTTTGCTGGATGCTTATCAAGCCAACAAACACAAAACATTTGTACAACGTTTTTATAACGTTTGTATAACGTTTGTACAACGTCGGCTCAACGTCTTCGACGTTGGACCAACATTGTACAAATGTTATACAAACGTTTTGTGTTTGCTGGGAAGGCATTGTCTCACTGTTTGTTTGTTTGTTTGTTTGTTTGTTTGTTTGTTTGTTTGTTTTGTTTGTTTGTTTGTTTGTTTGTTTGTTTGTTTGTTTGTTTGTTTGTTTGTTTGTTTGTTTGTTTGTTTGTTTGTTTGTTTGTTTGTTTGTTTGTTTGTTTGTTTTAACGTTGGGCCAGCGTAGTAGACGGTGACCCCACATTAATCCAACAATGAAGGAACGTCTTGTGTTTGCTTGGACGGCAAGCACGAAACGTTGATCCCATGCCGTTTTAATGTTTAATGTTGGGCCAGCGTCGCCGGCCATGGGCCAGCATGAAACTCAGATTGGGTCGATGTCTCAATTCATCCACAAAAACATGAAGAATTCTCCAATATGTTTTAACCCAGATAAAACACGTTTGGTTTTGAAAATGAGCCTGTGCTGGTAGTTTACCCAATATGTGTAATTACTTATTATTATAATACCAGCATGGTAAGGCTGATAATTTGTTTGATCATAAAACCATGTGTCAAATCCCAGTGTCGAAGTCAGCAACAAGAGTCATTAACCTACTGCTGGTTCAATGTGGGCTAGCGGCGTAAAAAGTGGGCCAACATGAAACCAACATTAGGTCAATGTTTCTTGTCCACTGTGGTATTAAGTGCACCCGTATGGAAACACAGTACATGGTATGGTCACTGACTGCTGGAATATATAACACAAATAATAGGTTTATTATTCTGCCAGTTAGACCTAACATTGTGCTCTTAACCATTACAGCGCGGGTATCGACGCTAGTCGTCAAAATGTGACGTCTGTAGACGTCAGATTCTGACGTCTAAAGTCGATCCCCGCACTGCAAGAGTAAAAATATTTATTATGGTCGTAGACCCATAACATAAGTATTCAAAAGAACCGGAAAGAGCTAACTAAGATATTTATGATGATTTTAAATTGAAAATAACCCTTTGGTATCCATGTTTAATTCCAAAATATATTAGCGCTTAGCTATGCAGACTTATAAAACCACGAGTAACATATACAGTGTTTTAGCTACCTTTAAATAGTGCTGTATTTCACACGCATTATTCTGCATACAAGGTGTCACATGTGATAATGCAGACACCATGAGATTTAACCCTTTAAGGCCCCACGATGCATTAAAGCATCATTTTACATCCCTGAAATCATACTTGATTTTCCTACAACTAGTGGTTTTAGAAAGACAATTTCCATGAAACTGGTTTACCAATACATGGCAATTTTCATTAATTTTTCACCCACTTCAAAACATTTTCATCCACTACAAGTCGAGAATTGCGACAGCAATTCGCGGCTTGGAGTGGATGAAGATGACAATGGTAAATTCAGGCTTGAAAGGGTCTTAATACTACTTGATGATTGTACGCCATAATACTTATCAAGAACTTAAAGCGCCACGATGAAACATAATAATACCAGGTCACAGCTCATTTGTATGCCCCATGCCACGGGGCCCAAAGTGGTATAATAACCCACTTGAAAATACCTGATGATTGTATGCCACATGCCCTGCCGTGGGGCTTAAAGCGTCATGATAACCCCCTTGAAAATACCACGACACAGCTCATTGTATGACCTGCTGTGGGACCTAAGGTGTCATAATGAACCACTTGATAATACCGTGTCACAGCTCATTGTATGGCCTGTCGTGGAGCCTAAAGCGTCATAATGAACAACTTAATAATACCTGATGAATGCACGCCACATGCTGTGCTTGGGGTTAAAGCGTCATGATAAATCACTTAATAATACCGTGTCACAGCTCATTGTATGGCCTGACATGGGGCCTAAAGTGTCATAATAATGCACTTAATAATACCTGGTCACAGCTCATTGTATGGCTCGCCGTGGGGCCTAAAGTGTCATAATGATGCACTTAATAATACCTGGTCACACCTCATTGTTCGCCCCATTAACCACTCAACATGCATGTATCCGTGTGGTCACCATAGCAACCATATGATTATTGTTGATATTAACCCTTTGGTTTCCAAGTCCAACTTAGTCATCTCATCGGAACGTGGACGCAAGCTAACCAGGTTAAGTCTACTTGATAAAACCTCAAATGGTGCGATGGCCTTGTGATGGAGCGCGTAGAGCGTCGCCACCCTGCGTCGATACACTGGTTTAACCTTAACTCGACGAGGCCGCCATTAACGTGATCGCCTAGTCACATTGAGATGGGGGAACAAGGATATCTCTCTGAAAACTCCACACAGGATCAGCGGGATTCGAACCCGGGACATGCATGCATGACTTGCGAAGCTGTCAGGCGTTCTACCAAAGCGCCACGTCCCCTTCTCTTGCGATGGCCTTGCCTTCTGATAAACGATTAAGCAGGACGCGAGAACTCGTGATGGGAGGAACAGCTTCAAGTGCGATAAAAATAAATAGCAAGCATCTTTTTTTCAAAGGACAAGCTTTGACTCGTACGAACTGCCGGAGGCGACCAAGGAAGCAGCATCAGTGCCTGGATACTAGCCGTGGACAAGCCCACACCGTTAAAATGTGGGGCGTGTATTGCTGTATTCGTTTTATCAAGGAAAATCAGCGTTTTTAGCCATGGCGGTCACTAAAAGCGATCTCGACCCCATGGTCCGAAAGATTTCAATAGCTTTTCAATTACGTTGTGGAATATGACCTGAGCGTGCGATCATGGAGGTGAAATGTTACTAATTCTAATAAACCTATTTTCCACCTGACTAATCGAGGCCAAGTCTCAGATATGATCGTCTAAATAAATCTCCCACGATTTCGATTGGGGACTATCTCTGGCTGAAATCTTTTCCAAGATCTGTTTCAGCCACGTTAGAACTGCCTGAATAAATGTTTTTATTGATTCTAAAAACATGTTTGATTTGAACTGGGTTTAAGTCCAGAAGATACTGCTTGTTTGGAGCAGAAATTTCAGAGATTGATATTATTGTAACCCTTCAAGGGCTTAGTTATAGAAGTTAGGTTTTCTCCCATTCGAAGTTGTGTCTCGCTACCACGACACACATCTTTAACCATTTGACCGCCGGTGTCGCATATATTCTGGTTTTCATTTTTTTATTAGCACATTAAGTACCATATCTTAAAAGGACAAATGTGACATCAACCAGCAAGATTTAAGAGGAGTAGACCTCCATTTTTCAAATCTGAATAATTTTCCCTCACTTGAAGTTGCGGATCGCGTCAGCGAGACACAGCTTCAAGTGGGTGAAAATTCAGATTGAATAATTTGGCGGTTAAAGGGTTAAGTGTGTCAACATTGCTCATATATGTTTAATTTGAGAACAAACATTTGCAAATCTTGGTGTTTAAAAACTCAGTCCACTCCCAATGAGAGTGAATCTACCTACAAAGGCTCCCCACAATGTAAAATCTTTACGAGTGAGCGGGGAAGAAACATTGCTTCTTTGAAGAGCGGAGACGCAACCCCGATCTCTGACAGTTTAACCATGCACTGCACCAGGGGCCCTTCCCTATCATAAAAACAAAGTTGTGTGTTTTCTGGGTTGTATGGTAAATGACAGTCACAATAATTTATTATTTATAATGGCCATAAAACCATAACAGGTATTCAAATGAAGCAGAAAGAGCTAACTAAGATATTTACGATAATTTTAAATTGAAGAAAAACCTTTGTTCTCTTGGTTTATATAAAAATATTTCAGCGTTTAAACCCTTTAAAGCCTGAATTTACCATTGTCATCTTCATCCACTACAAGCCGCTAATTGCTGTCGCAATTCACGACTTGTAGTGGATGAAGAAGATTTGCTGTGGCCTAAAAATTAAAGAAAATTTCATGGGAATATTCATTCTAAAACCGTTGGTTGTAGGAAAATTAAGTCTGTCTACAGGGATGTAAAATGATGCTTTAATGCATCGTGAGGACTTAAAGGGTTAATGTTGCCCCACTGTATATAGCCGTTTCTAGCCTTTTATTTATTTTTATTTAACCCTTTAACCGCCGGTGCCGCATATATTCGGGTTTTCATTTTTTAACAGCACAATAAGTAACACATTTTAAATATGGGAAAGATAAAATGTGACATCAGCCAGCAAGATTTGAAAAGTGTTAACCTCCTTTTTGTCAAATCTGAATAATTTTCACTCACTTGAAGTTGTGGATGGCGTCAGCGAGACACAACTTTAAGTGGGTGAAAATTTAAATTAATTAATTTGGCGGGTAAAGGGTTAAGGCTAACACAACATTGGTTCAAGGCCGTATGATAAACAGGCGTGATTCTACTCAAACACCCGCTTTAGACATGATCACGGTACGCTCAAATATAGTGACATTAGTAATATACCACTGTGATCCCAGGATATTGTATGGTTTAAAAGTTAGTCTATTTAACATGTAGTGAAAATAAGAATATCGCCTCTATAAACCCATTAGCTTCGTCTCAGAATCAAAACTTCGCCAGATTTTTAGGATAGTCGCGTTGTGAATGGAGAATAATGTGTGTAAAATTGGTTGATAATTGGCTGAGGAAGCTGCGAAATCCATTCTCTCTGGTTGACGAATTTAATGTCATTCTGACTATGGTATGGAACATTGATTACAGTCCAAGTCATGCTACACGAAGACATCTGATTAGAGATAACAATGCGAGCGAAGTCGTGAGATCTAAAGGTACAAGGTCTCACAAATTGCGATATCACCTGCATCCTTCATGTCAAATACTGGACCTTGAGCTATTGTTGGTTTGATCGTTTGATGTTGTCGCAGACATCTCAAAACTTACTGATTCTCTCCTTGTAATGTATATGAAAGGGTGTATGTGCCACTTTGTAATGTGGCACATACACCCTTTCATATAATTATTTGTATGTGTTATGGATGCAGAAATATCGTGAACCAAGAAATTTCCAGTTAGATCTTGTTGTTTTGTGTGTTTTCTGCTTCAACTTGCAGTTTTAATGCACAGACAAATTACGCCATCGCAATTAACAAGACACAAGACACGCACTGCTTTTCTTTATCCAGGGCTCTAAAACCACGACGAACACATTTTGTGACGTGAGCAACATTTAATTTTCTTGGATATCTAATGA
Organism: Flabesymbios commensalis; assembly: GCA_964017125.1. Classification (NCBI taxonomy): domain Eukaryota; kingdom Metazoa; phylum Annelida; class Polychaeta; order Terebellida; family Flabelligeridae; genus Flabesymbios; species Flabesymbios commensalis. The sequence goes on from OZ024907.1 coordinate 90,370,478, forward strand.
ATGAAAGAATGTATAAATGAAATGAATGAACGAACGAAAGAAAGAAAAAACCAACGAACGAACGAACAAACGAACGAAATAACGAACGAATGAATAAATGAATGAATGAATGAATGAATGAATGAATGAATGAATGAATGAATGAATGAATGAATGAATGAATGAATAAATGAATGAATGAATTAATGAATGAATAAACGACAAGGAATGAATGAATAAATCAATGAAGGAATGAATAATTAAATGAATGAATGAATGAATGAATGAATGAATAAATAAATGAATGAATGAATGAATGAATGAATGAATGAATGAATGAATGAATGAATGAATGACTTTGAGCGACCTTTTAAGTTTGTTTATATGCAGGCCCCAATTGTCCAGATGATTTGAACAGTGCTCGAAATCCGAGCCTTGGTGGTC
>OZ024907.1:90375900-90383400 GCA_964017125.1 Flabesymbios commensalis
CATATGATGTAAACATGTCCATAGACTAGAACTGCAAAAGTTTTCTAATTTTTCTGCTGCGCATTCGCCTGTTAGGCTAGATATAGAGACGAAATTCCAGCATTTCCTATTTTTGTCATGGTTGTCAATAATTAGAAATTAACCAAACGTTGCAGTGTTAACAGTGTATGGAGTCGTGTACACTAACCATTATGATAGAAGTATAAGAATTCTCAGGATGTAATCATGTAGGCTACTCTACACAGAGTATAATGTATCAGTCACGGATTTAGGGGGGAGATGGGGGGAGATTTTTAGGGGGGGGGGGGATATTTCAAACGATAATGATATGTTGTGATTAATTGTTCCCTTCGTATTTATCAGCTTCAAATGAAAACTAAAATATCCATATCTTCAGGATGCTCAGAAACTAGAGCGGATACAGCTTACACTAGTTTTGGTGGTTTAGATCCATAGCTTACAATCACATATTGGGAATCATGACATCGGCTTGTGAACACAGTGATTGCGAGTTTAACTCTTTAACCGCCAAATTATTCAATCTGAATTTTCACCCACTTGAAGTTGTGTCTCGCTGACGCGATCCACAACTTCAAGTGAGTGAAAATTATTCAGATTTGACAAAATGGAGGTCGACAGTTTTCAAATATTGCTGATTGATGTCACATTTTATCTTTAACATGTGGTGATACTTAATGTGCTAATAAAAACTGAAAACCCGAAGATATGCGGCACCGGCGGTTAAAGGGTTAAACGCTATTTATCAGGACAATCCAGCAGAAAATGAAAAATGTGTCACCACAGAACTTTTAAATATATGTTTCTTAATAATTATCTGAGGGTAAATTTGTCATCACATCAACAAACATAACAACATTGCAGTGGGACAAAATCCTTTGCAAACAGTGGTATAAGGAGAGATTGCACAGCAACTCTCCTAAAAACTAAAACTTAAAATTTACAATTGAAGGTTTCCTCAGGACAAATAAGAGATGTACTTGAGATTAGATGCGACGTAACTGGGAGATGCAAGAAATCTAACTGATCATAAATGTAACCCTTTCAGTGCGGGGACCGTCTTTATAAATTAGAATCTGACGTCTGTAGACCTCAGATTCTGATGTAAAAACGGTCCTCGCTGAAAGAATTAACTGAATAAACTGAAAGAATTAAAATATGTTTAGTGGTCGTAGACCCTCAACATACTCATACATGTAGGTATTCAAATGAAGCTGAAAGAGCTAACTGAAATATTTATGGTGATTTTAAATTGAGAGATCCCTTTGGTCTCCACGGTTTATACACAAATAATTCAGCGTTCCAAGGGTTAAATATAATTTAGATATGAGATGGAATAAACGTACCATAGAGATAACACTTAACCCTTTCAAACATGAATTTACCATTGTCATCTTCATCCATTACAAGCCGCGAATTGCTGTCGCAATTCTCGACTTGCAGTGGACGAAAATGATTTGATGTGGTTTAAAAATAACAGAAAATTGGAATGTATTGGTAAACCAGTTTCATGGAAATTTTCGTTCTAAAACCCTTGGTTGTAGAAAATTCAGTCTGTTTTCAGGGATGTAAAATGATGCTTTAATGCATCGTGAGGGCTTAAAGTGTTAAAGAAATGTAACTGAGATTATAGGAAATGTACTTTTACTTATACTTCTTTTGTTTTTTGTATTTCAGGAACGTTGACTCTCGACGCCTGCACCAAGACCAGCTGTTCCGGCTCCACATGCTGAAGTTTATGGAGACGATAGGCTCTGTATGCGACAACCTGGACAGATTGACCCCTGATGACCCCGTGGGTCGTCAGCTGATGGTGCTTGGTGCTCAGCATGCCACGATCCGGGGGTTCGATCTCTATTATTTCTCAGTGTTCGTGAAGTGTTTACACGTGACGTGGGAGCTGTTATTAGGTGAGGAATATACAGACGATGTACGCCAGGCGTGGACTCACGTGTTTGACTATATAGTGGGTTGTATACGTGATGGACACAGACTCTACCACGAGGATGTAGGTCACCGTGAAGCGCCTCCAGCGGTAGATAAAGTAACTACACAGCGCTCACCAGGTGGTGTCCCACATCAGTCAGCCACCAGTTCGCTAGGTGGCGCCACGTCCACGGTGTTAGAAGCACGTGTACAATGTGAGAAAGCACCAGATGAGAAGAACACTCCTAATAATGGCGCCAAAACTCTGATTCAGGTCAAGGTCACGGAGAATACGCCAGTAAAGACAAATGGGAGCACGCATGCGCGATTAACGCCTTCTGAAAACGGGCAGGTTCTGTTATAACCATGTAGGCCCTACATCATTTTGGCCTGTATGCCTACATTGTGTATATACAAGTCAAAAACAAATATTTTTGAATTTTTGTAACAAATTTGTGACAAGTGCAAAAAAACTCATATGTCACACTAGAGCTGCGATGGTCCACCGAAAAAACACCCTTAAACGAATTATTGTTAGACCACAGGGGGGAATACAGCTGACATCTAGAGTGAATGAGGTGAACTGAATGGGATAGACCGAGGATAGGCATTTGGTTTCAGTACAACACGGTAGTATATGGGTGCAACGGAGGGGATGCAGCAGATTTCTAGTGTGAATGAGGTGGAGGGGATAGACACTTGTTCCCAGAACAACACCATAGTATGTGGGTGAAATGATGTGTAAATATCAATTCAATTCAATTTGGTAACTACTATAGCGTCTAAATCCTCGGAGATACGAGCTGAGAGGCGCAGAATCAAAATGTATAAATAAATAAATATTTCACATTATCAGTCCGACCGACTGCACTCAATCCGGCTAGTGACTCTCTATACCCCCTTTAACGTCTGATGATTAACAGACAGGACAAGTTAAATGGTTATGCTATATAATAGATATCTACATGTAGGCCTACATCACATGAACAAATTATGTTCCCGGATGTATTTCCATTCCCGGTTTCTTATTTCGGACATGCATGTTCAAAATATTTTGATGATTTTAGCCTGATTGTGTCCTTTTAAATGATGCTGTTATTGAATGCGCATAATGTGACAACATATGACTTAAGATTGTGGTATTCTATGATATGCAAACAGTGTTCATTTGAGTGCGATATGAGACAATACAGCACTTGTTCAATGAATAAGGTGTGTGCCTTTGGGCGAACACCTTATTTCTTGGACGAGTGTTGTATTTCCCCATACCGCACGGAAAATGCACAATGTCTGTATTTCCTCACACGATCAAGTCACACGTGACATACATGCACTACATGTACATTGCAGTCCAAACTACAGCTAGAGTGCGATATAGGCTGATATCGATATACGTCTCATAGTGAAAACCACTACTACACAGAGTGTGTGAACATGTTGAAAACAACAGCATAGAGTGAGAGACATATTTTATATCAAACCACTGAACAGAGTGCGATATGGGCTGATACCGATATACGTCTCACAGTGAAAACCACTGCAACAAGTTTGAGATGACGTGATATTAGCTAGCCTACTAAGGAGTCATACTGCAAGAGACACCTCGTATGACAGTAACGTTATTGTATTTGCTTCCATTGCAAAATAGAAAAATATGTTTATACAAGAGTCATGTTGCAAAAACACGAAAGCGACAAAGTCGACAGGCCAACCAACATCAAGACAATATTCAATGCTAGAACAATACGTTCACCCACTGTCTGTTTAATGGTGGGCCAGCTTTGCCAACGGTGAACCAGCATTAAAACACAGTTGAAGACGATATGTTTTCCGGGGTTGTTGCCCAAGTGAAGTGGAAGACGTCATAACGCTCAGAGCATGACGTCATCATGCTATGACGTCAATATGATATGACGTCATCGCTATAAAGTATTACTGCTGTGACATCATTATGAGAGGTATTATCTCTGGATTCCCTGATAACATGGTCTGCATGGTGTTTGATGTCATTGCATATTAATCTTTTTTGCCATAGATCATTTGCTAAGCTTTTTATATTGGTGTGTCATGACGTCAATGGTTGTATAGTGACATCATCGGATGTGTAATAACGTCAATCGGTTCTAAGTGTCAAGACGCCAATTCATGTGACATCATGCTATGTAACCATTCGGCTGCAACATTTGGCTCTAGCATGTCTATAAAGCTATAAATTGCGTAATTTATTTTTATTACATTGATGTCTAAATATTTTAAAATACATTGGTAGAGAAGTGACACATTTAACCCTTACACCACTAAGCACGAATATAGTCGTTTTTAATATGTTTTATTAGCAGGTTAACCCTTTAACCGCCGGTGCCGCATATATTCGGGTTTTCATTTTTTATTAGCACATTAGGTACCATCTTTTAAATATGTTAAAGAAAAAATGTGACATCAATCAGCAAGATTTGAAAAGAGTAGACCTCCATATTGTCAAATCTGAATAATTTTCACTCGCTTGAAGTTGTGGATTGCGTCAGCGAGACACAACTTCAAGTGGGTGAATATTTAAATGAATAATTTGGCGGTTAAAGGGTTAAAGATTTTTTTATGAAAACCTTGGAGACCAGAGGTTTTTTTTCAATTTGAAATCATCATAAATGTCTCAGTTTGCTTTTTCCGGTTCATTTGAATACCTATGTTATGGGTCTACGACCATTCTAAACATTTTTACTCTTAAAGCGCAGGGATCCACTTTAGACTAAAGTCGATCCCCACTGTTAGGGTTAAATCACATTTATTGGGAATAAAATGAAAGTTTAAGCATCAAGATTTGCAAATGTTTTATCCCAAATTAATCAAATTTATGAACAATTTCATCCACCTGAAGTTGTGGGTCGCGGTAGCGAGACACAACTATAAGTGGGTGAACATTACAATTATTTAATTCAGCGCTTTAAAAGTTGAGGGCAATGAAAAAACCAAGTACCCACAACAAAAATATTCCTATAATTTATATAACATATAAAGCACTAATTATAAGGTAACGCCTCAGACAGCATTACTCCAGCGGTCCAACAGTGGCTATGAGAGGCAAAAAGCCACTGGTGGACCACCAGTGACACACAGGCGGCAATCAGAGGGTGAGATTTGCCACTGATGGACCACCAGTTTTCCACCACCGGCAAACAATGTAGCCATAATGGGCCACCCGCTATCAGCCGGATATCCGTGTGGCGGGGCCACCACTGGCCACCGGGGGCATTCGGTGGTGGGCCACCGGTGGCACACCATTACGTTGCTGTCCGTGGCAGTCCAGCTGTGGTATAGCTCGTTTATTTTAATTCTCGTCTCGCTGAATTGTTTGTTATTTTTCATCATTTGAAGCTGGAATTGCTAACGCAATTTCCAGCTTCAAATGACGAACAATATTTCTATTTATGGTATGTATGGACATCTCCCAAATTGAATGATTTGATTAACTGGCTTTCTATTTTCTTAATTTCATTTGCATTTTATTAAGTTTGAAACTTTTTTGAAACTGTATTGCCCGTTTAAATGTATCGGTCATTTTCAATTATATATTTTTATATCTGTTTTTTTTTTGATGCGGCGCGAATCGGTTATATGTTTTCGTTGTCAATATCCCATGAATTTGCGCAGTTTGGATCACTGCATATTTGTGCACCAAAGAAAGATATCGGCCGCAGCGGGACTCGAACCCGATACCCCCAGACTCTCAGTAAAATTACATTTGATTATTTTGTCAAATGGTAAGTCAACATAGAAATTAGGCTTTCAGTTGATTATGTTGTCCCTTGCAGCGCGGTGACCGACTTTAGACGTCAGATTCTGACGTTTAACGTCGATCCCCGCACCGAAAGAATAAATATTTATAATGGCCAAATACCCATAACATAGGTATTTGAATGAAGCGGAAATATAGGTAACTAAGATATTAATAATGATTTAAAAATTTAAAAAAACATGTTTTTTTTAAATATTTTATCATTGTAACCCACTGTGCACAAGACGCTGTTGCGACGTCATTGACGTTGATTCAACGTCACAACAACGTCGTGTGCCCAGTGAGAAGGGTTAAATTATATATTTTAAATACCACATAGTATTATATAACTACCAGGACCACGTTTGCAATGTAGCCTATTGCATACAGCCGTTGTGATAGGTATATAATACTCTGAAAACCGCACAGCATAAACATGTTATGCTGTCGTTATAGTGTAGCTACCAGGACGGCATAGCACCACGCCGATTACATGGTGTGAAATTAGGGGTTTTGTCAAGTTAACAAAAATATAAAAATCCGAGAAAAACTCGGAAGTGGGTGGGTGGGTCAAGCCCCAACTCGGATTTTTTTTTTAATTTTGTTCTTTTTTGTGTGTTTTCGTGTTGTTTTTTGTACATGTTTCCAAAAAATATTGGATAGGGGGTTATTGGGTGGGGTCTGGCCAGTTTTTCTCCGATTTTTTTTTAACTTGACAAGACCGCTTAATGGTGGTTATCATGACGTGTTATAATTGTATAACTATCTGCATTTTCAGCGTTATGTCAGTAAATCGTCGTTTGCGTTTATTAATTATTTTTTAGGTTAATTATTTAAAATATTATAGCTTGGTTATCAATCACTTTTTGTTAAGTGAATAATTATTTTCCAAGAAAAACAGCGCTGGCGCTGTTCACTAAATTAAAAAAATAAAATATTCAGCTTCTTCTACATATTTTTGAAATTTATCTTTGAAAATTGTGGGTATTTTGTGTGTAATTGTGTGTAATTATTTGATTGTTTGATATGTTTTTCATCTACTTTGGATGTATGCACTGTATACACTGTTTTGAAAATATCTATGACATTGGAATTAAAGTGATTTTAAATCTTTTGTATTGTTTTCACTGCAATTATTTAATTCAAGTGAAATAAATAATAACTGGAACTAGCTTTCAGCTTAGTATGCATGAGTATGGAGAGAGGGGGTCATTATCGAGCTAGCAAATGTTTGTTTGTTTGTTTGTTTGTTTGTTTGTTTGTTTGTTTGTTTGTTTGTTTGTTTGTTTGTTTGTTTGTTTGTTTGTTTGTTTGCTTGCTTGCTTGCTTGCTTGCTTGCTTGCTTGCTTGCTTGCTTGCTTGTTTGCTTGCTTGTTCGTTCGTTCGTTCGTTCGTTCGTTCGTTCGTTCGTTCGTTCGTTCGTTCGTTCGTTCGTTCGTTCGTTCGTTCGTTCGTTCGTTCGTTCGTTCGTTCGTTCGTTCGTTCGTTCGTTCGTTCGTTCGTTCGTTCGTTCGTTCGTTCGTTTGTTTGTTTGTTTGTTTGTTTGTTTGTTTGTTTGTTTGTTTGTTTGTTTGTTTGTTTGTTTGTTTGTTTGTTTGTTTGTTTGTTTGTTTGTTTGTTTGTTTGTTTGTTTGTTTGTTTGTTTGTTTGTTTGTTTGTTTGTTTGTTTGTGTTTGTTTGTTTGTTTGTTTGTTTGTTTGTTTGTTTGTTTGTTTGTTTGTTTGTTTGTTTGTTTGTTTGTTTGTTTGTTTGTTTGTTTGTTTGTTTGTTTGTTTGTTTGTTTG
>OZ024907.1:90385900-90561400 GCA_964017125.1 Flabesymbios commensalis
TTGATTGATTGATTGATTGATTGATTGATTGATTGATTGATTGATTGATTGATTGATTGATTGATTGATTGACAGTGCTCACCATTATACCACCACCATTTCATTTATTCATACAATTTCTGTAACCAATAAAGCCTACAAAAATATAAGGCCTACGTCACGTAGTCAGAAAGTGTCATGTGTCGTACGTGGCCTACTCGTCTCAAATGAGGAAAACTATTTATGTTTATGAGAAATGGACATCTTTATCATCAGTTTTTTTATCAATTTATGTGACAGTTTATTTGCTTTCAAAATTGGTAATAAGTTTAAGGACCTTGGCAAGACAAGTGGTAACCTTTTTCCAGCAGCGACCCACAACTTCAAGTGAAGTGACAGAAAATTAGTCATGTTTAATTAGAGACAAAACATTTGAAGATCGTGATGTTTAACCTTTTGACCGCCGGTGCCGATTATATTCGTTTTCTACATTTTTTTATTAGCAAGTTCACTATCAGCTTTCAAACATATTGAAGATAGAATGTGACATTAATCAGCAAGATTTGAAAATAGTCCACATCCATTTTGTCAAATCTGAATAATTTTCACTCACTTGAAGTTGTGGATCGCGTCAGCGAGACACAACTTCAAGTGAGTGAAAATTCCAATTGAATAATCTGGCGGTTGAAGGGTTAAATACTCATTTCTTTCCCAATAACATAGATTTGATCGATCAAAGCAATAAAAGCGACTAGTGTCGTGATCACTTTTTTTATATTAAAGGGTCAAACCAGCTTAATAGACTCACTGCCTCGTTATTAACCCTTTAACCGCCAAATTATTCAATTTGAATTTTCACCCACTTGAAATTGTGTCTCGCTGACGCGATCAACAACTTCAAGTGAGTGAAAATTATTCAGATTTGGCAAAATAGAGGTCAACTGTTTTCGAATATTGCTGATTGATGTCACATTTTATCTTTGTCACATGTTTAAAACGTGGTACTTAATGTGCTAATAAAAGATGAAAACCGAATATATGCGACACCAGCGGTTAAAGGGTTGATGGAATAATGTCATTTATTAAACAATGTAGGCCTACCTCTGCTAAACCTAGCAGAAAGTAGTCTGCTCAAAGAAAAAGGATATTTATAAATTATATGATGATGACGTCACGACGTTTTTGTATCTGGTAATATAACGGGAACCGGAAACATCAAAATTAATGCAATATTACACTCAGTGCGTCAAACGCCATTTTATACAACATATTTTTTTCTACCAGATTAATGGTTGTGTAGAAATCACTAAAAGTAGCCTAGTCATCAGCTGATCTTGTCTTCCTCGAGGGATTGGTGTCCAGTAGCCTAAGAATACCCAGTAGCCTATATATTGTATATCAATAACACTACCTTAGTTTGTCTAAATTGAGCATAGACCTATAATGTGCGCGGATGACATTTTATGCTCCATGCAGCAGATTTTAAAAGAAATTCATTTAAGAGAAAATGACATTTGCGATCGTGATAAATAATTAATCTTAGACCAAGCATTTGCAAATATTTATAATTTAAACAGTCATTTCATTCCCAATAACTGTGATTGAACCTGCTCATAAAACAGATTTAACCCTTTCAAGCCTGAATTTACCATTGTAATCTTCATCCACTACATGCCGCGAATTGCTGTCGCAATTCTCGACTTGTAGTGGATGTAGATGACTTGAAGTGGGTGGCAAATGATAAAAAAACGATTGTAATTATTAACCAGTTCCATAAAAAAATGTTCTAAAACCTATAGTTTTTAGGAAATTAAGATGCCATATGATGCTTTGATGCATCGTGAAGGCTTAAAGGGTTAAAACGACTATAGTCTTACTTTAACCCTTTCAGGCCTGACTTTACATTGTCATCTCCATCCACTACAAGCCGCGAATTGCTGTCGCAATTCTCGCCTTGTAGTGGATGAAGACGATTTGAAGTGGGTGAAAAAGTAAATATAATTGCAATATATTGGTAAACCAGTTTCATGGAATTATTTCATTTTAAAACCTTTGGTTGTAGGAAAACTTTTCTGTTTTCAGGGATGTAAAATGTTTTAATGCATCGTGAGGGCTTAAAGGGGTAAAAGCCCTTGAAGGTTTAAAATCAGGTCACGTGTATTCACCTTGAGCTGGGTATTGCGCCATCTATTTACATTTTAATGTGAACAAAAATAAATATTTTCGTTTGAATCTGATTTTGGCGATAATTTTGTCGATCTATATTTTCTTGTCCATTGATTACTTAAAAGCCTTAATCAGTTAGTCAGGGCCGAAATTTGAAAAAAGGCTATTTTTAAACTTTGCTCGGCATATTTAGTAGAAATTGTCATCCACTTGTTTTTACATAATTTGAGTGTGCGGATGACATTCTATATTTTGTGTCCTTCACCTTCAAATTAACAAAAACAAAATGGCCGCCAAAACGTGAATGAAACCTTTTTTTATATGACTTGTCGCACAAGAATAGACAATTCATAATTTCTGCATGATTTGGAGGCAATAAATTCGTTTCCATCATCTTTTGAATAATTTGACCAATATTTGGCTGTCAAATCCAGAATGACCGCCGTTTTTATATCAATTATTTTACTTTTTTATCATTATTATCGCACTAAACATGCCAAGAATCATAATAAATTTGGGGACCAGTGATAAACAGTACTCCTAGGTGAATTTCAATGATAACAATTTTAAAATGGCCGCCACTACATAAATGAAAAGCAGCCATATGCATATTAGTCAACTATAATATTATCGCATTTTTAATATATGATACAAGAGGTAGTTGTTGAGCTTGAAAGATTGTCATTAATATTTAGAAAACTAGTGGATCACTGTGAAGGCAAGTAAATATAAAAATTAAATATATTATTACCATAGTTGTTATCGCACACACAATCTATCTATAACCAATAGACAAACATATGAGGGCTTTTTAATTCAACATAATGAGAGAAAACCCTAGATCAGGCTGGAGTGAATTTATTAATCAAATGAACATAATCCACAATGCCAACCGTAGGCTAAATCCAGCTGATTTTAATCCTGCATATGAATAGGAAACATTGAACAGGATAATCGTTTGTTTTAACTTCTCACCAAGCTCTATATTCAAAAAAATATTGTGAAAAGGATTGGCCGACACCTTGATCATACTGGGTTAAATAAACTATTGACAGACTGAAGATATGTCATACGCAGGTAAGGACAATAAACAGGCTTGATAACTCACAAAATCACATTCCCGGCAATGTGGGATATTCTTTAGCCAATATCAAGTATCGACCCTTGAAGTGCCGACATGGTATAAACCATGGAGAACAAAATCATAAATGTCTTAGTTAGCTCTTTCTGCTTTATTTGAATTCCTATGTTGTGGGGATCGACTTTAGACGCTCAACCCTTTAACCGCCAAATTATTCAACCTGAATTTTCACCCACTTGAAGTTGTGTCTCGCTGACGCGATCCACAACTTCAAGTGAGTGATGATTATTCAGATTTGACAAAATGGAAGTCAATTCTTTTCAAAACATATTTAAAATGTGGTATTTAATGTGCTAATAAAAATGAAAACCCGAATATATGCGACATCGGCGGTTGAAGCGTTAAAGTCGGTCCAATAGGGCTACTGGGATTATTATATAAAAAACGAGTTAAAAAGAAATACCACCTGCCTCACAGTAAAGATAACTTGCAGAAACTTACCAAAAAATTACTCACAAAAATGTTCGCATTAACGTGTTAATTCATGCAGTTGAATTGATGTATTAGCTCGTTCGAATTGTTTGATTTTATGTAAATGTGTTGAAGCGATTTGATATGAGTCAATTGAGATATCGGGTGGTTTTGATTTTTCACTTGTGTAATGTATTCCAAATGCCATTTGATATTTACGCAATTGATTCGTGCCACGAATCAATTGCGTAAATATCAAATGGCATTTTTAATGTACTTGTACTTGTACCCAAGTACTGAGTCGATGTACTTGCCCCAACCCTGATTCGTGGATGGATGATGATGATAAAAGATGTAATTGAGTACAATTTATTTCATTTTCTGTCTGTGATTTTTTCTATTGTTTATTATTTTACATTTGTTTACCCTTTAGCCGCCAAATTATTCAATGGGAATTTTCTCCCACTTGAAGTTGTGTCTCGCTGACGCGATCCACAACTTCAAGTGAGTGAAAATTATTCAGATTTGACAAAATGGAGGTCGACAAATTTCAAATCTTGCTGATTAATGTCACTTTTTATCTTTAACATTTTTAAAAGCTGATATGTAATGGCTAATAAAAAGTGTAAATATTATTACTTAGCGGGAAAAGGGTTAATTTTGACGCCCACAATACCTGTCATCGCCGCCGTCAGGGGTGAAAATAAACCACTCAGACGCTCTAGAGCTTCCGTCTCTGGTTCGTATTTCTATTAAGGGGAAATATTTTGATCGCTTTTCCTCTCAATGGACCGATTGATTTTTAGCGGGCTGGTGGTTTCTGACTGACATTCTGCGAGAAAATGAACCGACGTCAAACATTTGATTACTGAAAGAGCTTTGAAATAGTTCAAAGTTGTTTTAAAAAATATAATTTATTATCTAATAAACCAAGTGGAACATGTAAAATATTAATAAGCGTTTTAAATAAAAATAAAATATCTCGACTGAATTATAACAGCGAATTCAGGTCTAGGTACTTAGTCAGGGCTGCTTTTCGAAATATCTAAAAATGCTTGGCATTTTTGAGTAGAATTTCTTATCCACTTGTTTTTACAAATTTGGGTGGACTGAATTCTAATCTACCGGATGACAATCTCTATTTTGTGTTCTTAACCTTCAAATTAACAAAAAAAAAAATGACCGTTAAAATATAAATAAAAACCCATTTTTTGATGGTTCGACGCACATGAATGCATAATTTATGATTTCCAATGATTTGGAGTCGAAAAAATGATTTCTGATGTCTTTAATTCATGTGACCTATATTTGACCTTAAAATTCAAGATGGCCGCCTTTTTTTACATATATGCAATTATAATAATTGCGCTTTTCAAAATACAAAAAAAATCAAAGCACCTTAGAATATAGTTCTCTATGAACCTCAAATAAAAAGTGCAGATTATCAAGTGACTTATATCCATCTTCCCTACAGCAAGGCCAAGCTTCTAGAGGTCGCAGACCGAGCCTTGCTGAAGCACCCATTGGGATAAAGAGAAATATCTGAAAATTTAGACATTGAATATTCATTATTTAAAAACAAATCGACATTAATGTTAGCCCGTCTGGAACGTCATCTCATCCAGCCCCGTGTTGATTTAACGTAGACAGTGACCCTGCATTAAACCAACACCCATGAATATATACGATACTATATTGTAGCCCCTCATATTGCCAGGGACCAAACTAGGGTCAAACAGAGAATCTTTTTTAAAATCCCCCACCCAATAGGTGTTTGTATGACTGTTGTGGCAGGGCATCGCTCTGCGACCTCGGCAGAAGCCTAGCCTTGCTATAGAGGAGATGATTTCAGCTGTTTTAAGTACTATTATTGAGCCACTGGTCTTGACATTGGCAACGCCCTGTGCATGTTAGTACTGATTTGCGACAACTGCAACGTGTGTTACAGAACATATTGAGCAACAGCAGCTTATTAGATCCAAATAAGCATCTAGGACAGGAACACGTTGGTTGTAATAATTCCGGTTTTGTTGATTTCTTTAATAAAACTACCCTGTCTTTATCAGTTGTATAAAGTGTATCTCTTAATCCGTATATGAAGCAATTTATCATATTGAATCTCAGTCACCCTGAAGGCTCTTTATCAAGTCACTAGCTCAAAACCTATAAAGAAAATATCGAGAGATGATTTCTTTGTGTGGCCAGCTAGAAATGGAATATAAATTGAGTACCAGGATTAATAGCACATTGAGATTGTATATTCCAAACTGTTAGGATTTTTTTCTAGTGCACATCTTTTCTATCAGGAAAGTGGGCCAGAAGGATCATCAAGGCATATGTGTCTTCGAACAAACAACAACATCGGCTGAAGGAGTGTGTAGGCAATGTAATTTCAAGGGCATATCTACCTCTTCACGTGTGCTTATTAATTAGGCCTTCCAAATCCAGCTCGGGTATGTTGCTCAATGCATTAATACCTTCCGCTAAGCCACTAGCTGTGATAACACATTTTTGCTCAGGTGAACTCCTAATTAAACTAATTCAACGTCATGTTCTACATAATGAACATAAATATATTGAGACATTCAAAATAACTCGCATGGAAATTGAATAAGAAGGCTCTCCGGGTAGTTTGTATTGGATATTGGGTCAATTCCAATTTCAAGCTTAAGCTGCTGAAGTATAATCATCTCACTGCATTGCATGTTGAGAAATCCAAATTGATATAATGCTCTATTGTTCAGACCTCACATCGACCCACCCCAGAACCATTGTTAGCACCAAAACCTTTACAACAGCACATATATATATGTTAGAGAGATATATTCCGTTGAAACAGACTACAACAGCTTGACAACTGGTTGTGCCTTGGTAATATTCATTTCATTCACATGGAGGTAGCTTCTGTCTAAATGTCTTTACGATGATGTAATTGTTATTGACATAGCCTACCCATACTTATATTGACGGAGCTGTGTACTCGTTCAAGTTTCATATGTTGTTCATAAAGTTTTTGTGTGATCATCACTAAACAACACACTTGCAAATACATGTAAATAGGTCATTCAGATTCAAATATTACCGTATCCACTCATCCGCCAAATGAGGACAATTAACCATAGAATGTAAACAATGACAATCTTCATGATCATATCATTTAATGATCTTTCCAACCTTCCCTGATACAACCCTGTGATGTCTGAAGTCGATCAGCGAGACACTGTGGCAGTACGTTATACTCCCCATCTACTCCCAGTGGTCAGGTAGTCCTCAGCATATCTTCAATATTAACTTTTAATCTTTATTATTATTGATTATATCCACATACGCTGGTTTGAATTTAATTGATGGCCTGGAACTGCGAGATTATATTTTTAGATCAGTTTACTGTTTGTGTAAAATAAGACATAAACCCGTTTTAAAACTGGAAAATATCTGGATAAAAATAGGTGGGAGATATTTAGCTTAGTTTTTGTTGCTCTGGATTTTAATGGATTTTAGACCTTTTTTGTAAGTACTTTCAGGGTTTCAAACCTACTGTCAAATATATATGGTCATTAGACCTCATGTTTGGCTAAATAAGTAAATTTATCTTCTAAAATGGGAATTGAAATGTTTAAATTTTGCTCTAAATTATCTGGATGTGTTCTGGGTGGACTTACTTGCCATCACACTAGTTGTGGTGATGTATTAGAAATTAAATTGAGCTAAGATAAACAAATTAGCACAATTTCTGATATCTGATTATATATCGGTGGTAATTTTGGGCGTTATATTGAATAACTAACAACATAAATTTAATTGCCAATGATCGTAATATTAATATTACCATATTATGGATCTGATACAGATGATAATAAAATAACCCTTTTATTGATTTAATACAGATAATATTAAATAAACCCTTTAACTGCCAAGTTATTAAACAGACATTTTCACCCTCTCCAACTAGTGAAAATGATCCAGATTTGACAAAATAGAGGTCAATTAGGGTTAAAAAAAATTAAAGGTGTAGTCAACTGTCAAAATTCGCAGGACAAGGGTCCCCCAGAAGGCAATAGTGCCCGTGGGTAAGCCAAGGCCCTATTCCATAATAATACTAAATATGTGTTTCATACCCAAAGCCACATTAAGAGCAAGTTCTCAAATCACAGCAAGTTCATATATACTTGAGCGACATCTATGAGTTAATAATTCAAAGCCCTTGTCTTTTGCCCCTACTTGGTCGCCTACCTGCAAACAAACTGACTGTATTACTGCGGGGATTTGGAAACTGCTTGACCCCCAATTTTGTATTGTCACCCAGTAAACACAAAACATTTGTATGACTTTATGCAATGTTGGACCAACGTCGAAGACGTTGGGCCGACATTGCATAAATGTTATACTAATGTCTTTCGTTTGCTGGCCGGGAGGACTTTCTCTCAAACATTGTACATTTATCTAATGTTGGTTCAATGTTGGGCCAGCGTCGCAGACTTTGGCCTAACATTAAAACAGCATTGGATCAATGTCTCGTTTGAGTAGTATCTTGTAATCAGCTCAGTGGCTATATTAATGCCGTCAATCTGTACTCAATAGGCTATTGTTGGCCTACACTTGACCGTCCCAGGCATGCGCGTTTTGAAGCTGAATGATTCTTTAAATACTAAATTTCTTCCAGTTGACGTTATAGTGACCCTGGTGATCGCTACAAAATAGAATCCTGGTCGTCTAAAAGGGTTAATATTCGTTTAAATTGTTTAAGAGTGGTCTACATGAATTCACTGACCACTATTTGAAATGATGCATTAGGCCTACGAATAAAAATTGAGCTAATATTGGCCACTTTACAAACAAATGCTTAATCTCACTCTACGCCAGCGGCCCTCACTCTACGCCGGCGGCCATCTTGAATGGCTACAAATGCTAAATGATACGAGCTGTGCATCATTTCAATTTTCATTCTGCGCATCTCCCACTACCAAGATCATCAATAACCTAGTTGTGGATATTTTTTTAATGGCTGCTAGTGTAGATGATGCCAGTTGTTTTGGCAATAATTTCAAGTGTTCGGGAAGTAAAAAAATATAATGAGTATAATTATTATAGTTTTGCAAAATTTGTGTTTCTTCTCCGATGCGTTAATAATGGTTGCCATCTATGCCAGTAGCAACCACATAGATTAAGGAATATGATCAGTTAAACAACATAGAATACAATTTCAGCGCGGGAACTGTCTTCACTAAAGACCGTTATAATGGCTGTAGACCCATAACATGGGTATTGAAATGAAGCGGAAAGAGCGGACTAAGATAATTATGATGATTTTAAAAACCCTTCGGTCTCCATGGTTTAGAGTAAATAAGTTGTAAGGGTTAAAAAGGTGACTTAACCCTTTAATCGCCAAATTTTTCAATCTGAATTTCACCCACTTGAAATTGTGTCTCGCTGACGCGATACACAACTTCAAGTGAGTGAAAATTGTTCAGATTTGATCAAATGGAAGTAAACTCTTTTCAATTCTACCTGGTTGATGTCACATTTTATCTTTAACATGTTTAGAAGGTGGTACTAATAAATGTGCTAATAAAAAATGAAAACCCGAATATATGCGACACCGGCGGTTAAAGGGTTAGGACCTCACGATGCATTAAAGCATCATTTAAAATTCTTGAAAAGAGACTTAATTTTCCTACAACTCAGGGTCTTAGAATGAAAATTTCCATAAAACTGGCTTGCGAATACATGGCAATTTTCTTTAATTTTTAACCCACTTCAAGTCATCTTCATCTACTACAAGTCGGGAATTGCGACAGCAATTCGCGGCTTGTAGTTGATGAAGATGACAATGGTCAATTCAGGCTTGAAAGGGTTAATAATCCGTTTCTCTACCCTTCCACCATTCTTGAATACTAGAGGGAACTATCTTTCTCTTTCGAGCAGGAGTTATTATCGCAAAACCTTGTTGTTGGCGTGAAAATTATTAATTAACCTGATGGCGCTAGGCACGTGTGTATACGGTTTGATCCGAGGGGATCGAACTTCTGACGTCAGGATTTGACGCAAAACTCCACACTGAAAGAATTTACAAATTATAATGGCCGTAGACCCGTAACATGGGTATTCACAGATATAGTTCTGATGATTTTAAATTTCTCGGAAATCAGACAACACATAACACAGTATAAGAAACTTTTATTAGGGTGAAACATTTTATTTTTTACACCATGTTTAATATGCGCACACACAAAAATAGGCTATTTTTTTCAAAACAAAATTACATTTGCTTTTGAAAAAATAATTTGAAACTGGTATATTTATATAAATTTATAATAATGAACACAGACACATAGATTAAGAAATATGACCAGAATACATTGGGATACAATTTGAATTAAAATAAATTGTACTTTTTGAAAGACACTATTTCCCTCTTTCGCGCAGGAGTTATCGGTGACTGCCATGTTTGTAACTTTTAACCCACTTGAAGTTGTGTCTCGCTATCGCGATCCACAACTTCAAGTGGGTGAAAAACAACCGTTGTGCTCTATATACTGTTTTCATCACTGTACTGAGATCATAATGCCATTATGACACTCTCAGCTCGGTCCACTGAAAAACGTGCGTACACCCCAGTAGGTTATATTACTGCCAGAGTGCAGTGTACATAATTCAATAACTATGATTCAAGTTCCATTTGCAAACACTTAAAAGGACATGCCCAGGTCTAAAATCATAAAAAAATAGGTGATTTTATTTTAAATCTACTGTCAAATATAGATGGTCATTAGACCTCATGTTTGGCTAAATAAGTAAATTTATCTTCTAAAATGGGAATTAAAATGGTTAAACATTGCTCAAAATTATCTGGAAGTGTTCTGGATGGACTTACTTGCCATCACACTAGTTGAGTTGATGTATTAGAAAAGAAAATTGAGCTAAAATAAACAAATTAACACAATTTCTGATATCTGATTATATATCGGTGGTAATTTTGAGCGCTTGAATAACTAACAACATAAATTTAATTGCCAATGATCGTAATATTACCATATTTATGGATCTAATACAGATAATAATAAAGTAACCCTTTTATTGATTTAATACAGATAATATTTAATAAACCCTTTAACTGCCAAGTTATTAAATTGACATTTTCACCCCCTCCAGATGAGTGAAAATTATCCAGATTTAGAAGTAGAGGTCAACTAGGGTTAAAAAATATAAATACTAAATCTCTTCCAATTGACGGTAATATATATAGTGACCCTGGTGATCGCTAAAAAAATAGAATCCTGGTCGTCTAAAAGGGGGATTATTCGTTTAAATTGTTTAAGGGTGGTCTACATGAATTCACTGACCACTATTTGAAATGATGCATTAGGCCTACAAATAAAAATTGAGCTAATATTGGCCACTTGACAAACAAATGCTAATCTCCCTCTACGCCGGCGGCCATCTTGAATGGCTACAAATGCTAAATGATACGAGCTGTGCATCATTCCAATTTTCATTCTGCACATCTCCCACTACCAAGATCATCAATAACCTAGTTGTGGATATTTTTTTAATGGCTGCTAGTGTAGATGACTCCAGTTGTTTTGGCAATAATTTCAAGTGTTCGGGAGGTAACAAAATATACTGAGTGTAATTATTATAGTTTGGCAAAACTTGTGTTTTTTCTCCAATGCGTTAATAATGGTTGCCATCTATGCCAATAGCAATCACATAGATTAAGGAATATGATCAGTTAAATAACATAGAACACAATTTCAGCGCGTCTTCACTAAAGACCGTTATAATGGCCGTAGACTCATAACATGGGTATTGAAATTGAATGGGTATTGAAGCGGAAAGAGCTGACTAAGACATTTATGATGATTTTAAAAACCCTTCGGTCTCCATGGTTTATAGTGAATATTGCAGAGTTGTAAGGGTTAAAAAGGCGACTTAACCCTTTGACCGCCAGATTCGTCAATCTGAATTTCACCCACCTGAAGTTGTGTCTCGCTGACGCGATACACAACTTCAAGTGAGTGAAAATTGTTCAGATTTGATCAAATGGAAGTCAACTCTTTTCAATTCTTGCAGGTTGATGTCACATTTTATCTTTAACATGTTTAAAAGGTGGTACTTAATGTGCTAATAAAAACCCGAATATATGCGACACCGGCGGTTAAAGGGTTGAGCCCTCACGATGCATTAAAGAAACATTTAAAATTCTTGAAAACAGACTCGGGGTCTGTTCCATAAAACTGGCTTACCAATACATGGCAATTTTCTTTAATTTTTAACCCACTTCAAGTCATCTTCATCTACTACAAGTCGAGAATTGGGACAGCAATTCGCGGCTTGTAGTGGATGAAGATGACAATGGTAAATTCAGGCTTGAAAGGGTTAATAATCCGTTTCTCTACCCTTCCACCATTCTTGAATACTAGAGGGAACTATCTTTCTCTTTCGAGCAGGAGTTATTATCGCAAAACCTTGTTGTTGGCGTGAAAAGTATTAATTAACCAGATGCCGCTAGGCACGTGTGTATACGGTTTGATCCGAGGGGATCGAACTTCTGACGTCAGGATTTGACGCAAAATTCCACACTGAAAGAATTAACAAATTATAATGGCCGTAGATCCGGGTATTCACAGATATAGTTCTGATGATTTTAAATTTCTCGGAAATCAGACAACACATAACACAGTATAAGAAACTTTTATTAGGGTGAAACATTTTTTTTTACACCATGTTTAATATGCTCACAAACAAAAAAGGTTGTATTTTTTCAGACCAAAATGACATTCGCTTTTGAAAAAATATAATAGCAATAGAAAATTTGAATAATTTAAAACTAGTATATTTATATAAATATATAATAATGAACACAGATACATAAATTAAGAAATATGATGAATTAAATACCATAGAAAACAATTTTGAATGAAAAATATTGTTATTTACTTTTTTCAAATAAAATACACTATCTTTCCAGCAGGAGTTATTAGTGACGGCTACTTTTAAAAAAATCAACCCACTTGAAGTTGTGTCTCGCTACCGCGATCCACAACTTCAAGCAGGTGAAAAATAGCCCTTGTGCTCTATATATCGTTTTCATAACTGTACTGAGATCAAAATGCCATAATGACACTCTCAGCACCCTTCGGGTCCTAGGGCTCCACTCGGCCCACTAAACAGTATGATTACACTCCAGTAGTTTACATAACTGCCAGAGTGCAGTGTACATAATTATAAAATTATGATCAATTTGAAGTTCCATTTGCAAACACCTAACCGGCCAGTTCCGTGGATTATCACAAAGTGTTCGTTACATTTGTACAGACTTTGTTACAATAGCAATGAAGACTTCACTCTCGCTGCTTATACCTTACTGGGAGTTATTACTGCCGGTTTGTCCCTCGTATCCCAGCAAACACACAAAATATTTGCATAACATTTATACAAAGTTGGGCCAACGTCGTTTGCTGGGTATGCTGTCGTTAACAAAATTCAGGGACTTCTCAAGGACACTTAAACCAATAACTACGACTATGGTCGTTTTTAATCCATTTTATTAGCCTTTTCAGGCACTGTTATTAGGAACGAAATGACCTTCAAACATCAAGATTTGCAAATCTTTGGTTTGAAATGAAACAAATCTGAGTATTTTCAGTCTCTTGAAGTTGTGGATAGCGATACACAACTTCAAGTGGCTGAAAATTTAAATTATTCAAATAAAACTTAAATTATTTAATCAAGCACTTTAATGGTAACATATTTAAGTAGATGGTTACAATGCATTCACGTGAAATAGGCTTGATTACCAACTAATCCCTTTTATTCATTCAAACATTTATTCAAAATGTCGTTTTAGTTGTGAATTACAATACATTCTGCAATACGAAGGAGCTATTGTATACAATACTGGAGTAATGAATAAAAATGAAGTACTAAACGTTTTCATTCTGATGGTCTGTTACATTTTCTGTTACTTAATTTTGATCAAAATATACAAACAGGGCATAAATGCGACGTGGGTCATTATGAGGTACAAATAAATTTCATAATTTCCAGATTCTTGAGTAAATAATCGCAGTACATTCATGCACAAGAAGCTAACAGGCCACTATAATCCCTCGCCTCGCCTGCGTGATAGAGATTTCTTAGGGGCATCCTTTTCTGAAAGCTCACATACTGTTTTACAGTACTAATGGTCTACCTATCTAGCACAGTTTGTCGTGTATATTACATATATTAGAGTCAATGATGGTCGAAACTCGGCCATTTTTTATTGTAATCAAGTTGACATTTTTCAGAACATATATCCCTCCCTGCAACATCACATTTTGTTTCATACTAATGGTCCAGCTATCTGTTTTATAATTCCATGAATATTTCTTACTCATAAAAAATCCAATTGTTAATTCTGATATCACTTTTACCAATTTAGAAAGCGTTCATAGATACATACACACTTTGCCATTTTTTATTACATTTGCTAAGCTGAGAAAATGTTAAAAGTATTATTGATGCCGCAGATACTGTCTTGTATTCGATGGAAGCAAAATATTCAGGATAAGTCAAATCTAGTATAAAAATGTAACATTGAAGGGATATAAACGGATAGAGGGTCTGGTGACGAAGGGGTGCGATAAGTACCAGCACAGTCTCATAATGAAAAAAACATGATTAGCTGTGAATGAAAAGTAGACATTACTAACAATAAATTCTAACAATCATAGTCAAAAGTAGTAAAAATATATGAATGTATGTATTCAAGGCAATATATACACGTCAGCAATATATACAAAAATAGATATACACATAACATAATCCCACTAATTTACAAAATGTATCCTTTTCTGGAATACGACAACTAATTGCATACAATGTACATATCAAAGTCCATTGCTAAGCATTTTACGACACTGGTATTTCATAACTAACCCTTTAACTGCACTGGTATTTCTTCTCAGTTAACCTTTTAGGCGCTAACTACGTTTTCAGCCTGTTTATTTGGACTTAAAACAACAATATTTGAAAGAGACATAAGGATTAAATTTGATACATCAGAATATGTTTTCACTTTAATTCCAAAAAACAAAAGTAATTTTCACCTACATAAGTTGTGGGTCGTGGTAGCGAGCCACAACTTCTAGTGGGTGAAAATTTAAATCTTAACGCTTTTCACGGTTAACACTGTTTGAGTTCTACTATCAACTGTAGTTACCCTTCTGAATGAGAAATAGGTGTTGCAATCAACAGCTTTGTCAAATATTGCACTTTCACTCACGTGGAGCAGGTTGTAGCATTGAGTCACAACAGATTCATACAAATCAGGAAACATACTGTCATACTGTAAAATACGCTATGTGGCATACAAAATATCATATTTTTAATTGATATACTGTAAATCTGGTAATATTGGCTGGCTTTTAATTTTCGTGAATTTCGCGAGGAGGACACATTCGCGAATTTAAGAATCCCGCAAAAATTAATATTATAATAGCGCTGCTAAAGAAGAAATAAAATACGCGAATTCTAAAGTACGTGAAAAGTCCCAAAATCGGAAATTCGTGAAAATTTAAAAACGCGAAAATTACCAGATCTACAGTATTAAGCAAAAAAAGGAGAAAAATTTAAAAGTTGGTTCTTTTTTTAATTTTTTCTAGATTTCGGCCCCAGAATTAAACAAATATGTATAAAAAGCAACACAAATCAATTTTAAAAAAATTCTAATAATTTGTTGATTTTTTTTCTCAGCGGAAAAAAGGGAAAATTGCTAGGGGAAAACGAGTGGTGCGAAGTTTTAAATGACGCACACGACGACAAGAAACATAGTCCTGTTTTGGCCTTAAGGTATGCCTATTGCGTATTTTCACATCCAGTAATTTTCTTTCATTCTGAGGTTGGGATTACAATAGTAGTTGACATTACAAGAATAAAATTGGAAAAAATCACCAGGGTGGTTAAAGGGGCACATTGACCGAACATAGCACAAACATCAGCACTTACAGTTTATGAAGCATTCATGGCAAACACAGACGTTACACAGTGATTGGGCTAATGTTGGCCAATTGTCTTCGACGCATTATCCCAACACCAGTTCAACGTCTGTGTTTGCTGGCTTTTATATAAATAACCGATTTTGCCGTACACATTCATATTTATCAAGCTGATCATAAGCATGTGCAGTAATGCCGCATTCCTTACAGCCGGGGATCGACTTTAGACGTCATAATCTGACGTCTGCGACTTTAGAATCTGACGTCTGTAGAAGTCAGATTTTGACGTCTAAAGTCGATCCCCCACTGAAAAAGTAAAAATATTTCTAATGGCCGTAGACCCATAACATAGGTATTCAAATGTAGCAGAAAGAGCTAAGTAAGCTGTTTATGATAATTTCAAATTTGTAAAAACCCTTTGGTATCTATCGTTCATATAGAGTCTATGAACGTTTTCCTAAAAAAAAAAATTGAATGACAAATGACTATCAAATTTGCTAAATGTACAATACATATATTTGGATTCAAACTGCACATATGTAAGTCATTTTTACCTACTTGAAGTTGTGGGTCAGCGTTAGCGAGACACAAACTTCAAGTAGGTGAGCAAATTAATTTTATAAATTAACGCATCAAGGGTTAATACGAAAAAAAATTCAATGAAATTGCTAAAACAATTGTGAAAAATGCTCAGGTAATCATATAATTCAATCTCGGTTGTCCCAGAAACGTTGAGCCAATATTGGCTTAACGTTGGACAGCGTCGAGGATGATGAAACGTCGAGTACTTGCTGAAATGTCTATTTTCATAAAATATAAATATTTTTTTGTCATTGGAAGTTGGAAATTGTGCTAGCAGGATCAGTAATGCTCATCTTTGTAGTTGATAAATCTCTCACATCGATGAGATAACAGTTATTATACTTCAGTTCCTTCGATTAATGACGAACACAAAATTATATTCAATAGAACATCAACTGTTAATGTGTTAAGTACAGATGTGGTATCCGAAAACAAAATATACACTCTCAATAACGTATACACCACTTAGTATAAAAATAGTGAACAAAGTTAATGCTTTTTATATTTATTTTCCGGCTGACATATCCTCTTCTTGCGATTAAAGTGTCCTATTTGTAGAGTGTTAAATACGACCCTTCAATCTCCAAAAGACACATTGTGTAAATATATCATTTCTAACCTTCACCAATAATCTCATTGTATTCAATATATACCATCAGTCGTGAGAACTAAATTTGTTGAAACTAAAGCATTTTTCTACGATGTTAGGGATTCGCACATTAAAGAAGATGAATCATCTCTATAAATTGACATTAACCCTTACAGCCTGGGGATCGTGTTTAGACGTCACGTCTGTAGACGTCAGATTCTGACGTCTAAAGTCAATTCCGGCACTGTAAGAGTAAAAAAATTTATCATGGTCGAAGACCTATAACATAGGTATTCAAATGAATCAGAAAGAGCTAACAAAGATATTTATGATGAAAAAATGGTTTCCATGGTTTATACAAAAATATGTTAGCGCTTCAAGCCTTCAAGGGGGACATTTTCTATACATCATACCAGGGTCAGGGGCCCCTTTTTTATTCACAGCTCAATTCCAAAAAGACAGGATAATTTTTGTTATGTTAGATTTTTCTGAAAAGATCCGAGACAAGGGCAAACAATTGATGACAATTTGCAACCTTGACAACTAAAACCATAGTCTTTCAAAAATAAGTTCAATTCAGCCTGTAAGAAGATCAAAACGGCAGTGCAAATGGCTGATTAAAAAATTAGACCGATCTGTAATCACTCTGTGATCTCAGTCTCTGTAGTTGATGCCACAACTAGTCTTTACAAGTTAGTGGTTAATCTTTTCTTAGTAATTCTATTTTGACAAAAATAAAAAAAATAAGGGGAAGTATTTTGTTTTGGGGTATAGCTGTGGTGGACTATGGAAACATTGCATAGAGGAAGATAAAATTATTGCTTGTCGGCATCGCATATTGATGAGTGTCAGGTTCTGATTACACACAAAAGAGGATGTCATGGTTACAAAACGTTACCAGACACAATGAAGACGTTGACATGGTTACATTCATTATCAGGCAACACAATCAAATGTTGCTATGGTTAAGTTTGTTACGGCAGCACAGTAAAACGTCATAGTATTTGAAGCACATATAGCATCACAGTTACCATATCAACCATGACTGGCATCACAGTTACTGATATCACGGAGCTGTACCAATAATGTCATGGTAACATGTGACATATCACACATATAGTTATCATAGCAACCACGATTGACATCACAATAATTGTAACGACAATTGCGGTTTCTATAGTAACGGAGCAGGAATGATAACATCACCATTGTCATAGTAATGTTTGACATACCATACATATAGTTACCATAGCAATCTTCAATCCATTATATTTTTGTCTTTTTTCATTTAATTTTAAAAGTTGTCATAGCAACACAATTAAGATTGATGTTACTATCGTTATAGTTGTCATAGTAACATGTCTTCATCACTATCATCGTGAAAGTTTGACATGGTGGCGACCTCTACATCATCATTACCTTCAGTGTCTCGAAGCTGAAAAAAAACAATCATTTTATCAGAAAAAAAAAAATTTCAATCAGACCGGTGTTTAGAAGTTCAAATGTTGATTTTAGGTATTTAATGTATAGTTTTTGCAATACTTAATTGACGAAAATTTAATTTTTATCCAAGCATATTTATAACAGAAATGAAACGCTGGCCAAACATTTGGCCTTCAATTACTGTTATCTATACTAAAAGGCTTTGTCCACTCTAATGCCTGCTTAGTTTACATATATTCACCAAGTGGTGATTATCCTTACAAACTCTGTCGCGAGAGCGATGCTTTCTAGGTATAGAATTATCCCGTTGATACTTTAACCCATTAACGGACAAATTATTCAATTCAAATTTTCACACACTTGAAGTTCAAATGAGTGAAAATTATTCAGATTTGACAAAATGGAGGTCAACTCTTCTCACATCTTACTGATTAATGTCACATTTTATCTTGAACATGTTTAAAGAGTAGTATCTAATGTGGTAATAAAAAATGAAAAGAAATATATATATATTCGGGACCGGCGGCTTAAGGGTTAATGCATTACAACTGACGTAAGTGTGATTACAAATTATTGAGTATATACAATGCTTTGTCTACATACCACCGTATATCTGTAACTCTTCAGTATATTACGTCTTCTCCACGTTCTGCCGATCAGCCCGATACAGGCAGCTCTGAAAAAACATAGATATCATGCTGTACACACAGTCCTGTACACACATCCCTATGCAATGCTGTACACATAGCCCTGTGCACAGAGCCATGTATACACAGTCCTGTACACACATCCCTATGCAATGTTGTACACATAGCCCTGTGCACAGAGCCATGTATACACAGTCCTGTACACACATCCCTATGCAATGCTGTACACATAGCCCTGTGCACAGAGCCATGTATACACAGTCCTGTACACACATCCCTATGCAATGCTGTACACATAGCCCTGTGCACAGAGCCATGTATACACAGTCCTGTACACACATCCCTGTGCAGTGCTGTACACATAGCCCTGTGCACAGAGCCATGTATACACAGTCCTGTACACACATCCCTGTGCAGTGCTGTACACATAGCCCTGTGCACAGAGCCATGTATACACAGTCCTGTACACACATCCCTGTGCAGTGCTGTACACATAGCCCTGTGCACAGAGCCATGTATACACAGTCCTGTACACACATCCCTGTGCAGTGCTGTACACATAGCCCTGTGCACAGAGCCATGTATACACGGTCCTGTACACACATCCCTGTACAGTGCTGTACACACAGTCCTGTACACACATCCCTGTACATTGCTGTACACACAGCCCTGTGCACGGAGCCAAGTACACACAGTCCTATACAAAAGCCCTGTACACACAGCCCTGTACACACAGTTCTGTACACACAGTTCTGCATCAGTAGCAGATCCAGGATCAGAAGAACGGAGGGGGTGGGCGCCTGGACAATTTTTTTGAAAAAAGGGGTCATGCCCTTCCCCCCCTGGATCCTCCAATGTAAATCTGATTCAACCGGGTACAAGCAGTGCTGGATGAACACGCATCGCCCCCTTGGATATGAAAGGGTGTATCTGTTACTTCACAAAGTGGCAGATACACCAATTCATATCCAAGGTGACAACATATTGTGAACACAACTGATTTACATGCCTTTATTGATTTTACCACTTTTAAAACATTCGCTTATTTCTATTTTTCATTCATTTAAAGCTGGAATTGTTGACACAATTTCCAGCTTCAAATGAGAAAAAAAATGTTTATTTAATAAAAATGTACATATTGAAAATTGAATTATTTGATGAGCTGATCATATATCACAAATATTCTCCTTTTGTTATGTACTCAGAAACATACATACGGGTGTATATAATTACATAGACTTAGAAAAATGTGTGTACATATATATATTACATAATGTCATATAGTCAGAAACATACATATATTATATTTAATGCCATATACTCAGAAACATACATAAAATTATATATAATGTCCGAGCAGCAAAAGGGTTAAAATAATATGCTCACTGTGCAGATCATTTCAATTTACTAAACACAGCTATCTAAGTGTCTACATTATTTTTCTAGGGCAGATCGTTACCTTCTCTCAGGCTTATAGACGATGAAAGCGATGACGGCTACGAGGATTAACAGAATAACTAAGGTGATCACAATTCCTGCAGCACTACTACCTCCTCCTGATACTCCTCCCGTATTACCAGCGGCATCTGTGTCGGTGCTCAATCTGGAAAAAAACAGCAATAAAATAACAATGTGATCCCAATCCCTGCAGCACTTCTCTCTCCTTTTGATACTCCATTGGTAACAGAGGCCTGATACTCTAAGGTGTCTAAGGTCAATTTGGAAATAATAACAAACTATAAGCTACCCCTTCAAGTGCACACATCACTTTACGCCCCACGCAGCACATTTTGCATGGAGTTTATTGATAAAAAAAGGTATAATTCATCACAAAAAACATTTCTGAGCTTTTATATGATATAGTACACATGTACTTGGGTGTTTCATAGAAGCAGATCAGTTATATTAACCCCTAAAGTTAATTGATTTGTAAAAAACATCCCGACCAAAGGTGTTTTTTCAATTTGAAATCATCATAAATGTCTTAGCTAGCACTTTCTGATTTATTTGAATACTTGTGTTATGGGTCTACGACCATTATAAATATGTTGATTCTTACAGTGCGGGGATAGACTTTAGTCATCAGAATCTGACGTCTACAGACGTCAGACTCTGCAGACTGAAGGCTATCCCCGCACAGTAAGGGTTTTTAACCTTGTGGTGGGAATTGTCGCAGCAATTCAGATCTCATAAAATACACAATAGTGACATGTCAAAGTGAAATCCCCAACATTCTGACTTTAACCCTTGAGCGTTAACCCTTGAAGCGCTGATTTTTTTATAAAAACCTTGGAGGCCAAAGGGGTTTTTTCAGTTCGGAATCATCAGAAATGTCTTATTCAGGTCTTTCCGATTCATTTGAATACCTATGTTATGGGTTTACGGCCATTAGAAATATTTTTACTCTTTTACAGTGCAGGGATCGAATCTTCAGAATCTGACCTCTACAGATGTCAGATTCTGACGACTTAAGTCGATCCTCGCGCTAAAAGGGTTAAGCATGCCTAAGGTCATTTTTAATTTGTTTTATGCGTCAGTGAAATCATTTTTATTAGAAACGAAACGTGTCACCAAGCATCAAGATTTTCAAATTTTGGTTTTGACATAATTTTCACCCCCTTTAAGTTGTGAGTGGCAGTAGCGAGGCATAACTTCCGGTGTTGCAAGGTTTAATTGGGATTTCTGACCTTGATGATGGGCAGGCAGCAGACACACTCCAGTCAAACACGTACTGACAGCTCTGTAAGAGATGCACAAACTCAGGAGAAGTCGGCGTCTGTAAATAAGAGACAAAAATAGAGATGCACAAACTTTTATTAAATCAGAGTCTGTAACACAAGAGACAAAAATAGAGATGCACAAACTGTTACAAAAGTCGGGGTCTGTAACACATCAGAGAAATATGGAAATGTAATTTAGCTAATTTTTTTTCATTCGCCACCCACTGCGAATCATCTTCATCCACTGCAAGTCGGGAATTGCTACAGCAAGGTGACAATGGTAATTTCAGGTTCGAAAGGGTTAATAAATCAGCTTTAGCGTGGGGAATTTTTAATATTTTTAAAGGTAGCATGAATTCCGGCTCAAGATCCATAAAAATGGCAATGAATAATGACATATTTAAAGATTAAAATGTCACACGTTCTACAATAATTGTGTGAAAATAACATTTGTATTTGTTGATTGAGTGCAAAATAGGAAGGGCCTATTGTGACAACAATAAATGCCTGACACTTCAGACAAGTGTGATCTGTAGCTTAATCTTTGATTCAATTAAAATGCAAAACTATTTTAAAATTATTTGTGACCTGTGATCTTTAATTCTAAAATTAAAAGATTTGTTTTTGTTTGTTTTTTAAGCTGATCCATCAAATAAACACTCATATTTGTTAAATTGGAGATCAAACATTTCCAAATTTTGTTGTTCAAACATACATTTCATTCCCAATAACATATTTAAATGGCTAATAAAACTGACTCAAAATGACCATAGTCGTGTTTAGAGATGAAAGGAATAAAATACTGAAAATCAGTGTGAGGATCATTCTACTGGGGCAGACATGAGATCAACTAACGTCAAGTTTTGATGATTACATCAGAAAGATATCACGGACAAGATAGAGATAAATAACTCACAGTTGAATTTTTAGGGTCACACCGGAAGCGAATCGTAGAGCCGGCCATCTTGGAATGGTCTCCTTCACAGGGTGAACGGGACGTCATCTCCATAGAAATCACTGACGCTGAAAAACATCACATTATTCTTATTATTCACCTTTGTACTGCTAAAATTTTTTTTTTGATTTTTAACCACTTGAGGTTGTGTCTCGCTACCGCGATTCACAACTTCAAGTGGTTGAAAATTACTTATATTTGTCAATATCTCAATAACAGTGATTTAATCAGCTAACAAAACTGATTAAAAACAACTATTGTCGTGGCAGGCAAAGAGTTAACTTTTGTAATGCTGGGGTCGTATATATATATACATGGCTTCAAGCAAGTTTCAACAGCAAATCAAATGTCACTGAAAATGATCAAATTGTTTGTGATAGCTCATCAATAACTCAATTTGCGATATGTCTATATTCATAGATAAACATATTTTTAATTCATTTGAAGCTGGAAATTTTAACTGATGTTCTGCTATTCATCAATAACCATTATCCTGCTAAGGCCAAAAAAATATATGTTTGTTTCCGATTTGTTGTCATTTCAACCAGTGGGTAGGTAGGAAATTTATATATTTTTTTTTATTATACTTGTCGTCAAATTCACTTCCATGCATGTCTTATCTGTCCATTACGTTACTTTAATTACAGTCGGTAACTTATCAGTTAACTTGAAAAAAAAATCCATAAAATAAATTTGGGTCGCACATGTTTTGATTTTTAAATCTCAAAAAACTATATTTACACAAAATAAACTTCTCTGAAACTGAGTTACTTGATTAAATGAGCATCTACCAACTCATATTTTATAAATATCACTAGCATTTTGTTTGGATTGAAACATATACCTGGCAAACACAAGATGTTGAACCAATGTTGAGTCAATGTTGGGCCAGTGTCGCACACAGTGGACCAAGATTGCCCCAGCATTGGTTCAATGTTCCATGTTTGTTAGGTATAAACGAGTATCGCAGCATATATCCTCCATTGCACTGAGAGGGTGTAGACAAACCTTCAGAGTAGAACTTTTTGTTTTCAATTCTTCCGATGTTTGAGTGAGCACCGCTAGAGGTAGTCAGGCAGACCGCAGCACCTTCACAGCCGTCAGGGGAGGAAAGGCCGCTCAACTTTATGTCAAAGTCTGCATTCTGTGTGCCCACATGGAAACTATCAAATCAAATAATACAGTATGTCAAAGTCTGCATTCTGTGTCCCCACATGAGACCTATCAAATAATACAGTAAGTCAAAAGTTTACTTTCTGTGTACCAACGTGGAACTTATAAAATAAAACAGTATGTCAAAGTTTAGTTAGATAATATAACTAGAAGGGTCTAATTTTTTGTAAAACTAAAAACTGGAGATGTCTCCCCTCCAGCAGCATAACCATAAAGGTTGATAGATAATAGATGTAGTGTATATAGCTTTTGTAATTAATGTTATTAAATGACTCCTGTGGACAGTAGAGACTATGTAAGCTGAATTTATTATTCCAATTTAGAACCACGCTGATGTGTGAAACACAATGTGGCTTGTCAACACGCCCAGCAAACACGAGACGTTGACCCAGTGCTGGCCTACCTTCTGCGACTCTAGCCCAGCATCAAACTAGCACTGCTGGTTCAACGCCTCTTGTTTGCTGGTCTGCGTTCAATGGCAGCTGGTCTGGTGGTGCTTACTGCTGGCGGCTATTACAAACCGACACCGACCCAATGTCTGTTAAATGTTGGGCCAGCGTCGTCAGTGCTGGTCAGTATCCATTTAGCCCTAGTCAGTACTTCATGCTGGCAGGAGCGCGTGCACATTCAGCGTGGCACACTGCTGCAAGCCGCGAAATGGAAGTATAGCCTTATTTCACAAGTGTGCATATACCGTCTTTTGGAAGGGGTGTGACATGTAATGCTGCAGACAGCGAAATGGAAGTACATGTATCTGCTTATTTCACAAGTGTGCATATATACCAAGTTTTGGAAGGGCTGTGACAGGCAAAAGAGAGCGCAGTGACGCCAGCAAAAAGGAAGTATATATTTGATTTACAAGTGAGCACATACAACCTCTTTGGCAACACTGTTAGACGCAGGTCAGAAATGAATGGGACACACAGACTCAAAGAACGCCACAGACAGCACTGAATGGACAGAGGTAAAGCAACATGTCCCCACCTCTTATTACTGAGGGGAGACATAATCATAACCATCAGGGGAGGAAAGGCAACTGAACCTAATGTTGGAGTCTGCGTTTTGTGTACCAACGTGAAAGCTACAAGTTATATAATTAACGGCTGAAGACTTAAAAACTTAGTAAGTAGCTAAACCAAAACCCTGATGACATTGCAAGGCTCTGACACAGAGACCTCTATTTTTTAAAAAGGTTTGAAAACTGTTCTTGATTTAAATAGCCAGTTTTAATAATAAGCACTTGAAAAATTGAAAATCAAGTGGTACTTTCAATTTGAAATCATCATGAATGTTTTGGCTAGCTCTATCCGCTTTATTTGAAAACCTATGTTATGGGTCTATGGCCAATATAATTTTTTTAATTTTTTCAGTGCAGAAACCGTCTTTGAACGTCAGAATCTCGTCAGATTCTAAAGACGATCCCTGCACTGAAAGGGTTAAACCGCCTTCTCTCTTATACCCAACACATAAATACTGGAATTATAAGTAATGATGGCAGTGTAATATTAATCTCACTGACAATTTGAACAGCATACACTCCACAGTTATATATTTAACTACGGTGTTTATAGTAGAATTGTGATACATTTTGTCATTGGAAAATAACTCGAATTTTGCATGACGTGCTTCATAAAAATCTGTGATTACTGGGAATAAATAAATATTATCAGTTGAAGCCCTAAGTTATAAATTTCAATTTTGACCTACTTGAAGAATTGTCTTGCTACCACAAACCACAACCTAAAGTGTATAACAATTACTTGCAATTGTACAATTTGAATGAAAGATATGTCATTCTAGCAAAGTTTATTTCTCCTTTAAATTGTCTTGTTATAAGGACCAGAAAAAGGTACAAACATCTATGGACTATAGATTAAAAATTAAAGGGTTCTGATCATGTCCTTACAGTTCATCTATGATTGAGGTCAGGTTAATAACCCCTCCTGTCTTAGGGTCATATACATGTACTTACGAGTAATCTATAATTGAGGTCAGGTCAATCACACCTCCTGATTGAGGGTCATGCAGGATGAAGTCTTCAGCGGTCATCTCAATCCTGCAAAAGTCACCAGGTGTCAGTAAATACACTACAGAAAGTGTGATCTCATATGTTTTAGTGGCGAAATCTCCCAAATTTAATTCTTTGATTAGGAAACTAAATTTCAGTGACAGGGTTGCATAAGGCTAGCAGGACAAGGGTTAATAACATTTACATATGGGCCTAACAGGGCAAGGGGTATAAATTTACAGCCCTGGCAGAACAATGGTTATATAGGACAATGGTTAATTGAACTGACCTCTCCTGTTTACATGCTGCACTCGTCTCCCATTGAAATAACGTATGGCATCCTTCTGATGATACGCTGAAAAACACAGGAATGGAACAGCATCATTCTGAGAAAAAAAGTAGTCAACATAAGTGATCAAAGGGCTAACAGCTCATTAACCCTATCAGCATGGGGAGCTTAATAAGTCACAATCTGTCGTTTGTAGACATCAGATTCTGATGTATGATTTTGCAGGATAAAAACAGTCCCCATGCTGAAAGGATTACATTATTTAAAATGGTCTTAGACCCATAATATAGGTATTCCAATGAATCAGAAAGAGATAATTAGGACATTTATGATGATTACAAATTGAATAAAACCCTTAAGTCTCCATGGTTTAAACAAAAATAATTCAGCGTTGTAAAGGTTAATCAGCATGCAGTGATGTCTAGCCGCAGGTTAGTGTTAAATGAATTAGAGCCTGACGGCACTGACGTAGAGCTTGCGTCGACCTTCAGGGTTATTGTTCTACGGACAGCTAAAATGGAGCTGTCTCACAAGAACAAATCATAGAGAATGGTGCTTAATTTATTATTTAACTGTTTAAAGTATTAAAACCCAGTGTGGATTTCTGAACTCTGAACTTTAAAGCCTGGAGTTTGAAGTCCAAAGTCTGAACTCTTTAAGTCCGAAGAAATCTGAAGTAGCCTATATTGTCCAAAGTCTGAAATTCAAAGACCGAAGTTTTAAAATCCGAAGGACGAGGTCTGTCCGAAGTAGGCCTATAACAAAAGTCTAAAATCCGAACTCTAAGTCTAAAGTTCAAAGTTTGAAGTTCGAATTCTGATGTCTGAAGTTTGAAGTCTGTCCTAAGTCTTAAATCTGAAGTGTGAAATTCAAAGTCAGAAGTCTAAAATCCGAAGTCTGATGTTCGAAGTCTGGCCGAGGTCGAATGTCTGAAGTAGGAGTCTGACGTCTGTCCGAAGTTTTTCTGAAATCTGTCATAAGTCTGAAAACTGTCCGAAGTGGTCTGCATGATGGCAATTTATAAACAATATAAAATGCAAACACACGTGTAGGCCTACATGTATTTAACATACAAACGATTAGGCCTACCTCTAAGACAATTTTTACTATTTATAATTATATTGATCAGAATTTATTGGACAGCTCCTCCCCTAATGTAGCAAAATTTCATCACCGACACCTCCAGGATAACCGGAGCCGCTGGCTATGTATCCAACAAACACTATGCAAATTGTTGGAGCTGTTAGTTTCTAAATGATGGGCCAACGACGGCGACACTGGTCTAACATTGAAACAACATTGGTTGAATGTCTTGTGTAAGTGTTTGCTTGGCCCTAGCAAAAAAAGAATATCCCCCATGAACTGCTTGTCGCGCTTTTCCCGTAGACAGAGAATGGAGGCAGAATATTATAAAGACATAATTATAACATGACTGTATCTGCATAGACACAGATCCCGGGATACAGATACATGATGATGTTCTACCTTGTGTTTTCTGGGCAGGTGGGAAGACTGCATCGTATTTCTATAGATCTGTAGAAATATGATGCAGTCCTCACAGCAAACACGAGGCATTCACCCAATACTGTTTCAATGTTGGGCCAACGACGGCGATGCTGGCCAACATTGAAACAGCATTGGTTGAATGCTTTGTGTAGCCTTGTGTTTCCTGGGCAGTGTCACTGCTTGAAGCCTAATTTTATGCACGTGCATACAGCTAATGTCGCGCAGCCGGTTCACGGGGCGTGACGTCTCCGAACTGACCTAATTTATCAACTGGAAAGAGGCAGGGGACAGAGGAGGAGTTGTTGACCCAGTGAACTGTATATACATGTAGTTCACTGGGGTGACATGTACGCTGTTTACTGGGCCACGCGTCATCTCTAAAGGCTGACATGGTTTAACAGAAAAACAGATATTTAACTGTGTTTATCCGAGCATATAAATAGAGATCTCAAAATTAGAGCTCGTGGTGCAGTGAAGAAAGTTCTTTTTAACAGACACATGATGTTAGATATGTTCTCAGCTTAACGAGTTTAACGTCATTGTCATGGAATTAATCGACACTAAAATACATTAAGCTCAGACAACTGCAACAGTAGAGCTTCGCTTTACTAATAATTAACCATTATCCTGCTGATCGCGACTGTTTTTGTTTTTAACTTGGTTTATTAGTCGATCAAATCAATGATATTAAGAACGAAATGTGCAAATGATTGGTCTCAATTTAAACAAATAAGAGTGATTTTTACCCACTTGAAGTTGTGGGTCGCGGTAGCGAGACACAACTTCAAGTTGGTGAAAATTTATATAAAAATCACTTAGCGAGATAAAGGTTAACACTCACAAAGCAACAAAAATCTACCTGTAGTCCCATTGTGTTGTTGGTTGATTAACCCATAAAGCGCTACACTAACAGAGACCCACTCGCTACAGAGACCCACAACTTCAAGTTGGTGAAAATTACTCATATTTGTAATAATTTGAGACCAAACATTAGTAAATATTGATGTTTAAACACACATTTCATTCCCAATAACTGTAATTAACCTGCTCATAAAACAGATCAAAAATGACTGTAGTCGTGCTTACTGGTGTAAGGGTTTATTCAGTCGTAATGTAATGTCCAGCTAAAGATCAGTGTAATTCGATTAATTAGCACTCACGAGCAGAGTAACGAGTGTCGAACCACAGATCATTGTGATAGTAAAACTGTTTGTCATCTAACATAGCGGCTAACCCTTTTAGTGCAGGGACCGTCTTCAGACGTCCGAGTCTGATGTCGAACCGGCTTTAGATGTCAGAATCTGACTTCTTTAGACATCAGATTCTGACATCTTAAGAATCACAGAAAGAATTAAATCCCTCAGACCACTACGCTATTCCATTTAAATTTTCGGTTACTTGAAGTTGTGTCTTGCATATATTACTGTTTCAAGATTAAAGGCATATTTTATTTTAAAAATAGCCATCAATTGATGGCAGGACCCCTCAGCCGTAGGCTCTGTCCATCAATATCAAGAAATAATAATGAGAAAAAATGACCCCCACTACCACCATCTCATTTTTTTAAATGGCTGCGGCGGCCATTTTGTTTTTAATGGATTCATCCCAAAAGGCGGCCATTTTGTTTTTAATGGATTCATCCCAAAAGTTAATGAGATCATCAAAAATACCTGGAGAACAAGCATATCAAATTTGAATGCAATCCAAGCTACAGTTCAAAAGTTATCATGCCCACAAGCTTTTTAGACGCCCATCTTTTTTTAAATGGCTGCGGCAGCCATTTTGTTTACAATGTAGTCATCCCAAAAGTTAATCAGATTATCAGAAATACCTAGAGAACAACAATACCAAATTTGAATGCAATCCAAGCAACGGTTCATAGGTTATAGTGCCCACAAACGTTTTAGGCGGCCATCTTTTTTTAAATGGCTGCGGCAGCCATTTTGTTTTTAATTGATTCATCCTAAAAATTAATCAGATCATCAGAAATACCTAGAGAGCAACCATACCAAATTTGAATGCAATCCAAGCAACGGTTCATAAGTTATCTTGCCCACAAGCTTTTCAGGCGGCCATCTTTAAAAATGGCCGCTTATGGCTTGGTGCCAAAAAAAATGAATTGCCGAGGCACATAGGTCATGTCTGTAAAAAATAAACAAAATTCATCAGTTAACCTTTTAGTAAGAGCTGAATTTCTGACCGCCCGACCGCCCGCCCGACCGCCCGCCCGTCTCTGGTGATCACTATACCCCACAGCCTTAATGGCTGAGGGGTAAAAACTGGTTATACAGGTGCCAATAAAAACACATATTGTCTACTGTAGTCGGCATCAGTGCTCTAAGGGTTAACCCTTTAAGCACTGAAATAGTTTTGCATAGACCATTGGGACCAAAGCGTTTTTTTCAATTTGAAATCAGCATAAATGTCTTAGTTACCTCTTTCCGCTACATTTGAATACCTATGTTATGGGTCTACGACCATTAGAAAAATATTTCAATTCTTTCAGAGCGGGGACCGTCTTTATATGTCATAATCTGACGTCTACAGACGGCAGATTCTGACGTATAAAGATGGTCCTCGCACTGAAAGGGTTACGGTTTACTCACAGTCTAGGAGCACTGATTGTCTGTCCACACGTCAGGGTGATAGTCACACTGTTTGTCATCTCCTTCTCACACGGAACGCCTTCTGAGTACTTCACCAGCAAATTCTCACCAGCCGCTGAAAAATAAACATGAAAATGATATCAACACAGGAATCTAGAATTTTATTTTTATCGGATTTGTTTGAAATAGTTCAGTATAAACAGCCTTATCCCAGTATTTATATATATCTAATGGTACAATGTTTGCTAATATCAATTGAATCAGTGCTAGGAGTATTCACAGCTGCGACCCACAACTTAAAGTGGGTAAAAAATACATACATTTGAATAAAATATAATACCAATGTAACACATTTAACCCTTAAAGCGCTGATTTTATTTGTATTAACCATGGAGACCAAAGGGTTTTTAATTTGAAATCAGCATAAATGTATTAGTCAGCTCTTTCTGATTAATTTGAATACCTATGTTGTGGGTCTACGACCATTAGAAATATTTTTCCTCTTACAGTGCGGGGATCGACTTCGGACGTCAGAATCTGACGTCTACAGATGTCAGATTCTGACAACTAAAGTCGGTCCCCGGGCTGTAAGGGTTAACCCTCACAACAGTTATATATTTTGGTATAAACCATGGAGACCAAAGGTTTTTTTCAATATGAAATCACCATAAATGTCTTAGTCAGCTCTTTCTGATTAATTTGAAAACCTATGTTAAGGCTCTACGGTCAGTAGAAATATTTGTACTCTTACAGTGCGGAAATCGATTTTAGTCATCAGAATCTGACGTCTACAGACGTCAGATTCTGACGACTAAAATCAATCCCCACGCTGTGAGAGTTATTATTTATTTCTCCATCAAATTGTCTTGTTTGGAGGACAAATAAACAGGCTGAAAATGGCCATAGCTATAAATGTAGACGTCAGATTCTGACGTCTAAAGTCAATCCCCGCACTGTAAGAGTAACAAATATTTATAATGGTCATAGACCCATCACATAGGTATTCAAATGAATCGGAAAGAGCTGACTAAGACATTTATGATAATTTCAAATTGAATAAAACTCTCCTGAGTCTGAGTCAGCGCTTTAAGGGTTAAGAGTTATCATTGGTTTCAGCAACAAGAGAAAATTTTCGCAACAGATGTAATCGTCAGGAATCCGAGGAAATATTCTACTTGTTAAAAAAAAACCCTCTCTAAGCTTACATTGCTGAAAATTTTTGATATATAGATGATATGAAATTTGATAATTCAATTTGAAAATGTTATCAATGGCTAAGTTAGCTCTTTCTGCTTCATTTGAATACCTCTCTTATGGATCTACGATGATTAGAAATAAGAAATTATTTCAGAGAGTGACTAGATTCTGAAGCATAAATAAAATTTAACACTGAGCAATCTAAAATTTAACCCTTTCTGCGCAGGGATCGACTTAACCAAAGACGTGTCTAGTGTCGATCCCCGAGCTGAAAGAGTAAAAATAGCTATAATGACCCATAACATAGGTATTCAAATGTCAAAGCTACCCAAGACCCTTATGATGATTTCAAATTGAAAAAAAACTTTGGTCTTTATGGTATGTATCACAACATTTCAGAGGTTCAAGGGTTACGTTTTACCCTCTTGAAGGTGTGTCTATCAAACAAGAACCACACTGATTGAAATGAAAAATATTCCAGTGTAGCAAATTCAACCCTTTAACCTCCAAATTTTTCAATTTAAATTTTCACTCACTTGAAGTTGTGTCTCGCTGACGCGATACACAACTTCAAGTGAGTGAAAATTATTCTGATCGGACAAAATGGAGTTAAATTATTTTGAAATCTGATGTCACGTTTTATTTTTAACATGTTTAAAAATTGATATGTAATGTGCTAATGAAAAATTAGGCGGAAAGGGTTAACATTTCAACCGCCGGTGACGCATATATTCGGGTTTTTATTTTTTATTAGCACATTAAGTACCACCTTTTGAACATGTTAAAGATAAAATGTGACATCAATCAGCAATATTTGAAAACAGTTGACCTCCATTTTGTCGAATCTGAATAATTTTCACTCACTTGAAGTTGTGGATCGCTTCAAATGGGTGAAAATTCAGATTGAATAATTTGGTGGTTAACCTTTTCACTACCATACATGACGGAAATTTCCGTCGTCATTCGTCAATGAACGTAACCATAAAATGACACAAATTTTCGTCAAATATATACTACATTTATGTATTTTTCGTCATTTGAAGCTGGAAATTGCGTTAGCAATTCCAGCTTCAAATGACGAAAAATAGAACTCCTACACTAGTATATCTGGATCCTGGCATGCACCCCGGCCTGGAAGTCAAAGGGTTAAAGAGTTAAAGATCATTTCTCCTTCAATTTTTTCACAGAGAGTAAAAGCATAACTTACCATCCATGTGTATGATTTGTGTTTCTACGGCAGCCAGGGCGGTAACAGAGTCATCAGCGCCTTGACGACAAACTGCTGCGTTGGCGGGGCAACCGTCTGGTCCATTGACAACCCCACGGCAGAGATTCAACCAAAAACTGAAAAATACAAATGAGTCATAGATGATGATATTAAATATCACAAAAAATCATCGTGAAAAAACATAAATAAGCCCTGAATGACACATCTACACTAAGTGAGGGATGTGTGCATGTGCAATGTGAAAAAAAAATCTCAAGGGCTATATACTCCAGTGATATTCTCCAGAAGTAGAATGAAAAGATTGACGTATGAACCACCCCACTCGATCCATTGGGTGGGGGGATAAAAACTTTTATCTGTCCTGTGTTTATAAAGATAAACACAGGACACATCTATTAATCTTGAGACAAGAATTGCAACATCAGTTTCAACTGAAAATAAGAGAAATACATGCACACTGCAAATCTACCGCGATCCACAAAGCGATCCAGAAATGACTGAAAATTACTTAGTTTGGGAAAATTGAGTCCACGACATGTATATTAGAGTCACATTTGATTTTTGTTTAGTGATTTTTGTGATTTTTGTTTAGTGAGCATCAGTGCTCAAGGGGTTAATAGGATGGGAGCAGGATGCTTCCCAGCAAACACGAGACATTGAATAAATTATGCTGTAATGATGGTCCATCGTCTACGACGCTGTCCAACATTACATCAACATTATTTCATATCTTGTGTTTGCTGGGTCATGCTTGGAGGTTATTCATGCATATGTAATGTATTATCAATTATTCAGATAATGCAAAATACGGTATACAGTCCCATACATATATTATCTGAAGGAATGAGATATTCATTACCAATATTTTTTGTTAACCCTTAGCCCTTACAGCGCGGGGATCGACTTTAAACGTCAGAATCTGACGTCTACAGACGTCAGATTCTGACGTCTACAGACGTCAGATTCTGACGACTAAAGTCGATCCCCGCACTGTAAGAATAAAACTATTTATAATGACCGAAGACTCATAACATAGGTATTTGAATGAATGGGAAAGAGCTTACTAAGACATTTATGATAATTTCAAATTGAAAAAGACCCTTTTGTCTCAATGGTTTTTGCAAAAATTGTCAGAACTTTAACGGTTAAAGCACTACAATATAAAATTAAAATGTTTACCAACTTAAATTTATTTCTCCGCACTTGACCCACAACTTTAACAGTTTAAGTGGGTAAAAATTACTCACATTTGTTTAATTTGGAACCAAACTTTTGAAAATCTGATGGTCAAACACACATTTCATTCACAATAACAGCAATTAAATTAGATAATAAAATTGATTAAAAATGATTAAAGTCATGCTTAGCCAAAACAAGTTATAGGGGTTATGGCAGGGCTCAATTTGTTCAGTATTGCAAAGCAAAAAGCTATACAATTTTGGCCCATTGCTAACCTTGCAGAAAAGCTAGATTTAAATAGATGAAAAAAAACAATAATTTTGAAAACTTGACCATATAATTTTAAATAAGATATTTATTTCAGATCCTCTAACATAATAAACTTTGACCAATACTTGCAGTTGTAAAAAAACACTTTGATTCACATTGAAAAAAATAGGTGGCAATGGAAGGCAAGGAAGTGTTAAAGCTTACATAGAAGCTGAGGGATGAGGCTTTATCTTCAAAGGTTGTTTTTTAATATACATTTAATGCATTATTTATTATTTATTTTATTATTTAAACCCTCACAATGCATCAAAGCATCATTTTGCATCTCTGAAGAATGACACAATTTTTTACACTCATGGGTTTTAGAGCAAAAATTTTCATGGAACTGTTTTAATAATACATGTAACAATATCTTTTTTTAAATGCCACCAACTTTAAATTCTCTTCATTCACTACAAGTCGCAGTTCCTTGTAGTGGATGAAGATGACAATGGTAAATTCAGGCTTGAAAGGTTTAAATGAAGCGTTAATTGTAAACATGCACATGACACTATAATGCATGTAATATTACATCTATGTAAAATATCAGACCTAAATGGAATGTACTAATGCATATACAGTGTATATAAATTTTCTTATGAGTGTAAGTTAAAAAGATAATAAATAACAAATAAACTATTATTCACAATTACAGGTACTAACAGAAGGTACACAAT
Source organism: Flabesymbios commensalis (assembly GCA_964017125.1). Classification (NCBI taxonomy): domain Eukaryota; kingdom Metazoa; phylum Annelida; class Polychaeta; order Terebellida; family Flabelligeridae; genus Flabesymbios; species Flabesymbios commensalis. The sequence goes on from OZ024907.1 coordinate 90,420,687, forward strand.
ATGGATATACGGTAATCAGAAATGCATAACTATACATTTCTCATGTACTATTGATGTTGCTACAGACATGATATAACATATAAAACAGTAATCAGGAATTAGACTGATAATCGGAATGTGCAGTATCGGCAGGCTGTGACTGCATTACACAATAATAATCAAGTGCAAGCTCTACTCATAATAAAGTGGTGCTTGGTGGCTTCAGAGAGCTTCTGTTCACAACCATGCACCCCCCCCCCCCTCCCCCATTACACCCAATTATCATTCAACTAAATGTACACAATTCACAGATTAGTAGCATTACAAAACATTCAAGGAAGAAATGAAATCTCCTCAAAAGTGTAGTTAGTTGAGTCTAGGGGCTATCAGATGCATGTATTACGGTAGTATAGCTAAGCATATATATTCAATAAGTATAATATATCAGGGGAAAATTCAAAAGAAATCATCTGGTGCAAAAATGAAACATGGGTTTTTTGAATTCGAAAAAAAAAACTTTGGCACAGAGGTAATTAGCTTTCAAGGATAAACCCTACAAACTTGAAATAAATAAAAAAAAGCGCGAGTGAGTAGTCAATGGACCAAATGTGAGCCAATAGATCAGTCACACTCATAAGGAACTTCATGTGATAAGTGGATGGTAAAAATATATTGTCTTGTTTTCATGCAGAAAATTGCACTTTTAAATTCACCCAGGACAAATTTGTTTAATTTGAGGCATATAGTTTCAATCACGGGAGGCGAAATTCGGCAATTGAATGATGTCAGTTATGCAGTATATAATTATGATTCAATGCATTATTATTCCTGTATATCTCACTTATACAGGTGAACATGCATTCAGTCACAGCTGCGGGTCTAAAACAAAAACAATCACCTAAAACAGAGATGCCAAGTGATTACCGTATATGTATTTAATTGCTGAAAACCTTGTTTACATATTGCAGATAATTTAACCCTTTAAGTGCAACGTCATTTAATAGAAATTTTCATTCACTTGTAGTTGTGTCTCGCTGATGCGATCCACAACTTCAAGTGAGTGAAAATTATTCAGATCTGCCAAAATGGAGGTCAATTATTTTTAAATTCTTGCTGATTGATGTCATGTTTTATCCTTAATATGTTCAAACTGTGGTACCTAATCTGTTAATAAAAAAATTAAAAACCAAATATAGTCGGGAGTGGCGTTGAAAGGGTTAAGCAATCTGGTTCAGTATAAAGCAACAATATTTCTGTGAGACGAAGAAATGCAGTGAGGTCATAGGTCAAATGTGAATTACTTACGAGTTGCCATTGTTATCCTGCGCCTGCCAGCTTTGTGAGGCAAGTGACAGCATTGAGAGGTCATAAGTGGATCCGAGGTGAGTGAACACACAGTCCTCTAGCGGGGCGAGGCACGCCAGTGGGGTGTTCCACTGGAACGCTACATGACACGAGTCTCCCTGCCAACAATAAGATGAGTGAGTGAGTGAGTGAGTGAGTGAGTGAGTGAGTGAGTGAGTGAGTGAGTGAGTGAGTGAGTGAGTGAGTGAGTGAGTGAGTGAGTGAGTGAGTGAGTGAGTGAGTGAGTGAGTGAGTGAGTGAGTGAGTGAGTGAGTGCGTGCGTGCGTGCGTGCGTGCGTGCGTGCGTGCGTGAGTGAGTGAGTGAGTGAGTGAGTGAGTGAGTGAGTGAGTGAGTGAGTGAGTGAGTGAGTGAGTGAGTGAGTGAGTGAGTGAGTGAGTGAGTGAGTGAGTGAGTGAGTGAGTGAGTGAGTGAGTGAGTGAGTGAGTGAGTGAGTGAGTGAGTGAGTGAATGAGTGAGTGAGTGAGTGAGTGAGTGAGTGAGTGAGTGAGTGAGTGAGTGAGTGAGTGAGTGAAAGAAAAAATATTTAATAAATGAGAAACAACTATATGAATCAACAGTTAGTAAGTACATGATAAAAGTAAATGAACATAATATTAATAACTAGACAGTGAGTCAGTCAGAGACTGAAAACCTCTGCCGAAATTAATGATAATAAGTCGGATCCGTGTCAGACTCCGGATCATCCACAAAATTTAATGGCTTGGTCCTTGCCCCAGAGACACACCACTGGTAAAATTTTCATGCAAATCCGTGCAAATCCTGAATCCGGATATTCCCCAAAATCTAATCGATTGTTCCTTGGCCCCGAGACACACCTCTGATAAAAATTCCATGTAAATCTGCTCATTACTTCTTAAGTCATCAGACAAACAGAGGAACAGACAGACAGACCAACCAACAAGACCAAAAACATAACCTTCCTGGTGGAGGTAATTATTAATAAATGTGTAATAAATGAATAATTATTAAAATAAGAATGAATGTATTAATATTAGCAGTAAGAGCATACATACATAGTAGAGGACTGGCTGCCCCAGTCCCTCAATGTCTGGATCACAGGAAAACAAGATCATCGCTGTGTTGGTTCCTCCTTCTGAAATAAAAATAAACATGACGCCTCTGTTAACTCATAGAGCACCCATGTCGACAATAGTGGTATTTATAGGGTGCAAATTAACATTTACAGCGCTGACTTATATTTGTATAAACTATGAAGATCAAAGGGGTTTTTTGTTACTTGGGGCTCTCATCCCTTTCTAGGGGTTCTCCTTCCAGGTCTTTCGCTTTGGGCATTCGATTGCCATCTTGGCCCCCAATCGTGCTCTCAAGCAGCCTCAGCAGCATCATGATACGCGGCAGGGTAGCCTCACTCATGAGACACAGCACTAATGCTTCCTCATGACCCAGAGAATCACACCCACCTTATGATGCTGGAGAACTCCCAAAAAGCCAATTGTAATATAATGAATAAACTGTAGTTTGAGTAATTACTGACTTGGTCTCATTTCATTCGTCTTCATATATCACAATCGTCTGAACCGAACTTTTTCTAAACACTTATCGTAAAATTGACATAAACAATTTGATATTATCATAAATGTTTTAGCTCTTTCCGCGTCATCTGAATACCTATGTTATGGGTCTACGGCCATTATAATTGTTTAATTCTTGCGGGAACTGTCATTAGACGTCAGAATCCTTGATATATCATGAGGGTTTAAAGGGTTATTGGAGTATTATATAGTATTGATCACTCACTGTCACACTTGTCTCCCCCGTTGTACAGCATCTTGACGTAGTCTGACTCCAGCACAAAGCTAACGGTATCCGGCGTGCCGTAGGACACAGCTTTACCGTCCTGTACACTACACACCACTGATCCCTTACAGGCATCCTCACCCACCACGTCTCCACACACATTCAACAAGTACGAGGAAACCTACAAACATAAATAACATAAATATAATAACACAACAGAAGATGCAGAGAGAAGATCAAGGGGGTCCTGACCACCCCTTTTAAAAACTAAGTTGCCAAAACACCAATCAAAATTGCCAAAACATTGGTATAAAACATACCAGGGATGGTAGTGTATCTCAAAACCCAGAAAACTATCAAAAAATAATTGTTTGAGGCCTTAATTTATTTTTTTTGCGGGAAACAAACCAGATTTCCACCCGAACCCAGCTTTTTTTTTAATTTTGGATTTGCCCCTGTAACATGTATGATAAAACCTCAAAACAATGGCAACTTGGTTGGATTCCCACAGTTTTCCTTCTAATTTATGACTGTGAACACCCTATAAAGATAAAGACATATATATATATCTCAATTTAAATTATTTGATTAACTAGGTAAGCATCTATCACAAACTATTTTAGCAATTGGAGTTGGATTTTATTCTATTAAAACTACCTTGAAAATGTATTTAAATATTGACACTTCAGCAGTCCCTAAATTTTTCAATTTACTTTCTCACCCACTTGAATTGTGAATACAACTGAACGTATATTTTTCTAATTTGAGACCAAACATTAACAATACTCACTGATTGAACATCAATTTATCTCAAACACTGATATTTAATATGATAAAAAAAGTATTGAAAATGAGTAGTCATGCTTAACTCTTACAGTGCGGGGATCGACTTTAGTCGTCAAGATCAGACGTCTGTAGACGTCAGATATTGACGACGAAAGTCGATCCCCGCACTGTAAGAGTAAAAAAAATTCTAATGGTCGTAGACCCATAACATAGGTATTCAAATGAATCAGAAAGAGCTAACCAAGCCATTTATGATCATTACAAATTGTCTTAGCCTCTTCACTATTAGTCATGACGAAAGAAAAGGGTTAAATTTGTGACATTTAGAAAATATGCAACTTAAATTTTACAAATTTAATTTTCAGTCACTTGAAGCTGTGGATCGCGGTAGCGAGACACAACTTCAAGTGGCTGAAAATTTGAATTAGATTGCGCAGAGCTCTTGAGGGTAATGCACTCACCTTGTAGCTCTCATCATCTTGCCCTGTGCGTTTTAAGTGACTGAAGTCGAAGTGATGCCCTGTCCTGGACTCCACAAATGTGCAGTTCTTCTTAGAGATTAGTGGAGGTGTCGATGGACAGACGACAGGTGTCAGCCATTCAAACACAAACTCACAGCCGTCGTCACTTAGTGTCAGTAGTGTCGGTACCCCCTGCACGGGAAGAGAGTAAATATAAGATCAAAAGACTGATAAACACAAACTGACATGCATCCTCGCACAAGGACCCCCCCCCCCCCTGCAGCACCGGATAGATGCTCACTATATTAACCTTTTACGGATAGATGTTCACTATATTAAGCTTTTACCCACCAAGATATCTTGTTTTGATTTTCACCCACTTAAGTTGTGTCTCGCTACTGTGACACATATCTTCAAGTGGGTGAAAATTACACATATTTGTTTAATTTTAGACCAAAGATTTGTAAATCTACACAAATTTCATTCCCATTTCATCCCATAATAAAACAAATTAAATGATTATAGTCTTGGTTAGCGGCGAAAGGGTTGAATATCAGTTATTTGAATGAAAATGCCCAAGTGAAAATAAATACACAAAAATATCAAATAATCAGCTTTTTTTGATCAATTTTATCAATTTAATTTTTTTCTTAATTTTGGAAATTATTGTATAACATGCCATAAAATCCAAAGCTGGTGCTTTAGGGGTTCTTACCTGTGACTCTTTGTGATCACACATAAAGACGATGCTCGTGTGAGCCCGCTGCTTCTTGTCGCCACCACAAGGGGCGCCATTGGTATAGCTGAGGGTGACGTGGCCGGTATCGTGGTCCACCGACAATGCCTTATCCACCTCACCAAGACTCTGAAAGATATACAGTAAACCTCTCAGCGCGGGAATCAACATTTAATATCAGATTTTGACTTCAAATTTTGATCCGGTATCAAATGAATGGTAAAAAGCTAGCTAAGACATTTAAATTATTTATAATTATCGTCGACCCATAACAAATGAAGCAGAAAAGTGAATAACCCCTTCTTCTTTATAGTTTTTACAAGAATGTCCTGAGGTTAAAATAAAATAACTACTCTTTGTTGTGTTAACTGTTAAAACAAATCCTTCACATTTTTCATTAAGCATTGTAGTGCTGGACCTGTATATATTATTATATGGTAGGCCTACTAGACAAGTTTCAGAGAAAATATCAATGAAGTATATGAAGTAGTTGATAGTAGATGCTCAGTTGAACTTTTAAACCCTCACATATGCATCATGACAGCTTGGTACCCACCCTGGGTATTCCATCTTGTGGCACTTAACACACGACAGCCTTGTGCAGGCACATTGTACTCTGTACGACAGCTTGGTACCTACCCTGGGTATTCCATCTTGCGGCACTTCACACACGGCAGCCTCGGGCGGGCATAGAGTACCCTGTATAGGGTTGAGTGGCCGGCACACATTAATGTAGTATGACTTGTCCTGGCTGTTCTCATCGTCGGAGCTGTCTGTAGCGATGTGATAACCTTCACGACTCGTGAGAAGTGACAAGTCTAATGTTTCACCCTTATACTCAACCTCACATACAACCTGGAATAACAAAATACACAACATATAATCAGGGCAAGAAAACCATTAAGCCTTATCTTGCTGATCACGACTAAAGTCGTTTTTAAACTGTTTTATTAGTGGACCAAACCACTGTTATTGGGAAGGAAATGTGTGTCTAAATATCAAGATTTGCAAATATTTGTGCTCAAATTAAAGAAATATGAGTAATTTTTAAGTCACTTGTAGTTGTGGGTCGCGGTAGCGTGACACAACTTCAAGTGGATGAATTTTTTAATAAATTAACTTAGCAGGATAAGGATTTAACATGAGGCACTGTCTCAATGCTGGGTTAATGCTGGGGGATATTGCATCATTCACTCCTGTCTAAAACATTTCTTGTGTACACCATAAGATAGGAAACAGGTGATATATAGTTCCAGTCATATGGTGATCACATGTTAGCCATGTGACATAAAAGGTTGATAAATTATAATTGTTAAAGAGCAGACATTACCTATCACGTTCCTATGTTGATTCAGGTGACATGGAAGGTTGATGACAGGCAGTGTTTCATCTAGCTATTTCTAACATAGCGCAGCACCATGTTGCCCTTCATGAGCGTCATGTTGCCCTTCATGAGCGTCATGTTGCCCTTCATGAGCGTCATGTTGCCCTTCATGAGAGTCATGTTGCCCTTCATGTGCGCCATGTTGCCCTTCTATTGTATTTAGATGGCGATCTGCGATCTGCCTCTTTGAACTATTGTTACGTCATTAGCAACCCAACCAGGCCATTGTGACAGTGGAAAACCACACAGTCACTGACGTCGCGCGTTCACACCTATTACGCAATATCTGATAACGGTCTTTGTACATAGTGGTGATAACTGGTGATGCTTACACACTCAACTGATTCTGTTTGTACCCTTATTTGGGGAGGGTGGGTGTTGGGAATGCCCAACCGGGTCAAACGGGTACCCGGCGTGCATGAAAAAGTGTCCCCAAATGCACCATGCCCCTATCGAATCCTAGATGAAACACTGATGACAGGGCCGATAGATTGATGCACATAGGGAGCATTATGCCAAGTCCCCTCTCCCGCTTCAAAAAAGTGCAGGTGCAAATGGTTTTCAAAAATATGTTTTTTGTAACTGGAAACACTTAGCATTGTAACTTTCTCAGCCGCTCGGTTAGGGTTAGCCTACACATAAAAAAAAATGACTGTTACCTTTTTCTCACAGGCCAGTTCTGTATGCCACGCTACATAATAAGTACAATCATCAGTCTCTCCCTGCATGACTGGTTCTCCATCCCCACTGCCGTCCGCACCGCATACAAATGTAATGATAGTGTTAGCGATGAAACCATTATGCACACACTTATCCCCAGCTGTGTAGTTAAGCACCAGTGTACCATGACTATACTCCAGATGATGGTTAGATTTTCCTGCTAAAAACTCACTGTCCCCTCGAGCAGCACTACGACAAACTCCTGTAACATAAGTAATTTTCACACACTTGAAGTTGTGGCTCCAAAAAGCAATCAATGACTTCACGTCTTGAACCCATTACTCACTAAGTCATCTTATTAAAAAAATTTGCCACTTGAAGTTGTGGGTTGCGGTAGCGAACCACAACTTCAAGCGGGCGAAAATTACTAATATTTGTATAGTTTGAAACCAAACATTTGTAAATACTCTGTTTTAAAAAATCATTTCATTCCCAATACCAGTGATTTGATTGTGCAATAAAACAGATTTGTAACAATTATAGTGGTTCTTAGCGCCCAAAGTGTTAAGATCATGTGTCGCATAAATGCACAACTAGACTTAATTTTTTGAACAACTGTAAAATAGTAAAATAGGAAAATTCTTAGTGGTAATTTATCCATTCAAATGCCAATCACAGCTAAAATCGTTGAATCTGTTTTATTAGCTATCAGTCTTTGTTTCTTACACAATTAACAAGTAGCTACGGTGAGTTAACCCTTTCAGCGTGGGGACTGACTTTATACGCCAGAATCTGACGACTATAGAGACGGTCCCCGCACTGAAAGTATAAAAATATTTATAATGGCAATGGACCCATAACATAGGTAGTCAAATGAATTAGAAGGAGCTAACTAAGAAATTTATGATGATTTCAATTTAAAAAACACTTTGATCTCCATATTTTACATAAAAATAATTCAGTGTTGTAAGGGTTTAGAATGAGTAGCTATTATCACTTACCAGTGTCCTTCGCTCCATCATGACCGCAATCTTTATCGCTAACCGCACCGCACACGTTTAATGTATAACTGTCCCCATTCTTGTCCTTAAACACATATCCTCCAGTTTGTTTCCTTAAACTTGTCAAATCAAACTCGTAACCTGCAATCACAATTCTCTATAATTAACCAATGTCAATATTAATCCTGGTAATTCTACTCATTTTCATTCACCCCGGGATGTGAACCCCTGTTGTTTTCAAGTTAATTCCAATCACTTAATGTCTCAAGTGTAATACCTCATATGAAAGGCTAGAACGTTTTAACATTCATTGTTGATGTTATTCTTTGTTGAATTTTAGTATCACAGATCGGTTGAATAGCCTCAGGCTAATGTTTTATGGTTAACTGCACCATGCCGATTGAAAATAAAATTTATCTTATCTTTCTTAAGTGTAATATCTTGTATAAAAGGTTAGACTGTCTTAAGTGTAATATATCATATGAAAGGTCAGAAAGTATTAAGTGTAATATCTCATATGAAAGGTTTTAAAGTCTTAAGTGTAATATCTTGCATGAAAGCTTACAACATTTCAAGCTTAGAACGTTTTAAGAGTAATATCTAATAGAAAGCTCAGAATCTCTTAAATCTAATATAAAAGCTCAGACAATCCTTAATGTATTATATTAACCTTTTAAATGCTTGTCTAATTTGAATTTTTATCCATTTTTAAAACTATAGATAATGACATGTCACAAAATAACACATAAATGGTATAAATATAATGACTCAAAGTAACATACATTACTGTTAATGTATGTTTAAATCAGGTGACTTACATAATTTAGGAGTCCTTGAAAAAATACAGGGTTAGAAATATACAAATAAAATCACTTGGGCCCATTCCACTAATAATATTAAAATCAAGATTACCTCAACATAACATTACATTACTGTAACATTACATGTTTTTAAAGATACTGACAATCAATAACAAGACACAAGCTGGCAGACTGGCAAAATTTGCTAGATGTCAGCAATATTTTAAAAAATTAAACATTTACCTCAGAAATGTTTCCAAATTTCAAACAGATAATACACTGCTAAATCGCAATAATTGTCATTTGTGCTTTGGTTATATTTTTCTATATTCGCAAATTTAAACCATTTTAAGACCACCATTTCTAAAAAGCTGTTTTCAAGAAGTTTTAAGTTTTTAAAAATGGCAAGATCATTGAAGACTTTTTAATATTGCGTATGAACTCAGAAATTACCTGGGTGGTGAGTTGTAGCTAGATGTTTATCATGTAGGAGGAAACCATATAGAGACAAGATAAAATATTGACCTTACATTCTCCGAACTAATGGGTGAAGGTATCGCTAGTGTGTCTTATGCTGGGGACAGTATACCTGTAGTAGGGTTTGTGACTGTACAGTCTCCGCCCTTATCGCTGGTATCGCTGGTGTGTTTGTTGATGGGACACGCAGCACTCGTCTCCCAGTGGAACGTGAACATGCACGTCTCTTTGTACAGTAGTGTCGGCGAGGAGTCCTTGAAAAAATACAGGGTTAGAATTATACAAATAAAATCACTTGGGCCCATTCCACTAATAATATTAAAATCAAGATTACCTCAACTTTCTCTCATTTCCATTAGAAAAGGTATGATAATCTTTTGAGTTTGTGATTTGCGGTAGTGAGACACTTAAAAGTAGATGAACATTTAAATTATGTAAGTCACCTGATTTAAATTGTCTCACACTTGAAATTGTGCCTCGCTACCATGATCCACAAAATCAAGTGAGTGAAAATTACTGATATGTGTTTAATTTGAGACCAAATATTTACAAGTATTTATGTGTAAACACTCACTGAAAATAAAACACCTTAACCCTTTACCTGCCAAATAATTCAATTTTCACCCATTTGAAGTTGTGTCTCTCTGACAAGATCCACAACTTCAAGTCGATGAAAATTATTCAGATTTGACAAAATGGAGGCCTACGATTTTCAAATCTTACGGTTTGATGTCACGTTTTATCTCTAACATGCTCAAACGCTGGTATTTAATGTGCTAATAAAACAATGAAAAACTGAATAAAATCGGGACCGGCAGTTAACCCTTTGAGCCCCCACGATGCATTAAAGCATCATTTTAGATCCCTGAAAAAACACTTAATTTTCCTACCACTAGGGGTTTTAGAATGAAAATTCCCATAAAACTGGTTTACTAAAACATGGTTATTTTCTTTAATTTTTCACCCACTTCAAATCATATTCATCCACTACAAGTCGAGAATTGCGGCAGCAATTCGCGGCTTGTAGTGGATGAATATGACAATGTAAAGTCCGGACTGAAAGGGTTAAAGGGTTAAACAGCTATAGCTAGTGCTTAAAGGGTTCATTTATTTACTAGGTTATCTTCATCACACTCCAGCAAGATGGTGGTCTCAATGGGTTTGTCGTTAGCACACATCTGCCCATCCCTGTAGCGAAGCACTAGTTTGCCCTCATCCACACTCAGCTGATTTTGATTCGGCTCCCCGAGATTACTGTAACTGCAAAACAAAAAGTGATATATTGGTTAACAAACAAGATACAGATATGGGACATTTGACGGTTGCCTTGTAGTTATCAATAGACACAGACTTTATTTTATACTTATCGGAGCATTGAAGTAATGTTTGTCCATTACCACAATCTCCTTCCCTTTGAGAAAAACATGGTTGACATCCAGGAAATTATGTGCTACAGCCCTCTGGCCTAATGTTCACGGTAAATAAATTTGCACTCAAAAACTCGGATCAAAATTTAATAATAAATAACTGTGATTTAGTCAACTTTTTAATTCATGATTTGTTTTTTAAATCAGCAAAGATGTTTTAGAAATAAGGCCAGCTGTCATGACTTTCATTATTGTAACTATATGTATAAGAAATTAACAAGTTTTCAAAAAATTGCAAATCCATAGGGGACACCTCTAATCTGGTACTGGTGAAGCAAGATAACAATCTTCAAATAATGCAAACGTCTTGTAAAAATGTTACAGACATGTATTTAAAATTATAAAAAATTAAAAATGGTCCATATACCTTCTATCTAAACTTTCTCTCTTTCCATCAGAAAAGTGAAGATAAATCCTAATTTTTCTAATGAAAATAAGAGAAAGTTCAAACTTAACCCACAAACCATTACATAATCTAACTTTTCACCACTTAGAAGTTGTGTCTCGCTACCGTAACCAATCTTGTGACCAAACATTTGCAAATCTTGATGTTTGAACATACATTTCTTTCCCATAGACAGTGATTTAATCAGCCAATAAAATACATTAAAATGACTACAGCTGTGCTTAGTGGCCCCGGGTAAAGGGTTAAGATGTGAAATAAAGTGTCATTTGATGCACCAGGCACACGGGGGGAGGGTGGCGTGATACATATAAGACTTACGTTGTATTATCTTCCTTGGATTTGTCTATCAGGCACACAGCTGTGTTGGGAGGACATTTTAGCGCCTCGTGAGTGTGTACCACCGTCCCGCATACATTCAGCAAAAATAGACGTTTATCAGTTTCAGACTCGTACTTGTAGTTATTGTCACTCAGGCTTAGGTCACTGAGGTCGTACTGGTTACCTGCACTATCCTCTATACTGCATGGACCCATTCTGAAACACACAAGAGAACATGTCTATGTAACCTTGCTATGGGTCTTTAGCTCTAGTACATGATTGTCTATGTAGCCAGCAGTTAGATCTAGTACATGGCTATTTAACCTTGTCATAGAAGCTTACCTTTAGTGCATGTCTTTATGAGGACATCAGTTATGGGTTCTTAGCTTAGTTTGTGTAATATTTTCTATAAGGTGGTTATTTTTTGTAGTATCATATATTTACTTCACAGTGGTTAGTTTGTGGAGTACCGTAATTACCAGACTCTACTATTTTTTTTTAGCTCCTGCGCGGTAGAGAGCAAGTGTGCGTTATGTGCAGCTGGATTAACCTGTCTAACATGAGGATTAAGCTGTGAAAGGTCAGTAGTTATTTACTGCGCGGTAAATAACGAGTGTGCGATATGAAAGGCTCGAGCACCAAGAAAGGCCTATTTTGACGTTCTGCACAGTAAAGACCTGTATGTGGTATAGTCCAGCAATTACCGTACTTAATTTAAGGTGGTTATTTTTTGTAGTACCTACTATACGGTGGTTAGTTTGTGAAGTTTTTCCGATGGTTAGTTTGTAGAGTACTTACTTGAATGGAGGACATGCATGATGCGTGTTTAGTTCCATTACGTGTGTACACTCCACGTCATTAGACACAGTCATTAGGTTATCTTTATTATCTGAGGACACATCGTGATGACACAGCAGCTTGATGATTGTAGTACGGTTACCAGGACACGCAGAGTCAGCTACAGTGTACACCAACTCTAACTCTCCTTTGTTATAAATCAAGTTGCTATTGGCAACACCTGCAAAGTAAAGGTGTAAGTATAAAAATAACGCTCCTATTGCCAACATAAAGGGATGCAATGGGAGTCATTCTGGTGCTAGCCCTTTTCGCGCGGAAACCATTTTTTGACATCAGAATCTAATGGCTATAAAGATCAGAAATTGAGATGCATATTGACCCTCATAGAGTAATCCCACAGAGATATACAAGTAACATATTCACAATATGAATGTTCTAAAATACACGATGTTGTATATCTGCATTGTGTTTCTTGCCCTAAAACAACCCAGCCTCACCTCCATAATCACACATCACACACTAAAGCAGGATGGATATTAATTTAAATATTGATATAGTGATTCCAAGTCACTTGTCATTTACCTGACATCAAGAATACATTAACCCTCTTGCTGATATTAAACATTATTCTTACAACAATTTATACTGTCTCAGTGACATATATTGGATAATGTATCATTTCAGTATCGACAGACATAATAAAGTGTTGTTGGACTAAACATTTCTGTGGGTAAATTATGTAATGGCCCTTAACGACAGTCTGCTTTAGTTTCTATCAATGTTATTACCTATCAATGTTGTTACCTGCGTTATGTTTCTTGCCGTCTTTATCTGTATAACACGCCCCAGCGTTATCACCGCAGCCACTCATCTTGAGTTTCCCGCACACGTTAACATCATAAGTAGCTCCATCGCTCGTCACTTCCCAGTCATCTCCATCTGTCATGGCCGACAGGTCAAAGGTCGTATGGTACAATGGCTCAGTTACCTTACAATCATGGCCGACCATTCTCTGCAGAGATACAATCCAGCATTTTATAATTAACCCTTACAGCACTTAAATATTTTTGTAAAAAAGATTGAGAAATAAAGGATTTTTTCATTTTGAAATCATCATAAGTTAGGTCTTTCTGCTTCATTTGAATACCTATGTTTTTTAGTGCGGAGATCGACTCGAGACATCAGATTGTGAGGTCTACAGTAGAACCCGCTATGAGCAGCCACTCGTATGAGCAGCCAACCTCCTCTGGGAGGCCACTTGGTCATTCCCCAAAAAGACAATCTGTATACAATTGAACCCCTATGTGCAGCCACCTGCCTTAAAAGGCCACTTTTCCTGTGTCGTGAGGGTGGCTGCTCATAGCAGGTTTTACTGTATAGACATCAGAATCTGATCTGTCCATCCACACACAGAAAGGACATCAGGATCGAATGTCTAAAGTCGATCCCTGCACTGAAGGAGTTAAAATCAGAATCTGATTTCATTAACCCACATACCCAGTAGCTAGACAATTTAAGCAAGACACGTGTGGGTTAAAAAAAATAACCTAGCAGATAAAGGGTTGAATTACTCACGCTCTGTGAGCAGGCGCTTGGCGTCCTCCAGGTGATCAAATATTCACATTCATCGCTCTCTGTTTCAAACACTGGATCGTGCTAAAAATATCACAATAACAAGCCACAGTTAGGATTAGTATATCATACCTGTGGGGCTGGAAGGGTGTGTGTGCCACTTCACAAAGTGGCAGATAGACCCTTTCAGCTCCAAAGGTATGATATACAGATATTCTCATTAATTGCTTGCTGCTTCAAACATTGATTACAAGTGTGAAAATAGATGTATGAAAATTCAGTCAGAATCATCAGTGGAATAGAGAGTAAATAAAATAGAGTCTTTCAGCTCTAATGCGAGTATGATCGAGCAGTCACACTATGTGAGTAAATGGTGTAATCGCACTGGGCACACAACGTTGTCATGACGTTGATTGTCAATGATGTTGATTCAACATCAAAACAACGCCGTGTGCTCAGCGTAATGTAAGGATACACATCTACATGAGTGTCAGGATAGTATACCCTGTGTCAGTGACATGACGTGAGTAAATGACGTACCAGTAATGTATGATAACATGTTGGCTGTGGTCACATTAGGACCATATATATATTCAATCCAAAATAAAAATGAATGAACTGCCACTGCATTTGTTTGAAAAATTGATAGATGCTGAGTTAACAAATAATTCAATATGAGATGTCCACTTACCATTAGAAAAATATTTTCAGCATTTAAAATTGCATGAGCACATCCAGCTTCAAATGATTGCTAAATACTAACTGACACCATAGATAAGTGCATATTACCATGTAGGCGTCAAATAAAATTAGGGATTTTTTTACCAGAAAAGTTGCTAGTTTACCAGACATCTTAATTTTTTCACTGAAAATAATGTTTGAGTGATTAAGATCGCACTTTCCTTGCCATTGCAGACATTTTTCGATGATTAAGATCTATATATGTTATCCGACAGGTCAGGCAGGTGACTGTCAATTTTAATCGGACATAACAAATTTAATCTAGGTACGGTCGAACTGTTTAACGTTAATTTTATTGTCTGTGAAGGTGGCAAATGCTGACGCTAGCACAGGTTTGATGTACTGATAATGTTATCAATATATAATGCACTGTTGGATATTCGCACAGATCTATGAGGCTGTCACCCGTCACTATATTATTACATACCTCTGTTTCGCTGCAGTAGAAGTTAATTCTTGTGCTGCGTAAGGCTTCTTTCTCTGTGCCAGCGTGACAGATTTCCCCGCCCAGGTACTGCAGGCTGAGGGCTCCATCCTTTACAGCGTATGGTTTACTCTGCAGATATCCAAGATTATGTGTCGACCCCTCTCCTACAAGCTGACACGCCCCAATAGGGCCTCCTGTAAAGTAATCATTATAATTATAAATATAATAACTCTTCTCCTACAAGCTGATATACCCGTATATGTCCTCCTGAGAAATAATAATTATATCTAGACTGGTCAAGGTTTAAAAAAAACTTTATTGTCTCCCCTTCTGTAGATCTTCAGGCTTTCACTTTCATTGGCACTTGATTAAGGGGAACTATATTTACACTGGAACTCATACAACGCTGAAATAATTTTGTACAAAACGTGGAAACCAATTTGAAATCATGATAAATGTACTTAATTCAGTGAGGGGATCGACTTTAGACGTCAGAATCCCAATTATTGTGGCACCCACATTTGTCATCAAACTTATCTGAGATAGCGGACAGCTGCACACATAGAGAGCATCATCTTCAGTTTTTTTTAACTTACTTAAATTTAAAACTGGCCGACGCACAACTAATTAATATATTAGTTTGGAAAATGCATCGTTTTGTTAGATAGAAACAATATTCATTTCTTGAAGAAGGATAATGCATCAGCAATTCCAGCAATTCAAGCAAATAACAACAGATGATTCAACACAGGTTCAGATAAACTCACCAGGGCATCTGCTTTTGTCCGAGTTCAAAGGTCGACATACATTGATTAAGTAGGTTAGGTCATTATGACCGGGTCGTGTATCCATCACCCTCCAATCTGTGTCACTGCGACCTAAAGGTGAAAGGTCGTATGTATGACCTTCAGTGTCCGTCACTACACAGTCAACAGCCTGAAAATAAAAAAAAAGTAAAACGTCAGAAAAAATCAAAATGCATACTGCATAATTCTATTGTAGAATTTTTAACCCTTTAACCGCCAAATTCATCAATTGGAATTTCACCCACTTGAAGTTGTGTCTCGCTTCAAGTGGGTGAAAATTATCCAGATTTGGCAAAATGAAGGTCTACGATTCGGAAATTTTGCTGATTGATGTCACGTTTTAATTTTAATATGTTTAAAAGCTGATATGTAATGTGCTAATAAAATATGTGAAAACAAATATAATCAGGACAAAGGGTTGATATAAATCAAATTTGTATCATACCACCAACTCGCACATGTTCAGTCTGTATCTGCCTCCCCACCCAGCGACTAACCCATGTCCTATGTTCGCTTAACTCTTTAACTGCCAAATAATTCCATTGGAATTTTCACCCACCTCAAGAATCGACAAAAATGGAGGTCACGATTATGAAATTGAACAGTTTTATCATTAACATAATGTAAAAGGTGGTATTTAATGTGCTGATGAAAAACCGAATATAAAGGGCCAAAGGATCACACAAGTATTTTACCATACTTCACTCAAGTTATCCCCAGCAAACACGATACACTGACCTGATGTTGGTTCAATGTCGGACCAGCGTCGCAGACGATGGTACACAATTGACTCAACATTGGGTCAGTGCATCCTGCGGACTGAGTCACCGCTTGCATCACACTATTCCGTCGCAGGGCCATTATGGTAGACATGCTAAAAAGTGCTTTGAAGCCTCGTTAAACATAAAAGGCTGCTTTAATTAAAAATATTGTCCAGCCCTGCAAAAACCATTCTTGTTGTTAATGATGTGCATACATGTACCTTTGGAGCACATGCCAATGATGTGCTAAACTCGAGCGTTAATGTCAAATCCTGGTACGACTTGAACACAGGTTCTCCTAGAGGCACAGACTGATTACACACAAACCGAATCACCACGTGCTCACGCTGACCTGTAAAATAGTAAAATGGGTACTTAACATCAATGATCACTTTTCAATAGTAACAACATTCATTTAAGTGACATGAAACAGCTTTAAACAAAGTGACATTTGTAAATAATGTACATATTATGATGTGAGGGTGGTATGATCGAGTATGGTTGGCTATTGAGTATTTTCCTTCACTCATCCGATAAGCAGTTCTGGATATGTCTGATTTACACACAAGACATGTCCAAACAGAGATTCGGGGTTAAGGGGATAGAATATTTAGCTCTACAATTTAATTTTAAAGTTACTTGAAATTGTGTCTCACTAACACAGGCCACAACGTCAAGTGACTGGAAATACTGAAAATTAAGTCAAAACATATATCAGTCTCACAGAATTGGGACAAATTTAACTTAAAAAATGGTTTACACAAACACTATCAATAAAAAAAAAAAAAATATCACTATGGTCAACATCAGTGGGTTAACTCTTCTCCTGCTACACCTGTATATGTACATTTTCGAGCAGATTTTAAACCAAATAATATGTCATTGAAATGGATAATGTAGCTTGTTAGACTAATATACATTTTCAAGCAGATTTTAAACGAAATAATATGTCACTGAAATGGATAATGTAGCTTGTGAAAGATGCTCAGTTAGTCTAATAATTAAACTTATATTATGTATATTTAAAATAAATAGTAATATTTTCCGTCATTTGAAGCTGGAATTTGTGTGAGCAATTCCAGCTTCAAATGAATGAAAAATACAATAAGAACAATTCAGCAGGACAAGGGTTATATACTAATCTTCACCTGATGAATCCCTCTCGCCTTCGTATGATAACGACAGGGCGCCGTCTGACAGCTTGAGAGACGCGCTGTTTGCCTCGCCCAGGGATTTTCCGCTATCCTCACACACAGCCACATCATCGGAGCAGTCTGATGTACCCCCACAAACATTCACCTAAACAAAAACAACTATTATTATCATCACTGGCCCTTAAATCCTTACTTGAGGGTCAACTGATATGTCAAATCTAATAATTAAAAAAATAGGAGTCAATTAGTCTTTTTAGCGAATATATGGGGGGCTTCATGCATAACCCTGGTAAATTTTGGGTGTTAAATACAGATACTTAGAACTGGCCCTGCCCCTCCCCCTGGATCTGCCACTGTCAGAAGTTGGTGTAACACCATGCTGCAAAACTCCCACATCCTCGAGAAATACTCAGGCCTCGTACAACTCACCAATGATAAAATTCAAGGATTTTTCAAACAGCCAAAGCAACATTATATTTTGAGTACATAATGATACAGTGATTTCTGTGATACTACAAATTAATACATGGATAATAATACATATCACTGAGGGATTTGTCAACATGGATCTTTGGTCAAATTTCAAGGAATTTCAAGTACCTTTTACTAGTAATATTCCATCTTTCCAGAACTGAATATTTTTTGTAGAAATAAAGCACATTCAAGGTTTTTAAGCACCTATGCCAACCCTGAGCACTGTATGATACTTTACCTTGTAAGACTTCCCATTCTCTCCCGTCACACCATAAGAGCCTTGTTTCTTCAGTAGCGGCATCATGTTGTACGTATATCCCAGGTCCAGATCTAAGACGGTACAGTTGTTAGAGGTATCTTCTGTAGTCACCAGGTGGCAGGCTGCCTCCGTGTGCCACGTGAAGGAGTATTCACATCCACCCCCAGCGAGGAAAACTGGTGTAGAGTCCTAAACAAAATAATGATCTCCTTCAGTAAGAATACATAACCCTTGAGACTCGCATTGAATTGAGACATTGAACCGAAGTCAAACACATTGAATTAAGACATTGGACCGAAGTTGGCTGGTCCCTTATCTTGCTAAGATAAATTATTTAAATTTTCAGCCACTTGAAGTTGTGTCTTGCTACCGCAACACATAACTTAAAGTGACTAAAAATTACTTATATCTGTTCAATTTGAGCACAAATATTTGCAAATCCTGATGTTCAGACACACTTTTCATTCCCGATAACAGTGATTTGGTCGAACAATAAAACAGGTTAAAAACGACAATAGTCGTGATCAGCAGGATAAGGGTTATTGATGACCACCGTCTATGACATCGCCCAAAACCTTAACCCAACACTGGTTCAATGTGTTATGTTTGTTGGGAAGCTGTATACTTTATTGGGCAAATTTCAATCAGGCAAAAATTAATAAGAAGATTCCTAACAATTTCAAGCAATAATTCATCATTGTCATTTTCATCCATTACAAGCCACGAATTGCTGTCACAATTCTAGACTTGTAGTGGATGAAGATGACTTGACGTAGGTGACAAATTGAAGAAAATTGTCATGTGTTGTTAACCCTTGTCCCGCTGAATTGCTTCAATTGTATTTTTTGTCATTTGAAGCTGGAATTGCTAACACAATTTCCAGCTTCAAATGACGGAAAATATGACTATTTATGGAAAATAAACATGTGTGAAAATTTACATTTTGATTAACTGAGCATCTATCACAAACTATTTTATGGATTTCAGCGTCCTTTTATTTCCTCTGAAACTTACTCGAACCCGGATATATACGGCTCCAGCAGCACAGCATGGAAGTTGTGGATCGCATCAGCGAGACACAACTTCAAGTGGGTGAAAATTACAGTTAAATAATTTGGCGGTTAAAGGTTCAAGATAGGACATTCAGGCTTCGAAGTGTATTGTAGTTCTTTCAGTTTTTTTTTCATAAAAATATGAGCTCTTATTGTATAACAAAACATTCAGTTTACAAAAGCAGATTTTGTTATTGAACGAATTAAGCTGTACATCACATATCATTAACCTAAGTGCTAATTGCGTCTATATATTTCGGTTTAAATTGTACACATATACATATTTTTACCCATTTTAATTGGATGAGAATTGAAATAAGATAATTTGGTGGGTAAAGGGTTAACTGGTGATACCAGTGTTTGTTATGAGCCAAGACAAAAATATTCTGAAGCCCTTAACCCTTTCAGTGCAGGGACCATCATTATACGTCAGAATCTGACGTCTGTAGACGTCAGATTCTCACGTACATGTATAAAATCGGTCCCCACACTGGCCAATCACCAAAAGATATCCCGAACTCTGACAAGTCGAAAAATCTGAAATGCTACAAACACTAGAAAGTAGCTTATCTTAGCAGGTTATCTTACCGACTGTCCTTTGACGCATCGCAGATGTATCTTTGTTGAGTATTTAGTTTTTGTGCCGTTTGACATCTCACACGGATCCCCGTCGGTATACTCTAACACCAGGCTGTCCTTCTCAATACGTGGTGGAGATCTCGCTCGACCAAGATTACGATGCAAAGCAACTTCCTGTAAATATGTATTTAGCTGTTAACTCTCTAACCCTAACAGTGCGGGGATCGACTTTAGAAATCCGAATCTGACGTATGTAGACGCCAGATTCTGACGTCTAAAGTTGATCGCCACACTGTAAGGGTAAAAATATTAATAATGGTCGAAGACCCATAAAATAGGTATTTAAATGAAGCAGAAACTAAGACATTTATGATAATTTCAAATTGAAAAAAAAAAACTTCGGTCTCCATGGTTTATATGAAAGTATTTCACGGCTTTAACCCTTTCAAGCCTGAATTTATCATTGTCATTTTCATCCACCACAAGCCGATTTGAAGATGATTTGAAGTGGGTGAAAAATTAAAGGAAATTGCTATGTATTGGTAAACCAGTTTCATAGAAATTTGCATTCTAAAACCCCTAGTTGTATGCAAATTAAGTGTGTTTTCAGGAATGTAAAATGATGCTTTAATGCATCGTGAGGACTTAAAGGGTTAAGGGTTAATCACTAAACATGACTATAATTGTTTTTAATCCGTCTGGTTTTTTTCATATTAGCTGATCGCATCACTGACTGCTATTGAGAAGTAAGCGATTATTAAACCCAAGCGTTAAAATATTTTTTATATGAGCCAAGAGAGCAGAGGGTTACTTTTAATTTGAAATCATCATAAATGGCTTAGCTGGCTCATTCCGCTTTTTTTGAATACCTATGTAATGGGTCTACGGCCATTATAAATGATTCACTCTTTCAGTGCGGAGACAGACGTCAATAGACGCCAGATTCTGTCTTAAGGTCTGTCCCCACACTGAAAGGTTCAAACATCAAGATTTACAAAAGTTTGGTCTAAAATTACACAAATGCGAGTCATTTTCACTCACGCAAGCTCAAGTGGGTGGAAATTTAAATTATTAATTGAGCTGGAAAAGGGTTAATATTAAATTCAGATTGTTAATCATGAGGTGTCCCAGCAAACACAAGATGTTGTTTTAATCAAGGCCCACTGTCTGTGATGCTGGCCCATGATTGAAGCATCATTGGTTCAATGTCTTATGTTTGCATTTTAATCTTCTAAGTGTTTTATATTGGGTGCCTTCCTACCACATAATATATTTGAAATTTCAAATTTTGGTCAGTAATTACTAATGCAATTCTCTTTGTGGGTTTCCAGAGGTTAATGAAGCATAGTAATACAACTCTATTGGTCAACATTAAGCCAACATTGGTTCAACAATGTATCGTGTTTGCTATTTACATAGACTAGCATACACATTTTAATATAGTACCAAATGTAAACCAACCTCTGCACCACAGCCTGGTGAAATGCTCTAGAACAAAGTTATACAAAGCTTGGAAAATGTTTATGAGAATGAAAATTATTCTTTTCTAATTTTTTTTTTCAATTATGTATAATTTATCATATTCTTTATCGACCTTCCTGTGGAAAGGCTTTTACTGAAGTAAAATATCTCACCTTTTCCCCTTCAAATGTGGTGGCACAAGCTGCGGCCATACCATCACAGCCAGACGGGACAATGACAGGACTGACGGGACGGCACACGTTCAGGTAAAACTTTGCATTCTGATCTCTCGCTTCCCAGTTGCCCTCCATAGTGTGACTCAAACTTAAAATATACAAACAAATGGACAAATGAGAATTAAGTGGCTGCCAGTGGACATATAGACATACATAACAAAATTCAGGGCCTTTTAACCCTTCAACTGCCGGCCCGATTATATTTGTCTTTTTTTCATTTTTATTAGCAAATTAAATACCAGCTTTTAAACATGTCAAAGATATAACGTGACACCAATCAGCACACTTTGAAAATAGTTTACCTCCATTTTGTCAAATCTGAATAATTTTCAGCGAGACACAACTTCAAGTGGGTGAAAATTCCAATTGAATAACTTGGCGGTTAAGGATTTTCAAAGAGCACCATAATATTTTCCAAGGATCAATTCAAGCAGTGAAAGCAACATCAATTTAACTCTTACAACGCTGGAGCCGTATTCTTGTACATGTTACGATATATCGTAGGCTTCTGATTAGTCGAGATGGCAATCTCTACCAATTAGAAGCCTACGATATATCGTAACTTGTACGAGAATACGGGCCCTGAAATACTTTTGTATAAAACATGGAGCCCAAAGGTTTTTTTTCCAATTTGAAATCATCATAAACATCTTAGTTGACGCCTACCACTTCATTTGAATACCTATGTTATGGGTCTACGGCCAATATAAATATTTTAATTCTTTTAGTGCGGGGACCGTCTTCATACGTCAGAATCTGATGTCTACAGACGTCAGATTCTGACGTAAAAAGACAGTCTCAGCACTGAAAGGGTTAAGCGTCAAATGATTTTGACAGGAAATTTTCACAATATATATAATACTTGTCTTTTTGTATTGCCGACTGGCAGCTTTTCTGCTCTACTGAGACTCGATATATCCCAACTAAAAAAATTACTTTATTATTTAAGTGTGCACTAAATTTTGAGCATTTTGTGATATAGCTTGTGCTTGTATGTTGAGTGGCTGCTTTTTAATATAAATTAAAATTTCTTTCAACTAAGATATTTATTATTATGCATGCTGTATATATCATGCAAAGAGGGATGCATAAATAGCTTGATAATTAAACTGATCTAACAATAAAAAGGTTTTCAAAATTATTTTTTTGCTGGATTTTAGAGATATCAGTAATGTTACTACCCGGTAGGTAACAACATTATACCACTTACCTGGATAAGTCATATTGTTTGCCTGTAGCGTAGTCTATCACGGCACATTCTACCGGTGCCTCGGGACATGCGTAAGATGTCCTCCAGCGGAAGCTGTAGGTCTGAGATGACTCATCCTGCAATTATTTAGAGTGCTAATTTGTGAGCAATAAAATCACAGCAAACACAAGATACTGACCCATTGTTGAATCAATGTTGATCCACCGTCTAAGATGCTGGCCTAACATTGATCCAACAATCAGTGAATGTCTCGTAAAATAATGAATAGTAGCAAACAAACATGGAGACCAAAGGGTTTATTTCAATTTGAAATCATTTTAAATGTCTTAGTTAGCTCTTTCCGCTTCATTTGAATACCTATGTTATGGGATCGCAGCTATTATTAATATTTTAATTCTTTCAGTGCGTGGAGCGCCTCTATACGTCAGAATCTGACGTCTACAGACGTCAGATTCTGACGTAGAAAGACGGTCCCCCCGCTGGAAGTGTTAATCCAAAACCCAATATACGACTTATCGTGACAACCACTACATAGAATGTGAGAATTAAGTACTAACCAGATATTCCGGTTTGCCTTTCCCGGCATGTATATCACAAGTGAAGGCGATCATGGTTTTTCTGGGGACGGGAGGGGTGCCATGATATGGATCACCGCCAGTGTATGTCAGGTTAATGAGACCGTCATAGTATATTAGATCACCGTTAGGCTGCCCACCACTGTATGCTTCGCTAAGAAAAACATAGTATACCAGATCACCGTTAGGCAGACCACCACTGTATGCGTGGCTAAAAAAACAAATAGGCTTTCCACAATTTCCAGGTTCAAATGACAACAAATATTTTTATTTCTATTTCTATTATAAATGGACACCTTGAGCATCTACTGTCCAGCAAACAACAGACATTCACCCAAGATTAGCTCAATGTTGGCCCACCGTTTGTGATGCTGGTCCAACATTTATTCAACCTTGGATGAATGTGTGCTCTTTCCTGCGTATGCACTATATGGATTTTTACCAATTTCAGCAGCAAAAAAATATCAGATTTGAAAGGGCTAAGCTGTTGAAGCAATATAGGCTTAGTTATGGTCCAGCGTCGTAGACTATGGGCCAACAGTACACCAACATTGGTTCACCGTCTTGTTTTTCATATTATCTTACTTGTAATCGTTTTTTTTCATTTGACATATGGCCACATCATTGTCGCCGTTATTACAAGGGGTTCCTGTCATTCCGGCACACACATTCACCAAGTAATCATGCTCTGACACACTGCTCGGCACCTTATATGGGTTGTCAGCATCCCTCGTCAAAGGATTCAAGTCAAAGCTAAATCCTGAAAAGGAAAACCAATAGTTTAGAAAGTGCCAAAATATCAGGGCTAGTCAATTAAAAAAGTTGTTGAACCAATGTTGTTTATAAACCTAAATCTCCATGTACTGAAAGAATTAAAAAAATTACAACATAGGTATTCAAATGAAGCGGAATGAGATATTTATGATGATTTTAAATTGAAAAAACCTTTGGTCTCCATGGTTTATACAAAAATATTTCAGCATTGTAAGGTTAAAAGTTGAATGTATGAGTAAAAATTACCAGTATGAATTATACAATTTAAATGAATAAGTGATAATTACCGGCTTCAGCATCGTAGACTTTACAGTCGGCTCCTGTCTTTTTCTTGAGAACACAAGCCGCTCCCGTCCACCACTCAAACGTGTAATGACAGCCATCTCCAGAGATACTCAACAACACTGGAGCACCCTGCAACCCACCTTAAAAAACAAGCAATGAAAAATATAATAAACATCTATCAACATTTTTGCGAAATATTTTGCATGTACACAAGATGGCCAAACAATTTTAACATTCAGGAAATTACTCTTCAGTTTGGTTTTCCACACCAGCTCCTCATCTGTCCAGCACTCTGTTAAAAAGCATGCTTTGGTCTGGATTATGAAATGTCAACATGTTGAGGAATAGTGCACTTCTGAGCTCGGTCCTCAAAGGGATTTGCGCGCTGTGTCAACCTTTAAAGCTTTGAGTTGAAGAATTAAACTTATTCCCAACTCAAAGTTGTTTCATTAACCCTTTGAGCCCTCACGATGCATTAAAGCATCATTTTACATCCCCGAAATCAGCCTTAATTTTCCTACAACTAGGGGTTTTAGCATGAAAATTTACTTGAAACTTGTTTTACCAATACATGGCAATTTTCATTAATTTTTAACCCACTTTAAGTCATCTTCATCCACTACAAGTCGAGAATTGCGACAGCAATTCGCGGCTTGTAGTAGATGAAGATGACAATGGTAAATTCAGGCTTGAAAGGGTTAACCCTTGAAGCTGCCGCGACTGAACCCTTGAGCAGCTAATCACATCAATAGTCATTTTCAAAATGTTTTATAAGCTGTTTAAATTCAGTTAATTGGGAGGAAAATGTGTGTTTGAACATCAAGACTTGCAAATGTTTGGTCTCAAATTAAGCGAATACAGTAAAACCTGCTATGAGCAGCCACCCTTGTGACACTGGGAAAGTGGCCTTTCAAGGCAGGTGGCTGCTCATAAGAGGTTCATTTGTATGGGAAATGTCATTTTGGGGAATGGCCAAGTGGCCTCCCATAGGAGGTTGGCTGCTCATAAGAGTGGCTGCTCATAGCAGGTTCAACTGTATGAGCAATTTTCACCCACCTAAAGTTGTGGGTTGCAGTAGCGACACACAACTTAAAGGGGGTGAGAATTTGAATTATTTAATCAAGCAGTTTAACCCTTAAAGCACTGAATTATTTTTTATGAACCATGCAGACAAAAGTTGTTTTTTTCAATTTGAAATAATCATACATGTCTTAGCTCTTTCTGATTCATTTGAATACCTATGCTATGGTATGCTATGGGTCAACGGTCATTATAAATATGTTTACTCTTACAGCGCGGGGATCGACTTTAGTCGTCAGAATCTGACGTCTGTGGACCTCAGATTCTGACGATTAAAGTCGATCCCCGTACTGTAAGGGTTAAATTTCCTGCTGATAAAGGTGAATCAATTGTATGTCGCAGACGGTGGGCCAAGATCACACACATAATGGAAATGTCTCATGTTTGGTTGGTCTTTAAGAAACAGTGATTGCACACAGGAAACAAAATATAAGATATGCAAGCGGTGTTCATTTGAGTGCAAAATGGGAAAATACAGCACTCGTTCATTAATCAAATAATTTAGTTTGGAAAATGACCTCATTGAAAATAGTCATGCCCCTTAAAAAAGGTATTTAAACAAAGCAGAATTAAGTAGTGGTTGTATAAAAAACAGCACCTGGTTGACATCTAAAGGTAATCAGTGAGTCTATTTTCTTGTCCCCGTCACAGGAGTCACCGTCCGTGTAGAGCAGAGTGATGTCGTGGGAGATGACATCATATTGCGGTCGTTTAGAGTAGCGACCAAGGCTCATGTACTTGTCTACAATGAAAAGGGAAATTATATTGCTTATATGGGCATTCAACCAGAATGGACAATTAAAATCAGCAGCCCTCACTTGACATTGTGTCTAGCTGCTGTTACCCAAGGGGTGACAAAACATGAATTCACTAATTTGATGGACTACTTCCAAGCATTTAATAGGTTCAAATAATTGCCACTAAATTAAAAAGAGTGGGAAACTTATAGCAATAAAATGAAAATTCATAGGATAAATTAGCCAAAAGTAGCAGCATTGCTGGAGGCTAAAAATCAGGTGCCGAGTCAATGTTGTTTTAATATTGAGCCATAATTATAAAGAGCGGCCCAACATAAAAACAACATATGCCTAAACATGTGTCTCTGTTAAAGTTTGAATCTCAAATTCGCTACATCCAAATAAAAAATGTATCTGGTTATCTGTTCCTGAGACTCAAGCTTCCAGTTGACCCACCTTTGTATGTTTCACCTGTTCACATGTCACTGTACGGTCACAGCAAGATGTGCCAAGCATAGAGTAAGCCCATCTTTAACCCTTTCAGTGCGGGGATCAACTTTAGTCGTCATAATCTGACAGCTGTAGATGTCACATTCTGACGTCTATAGTCGATCGCCGCACTGTAAGAGTAAAAATATTTCAAATCGCCGTGGTATAGGTATTGAAATGAAGTGGAAGAGCCAATCGAGACATTTATTCTGCATGGTTCATACAAATTATTTCAACGCTATAAGGGTTAACCCTAAGCCTTAAAACCATGGGGTTTTTTTCAATTTGAAATCATCATAAATGTCTCAGTTAGCTCTTTCCGCTTCATTTGAATACTTATGTTATGTGTCTACGGCCATTAAAAATAGTTTCATTTTTACAGCGCGGACTCAACTTTAGACGTCGAAATCTGACTTCTACAGACATAAGATTCTAGCAAATAAAGTGAATCCCGCGCTGTAAGGGTTAGGATGTTTTAAATCACAGTGTCATTGCGGCATGACGCGGTAAGTGTTGAGTTAACTCACCTTTATACATCTTACAGATTGCTGTGCCCTCAGGACATGACGTGGTAGCCGTAGAATCAACAAGGTCATGACAAACATTCAGAAAATATTTTGGATTTGAATCAGAGAAAGTGTCACCTACTATAGAGCTGTCCAACGCCAACCAATTCTCTGTAAACAAAAATAATTGTGTAATTATTCTATGTGATTTTATTTCAACCTTGTAGCCTACTGCTGAATTGTATCTTACATTCATTTGAAGCTGGAATTGCTAACACAATTTCCAGCTTCAAATGAATAAAAAAAAATTATTTGTAAAAAATAGATATGTCCCAAATTAAAATATTTGACTAACTGAGCATTAAACAAAAGATATGCTACAAATTTTATTGATATCCTATTTAGTCTGACATTTGCTTGAAACCCTATATAAGCGGTTCTCGCAGCACAAGGGTCAATAGAATATGACATTTTAATTCACCATGAGGAGGGAATTGCGGGAACAATTCACATACCAAGAAATATGAAGTTGCATCTGCGTGATAAGAGGGTTGAAGAATGCTAAAACATAAATAACAAGAGGCCAGCAGGCCACCATAATCCCCCGCCATGCCCCCTTGATAGAAATTTTACAGGGTGCATACTTCCTTGAAGTCTCACATTCTGTTCTACAATAATGATCCACCTATCTAGATTACTGTGTATATTACAGATATTGAAGTCAATGTTGGTCGCAAGTCAGCATTTTTTTAGTTTGAGCAAGTTGCCATTAAGAGGGTATATATATATATATCCCTCACTTAAACCATACATTTCGTTTTATAGTATTTATTGGACTGGTACATATCCTATGGAATTTTTGTTCCAAGGGTTGATGCTGTGAATAGATTTAATGCCTTATCAATGTTGAATTTCGTTGGTAGATTTTAATGTTATGTGTTTTTCTCTAGCAAAAAAAACATTTTTCACCCTAAAAAGTGACCCATTTTTCGCACGCGGCTGCTCTAAAACTATATTCACCGTAAACGGTGATTGTACACAGTTGAGACGATGACTCACTTTGCTTCTCCTGTGCACTTTTCAAAAACATTGATAACAATTATTATTTGTCTGCCATCTTGAATTTATGCAAATTTGGACAGAATGAATATTATTTTTTGGATCAGAAAAATTAAAGAAGTGTACAAATAACTTTTATCATCATCATTTTCCACATTATGCCAATTTTAAAGGTTAGAGCATCTAACTATCTGGCACAGTTTGTCCGGTATCAGGCATATTAAAGTTAATTATGGCCGATAGTCGGCCATTTTAAATTTGATCAAGTTGAAAATTTTCAGAGCATATCCCAATGTAATGGTCTAGCTATATGGCACGGTTTGTCAGATATCAGGCATACTAAAGTTAATTACGGCCGATAGTCGGCCATTTTTTATTTGATTAAGTTGAAAATTTTCAGAGCATATCCCTACCTGAAACCGCACATTTTGTTTTGTAGTAATGGTCTAGCTATATGGCACGGTTTGTCAGATATCAGGCATATTAAAGTTAGTTATGGCCGATGGTCGGCCAATTAAACAGGTAAAATTTCAAAAAACCCAAAAGGCACATCTACACCCCCTAAGGGATGTGTGTGTCAAAAATAAAAGAAATCCATGCACGGGTTACCAAGTTCTGCTCCGGAAACGAAATGCGGACATCCGGACGCGGGACGGACAGCCGGACGGCCGGACGGACATCCGAGGCGACGCCAATACCCCCCACCCCCACTTCGTCGGGAGGGGGATAAAAAGCTACAGTAAAGACCATCGCTTCAAACTTTGATTAATTTCAAAAAAAATTGGGATATTTTTCGCATATACCAATGCATGTAAATAATAAACAAATAACAATTTTTCACCAGTTCAAAGTAAGTGACAGTGAAAATACGCAAAATTAAAAACAAGTTTCGATTATACAAATTTTCTACCCTTCAAAAAAAGCAGAATTGTAAATATCTTTCAAATTTACGCAGCTCAATGCATATTCAGAACAAAACTAGCTCAAGAATGATAATGCATTGAAATAAGGACGTCTTGCTCATACCATTCTCGAGCTGAATGAGTGACGTCAGGTCTCTTATATGGCCGTTATGTGTCACTCGGCATTGGTCCGCTGGCGGGTTCACAGGACAGGCATGACGGGTGTACCAGTCAAATATATACACACATCCCTTGTCACTGCTGAGCGTGGGTAACGACTGGTCATCAGCTGGAAGACATAATATTAAAAAATGTTAAAAGCAGGCAAAAACAAAAGACGAGCACAGCAATCAAATATATAAACACAACAGTTGTCAATGCAGAGAGTGGGTAAGACTCGTTGTCATCTGGAATACAAAATAATAGTAAGTCAGAGTTCCCGCCAGGAATGTTTAAGTGGGGGGTCCAAAACGGGTAGGGGGTCTGGGGTCCTCCCCCCAGGAAAAAAAAAATTCAGAGTTTAAAATTTTAGTGCTTAAAATGGCCTATTTTAACTGAAATGACAGCAAAATATGAAATACATTTTTATTTTCTTTGCCAACAAGGGGGGGATACCCCCCACCCCTGTGGCTCTGAGTGGGGGGTTTAGACCCCCCTGGACCCCCCCCTGGCAGAAACCCTGCAAGTGTGAAAAAAAAGCAAAAACAAATGACAAGTATACCAATCATATAAATAATTTTAACCGCTGTCACAACTGAGCGTAGAAGTAAAACTGTGCCGGCGCTGGCATGATAGAGTGGGCTAGCATCACAGATGTTGGCCCGCCGCAGTGCCGGAACTGGCTAGCAGAAGTAATATTTACCATCAGATTGTGCACAGAAAAAGTTGATGACTGTCATCCGATGAAAACCACCACCATGACATGGAGCGCCTCCAAGATATGTCAACGTCAACTCATCATCAGCGTATCTGAAATCACACATGATCTAAACATCAGTAATATTATAAACCAACATTGAACACATGTTCCCGTCAAACACAAGACATTGAACCAATGCTGGTTTATTGTTGGCCCACTGTCTACGACATTGGCCCAACATTTAACCAAAATTGGTTTGATGTCTAGTATTTGCTGGGTGATCCTACAAAGAGTCAAATGCGGATGGTACAAAAAAGGTGTTTGTCTGCTTGACATGTGTGTAACATAATTTTTATATTAACCCATCAACCTTTACGTTGCCGTAATTTTTATACTAACCCTTCAACCTTTACGTTGCCGGGGGACCGTATATATCTGTTTTCAAGCAAATTACAGACCAATAAATACAGCTCAAATTGCTACAATGTTTTGTGGCAGATGCTTACTTAATCTAATAATTACATTTTAAAGATATATTTTCTCATAAATATGATCATTTTTCATCATTTGGAGCTGGAATTTGTGTTAGCAATTTCAGCTTCAAATGATGAAATTTTCTGAAAAAAAATCGGCAGGGTAAGAGTTAAACGCTGAGTTACTTAATTCGAATTTTCACTCACTTGAAGTTGTGTCTCGCTGACGCGATCCACAAATGCAAGTGGGTGAAAATTATACAGATTTGACAAAATAAAGGTCAACTATTTTCAAATCTTGCTGCTTGATGTTACGTTTTATCCTTAACATGTTTAAAAGGTGGTACTTATCGTGCTAATAAAAAGTGTAAAACAGAATATAATCAGGACAGCAGTTAAATTTCCTTGTCTAAAGGACAACTAAAAAAGGCAATAGACCTGCTTAGCACTTTAATCGCCAGACCACTGATATCAACTTACATGATATCTCAAGTGTTTTTTCAGCACTTGTGAAACTAGTTTTTTGAAAGTGAAAAATCTCTCAAATCCGTGGCCCAGATATTTTGCATATTTTTAATTTTAAAATAATTCAGCGCAAGGTCTTTAGACATCAGAATCTGATGTCTAAAGACAGTTTCTGCACTAAAAGAATTAAAATATTAATAATCATCGTAGACCCATGATATAGAAATTCAAACGAAGCGGAAAGAGCTAACAAAAGCACTTATGATGAATCCAAATTGAAAAAACCTCTAATCTTCATGGTTTATACCAAATATTTCAGTGTTGTTAGCGTCAACAATACACCTCACCTGAGAATAGCGTTGTTAGAGTTGCCGAGCACGTAAGCCTCATCTGAGTTATCGCTGATGGTCTGACACGCAGCTATGTCCTGTGAATGAGCTGAGTCGGGGCACTCCATGTGTACAGGCCCGCAAACGTTCAGGTGGTATGTGTAATTATGCTCGTTATTGTAAGGATCTTGCTCAACAACCTGGTAATGCTCAGTGCCACCTGTAACATATAAAGGAAGGTTCAGGATTAACCACAGTAGAGCCACCGTTTCCAGATAAATCAATGAAACACAACCCAATCCTTTTCATCGTGACCGCAGTTAAATTTCTCCATACAAAGTCACAACTGATTCAGACTAGCGGTTCTTCAGATAACACTTGCACAAAAACTCAACATTGTTTTTAAATAGCTGCCATTTTCTTAAAATCACTCAGCTGTGACCAAAACCTGTTGATTTCACAGCCACGTAGGCAAGTGCCTATGTACAAAAGCACAAATTATTTGGATTCTTGAGATGTCGCATTCACAAGAACCCGAAAAAACAAAACAATTCTTGAACATTACTGAATTGAAACACAAAAATCTATTAATTTCAAGGACAGGCAGGTAAGTGGCTATATACAAAATCACAAGTAATTCAGACAAGCAGTTCTGAAAATGTCATATTCACAAATCCAAGCGACCTGTGGCGGAAGATACAATAATCGATGTGTTCACAGGAAAAAATACATGATGCATAATTAATCTCGTTCTATCATAATAAAGATAATTAGGTAATAAAGTATTTGATTTACTTACTGAGAGTTAGAGGTGTGAGATCGATGTCTATATCATGCTTGTCCTGTAATAGTTTACACGTAGTGGAGGTGACGTAGTCCTCGGCACATGCGTGCTCTGTCACCCACTCCACCTCATAATGACAATCCTCACTAGATAACAGCAGAGGAGCCTTCGACTGGTAGAAACAGAATAATAAGAATCACATTCAAATTGCTGTTGACTCTTATGAATCTGATAATAATTAATCCTGTCCCGCTGATCATGAATATTGTCGTTTTTAATACATTTTATTAGCCGATAAAATTACTGTTATTGGGAATGAAAGGGGTGGTTAAACATCAATATTTGCAAATGTCGGTAATTTTCAGCCGTTTGGAAGTTGTGTATCGTGGTAGCGAGACACAACTTCCAAATGGCTGGAAATTATTCATATTTGTTAAATTAGAGACCAAACATTCGGAAATCTTGATGTCTAAATACACATATCATTTCCTATAGGCCTAACTGTGACTTGATAAATACAGGAAATAGAATAGACTTAGAATCTGAGGTCTATAGACGTCAAATTCCAAGTCTAAAGTCGATCCCCGCACTGAAAGAGTAAAATATTTATAATGGCCATAGACCTGTAAGATAGGGGTAATAAAAAGAAGCTGAAAGAGCTAACTAAGACATTTATGGGGCATTCAAATGAAGTTGAAAGAGCTAACTAAAACATTTATGGGGTATTCAAATGAAGATGAAAGAGCTAACTAAGACATTTATGGGGTATTCAAATGAAGATGAAAGAGCTAACTAAGATATTTATGGGGTATTCAAATGAAGATGAAAGAGCTAACTAAGATATTTATGGGGTATTCAAATGAAGCTGATAGAGCTAACTAAGACCTTTATGATGATTTAAAATAACCCTTTTGTCTCTTGCTTTACATAAAAACATTCCAGCACTTTAAGGGTTAAATGATTATATTTATAGTATTGATTGGTGGTGAAAGGGTTGATAATGACAAAATGTAAGAATTGACAGGATGAGGGCTCACCGCTCCCCTGTTGGGGCATTTGAATGTGATGGTTGTGGTGGGGGCCTGGTCACAGCCGTCAGGAATCTCACTCTCTGTGTATTGTAAATACAGATCTGTGTTTCCACCTGAAAAACAGCATATTCTGAATAAAATTTGATTTATTGAAAATGAAAACTAATGAGGTATTCAAATTGATCTTTTATACCCGGTATTTTATAAATCATATTAGTCATATTTATTTGTTTTGGGGTGGGAATTGCAGCAACGCAGGCCTTGGTAAATTTTTTTCTAATGATTATATAGGTGTGGAGCCCAGCCTAACCCTTTGCCTGCTAATCACAACAATAGTTGTTTTTTGTCAGTTTTATTAGCCGATCAAATCACTATGTATTGGGAATAAAATAACTGTTTAACCCTTTAAGCCCCCACGATGCATTAAAGCATCATTTTACATCCCTGAAAACAGACTTGATTTTCCTACAACTGACGGTTTTAGAAGGGAAATTCCCATGAAACTCTTTTACCAATACATGGCAATTTTCTTTAATTTTTCACCCACTTCAACTCATGTTCATTCACTACAAGTCGAGAATTGCGACAGCAATTCGCGGCTTGTAGTGGATGAAGAAGACAATGGTAAATTCAGGCTTGAAATGGTTAAACATCAAATTTGTAAATGTTTGGTCTTAAATTAAACAAATAAGGGTAGTGGATCGCAGTAGCAAGACACAACCTCAAGTGGTTGAATTTTTTCATAAATTAAATAAGATAAGGGTTAACCCTTGTACTTCTACACCTGCATATACAGTACTCAACAAAATTAAAAATCAAATAAAATGTGACGCTAAGTCATAAAATATTTGTGGTATTTGTTCAGATAACCAAGCCATGCCATCATGAATGGCGGCAGTTTAATAAACTATTGTCTATTCACCAAATATTCCAAGTTTGGAGATTTTTTTTTCATAAATATCAGTAATGAACAGTAGACAAAAACAATTGAACAGCACAAAGGTTAAGATAAGGGACTGTCGTAAAAGTTCACATAGTTCACACTCAAAATATACATAGCATTACATATTGAATTTCACTACTATCCATCACAATGTAATGAACCAAATGGGTTTTCACTTTTTTCCCATGCAGAACTATATTTTTGCAATATATAGTGGTGCAAACCATCACTAAAGTTCCAATGCAACCAAATAGTTCTTGTTTTTAACTATTGTGTTTCATTAATAGAAACAAACAATTCAACACCACATGGGTTAACCCTTTCTTCACTTACCTAATTTTACTGAGCCCTTACGATGCATCAAAGCATCATTTTACATCCCCGAAAACAGACTTAATTTTCCTACGCCCAAGGGTTTGAGAGCCAAAATTACCATGAAGCTGGTTTACCAATTCATGGCAATTTCCTTTAATTTTTAAATCACATCAAGTCATCTTCATCCACTACAAGACGAGAATTGCGACAGCAATTCACGGCTTGTAGCGGATGAAGATGACAATGGTAAATTCAGGCTTGAAAGGGTTACATTTTCACCAACTTGAAAAACTTTGTGTCTCGGTGCCTTGACCCACAACATAAAAATATTCCAATTTGCTTTATTTTGACACCAATTAAATATTTGCAAATCTTGATGCTTAAACACTCATTTCATTCCCAATGACAGTGATTTAACCTGATAATCATTCTAATAAAACAAATGTAAAATGACCATAGTCATGCTTGGAACTTAAAGGGTTGACATAACAATGTATCAAGTTATTTATATCGTAAATGTGAGACCAGATTTAACAGAGTTTCTTTAGGGGGATCACTGTTGTGATACTGGGCTGTAGTTGGCAACGAACCTGTGCGAAACTAGCAAAAGATGACAAAACAATAGGCATATGAAACCCCTGGTTCCATGGGCTTATTTTTTTGTCAAGTTATTTATATTTTACTTATCATTTACGGCCATACCTGTGAATATAACAGCATCTCCTGGCTGCCCCATTGCAGTCACTGTATCCTCATCTGTCACTCGACAAGCTGCACTACCCTTAGGACAAAGCAGAGTCAAACCATCTACAACAGAAACAATAAAATCACTGACAAGCTGAATGACATGCAAGACAACATGTACAATAAAAACAATAAAATTCACAACTAAGCAGGTCTCATAAAAGCATGTCTTTGGAGGCTAAAGGCTAACCCTTACAGCGTGAAGATAGTCTTTAGTTGTCAGAATGTGACGTCGGTAGACGGCAGATTCTGACTTCTAATGTCTATCCCCACAATGTAAAGAGTAAAAATATTTATAATGGCCGTAATGGGCAAGGTACTCAAATGAATCGGAAAGAGCTAACTAAGACATTTGTGATGATTTTGAATTTGTTCTCCATGTTTTTTTATAAAACATATTCAGCGCGTTAAATTTAATTCACACACAAATAACATATTGAAGTAAATTCATCAAGTAAAAAATGGTATAATCCATCACAATAATACATAATATACTAAATTATAAAAAATAACTATTAGAGTTAAACTAAAAAGGTGATTCAACTAGGGCCAAAAAAAATATATGTTTGTTTCTGATTTGTTGTCATTTCAACCAGTGGGTAGAGAGGAAATTTATTTTATTTTATTTTTTATTAAATTTTTTTCACTTCAACCAATCGGTAGGCAAGAATTTATTATTATTATATTTGGCGCCAAATTCACTCGCATGTATGTCTTATCTGTACATTATATCATCATTTCATAAATTTTTTAGAGTTACTTAGATTAACATCGGTAACTCATCTCTTAACTTATGATTTCCCTTAAACAAAAAAAAAAATTTTTTTTCTTAAATCAAAAAAATAAATTTGGGTCGCATATGTTTGGATAGGGTCGGTCGGAAATCGGGAACAAACAATATTTTTTTTAGGCCTAAGGCATCAATGATAGTGCCGCTGCTGCAGAGATTATTTTGTTTGGACAACCCGACTACATAATGCCCCCTGCTGCAGGCTGGCAGAGGAATAATATATGTTAACCCTTTCACTGCTAAATACCCTCATAGTTATTTTAAATCCATTTCATTAGACGATCAAATCACTTTTAACCCTTATCCTGCTAAGTTAATGTACTTAAATTTTCACCCACTTGAAGTTGTGTCTCGCTACCACGATCCACAACTTCAAGTGGCTGAAAATTGCTCATATTGTTCTAATTTGAGACAAAACACTCGCAAATCTTGACGTTTGAACACACACATTTCGCTCCTAATATCAGTGATTTATCAATAGGTTAAAAATGACAATAGGCGTGATCAGCAGGATAAGGGTTGATGGGAATGAAGTGAGCACTTAGACATCAAGATTTGCAAATGTTTGGTCTCAAATTAAACAATATGCGTAATTTTAACCCAGTCTAAGTTGTCGCTCATTATGGCAGACACAACTTCAAGTGGGTGAAAATTTAATTATTTAATTTGTGAATTTCAAGATTAAAATAAACCTATCCCTATTTTCCTGTGACATCTAACCTGGTTCAATCTCGCGGCAAACATTAATGTAGAAGTCCTCCTCAGCATTCATGGAGTCCACTTTATGACCCCCCTTGACCATGGCCAGAGGTGACAGGTCAAACTTCTTGCCGTCTTTGTTATAGGCATAGCAACGTGACTCCATCGGTGGGCTTTCTGTGGGAGAGAGTTTACAGACGGCTGTAGTGAACCATTCCATCTCTGTCGTACATTTATAGTCTGTGGGAAGAACCATAGGCGAGCCCTAAATCAGAAAAAAATAAAGAATAATAGACAAGCCATGCATTATAAAACATAGTAGAACTATAATCGAACCCTGTGTCATAAAACAACACAATATGGTAGAATGTAATGTGCTGAACTATAGGGGACTATAAATCATACAACATATCGTCGCCTCGGAGCTAAATGATCCTATCTGACACTCGTCAGAGTGGCAGATAGGATCCTTTAGCTCCGAGGCGACGATATTAGGACATAATGTGCTGAATTATAGGGGAGCTGTGAATCATACAACATGTTCGGATGTAATGTTCTAAACAGGAGAGCTGACACTACTTATCACCAGCCTTTAAAGCAATTGACACCAAAAAATAGGTCAAGAGGACATAACCCTCCACATCTACTAAGGTATGTGTGTGTGTGCAATATGAAAAAAATCCAGCAAACGGTTTTCAAGATATTGAAACAGCAATCTGGATGCACAACTGGACAGGCTGCGGACAAGATCCCTCACCTAACTTGTACAGGTGAGCCATGCTTCATACAACATGTCAGGATGTAAATGTTCGGGATGAATCGTGATCCATACAACATGTTAGAATGTGAATGTTCTGAATGAACCGTGATTCATACAATATGTTAGGATGTAAATGTTCTGAATGAATCGTGATTCATACAGCCGCCGCCCAAACTTTCAAAAAATTCTATTTTTTTGACAAAAGTTCCCTAATTGGAAAACCTTCAATTGAAGCCGCAGGGCGATTTTTGAGATTTGTCAATGACCAAAATTTTTTCTCAGCCGAACACCTATTGAAGATTACCGATATCTTGACCAGGTGTTGATCAAAACGTGCTGCTAGCTACGCCAACCACACCAACACAGCACATGCTATAAAAGCCCTGATAGCTTCTAGCCCTTTACAGACATGAGGCGTTATATTCATATTAAATGTGTGACAGGGCAGGTAATGTAGCCTTATAAGCGCTACAGTTGTTGCCACGTTAAGCCTTACTTGTCTAGTCTAACAGATTTAAATTGTTTTTGGTTGACTTTAAGCTATTTGTTTACCTGTTTACATATATGTAGGCCTAAATAAATATCCATTGTAAAATACAAATTACAATTTCATTATATACACTCCAATAGTTATTTGTCGTCATCAACCCACAGGACCCATACACAGGATACAGGTGAACAGAAGGAGCTGACTAAATGTTGCTTCACGGTCAAGCCAGCATCGCAGTCTGTGAACCAGCACCTGCCAAATGAACTGCCGGTTCAATGGTGACGACCATTCTGCTCTGCAAAGGCAGTATCTGCTTACTTGTAAAGTGAGCAGATACTGCCTTTTAGCTTTTGTACGGCAGCATTGGTCAACTTCAGCTGACACAGTGTCAACATCTGTACAGCTGGTGAGTGACAACGGCGTAATATATGACTGACAGGATAACGCACTGAAGTCTGGAGAGGGGTGTGCTTGCTGACTGGCAGGGCTGTGTATAACATAATGATGACTGTGTTCACAAGCATGACAAGGTGCCGCGATGTTTGTCTACCAACCCAACAGTCAACTGAATTACTGCAGACATTCATATGTGCTACAGGGTTCAATACAGATGGGTTTTTCTATGGGACATTTGTCCCCCCAGAGCTAAAAATATGGGGACATTTACAAAAGTAATGGGACATTGGATTTTTTGATAGAAACATTTTCAAATCAAATTAATTTGAACCACTCAGTGGTCAGTGAGTGAATAAACAACTACAAAAAATAAAACAGTGGATACAGGCTTACTGCTTAATAACCACAACACTGTTCACACTACATCAATTGAATTCTAAATGAACAAAATGTCTTGAATGTGTTAGAAAAATCCATTTTGGATGGTTAGGACTGGTTGAATATGTCCCTGCCTTTTTTGATTTCAACACATTTCTTCGACCTGGTAATGCACATAAAAAAATTTTTTGGTAGCATTGTGTGGTCATCTAATCTAAAGACAAAACGTGTGCGTTAATTAGCCTCTAAATAGCATTAAGATGACATTGTGTTACTGTTGGGTTTATAATAGCACAGTGAGCAGTGTTACGTGTATACATTGTAATACATAGGACAGGCAATGGCCTTGCCCTTGGCCTGTGTGCTGACATGGAGGCATGGAGCTATTTTTAGAACGACGGCGTCCTGCCTTGTCATAAAGCGGGATAACCCCAGCACATGCGGTCTACCAGTATACAATATGATGATGGCTGCAGTGACCGGCATAGATTATACACATCACTGGTGACAGTCTATTGAGGCTACTCTTGCAGGGGTAATATGACAAGCAATCATAATTAGGCCTACAATTGCATTTCAATGTGAATTTAAATTTCAACATTTTAATAATGCAATTTTAATTGACTAAAGCCTCTGGGACAAGCACAAACCCAATTTGCAGGAACACCTTATTTTCTTTAGTTTAGACTTTAGAAGTTTAGTAGGCTACAAGTGTAGATGCGCCCTGGGGCCCCTGCTTGAGCACATGGATGGGACATTCTTGAAAACAGTGCGCCCATGGCGCAATTCCGCGGCCTGTATTGAACCCCGGTGCTATGACATTATTATTTCTATAATTATTCATGGCGTATCTTCTTATTACATTCTCTGAACAATTTAATACCATTGTATCTTAAAAAAGTGTTTAATTAGCGCTATGTAAACTAAACAATTTTATAAACTTTCAGGACTAATATGAGCATTAAATTGATTCATAGGGCATATCTTTATTTGACCATTGGACATGAAGGGTTGGGCTCTACCGGCAGTTCACCTCGCAAACAAAAAAATTTGAAGAAAATCTTCTTAGCCTACTTAAACCTTGAAGCACTGATGTCGACTGCAGTTGACATTCTGTGTTTTCATTAGCACCTGTATAACCCCCGATAACGAGCTGTACACAGTAACATATGACTTCAATCTTGAAACATTTCATATTGGACTTAAATTTCATTTAAATTGAATAGCTCAGTGATCTGAAAGTTAAGCAAATATCCAATATAATATATCCTTTAAGAATACACTAACCAATGTAACTCCACATTTGAAGTAGATAATGGTGCGATATTTCTCTCCGGAGACCTCGGCACAGTCACTTCCTGTCAGAGACCAGACCAGCTCGCCGCTCTCTCCCGTCTCTGTGATATTCAGCTCCGATGTGAAATCTCCTCTTGACGTTTGTGTTTCTCCATAATGACACACCGCTGTGTTTGCTTTACATCCGCCTTTGTTCAGCGGGTCACTCAGGGATTGACAAACTGATATATAATATGTCTCTGTTTTGCCATCTGTATTAGGAGTGTGTGTCTCCCAAGGAAGCCTGCAGCAGAAAATCAAACTTTCTTAACCTTTAATCTAAAGATAGAAAGATACAAAGAACATTTTGCTCAGTTTCGCGTAGCGAAAATCTATGCAATTTTGGCTATTTTCTAAGCAAATTTCATACTGATTAGCAAAGTGATAAGGATGATGTGGAAGTCTGAGATTGAACCAAAAAATCACTGATCAATGATTTTTTTAAAAAATTACCACTGAGATATTGAATTTATATTATCTCCCACAGACCACTTGAAGTTGTGGGTCGCGGTAGGGAGACACAACTTCAAGGGGGTGAAAATAAGTCTTAGTTGTTTATTTGCGATAAGACATTTGTGACCCTTTATGTTTAAACACACATAATTGTTATTTAACGTCAGACCTTTATTTATAAGGAGCGTCATCGCACTGGTGCCCCTTGCACTCCTCAGCCTAGTTCAAGGAGAGCATTTAGCTCCTGGCCATTAACCCTATCATGATTATATAGGCATACCACCAGAATCCACCTGTAGTATTTTTATCAGCCAAATTTTTCGGGGGGGGGGGGGCATACCCTCGGACCCCCCTGATGGTGCACATGCATGAGGCGTGTGCGAGCTCAGGGTGTTTTATAATGCACGCCTCAGGGAGAGTACTCAGCTCTCCTAAGTGGGTATTCCAGGAGAGTATTTATCATGATTATATAGCTCTCCTCATATGTCCAAATGTGAAAGACTGTAACATGTTAATAAAACAGATTAAAACAACCATAGTCGTGCTTAGCGCTTGAAGGGTTAACTCAGTGAACTGGGGAGGATTTTCAAAGTTGAAATTCTGGTGTGCACATAGGCCTACAGCAAAGTAAGCCCCAGGAGACACAACACATACGTGAGTGTTGCATCTCCTGGGGCTACAGCAAGGTGATATACAACCTATCTGTATGTTTTGCAGAACCATGCCAAATATGATCCACTGCGCGCTGACCCGGGTTAGTGTGGTAACCCGGGTTACGTCTTGACAGCAGAATGCATCTATGGCCAGACTATAGGGTCAAAATCACAGCTTTTAACCCTTACAGCGCGGGGATAGACTTTAGTCAGAATCTGACATCTGTAGACGTCAGATTCTGACGACTAAAGTCTATCCTGGTACTGTAAGAGTAAAAATATTTCTAATGGCCGTAGACCCATAACATAGGTACCGGGGGTATTCAAATGAATCGGAAAGAGCTGGATAAGAAATTTATGATATCAAATTGAAATATTGAAATAAACCCTTTGGTCCCCAAGGTTTTTATTTTAAAAATTCAGCGCTTCAAGGGTTAAAGAAATTTGGCCATGGTTTACATGCAGAAAAGTTGTATTATTGACAATATTGTAAGCAGGTAAGCAGCAGAGAACTTGAATTCCAGTATATTGTGTGAAATTTGCTATTTTGGAAGACAATTTTTGGGATCTATAACGATTTTTCTACCACGCGAACTGGGGTCACAAAACCTCAAAAATAAATTCATTAATTCGGAAAAATGGCTGAAAATCACGGGGCGACCCAGGTCACTGCGTGGATTATATACATATCTATAATTATGCCTACAGTTTCATGATTCAGTGGAACTGAGAATGTAAATATTATCATGAATTGTGAAGGTTAACTCTTCATATACCAACTGATGATAGTTAACTTGAGGAATGTATATAGGGCTCAGAAACACACATTGTACAGTGAGCAGGTACAGGCCCAGCCCTTTATAAATGGCTGCATGTTTATAAACGAATGTGTGTTTATATAGGCACTCGCAGTGCCCTTCGGCGAGTGGTTATAAGCCCCTGAGCGGCAAATATAGCTGGTTAACAGTACATTTTATTCCATAATATCAGGCATTTTCTCTTGATTATTCAGATTTAGTATGATGTATCAATTGACACAACATATCACTACTCAATAATGCACTTGGGAAGAGAAATTTGTGAAATACTATGCCTCGATTG
Source organism: Flabesymbios commensalis (assembly GCA_964017125.1). Lineage (NCBI taxonomy): Eukaryota > Metazoa > Annelida > Polychaeta > Terebellida > Flabelligeridae > Flabesymbios > Flabesymbios commensalis. The sequence goes on from OZ024907.1 coordinate 90,463,181, forward strand.
GTGAAAATCGCCAGGAATAGGTTTGCTGAACACTGACCCCCACATAAGGGATTTGGGAACAGATAAAAAAATAACTTGGCTTATTTTAGGTAGACCTAAAAATGTTGTTCTAATTTTTTTAATAGTGACCAAGCGAATTGAAAAAAAGGCTACTCCAAAGATCAGGTGTCGTATCCTCGAAAGAGATAAGAATTGCGTAAGTCTAAGAATTGCGTAAGTAGGCTAAGCATTTGCGTAACTTTGAGAATTTTTCTTAAGCGCTATTCTCGAAATAGTTCAGATAAGACATTGAGTTAATTGTTCCGTAACTGTACGGCAGCTTCAGAGGTGCCGTAACTCTACGCAACACAGTGTATTTTGTGCCAAAACAGCACAAAAAAGCTGTGGTTACAGCCAAAAAATACACACATGTAAAACTTACATTTTTTTTAACACTATACAAAGGCCGTCAGTACATATTGATGCTTTTCATTAAGGTATATCACATGCGAGAGAAGCTGTCACCATAGCCTGGACATAGCCATAGGCCTAGAATTTGCACTGACATGATTGATAGACTAGGCTAGCTTTGTAACTTCAGAGTAAAATGACGATGTTGGCGCTGTTGCCATAGCAACAAAGAAAAGAAATTTGAGTAGCAAAGAATGTTCGAAATTATTTCGAGAATAGCAAATTACGCAACTTCTTAGTTCCGCAGCTTCTTATCTTAAAGAAGAAAAGAATTGTTCTTATCTTAGCAATGAGAATACGAGAATACAGCCCCTGGTGAAACAGACAAAATAATTTATTGACAAAAAGTTATTAATTTTTTTTTTTTAGACTGTAGACTGATTGCATGTTCACTCTCTGATGGCGGCCACTAAATCATTACCGGGCGTAATCAGGCAGTTCTATACACATCATTGTCTAAAATGTGGGATTCCCAACTTGTCTATATAATATATCTAACAGCGGGACCAGGTCCCTGCAAAATTCAGTCAGTGAAAAATAAGACATTTGATGCCTTTTAAAGACCAAAAATAAAACCTTTCAAGACCATTTTTAGCACAAAATTAAAGCAAATATCAGTGTTTTCATAGAAAATAAGACATTTTAAGAACTACAGCTGCCAAAACAGCTGTATTAAGGACCTTTCAGTTTCAAGGCCCTAATAATGAACATGCCAATATAAAACCTTTTACAACTTTTTTAATATCCCGTTGGAACCCTGTAGGCCTACACAAGTGTAGGCCTATGTAAGTGTCTGATAGATATAAACTATGGGCAGTGGCTAATCATACTTGCTTCTTTATAAAGTAACTCTATAAGCAGCCTCGTTTATGAAATGACGGGCTCCCTTTGAATCCTTAATAACTCTGTCTTAAGAATAGCTACTCCTTATAAAGTAGGCATTGGCTAACCGTGCGTAATTCTTTATACAGACTGACTACTCGGCCAGAGTTGACCTTCATCAGCTGACGTTACCAACCACTCTGAATGATGTCATTGATGGTCAACTGTAGTCGAGCAGCTTTTTAATAAAAGTTGTATACGCAGGGATCAACACTAACTGATTTCAGGTAGTAGCCCAAAGGGCCAGTAGCTTCAGATTATTACGGGCCCTTAGCCTTATTGTTCTAATCCTTAAGTGTACACAGTATCAAGGGGAGTGTAATTTTTTTCTTGCCCCCAGGGCCAGTATCTAGGGTGATTTACTGGCCTCGGGCCAACGGGCCAGTGTTAGTGTCGATCCATGTATACGGATTGGCTACTAGACCGGAGTTTGCAGACCAGAGTTCAGATTCAACATTTTAAACTAAATCAGTAAATATTCGGTTTCGACTTAGGGTCATTGTGGCAGTTTTCGCAACCTAACAGAGTACTACGGGCCACAGCGTGCACAGAATATATGCGTATAAATATTGTGGGTCGTATTATGATTGGTATGTGCATTGTGTAACAGCGTGGAGACCCATGTTGCATATATTTTTCATTTAGTTTGTTTTAGTTCGTTTCGAAATGGATTCAAGACTCCTTCCAGCACATGTCTGTTTTTATTTCAACCTGATAGGGCCTACAACTATCTGCAAAAAAATGTTTTTTTCAAATGAAATTTTACTGATTTTAAGTTTTAGAAGCTGAAAAAATCAGCATATTCTGGGACTCAAAAGGAAAATGTGCAGGAATGGCAACATTTGTTATTAGACATTCCAATGAACTTGCAAATTTAGGGCTGTCCTAGTACAAAGGTCCTTTTTGTAATATTGGATTTTACTCAAAAATGGCAATTTCTTGACTCACCAGTCCTGTTGATTGGCATGCCATCAATGTTTAATTCTACCCCTGAATACCCTCCACCACCCTAGAGTTAGACTCTAAAGGCTAGACCCAGGGTCGCAAAGGCCAACACTCTACAAAGTATTACTGAACCATAGTGGAGGGCGAGATCCTTCTACTAAACTAAAGTAACTCTGAGAATCTAAGGTCTCACCACCCTAAATAAGCCAAAATCACGGCAGGTGTATACTAATGATGGAATCATCACCCAAAATATTTTCAATGCGGCTGTTTCAACCTCTGTTGAATTAAAAACAAATTCAGAGAAGTTATATTTCTGTGTATATTTAATAAGTACACGATGTCTCCTCCATGCCGGATATCAGATAAAACTGTTTCTTGATGATCAGACAGGGATACAGTGGGTTGAAAGGAGTATATAGGTACATCACATTAGAAGTTGATAAAAGTGCCATTCAAAACAAATAATGGTTTTAATTCTACAATGATGACTTCATTTCTACCAGTAATAGTGAGCAAAAAGAACAAACAAACAGAGAAAGATATGTCTTTTATTGCAGTGTCTCACAAATTCACATAAATCCTAAAAAACACGAAAAAAAACATTAAAAATGACAAAACAACATTATGGAATGTACCTAACCTGTCACGAGGTTACCAAAGCTGTGACGAGGTTACCAAATCTGTGGCGAATTACCTGTGGTGAGGTTACCCCGTGGCGATTTCTAGACACTTTGTACCATGTACAACTCGTAACTGACCAACTCGTACCATTCAAAATTCCAAACCTACCAACTCGTACCATTTTCCTACCAGCTCGTACAATTATGATTCTAAACCTACCAACTCGTACCATATATCTAGTTACACGTATACTCACTGAATAAACTATAGTACAGGCCTAGGCCAATACATACTATACTCTGGGCCACATTCATTCTGGTAATTCTGTAGCGCATGTTTTTCATCAATTTCTCCTTCAATTATGAACCAATTGCCTTAAAATTTGGCACAGGCAATTTTCAAGTCATATCCTAACGTCGGTAAAAATTTCGCAAAATTATATTTAATATTGCAAAAGTGAGACCATTTGACATGTAATAAAATTCTAAAATTAGTTTAATGGGTTTAAAGAGGGACGTCATAAATTTAATTTACTACATGTCAAATGGTCTTACTTTCGAGATACTAAATATAATTTTAAGAAATTTTCAGTGATAGTAGGATTCTGTTGAAAAATGATCTTTACAAAATTTCATGAAAATCGGTTGATAATTGATGGGGAAATCAAAGAAAAACATGCGCTACTGGTTAGTTGAAATATATAGGTCTAATTACGGCTATAGGCTCTGGTCGAAATTATATATTTCATTAATCTAATTATGTTTTTTAATATGTATTTCCTACATCAATGATGCGTGCTTGCGACCTGTGCCTTGCTATAATAGACCTATAGGCCTATCCGCATGCTTCAAACAACGTTTTAAAGAAATATATATTAAAAAAAATAGCCTAAGTGAGTCAATACCCTAATACATAGGCTAGCACATACAATACATGGTTGATGTTCATTACGTCCAAACTTTAAAGAAATACAACACCAATTAAAATAGGAAGTGCGACTTTTACAGGTGTTATACAACGGCGCCGGTATGGATTGCATTTACATGGTTGGCGCAATGTTCGTTTAGATTAAAGGCAAACTTGTGTGAAGTAACACAACACCAGTGTTGACCAAAGGGAAGTGCGACAGGTGCTATGCAGCGGCGCCGTTACAGTTTGCATTCACAGAGTCGATCCGTGTAATGTACATTACACGTCTGATAAAAGGTTGTGACATATTGTATTTACTATCTGTATAAACATATACAAGAAAGAGAGTCTAAACATCATTATAGTACAGCACCGTAAATTTTATTCAGCTGGTTATAATATAAGCTATGTACAATATAATTATGCATGCATGTTCATTCTCACAAAAAAATTGTTTATAGCGAAGGGCCGTAGATGGCAGAGCATTTTTTAAGTAGCTGTGACGCTGAAATCTCTGTACTGTGCCCAGATGTTGAAGAGACGAGCCTGGATGGTCCTATATCTCGCCCTCACTCACTAGCTTGATCTGGATTGACACAAGCTTGGCCTCTCTGTGCAGTAGAGGCATCAGGACGTATAGAGGGACCTGGCCACCGACAGCCCGTTTGTTCAGCCGCCGATGCCAACCCTCCACATCATTGCTCGTTCGCAGAGTTTGGCCGAACACACTCCAGCTTCTGGTGGCCACACTGTGCTTCAGATCCAGGTACTGCCGATGTAGCTGGTGAGGTCCTTCATCTCTCTTGTCGACTGTTGCACCATCTCCTGCAGAGCTTCAAAGGTGGGGAGTATTTGTTCGTGGGGTAGAAATGGTAGAGCCATCAATTTCCGCATGTACCGGTAGGCTCCACTCTGCTGGGTGTAGGCGACCTGCAAACATAAGAAAATATTTAGAGCAAGTCACACAGATCAATAATATGGATCCAAGAATAGCATGCAGGTCCTATGATTACTGTTTTTGTTGCAATGATAATGGGTTTACATATATATATGTACTTTTTTTAACAATATTTTATACAGAACACAGAATTCCGTGTACTTTTGAAACAATATTGTAGTATACCATATTATAACCAACCTGAAGTCCGAGCTCTTGAATTTTTCTCCCCACTGACTGACCCCAATGGAAGGCACAACCTCTCAATGTAACCTGCGGAAGTTTACTGGAAAAAGCTTTCCACACGCCTGCTTCAAAATCTGCCACGATTTTTTGTACTACAGGCAGGGTCGGCAGACAAGCCAACAATTTATTTAAAACCTGGAAACAGAAATTAAATATTGTTTTAACTTACGTTTATCAAATGTAAAGCATGTGTGAAAAATAAAGGTTTGTTTGATTTTTACTTCGATTTCAAAAGAAAAAATACTTTATGCTAAATCATGTCACGCCGAGGAAAACTTATTAACTTGTTTACCACTTAACGGAAAGGTTTAAAAAGATTTTTACTGGAATCTCAAAAAGAAAAAATACCTTTTTATAATCCTTTTTCGTTCTTCTTGACATCAAACAGAAGGCCAAGGACACCTGCTTCATTTTCTCCTTCCTTCACAAAAGCATGTATGGTAAACAGCTGTGTGAAGGGGCACCGAACAACCTTGAAGGTACCCTCTACATACCATGACTTCACTTTAGCCAAGTAGTTGTCGTTCTGTAGCAAAGAGTAGATGCTGCTGATCGTCCACTCGTATGTCTTTCTGCAGGAAATTTCCCGGTAGAGAGTCTTCCTGCAATTAAAGTGTGAAAAAACATCTTTATGGTTATGTCCATGATAATAATAATGTATTATATTTCATCTGCTAAGTTACCATGTTATCATTAAATTGTTCTGCCAATTAAGCCGACTCCAGTTCACTATAATGTCATTTGACACAGTCTGACGATGTGTTGATTGCATCAAAGGAGTGTGTAAGTAGTAGTATTATGTAGAAAATAGCATGATATATATCGTACCTTAAAGTTCAAGTCTCTTGGTTCCGCAGGGTGCATGTTTTGTCGTAGACGATTAGCATTTCTAACTAGGTTTGCCGCAACAGGACGACTTGCAGATGGTTGATCATCATCATCATTGACATCCAGCATAGCATTCTCTACGAGTTCAGCTGCCGCTCAGAAGAAGTTGGTGTTTGCTGCACTTTTGACTTGAAACAACAAAAACAATGTTGCATATTATAATATCGACAATACACTTGCTTTTTATCTAGTATTGTATTGTATAGAAACGTATAATTGTGATTGAACTAGGCTCACGTGTTTAACAATATTGAAACAAACCTCAGTTGTAATTTCAAACTTGGAAGCAATTCCAGGCTCTGCTGCATGTGTGTGATTCACATTTCCTGGTATAAAGTCATCCCCTTTCTGTCGTACAGTAGCAGGGCATCTTATCTGCTGGTTGAGTAAATTACACCACCAATCTGTAGTTTCGCCCCACATATCTCTGGAATACACAAGAGAACAAACATTGAAAAACATATATATTTATATATATATTTGATAAATATATGACAATATAATATGTTTTTCAATGTTTGTTCTTATAAATATATTTGATAAATATATGACAATATAATAATAAAGCTGTAAGAGAAAATGAATAATGAATAATTACCTTTACAGTGAAGGAGTAACCCTGATTATCCACAAGTTTATCTTTGCCACGCTGTGTCACACCCTTCAGCACTCGGTAAGTCACCTCTAAGTCGTGTGTCAGAATTTCATCTGGTAGAGTTTCATCAAACGATCTGCAATGATAAAGTATTATACATATGAATATACGACTATGTATGTGCAGGTAATTATTGTTAACTGAGCGATGTATAAATAAATGCAGATATAGGCATAAACAAGTGTAAGTTTTAGAACGTTACTCACTGCTCTATATGTATAACAGGTAGTGCGTATTGCCGGTCTGCCTCGTCAATCACGAATGTAGAGTTGTTCGGATGATCTACCTCTTCACCCGATGAGCCTGCCACATCCATGTTCTCATCCTGTAAGTACAAATCAAAAAAATATATTTATGAGAACACATAATGCTTAATATGAGATTAATATAATAATTACATAGGCTGCAGTATATACTGAAATATAATTTGCATGAGATCAAGATATAAATATTCTAACATAGCAGAACACAACGTACCTCATTTTCTGAACTTTCTGTCTCAGTGGATCCAATCAACCAGTCGGACATGTCAACATCTTCATTAGCAGGCATGGTCTCTTCCATGGCGACCACGTGAATCTCTCGACCACGCTGGTTGTGTCAAATTCTTCATGAAATCAGAAATTTGCATTTTATGAAACTAATATATTAATAATGTACTACATTATTAAAGAATGACAACTTCATATCTTAAATTTGCATTATAATTTCCTTGCAAGAATCTGCTATTGCTGTATACCCATTACATAGATCCTTGTCATTAATATATGTACAAAATTAAGTATGTGTGACACACTTTCATACCTCAAATTCAACATCAGATTCGCCACTTTCTACAGATTCGATCATCATGGCAATTTCTGCAGCACTGTTGCAGTCAAAACAGCACCAATCAAGAAGTGTTTCGAGTCCGCTATTCAACCTCCCATAAAAGCGTTTGGTGATACCTGAAAGAGAAATGATATATAGATATAGAACGTCTAGATAAGATGTGTATAGAAAATTGACCATAGATATTGACAGCTAAAGCGATAACAGCGATACAATAAGCACATAGAAAGTGTGGAGCAAAACTACCTCATATTTAAATATATCTATTAAGTTACATGTATCTGACACATTAGGTGCAGATGTGCTACAAAAACAAAAGTTTTTAACAACTAATAGTAATGTTATCTTACCTGTGTTGTGACATGTCCTGTGTTGCCATCTTGCACATCCGTCACATTCCAATGCCTGATGATTACCCTTCACTACTCTGCTGCAGACGACGCACGCCATTTGTAACACTCTTCCGAAGTCCATAATAGCTATCGCAGAGCAGAAGTGAATGACCGCATATTGAACTGACCATCTTTTTATAAATGTTTTTTGTCGTTTGTGCGTCAACACCTGTCTCAACAGGAGCTCGAACTCACGGAGTGTAACTTTTACTCGGAGCTACAGTGGTGGCTTCCTTCAGCTTCGTACCTAGGCCCACGGCTGCAGGGTAGGCAAACAAAACTTCACCCAGGTTTTACCCTGGGTAAACTAGTGCAGCCTCCCTCAGATATCTCATTTCTTTGAGATTCTCACATTGTTCTGTCCATACGGTCTTAATGATGTCCTCCAGTAGACATAGTCTATTTTCATTTTTTTACAAAAATTTAAAAAATGCACCTACGTAAAAAAAATTAATAGAAGGGGCCACAGCATGCCTGTTCCACTTACCTATTCAAGCAATTGTTGCAGCCATCATGAAATTAAAGGCGAGAGCTGGCATCATTTTTCGTAATTGCGAGAAATCTAATGATGGGAACCCCCAGGACAGGTGATAAAAGTGCCATTCAAATTGCAGTGTATCACAAATTCACATAAATCCTGAAAAAACACTAAAAAACCCCACCAAAATGGGGCCGTTCAACAATTACTTAACGCCGAGAGGGGGGAGGGGGGTGACGAGATGCGTTACGAAACGTTATAAAGGGGGGTGGGGGGTTAGAGGTCAGCGTTATGTAACATTTTTTATATGGACTCTAAAGCAGGATTAAAAACAAACTAGTAGGTCTAGATTATGTTTAAAAGCAACATTTTAATATTGAAAAATAGCAAAATTTTCTACAAAATAGTGGCTGATATAGCAGCAAGTGCGACTCAACTGTCAACAGTAGGCTATTAATAACAGAAATTCATGATAACACAAATTTTGGTAGGCCTATTATGCATCCCCCCATACCGGAGCAATGGAAATGACTGGAGTGCCACCCACTGTTGTTTAGTCCCAAATTAGGGGAATATTAGTCATTTTTAACGACTTGAAGTTGTGGGTCGCGGCACTGAGCGAGATACAACTTCAGGTGGGTAAAAATTTAAATAAGATTTATTAAACGTAACAAACATGAGATGTTGATCCGCTGTGCTAGCCTTTTGTTTAATGATGGGTCAGCATCGCACTGAGACTGTAAACATGGTAAACCAATCCATTACCGGTAGCCTAATAATATAAATAACAGTGGGCCAATGACTTGTGTTCATTGGGTAGGGACCTATTAGGCTATTATCCGTATAAAAAACCTAGTAGTCCCACTACACTAAGCCCTATAGGCTACTCCACTCCTGTCAGTAAAGTATCGGTACTAAAGTGTTTTAATTAATCAGTAGCCCTATAGGCCGTATTTCGATTTTCATTTAATAATAGGTCAAGGAAGAAATACACTGGGGGGGGGGGGCTGTCAAGGCAAGCGTTACGTAATTTACAGCGGGGTTGTCAACGTCATGTTACGAAACGTTACGTGGGGGGGAGGGGGGTCAAAAATTGTCCAAAAAAGCGTTACGTAATTGTTGAACGGCCCCAATGGCAATGACGTCTTCAGCCTAACGGTTTAGCATAGTGCCAGTGGTACGAGTTAGTAGGTAGATTGGAACGAGTTGGTAGATAGGTTGGTACGAGTTGGTAGGTATTTGGTACGAGTTGGTCAGTTACAAGTTGTACATGGTACGAAGTGTCCTGTTACCGTAACTCCCGTGGCGTGTTATCACTATTCTATTTCGACAAGGAAACAACGTATACGGGTAAATACTTCGAATATCGCTCACGGAAGAAACAACAAGATACACGAAGGAATCAGGTTAAGCGAAGCAAACTCACCCTTTCAAAGGTGACAAATCAAAAGATTCGTATTTACAATCATCTGCACGAATGACAGTGGCACTTAATGAGATCAGAGTAATTAAATAGGTAACTTTATTCGCCGTCATTTTTTTCAATCTTGTGATCATGGCCGACGTGTTTACATTCAGTGCGCATGCGGCAGGTGGTAATTTCGCGATTTTGATTCACCAGGTGGCGCATATTGTACTGGTGGACGATTTTCCCACCATAGCCATGGGCATAGCCGTTTTGCATTGATTAAAAAAAAGAAGTCTTAATTCATGTAATTACCGTAGTAGAGATCTTTGGCTCACGTCTCTGAGAAGGTTACTCTTCCACTTAGCACTTTGCTATCACAGTATTAGAAGACTAAAGTTACGGATGACTCCAAAATTAGTAGCCTACTCCAGAAGAACTTGTGAATTCTTTAGACCTGCTAATACAAAAACATTCGAATCAGACCATTTAGGCGGCTGGCCACATTCAAATATTTTTTACTTCATATGACATTTCATGTTACAAGCTGACATCCACCACCAATCACTGCTCAATAGGGCCACTTTCATCTCGAGGGTGGTCGCTCGGGGGGGGGGGGGGGGATGTACCATACATTGGAGTACTGGGAACCCAGCAAACACTTATCGTTACCACAACGTTTTTAAAAGTTGTGGTTTGGTTATGTTACAAAATAACGTTGTCATAATGTTCGTTATGATAACGTTCCTTAGTGAAGCTATTTTAAAACAACGGTGTAACAACATAATAATAACCATACTTAGTTGATAGGCCTATTTGAGAAAACGAAATATTTATTTCAAACTTGAAATGATAGTAATAATAAACATTTTTGTGTACAAGATTGGTATCTTTATACATGGATATTTGATTCTAATATTTTTTCTAACGTTGAAATAACGCTATTACAACGTTCTAAAATAACATGCCTACACAAAAAAACAACAAATATTTCTATTTCTAAAAATAAAATTAAAAATGCTAAAAATAATATAAAATCCCTCTGAATACATTTATTTGGTAATTCGATCAGTTGATTTCAATTTCTGTTGTACATTCGTCACGATATAACGTTGCAATAACGTGACTGTAACGTTATCAACTTACGTAAATGATGTGTGTGTTTTCAAACGTTAAAAAAACGTTATTACAACGTCATAAAGTAACTTGTCATTTCGCAGTAAAAAAACAGAAATGACATTATTTCTAAAAGTACCGCGCCGCCTACCAAAAAACTCGGATACCATGAAATTGAAACAAATATTTGAAGTGCCTATGAAAACTTGGCTAGTTTCAGCAGGCGTAAACTTGTGATCTTTTGGAATTATTACAATAAAAAATGGAGGTCCCTGTGTCAGAGCCTTGCGTGCGATTTCATCAGGGAAACCTACAGTCAGGCATATCATGAAAGCTTATTAAAAAAGTTTTTTTATTACAAAAGTATCATCTGTACGGTATTTAATAACTTTGTGGCAGCCATTTTTTCTATTAAATGGACGCCATCTTGAATTTAATTCTCAAAACAATGTCTAAAAATATATCTTTAATCAACACCATGTCTGGTATGCTGATAAAAAACACTTTGGACACTAAAATCTTAATGTATGCTCCTTCATGGTAAAACATATATACACATATTGAGCCTTTTTATTCTCCATGCATTTAAAAGAAGACATGAATATTTGTATGGTAATATTGTTGAACAGTTATAAAAAAAATGACCATTGTATATTACATACTGTTATTATAATATTGTTGTTGAATGTTTTGAAAAGGCCATTGGCCTATCAAATAAAAACTACTACTACCACTACTACATATTGTTTAAAATTTGCTTTGTGGAGGCCATCTTGGAAAATAGCATTTTGGGTGTTTAGAACAAAAAAATGAGACTGCATCCACGCCAGTCTTAATTATGACTATATAGAGAGATGTTTTGAAGTGGATATTTGCTTGTAACAAAAAATGTCATCAAAAAGTTATTAGAGCACATTCACTTCATGTGGCTGGCCGCCCAATTGTCCAGGGAGGTGATTTCGACCTACCTGGTATTGACTGGGAAAATGGGGTAGTAAATCAAAAAGCGGCAAACAAATCCCAATGCGAGCTGCTTTTGTCAAGCATGGATACACATGCCTTGGCCCTAATTAATAAAGAACCTACTAGAGAAGAAAATATTTTGGACCTCTTGATCAAAAATAAACCCGATTTAATAAAATCTTCTCATAGAGTACCATGCTACCACCGTAGCCTATATAACCCTGCCCAGTGCATCAGTTCAAAAATGCTAATTGGGAAGCTATCAGGCAACAAATTTGGAGCTGCTTGCCATCGTTTTAAAAAATTTAGTCCTAGCCGTCCTGTTAATGAAAATTGGTTCAAACTTAAATCAATTCTAAATCAATGCCTGGACAAATTAATATCAACTAAAATGACTTCCCCTCGGGAAAATCTACCTTGGCTATCCAAATCACTTCTTGCATCTACTCGGAAAAAAAACATCTGTGTATAGTAAAGCCAAACGTATGAAAAAAGCTGACTTTGGGCAAAGTACAAATTATGTAAACGGCAGAACCAGCGTACCATCAGGTCTGCCAGACGGTCTTTTTTAAAAAAAACTAACTTTCTGAATCCCTAGAACAAAAAAAATGAAAACCACTATGGCGTTATATCAAATCAAAATGTCAGATTGGAAGGAAAATGGCCAGCTTCATCCAGATAGCATACGTAAGGCCCAAATATTAAACAACCAATTTTGCTCAGTTTTTACCTCGGAAGACGCCACAAATATACCTAAATTACCAGGACCATCGAAAACTGAAATGCCTAAATTTGAAATTACTGTTCAAGGTCTATGTAAAGTACTCGAAGGTTTAGATGGTGGAAAGGCATACAAACCAGATGAGCTCCCGAATTTGATTCTGAAGAATGCTGCCAGCGAAATATCTTGATTCCTCAAAATTATTTTTGATCAATCTCTACAGACGGGCAAATTACCAGATGACTGGGCAGAGGCTAATGTTGCCCCAGTCTTAAAAAAAAAGATCGACACTCTCCGGCAATCGACAGGCCGATACCCCTCAGATGTGTTTGTGCCAAATTGCTCGAACACATCATTTGTAAACAAATTATGTCCCATTTTTGGAAAAACAACATTTTAACACCTGTACTGCATGCCTTTCGATTAGAACACCCACGCAAAAAACAGCTTTTGATTGCAACTGAAGAATTTATTAAAAAAATTAAAGCAAGACACAAACAGATGTTGTTGTCTTAGATTTTAGTACGATAAGGTCTTTGACGTTGCCCCCCACCAACGCTTCTTACACAAACTTGACCACTACGGAATTCGAGGAACAACTCTAAATTGGAGTGAAGATTTTCTGACCAAACTCAAAAAGTAGTAATCGATAGCACCTCTTCTGAATCAGCCCATGTGAAGTCCGGTGTGCCCCACCGTACTGTTTTGGGACTCCTACTTTTTTTTACCTATATTAATTACCTTCCTTCCACTTCTCCTCACAGGTTCGTCTTTTTGCAGGTGACTGCCTCCTGTATCGCCCAATAAAATGTTACGCAGATCAAGAGAAGCTGCAGAGATACCTATCTGTGTTAGAGGACAGGGCTGATCGATAAGAGATTTGTTTCAATCCCTCGAAATGCTCGGTCCCGAGGGTGTCCAGACCAAAATAAATAAAACTGGAGTTCCAGTACACTCTGAAAGGCCAAACACTAGAAAACGTTTCGTCAACACCATACCATGGTGTTTGCCTTAGCAAGACTCTGGAATGGGAGGCCCACAATAACAAATTCACAGAGTAAAGTGAATTCCACTCTGAGCATCTTTCATAGGAACCTGAAGACATGTCGCCTAAAATTAAGGGAGCCTGTCTATTTATCCCTGGTCAGATCATCCTTAGAATATTTTTCACCAGTTTGGGACACAGTTAGACAAAAAGACATCAATAACTTAGAAAAAAATCAAAGATCAACAGCAAGATTTGCCACCCAAAATTATAGAGAAACAGTCTCTCATTCAGAATCTGGCCTGGACTGACTTGAAAACAAGACGAACAAATTCTGGACTTGTATATATGTTCAAAATTATAAATGAGTCCAAATTCCTATCGATGACTGTTTAATCCTAACAGATAAAAGAACACGTGGTGGGCACCATCAGGCTTATAAACACAACAGAGCTAACACCACATTGGGACAAAATTTATATTGGCATCAAACTATCCCTGATTTAAATACTCTTTCAGCAGCTGCCATAAAATCGAAAACTGGGCATCGTTCAAGAGTCGACTAGGTCTGCCAGCTTCTTTATCCCCTCCAGCCTGATACTTCACAATGAAGGGCTGCTAGAGTAACTACTCAAAGTCAAAGTCAAAGACGAGCATCACTGTAGTGTAGTGTAAGCCTATACTATTTGTCAAGTAGAGTACTGCTGCAAATCAACTGACACACCGTCTGTGGCTTCAAACCATTTTTTGGTCTGTGGTTGGTCGATTCCCACCATATCTCAGACTGCCGACACTGATAGGCAAAACCTGCAAAACATATCAGTGCTTCAAACGTAAAGTGGTAACTATAAGCATCTAGCTAATATAGTATTACTGATGATTTTTTTTGTCTGAGACGTTAAGCTTGTATCTCCCCTCGCATTTGATAATATGTATGATGAACAGAAAACAGTCTGTCACTAGGCCTATTGATAATTTTCCATCCCCCAGGGGCCACAGATACTTGTCCCACACAGGACACATCCCGCTGTTAATCAAAAACTGTGCTCTAAAAGCCATTGAAAGTAGCATATTTTTATTCTTCTGACACAGCAGTAACTTATTTTTACTATTTAAGCTGAGAACATTTGTCTTGTTTTGCCATTTCAATTGCCTCACTATGTGACAAAGTAAAAATAAGTAAATTTCAAATTGATATTAACTTTGCAAACAAAGCACCGATATTTATTAAAACATAACAAATACAAAGTAACACTATTGAATGTGCAGCTGACAGTGATCACTGCGAAACTCTCAAATAATAGACATAGCGCACCTAAAAACATAGGGCATTATCAGAACATTCAAATCAAAGACTAACAAATATTTGTACGAGCAATAGCACACAGAACAAGAATTGGTGCAACTTTAAAAAACACAAAGACAGTGAATATCTGACAAAAGGTTAACTTGTTGTCAATGTCAATGTGTAGATCTTCTGTGCAATTTGGTACCGGCACCAATGTATGAAATAGGAGAAAATTGTTACATTAACATAGCATCAAGAATCTATTAACCAAAAATGTACCGCTTAAATGCTGTAAAATGCCAAAACCAAATGTCACATGTGACAAAAACTATATAATGCACAGTGATATCAAACATATCCACTTGTAAATTATCATCTAGGACTACTAGGACACACCATAGTGTTATTCTGTGCTATGACTATGCTAATGTACATCATAGGATACGTTCTACAACATGCCATGTACCATGTGTACTGGGACACATCACAGTGTTATTCTGTGCTAGAACATCCTAATATACATTCTAGCATAATGCTAGTACATATCATGTATACTAGGCCACTGGGACACATCATAGTTTTATTATGTGGTAGAACATGCTAATATATATTCTAACCTACATTCTACAACATGTCATGTATTGCGACATAGTATAGTGTTATTCTGTGCTAGGACATAATAATATCCATTATAGGATACCTTGTACAACATATCTTCAAGAATATATAATAACGAAGAATGTATCACTCAAATGCTGTAAAATGCCATAAACAAATGTCCCCTGTGATAAAAACTATACAACGCACAGCAGTAGCAAGCATATACACTTGTAGATCATCATCTTGTCTATGTTAGTCATTTACTACGCTATAAATTACATAAAAGAAAAGTGCCAGAAAATCGTGTGTGTAAAAAAAAATGAATTTCCTATGCAATACGTGTATCGTCTATTTTCTGTTTTCATTTTTTAAGGTACGAAGCGTACTGAAACAACCAATGGATGTCTAGGCTTATCATCCTTTTTTGAAGGCTGACTATGATTACTTTGAGAAAGTAAATTAGTCAAACTAACAATGTAAGTGGGTCTCCTCGTGTCAAATGTGGGCTGGGTTTTGGAACTGTTTTATTATAATGTTTTATTGTAATATAATGTTTTAATGGCCCATACAAGTTTAATTTGCTCCATAGATTTTGGGTTTCCGGGGGCAATTATCCCATACATTTTCTGGCATTATTATCCCTGTAGAGTGGAACTCCAAGTGCGAGAACTACAAGGTGGGGTGTGGGCCCTCAAGTAACTTATTCTACATCACCACATCTGTATCTGTTCTTGGAAGAATCTTTGGTAGGTCATCAATCATGCACTGTATAATATAATTAATGTACTGTTCATTTTAATGACGCATATCACGTCTACACAGACTTCTCGTCGTCAATAAATATTTATCTGTCTATCTATCAGTGCCACTGAAGGGTGCAAGCATGTGGATTTATCTGGCAGAGCTTGTATCCACGCACATATAAAAAAGTATCCAGAGATGCTGCTTTCTTGGTAATGTCCGAAGATCGTTCTAGTCTATGATTGTGATGGCAAAAAATATGCTTGAGATTTTTTTTCAGAATTGCCCAATGAACAGAGAAAGTACTCAAAATAGTTGGACTACTTTTCAAATAATTTGATTCGTCACGAATGCGCATGTTTATCACAACATGGAAGCTTTGCAACAACTATAGTGTTTAGCGGCAACAGTTTTGTGGGGGGTTATCGCAACAGGTCGATGTCTGCCACACCTGTCAGAACAGCATGCTTATTTATAAATGCCATGCCTACTGTATTCCCCTGCATATATAGGCACACAATTATGGAATTCAAGGTAAAACCAATAAGTGGATCAATAAATGGTTAAAATTCAAAAATCAGAAAGTTGTTCTTGATGGGAAAATGTCTGATAAAGTACCAGTCACTCCCGGGGTGCCACAGGGAACAGTTCTCGGCCCTCTTATGTTCCTCCTTTACATCAATGACATCAAACGGAACATAATTTCAAAAATTAGGCTATTTGTAGATGACTGCGTACTTTACAGAGAAATACATTTAAATTAGATTGTTTAGAACTTCAACAAGATCTTCAGAAATTAGTTGACTGGTCTCACACATGGCAAATGTCATTCAACATAAACAAATGTCACACCTTACATGCCCACAGAAAAAAACAGCTCATCATACACACCTACACAATGGACAACACACCGGTAACACCAGTTACGCACCACCCATATCTCGGCATAGAACTTCAGTCAGACCTCAGATGGACGACACACATACAGAACACAACCAACAAAGAATACACTAAACATGCTGAAAAGAAATCTCAAACAAGCCTCCACAACTGTAAAATCACAGGCATACAAAACAATAGTCAGACCTCAACTTGAATATGCATCAGCCTTCTGGGACCCACACACGGAAAAAGATACACACAATCTTAACAAAATACATAACCATGCAGCAAGATGGGTCGATTATGACTACTTACACTATACAAGTGTCTCTTCCTTACAAAAACAACTGAATTGGCCTTCTCTTTCGATCCGACGTCTACAAAGTAGACTAGTATTATTCTACAAGGTACAGACAACTCAGCATATCAACACACACATACAAATACAGCTACTTTCCCCAAACAATCACAGAGAGGAATTCACTGCCACCCAGTCTGTGTGCGACTCCAACGGTGCAGTCCTTCAAGGAAGGCCTACCCCGTCATCTCTCTCCCAGCCTTTAATTCACACGCGAACCCCACTGTATATAACCACTAATGCACTCTCTATCCACTGTAAATAAATTTTTGCACTGCACTGTGAATGTCAGTTTCTTTCTTCACGAGGTCACGTGTGATCATAATGCCCTTAGGCGACGATCAATAACAATTAATTAAATCATATATAGGCGCACGCGCCTATAAGTGAAGCATTGCCTTTTTTAATGTTATGCGCCTAAATCTGAAGCAAGGCGCATCCGGCTATAAATGAAACCCTAAACAGACATCTAGTCCTGGAATTATATTTTTGTGACCATGTTTTTTTAATCACATCATTCATCAATAACTGAATAGGCTTTCTGTAATTGGCGAAACAAAACTGATTAAATGATTTAAGAAACAAAGATGACTAAACTGGTTTATGCGCCTAAAATTCGAGTTTTCAGGGTTTCATTTATAAGTCTCGTTTGTGTGGAATTAGGAACTAAACGACTTATAGGCTTATAGGCACTTATAGGCGCATGGACATATAAGTGAAGTTATAGACGCATCCTTACTTATAGGCGCATGCGCCTATATGGGGGGGGGGGGGGGTACGATACATTCTGCAGCTTGTTTTACCAGATCCTGGAAGTAGCCTTTTTTTAATTTACTCGATCGCTGGTAAAAAAAAATATTAAAATATTTTCTCATAATTTTTTTCATCTTCCCCAACATCTCTGAAAATTTCGTGGATTTTTTTTGTGTATTCTCGAAGTTAGACTACTTAGCATGTAGTAATTTTTTAAAATTACTGCTCTCATTCACACCATTAGGCCTACCGTGAAACAAGAACTCTATTGTAAACATGCAAAATTGGTCTAACTTACAAAATACACAACAAAATTTCGCCAAATTTTCAGCGATGTCAGGGGCAGATGAGAAAAATTATGTTTAAAAATTTTAACCAGTCGAGCAAATTGAAAAAAAGGTTAGGCTACTCCAAGGATCTGGTGAAACAGACTGTAGCACAACGCGCACACAATAGCCTACTCAGCTGAAAATTTGAACTGGCCCCAGACATGCCCCTTCATGTTTAGTCTGGCTTTATAATATATTTGTATAGCAAAAACATTTCTAAACACACAATTATCCATGATAGGTCGACAATTTCAACATTTTGTCACTTCTATTATTTTGCAAGTCTGTACTGTGGCAGTTTAACGCTTAAACTGGGGCCTCTGCCTCTTGTTATTATTACGAAAATATTTCTATTATTCTAGGTGTCACACATTTTTCATGAAAATGTAAAAATATTAGCCCAAATCCGTTAAATTGACCACATGCATATTTAAAAACACTAAAAAATGCTATATACAACGACAAAGTCGTAAGGCCGACACGGCTCGCTTGTATGGCTAGCTATCCCGAACAAGCCAAAAACATGAAAAATGGCTTCGTCAACAGAACAGAAAATGTGCGTTGATTTAACGCAGCCAGAAATTCTGTCAAAAAAAAACATTGTTGATATACTGATCGAGGTAAGTAGGCTTATGTTAGCCGTGGTCCAGGCGACTCGCTCCGATCAGCGCTAGGCTTATGTGTGGAAAAAAAAATTAGCGTGTGTTTATTGTGAATATTTCGTGGAGAAAAGGCTTGTAAAAAGTAGAAACTATATATTTCTTATATTATCGCTCACCTCCAAGATTCGAGGCGGGCGATAATCGGAGAAAAAGCTAGTTTTTCAATTACTAGCATTATAGTTGCAGTCAACTTCCACCAGCGTTGGGTGTTTTTCGCTGATTTCTCAGTCAATTCTGAATCAATTTTCATGAAATTTTGCAAGCACTCTTTTTAACTATTCCGGCGCCTACCCTGAAAATTTCGTGAAATTTGAATGAGTATTTCAAAAGTTAGACCATTTGACAAGTAGTGGAATTTCGTGAGTGGAGCTGATAGCGTGCAATGGGTTTATAGAGGAGCGTCATAATTCGCAAAAACTACATGTCAAATGTTGAGAATGATATATATCTGTACTTTCCTGAATTTAGGTGCACCCTTTTTTGACAGCTCGGTGCTACCCACAATTCACCACGATGTAAAGGCCTCGGCCATTCTGCCGTCGTCTCTCAATCAGTCAACATGAATTGTAAGATCACAAGTTAACTTAATATGAATAAAGATATCTTTTCAAGGAACCTATTTCTTTTCTACATTACTATGCAACATGGCGCTGCGAGCGAGGATTTGGTAAATGAATTTCATGAAGTTTTTGACGGCAAGTTAAGGACAATGCCTGGTGAAGAATTCAGAATAAAGCTCGAGGACGAAGCAGTGCCATTTTGTGTGAAAACTCCACGCGCGATTCCATATGCTTATCGGGAACAAGTAAAGAAACAGTTGGATCAAATGGTGGATCAGGGCATCATTCAGCCGGTGAAAGAACCAACAGATTGGTGCTCCCCGATAGTTGTCGCGCCTAAAAAAGGCACAAATGACATACGTTTATGTATCGACTTCACAAAGTTGAATAAATTTGTGCGCCGTGAGAGGTACCAGTCACCGACGCCACACGAAGCAGTAGCAGACATCGCAGCCACAAAGGCGAAATATTTCACTAAAGTCGATGCGCTTAGTGGATACTGGCAATGTCCGCTTGAGCAAGATAGTCAACTACTCACTTGTTTTATTACCCCTTTTGGTAGGTTTAAATTTACCAGAGCCCCATTTGGGATATGTTCTATCTCTGAGCACTACAACCGACGAATGGATGAAGCTCTCAGGGATATTCCACATACACGTAAAATTGTTGACGATCTTGTGGCGTATGATGAATCGTTTGATGATCATGTGGCGCATGTGCGCAAAATATTAAAGCGATGTGCTGATAAAGGTATATCTTTAAAAAGATCTAAGTTTATTTTTGCTCAACCTGAAGCTTCATTTTGTGGTTACATATTGTCTGGTGAAGGGTATCGCTCTGATCCGAGTCTTGTGAAAGCTATAGCTGAATTTCCCATACCTCAGAATATTACTGATTTACGCTCATTTTTTGGTTTAGCGAACCAACTTGGTTCTTTTACAGACCATATCGCTGAAAGTTTGGAGCCATTACGCTCTTTACTAAAGTCTAAAAATGAATTTATATGGGATAATGTCCATAATATAGCTTTTCAGAAGGCCAAGAAAGTGTTGAGTGACACCCCGATACTAGCATATTACGACCCGACGAAGGAAACTAGTCTACATGTGGACGCTAGTCGTTTAAAGGGTATCGGCTTTGTGCTAAAACAGAAACAGAGTGACGGTACCTGGCGTTTTGTGCAGGCAGGATCACGTTTCCTAACAGAGACTGAAACGAGGTATGCAATGATTGAAATTGAACTTTTGGGAATTGTATGGGCAGTTAAAAAGTGTCGATTATTTTTAGATGGACTGTCTAATTTTGAAGTGGTAACTGACCATCGTCCCTTAATTCCCATTATTAACCGACATCGCCTCGACGAAATAGAGAATCCTCGCCTACAACGCCTGCGCATGCAGTTAATGAATTATAAACTTTTTGCCACCTGGTGCAGTGGTAAAAAGCATATTGCCGCTGACGCTCTCTCAAGGTCTCCAGTGATGGACCCTCAACCTGATGATGAATTAGCAGAACAGGACGTTAATTTTCATCTTTACAGTATTTCTAAAGCTGTTCGCGATGATTCTGAAATGGACATTCGGCTAAATGAAATACATCATGCAGCAAGGAATGATGATGAATACCAAGAACTTCTGAAAAACATTAAATATGGCTTTCCTTGTCAGAAGTCAAAATTATCAATATTGACCAAACCTTATTGGGGCATGAGGGATCAACTAAGTGTTGATGACGGCCTAATTTTGTGTGGCTGTCGTCTTGTGATTCCACGAGCTTTGCGTAGAAAATACCTAAGTCAACTTCATGATAGCCATCAAGGTATTGCTCGAACCAGAGAACGTGCACGTCTCATATCGTATTGGCCTTTGATTGATAAAGACATCGAGCGTGTAGTACGTGCTTGTACGAAGTGTGAAAAATCACTTCCATCACATGTGAAAGAGCCATTGCTATCACCTCGTAAACCTACGAGGATTTTCGAACATTTATCTGCTGATTTGTTTAGTTATGGTGGAAGAAATTTTCTTGTTGTCACCGATATAAAATCTGGGTGGCCAACAACGCATAACTTAGGTAGAAATATATGTGCTAAAGATATTGTGACAGCCCTTCGTGACACATTTCGAGATACTGCTGTGCCAAGAGTGTTATACAGTGATGGTGGTCCTCAATTTGCTTCTCGTTTTACTCAAGAATTTTTGAGGGAGTGGGGTGTTAGGAGTGTAATTTCCTCACCGCACTATCCTCAGTCCAATGGACATGCTGAAATTAGTGTTAAAGCTATGAAGAAATTAATCACCAACTGTTGGGACACCCGCACTCGAAATGTTGATATGGATAAATGGGCTAAAGGACTTCTTCAGTGGCGAAATACACCTCGCATTCCCGGACAATCACCCGCTCAGGTTGTATTCGGCCACCCTGCCCGTGACACGCTACCCATCCATAAGCGTGCTTTTGCCAAGCATTGGCAACATTCAGTGAAGAATCAGGATTGTGTGTCTTCAAAACATCAAGAAACAGTGGAAAGACACTACAATTTAACCGCTCGACCCCTCCCACCGCTTCAATGTGGCAATAAAATTGTGATTCAGAACCATTGTACTAGAAAATGGGACACTTATGGTACAATTGTTGAAGTTGGTTCCCATCGGGACTACTTAGTGAAATTGCCAAGTGGTCGGGTCTGGCGTCGTAATCGCCGCTTTTTGAGAAAGCGATATCCTGTCGCTATGCCGCCGCTAGCCGCTAATATTCAACCCGAGCGCCCTCCTGAAAGACGCTCTATGAGGAATCGGCACCCTCCCAACAGACTAATTGAAGAAATTTAATTATGTGTAATTTTGTATTAATAAAATTCTTGGGGAGGTGTTGAGAATGATATATATCTGTACTTTCCTGAATTTAGGTGCACCCTTTTTTGACAGCTCGGTGCTACCCACAATTCACCACGATGTAAAGGCCTCGGCCATTCTGCCGTCGTCTCTCAATCAGTCAACATGAATTGTAAGATCACAAGTTAACTTAATATGAATAAAGATATCTTTTCAAGGAACCTATTTCTTTTCTACATTACTATGCAACATCAAATGGTCTAACTTTTAAACTACATGATATTTGTCCCTGAAATTCAGGGCAGGTGCCGTAAGACTAGAATCTAACGCTTGTCAAATTTCATGAAAATCGGATGAAAATTGCTTGAGCAATGAGCGAAAAAAATGCAACGCGAAATTGACAGATTTAAGGTGACTTTTATTATAGTGGGCTTAAACTTATAGACCCACCTCTGTGGTGTTTTTATATGGAAGTGGATCTATTTATATTAACTATTACCCGGTTATCAACTGTAAAATCATGAAATATCATTCTTAAATCATTAAATAATCTTATAAACATGTTATCAAGGAAATGTTGCCATGTCTGTATATTTTAATTTAGGATGCCTCGCTTACATCCAGCCCTCACTTCTGGCTTATGCATCATTGGACCGTGAGAAGTATGAAATGCTGAAAGGGTTATGTGAATATTCATCACCTGTTTTGAGTTGTCCAGCTGTATGAGTTGTAGCGTGTCATTTAAGATTAACTCATCCATTACCCAGTAGGCCTGTGCCGTCAATCAGCGGCAAAGTCCTACTTTAGGCCCACCTGGGTTTACACTTCTAGAGCCGCCCAGACCCACCTCTTGTCAATCTCAGGATTCGACGGTGTCTGAAAATATGAAAGAATGCTCAAGATATGAACTAAATGACGGGGTGAGGACAACGATCACGGACTTGTTCAATAGCACGTGTCCACGAACACGCAATCAAGCGTAACACTGCCACCGTTGGAATGAGCATCCCAACACGTACCCATGCATAACACATTAAGCTCAAGTGATACAATAATCACAAACAGTGGCCGTCATTTAGTAAATT
Organism: Flabesymbios commensalis; assembly: GCA_964017125.1. NCBI lineage: Eukaryota > Metazoa > Annelida > Polychaeta > Terebellida > Flabelligeridae > Flabesymbios > Flabesymbios commensalis. Next base: position 90,486,700 of record OZ024907.1, read on the forward strand.
GCAGAACATTACTCTTATCAATGTTCGTCATTTAGTTAATTTAATACTAATGCCCGTCATTTAGTTAATTTAATTATACAATTGTCTTTTAAAAGATCGGGCCTAACCCCCAAAAATTATCCAAGCCCCTATTTGCTGCTTATTCCCGCTCCCCAAAAGAAAACCCTTTTCCCAAGGGGATCTTTTCCCCAGAGGGAAATCAATAATTAAAATATTCCCGCTATCCCCGCTAATCCCACTTCAGGCCCACCTGCAGTCACTTAGATATGGCAGGTGGGTCTAAAGTGGGATTAGTACTAATCCCACTTTAGGCCCACCTACCATATCTAAGTGACTGTAAGTGGGCCTATTCTTTTCCACCCTTTAATTACCATAAAAAGCATTGTTTCAAGATTGTCCATTTACCCCCAAAACATTATCCAAGCCCCTATTTGCTGATTATTCCCGGGCCCCAAAAGAAAACCCTTTTCCCAAGGGGATCTTTTCCCCAGAGTGAAATCAATAATTTAAATGTTTAAAGATTGTAGAATAATTACTATATATACTAATCCCATTTTAGGCCCACCTGCAGTCACTTAGATATGGTAGGTGGGTCTAAAGTGGGACTAGTACTAATCCCACTTTAGCCCCACCTACTATATCTAAGTGACTGTAGATGGGCCTATTCGTATTAACCCTTTAATGTCCAGAAACTCATTCTTTTAAGATTGTCCATCTACCCCCAAAACATTATCCAAGCCCCTATTTGCTGATTATTCCCGGGCCCCAAAAGAAAAATCCTTTTCCCCAGGGGAACTTTTCCCCAAAGGGAAATCAATAATTTAAATATTTAAAGATTGTAGAATATTCCCCTTATATACTTATCCCACTTTAGGCCCACCTGCAGTCACTTAGATATGGTAGGTGGGCCTAAAGTGGGACTAGTACCAGTCCCACTTTAGGCCCACCTACCATATCTAAGTGACTGTAAGTGGGCCTATTCTTTTCCACCCTTTAATTACCATAAAAAGCATTGTTTCAAGATTGTCCATTTACCCCCAAAACATTATCCAAGCCCCTATTTGCTGATTATTCCCGGGCCCCAAAAGAAAACCCTTTTCCCAAGGGGATCTTTTCCCCAGAGTGAAATCAATAATTTAAATGTTTAAAGATTGTAGAATAATTACTATATATACTAATCCCATTTTAGGCCCACCTGCAGTCACTTAGATATGGTAGGTGGGTCTAATGTGGGACTAGTACTAATCCCACTTTAGCCCCACCTACTATATCTAAGTGACTGTAGATGGGCCTATTCGTATTAACCCTTTAATGTCCAGAAACTCATTCTTTTAAGATTGTCCATCTACCCCCAAAACATTATCCAAGCCCCTATTTGCTGATTATTCCCGGGCCCCAAAAGAAAAATCCTTTTCCCCAGGGGAACTTTTCCCCAAAGGGAAATCAATAATTTAAATATTTAAAGATTGTAGAATATTCCCCTTATATACTAATCCCACTTTAGGCCCACCTGCAGTCACTTAGATATGGTAGGTGGGCCTAAAGTGGGACTAGTACCAGTCCCACTTTAGGCCCACCTACCATATCTAAGTGACTGTAAGTGGGCCTATTCTTTTTAACCCTTTCATTACTCTAAAAATGATTGTTTTCAGATTCTCCATTAACCCCCAAAACATTATCCAAGCCCCTATTTGATAATTCAACCCGGGCCCCAAAAGAAAACCCTTTTCCCCAGGGGATCTTTTCATCAGAGGCAAATCAATAATTTAAATGTTTAAAGATTCTAGAATATTTCCCTTATATACTAATCCCACTTTAGGCCCACCTACAGTCACTTAGATATGACAGGTGGGCCTAAAGTGGGACTAGTACTAATCCCACTTTAGGCCCACATACCATATCTAAGTGACTGTAAGTGGGCCTATTATTTTTAACCCTTTAATTACCCTAAAACAATTTATTTTTAGATTCTTAATTTGCCCCCAAATCATTATTCAAGCCCCTATTTGCTGATTCAATACGGGCCCCAAAAGAAAACCCTTTTCCCAAGGGGATATTTTCCCCCAAGGCAAATCAATAATTTAAATGTTTAAAGATTCTAGAATATTTCCCTTATATACTAATCCCACTTTAGGCCCACATACAGTCACTTAGATATGACAGGTGGGCTTAAAGTGGGACTAGTACTAATCTCACTTTAGGCCCACCTACTATATCTAAGTGACTGTAAGTGGGCCTATTCTTTAAACCCTTTAATTACCCTGAACCAATTTCTTTTCAGATTCTCCATTTACCCCCAAAACATTATCCCAGCCCCTATTTGCTGATTCAACCCGGGCCCCAAAAGAAAACCCTTTTCCCCCGGGGAACTTTTCCCCAGAGGCAAATCCATAATTTAAATGTTTAAAGATTCTAGAATATTTCCCCTATATACTAGTCCCACTTTAGGCCCACCTACAGTCACTTAGATATGGTAGGTGGGCCTAAAGTGGGACTAGTACTAATCCCACTTTAGGCCCACCTGCTATATCTAAGTGACTATAAGTGGGCCTATTCTTCGCAACCCATTAATCACCAGAATATTCATTATTTTCAAATAATATATAATTTATGGGAAGTGGGTCTATAATTGTTAACCCTTTGGGTGTTTAGAAATAGAAGATGTTTATTTAATACTAAATGACGGATTATCATAGATAATATTATAATTCATATACTCATATCCGTCATTTAGTACACAAATATTGTTGACAAGGAATATTCATTATTTTTAAATTGTGCATTAAATATATAATTGATGGGAAGTGGGTCTATAATTGTTAACCCTTTGTGATGTGAAAAAATTAAAGATGTTTATTTAATACTAAATGACGGAATATCATAGATAATATTATCTTTCATATACTCATATCCGTCATTTATTACAATTAATTTTTCGACATCAATATTACCTTATAAGATTAAGGGCCTAAAGGTCATTGCCGGCACAGGCCTACTGAGTAATGGATGAGTTAATCTTAAATGACACGCTACAACTCATACAGCTGGACAACTTGCCGACAACTCAAGACAGGTGATGAATATTTACATAACCCTTTCAGCATTTCATACTTCTCACGGTCCAATGATGTATAAGACGAAAGTGAGGGCTCGTTTGGAACGTGACAGACATCATGGACATGGCGACTTTCCTTGATAACATGTTTTTAAGATTATTCAATGATTTAAGAAGGATAATTAATGATTTCACAGTTGATAACCGGGTAAGAGTTAATAAAAATAGACCCACTTCCATATAGAAACACCACAGAGGTGGGTCTATAAGTTTAAGCCCAGGTGGGCCTAAAGTGGTACTATGCCCAATCAGCTTTAGGCCCTTCATTTTGTAAGGAAATATTTATGTCGACAAATTTAATGCAATAAATGACGGATATGAGAATATGAATTATAATATTATCTATGATATTCTGTCATTTAGTTATTAAATAAACATCTTCTATTTTTAAAAATACTAAAGGGTTAACAATTATAGACCCACTTCCCATCAATTATATATTTAATGCACAATTTGAAAATAATGAATATTCTGGTAATTGAAGGGTGTAAAAGAATAGGCCCACTTACAGTCACTTAGATATGGTAGGTGGGTCTAAAGTGGTATTAGTACTAATCCCACTTTAGGCCCACCTGTCATATCTAAGTGACTGCAGGTGGGCCTAAAGTGGGATTAGTATATAAGGGAAATATTCTAGAATCTTTAAATATTAATATTACTTAATAGTGGGCCTAAAGTGGGATTAGTACAGGCCCACTTACAGTCACTTAGATATGGCAGGTGGGCCTAATGTGGGATTAGTAAATATAGTAATTATTCTACAATCTTTAAACATTTAAATTATTGATTTCCCTCTGGCCAAAAGATCCCCTTGGGAAAAGGGTTTTCTTCTGGGGCCCGGGTTGAATCAGCAAATAGGGGCTTGGAAAATGTTTTGGGGGTAAATGGCGAATCGTAAAAGAATTAGTTTTATGGTAATTAAAGGGTTAAAACGAATAGGCCCACTTGCAGTCAATTAGATATGGTGGGTGGGCCTAAAGTGGGATTAGTACTAATCCCACTTTAGGCCCACCGGCCATATCTAAGTGACTGCAGATGGGCCTGAAGTGGGATTAGTATATAAGGGAAATATTCTACAATTTTTAAATATTAATATTACTTAATAGTTGGCCTAAAGTGGGATTAGTACAGGCCCACTTACAGTCACTTAGATATGGCAGGTGGGCCTAAAGTGGGATTAGTATATATAGTAATTATTCTACAATCTTTAAACATTTAAATTATTGATTTCCCTCTGGGCTAAAGATCCCCTTGGGAAAAGAGTTTTCATTTGGGGCAATCAAATCAGCAAAATAATGAGCAGATAGGGGCTTGGATAATGTTTTGGGGGTAAATGGACAATCTTAAAACAATGCGTTTTATGGTAATTAAAGGGTGGAAAAGAATAGGCCCATTTAGATATGGTAGGTGGGCCTAAAGTGGGATTAGTACTAATCCCACTTGAGGCCCACCTGCCATATCTAAGTGACTGCAGATGGGCCTAAAGTGGGATTAGTATATATAGGAATTATTTTACAATCTTTAAACATTTAAATTATTGATTTGCCTTGGGGGAAAAGATCCCCTTGGAAAAAAGGTTTACTTTTGGAGCCCGGGAATAATCAGCAAATAGGGGGCTTGGATAATTTTTTGGGGGTTAATGGACAATTTTAAAAGAATGCGTTTTATGGTAATTAAAGGGTTAAAAAGAATAGGCCCATCTACAGTCACTTATATATGGCAGGTGGGCTTAAAGTAGGATTAGTACTAATCCCACTTTATGCCCACCTACCATATCTAAGTGACTGCAGGTGGGCCTAAAGTGGGATTAGTATAAATAGGAAATATTTTTCAATCTTTAAACATTTAAATTATTGATTTGACTTGGGGGAAAAGTTCCCCTGGGGAAATGGATTTTCTTTTGGGGCCAGGGTTGAATCAGCAAATAGGGGCTTAGAAAATGTTTTGGGGGTAAATGGGGAATCTTAAAAGAATGAGTTTTATGGTAAATGAAGGGTTAAAATGAATAGGCCCACTTACAGTCCCTTAGATATGGTAGGTGGGCTTAAAGTGGGATTAGTAGGCCTACTAGTCCCACTTTAGACACACCTGCCATATCTTAGTGACTGCAGGTGGGCCTAAAGTGGGATTAGTATATAACGGAAATATTTTAGTATCTTTAAATACATATAAACTATTGATTTCCCCCTGGGGAAAAGATCCCCTTGGAAAAAGGGTTTTCTTTTGGGGCCCGGGAATAAGCAGCAAATAGGGGCTTGGATAAATTTTGGGGGTAAGGCCCGATCTTTTAATGGACAATTGTATATTCAAATTAACTAAATGACGGGCATTGGTATTAAATTAACTAAATGACGGGCATTGATAAGAGTAATGTTCTGCAATTGACTGAATGACGGCCACTGTTTGTGATTATTTATTGTATCACTTGGGGCTAATGTGTTATACATGGGTACGTGTTGAGATGCTCATTCCAACAGTGGCAGTGTTACGCTTGATTGCGTGTTCGTGCCCACGTGCTATTCAACAAGTCCGTGATCGTTGTCCACACCCCACCCCGTCATTTAGTTCATATCTTGAGCAATCGTTCGTATTTTCAGACACCGTCGAATCCTGAGATTCACAAGACGTAGGTCTGGGCGGCTCTAGAAGTGTAAACCCATGTGGTCCTAAAGTAGGACTTTGCCAAAAAAACTACATCTATAAAGGTTTACGCACCACCAAATCCTGCAAAAACCAATGTATTTTAATCAAAATCTGAGGGATCTAGGGCCGTTTATAATGTTAATCACTGGACTGGAACATAAAAAAGGGTGCTAAAAAGTATAACAGGTTTTTTGTCACTTTAAATCTGTCACTTTCGCGTTGCATGTTTTTCGCTTATTACTCAAGCAATTTTCATCCGATTTTCATGAAATTTGACAAGCGTTAGTTTCTAGTCTTACGGCACCTGCCCTCAAAATTTCAGGGAAAAATATTATGTAGTTTTAAAGTAAGACCATTTGAAATGTAGTTTTTGTGAATTATGATGCTCCTCTTTAAACCCATTGCACACTATCAGCTTCTCTCACGAAATTCCCTACATGTCAAATGGTCTAAGTTTTGAAATACTCATTCAAATTTCTAGAAATTTTCAGGGTAGGCGCCGGAATAGTTGAAAAGTGTGCTTGCGAAATTTCATGGACATTGATTTAGAATTAACTGAGAAATCAGCGAAAACACCCAACGCTGGTGGAAGTTGACTGCATCTATAGTCGGATTCACATTAACCGTGGTGAATGAATTTCGCCGATTTCTCAGTCAATTCTCAACCAATTTTCATGAAATTTTACACACACTAATTTCCATTCATGTCGTGACTACTCTGACAATTTCGCGAAGTTTTGATAAGTATTTGAGAAGTTAGACCATTTGACATGTAGTAGATAAATAAAAATGATGCCCTCTATAAACCCATTAGCTTCTTCTCAGAATTTCATTACATGTCAAATGGCCTAACTTTTGAAATACTCATCGAAACTCCATGAAATTTTCAGGGTAGTCACGACATAAATGGAAAATAGTGTGTGTAAAATTTCATAATAATTGGTTGAGAATTGACTGAGAAATCCTCAAAATTCAATAATCCTGGTTGATGAATTTAATGTGAATCTGATATAGCTAGCAATCACTCCCCTACACCGTGTCGTTGTTGTGAAAGGTAGTCTTGCTAACTAACCTATACATGTATGCTTCAACGTGGTTCTGATGGTATGAACCCGAAATCTGTAGCCTACACTTTTCTCCAAATTAAATTGAACATGAGGTGGTGAAGTGAAGTCAAATTACTCTTTGTAAAAAGGCCTTTAACAATTACGAAATAATTTTTTGGACGCTTTTTAACGATTCTTTGACTACGCTCCATGATGAATCCATTACCCCAGAACGGCCCCCAATATATGTAACTTTAAGCTATCAGACGTTTTAGAAGTTATGCAATATTAAATAAAATGATTGTTATAGTTTATTAAATGTCTTTAGTAAACACCAAATTACTGGTACCTGATTATAGCTATAATAACAAATAAAAAAAAAGAAAATGACTAGTGAAAATTAGCAAAAACTTCTTGTGTTCTTCACCCACACAAATAAGGGCACCCTCAATAATAATACCGCTATAAGACATCACCGATGTTATAAGCAAGGACGCTGGTATTATTAACATCTCCATCTAAATAGGGGTTGCTCTTCTACCTATTGATCAGAGTGCTGGATCTTTTGCGCACAAAAGTAGTTCAATACTGTTCCTTTTTAATGGTCTCTTCCTTCTATGCACCCCGGAGACTCGAGTTGCTACGTTGAGTAGTGTGCCTGAGGAGAGCTGGTTGTATGAGATCAGATGATGTGAAGTCTTGGATGCTCAGGGATTTGATTATTTGTAGGTTGTGGTCCTGTGTCTTGCTTTCAGAGCAATCGATATTTAGGCCCGGGCAGCCCGATAACAGGGCTAGCTAACCCGAACAAACAGTACTTTAATAAAATTTGAAAATAGCCATCAACATTATGTTAACCTTTTTGGGGTAAATGCTGTCATCTCTTTGACCAGATTTGACTGCTTTCACATAGCAGGAAAAATTCTGAAATTTAAAAATGTCCAAAAGTTGTTTCATTTCATCTGATTAAACTGCATAATACACCAGAACCACCAGCAGTTTGTGCTTTTTGAGACAGCCACAGAAAAAATACGTCTCAGATAAGTATAGACGAGAGGATTAGTTTTTAGCTGGTTCAGGGCATCTAACCCAGCAAACACAAGACATTTAAACAATTTTGCTTTAATCTTGGGCCAGCGCCGTCGACTGTAGGCCAACATTAAACCAACATTGCAGGGCTCCAGATAACATGCGTATATGAGTAAAATACGCATGTAAAAACAGCAAATACTCATTAATAGAAAATCTGAGGAGTAATATTACTCATAAAAACTATTAAATTACCCATCAAAGTAAAAACAACCCAGAAAAATGAAACGATTGTTGTATTTTTTACGTGAAGAGAACTATGTGACTGTAAGAAAAAATGATGTAAATAAAGCTTTCATGTTGTTGTATGAAAAATACTCCTCGTTTATTTTTTTATCATATTTCACTCCTCATCACCCATTTCAATGAGTGAAATACTCCTCAAACCAAAAAATTATCTGGAGCTCTGACATTGTTTGAATGTCTCGTGTTTGGTGGGAAAAAATGTTCTGCAATACAGACAAAGTAATTCTTGGTAAAAACTGTTTTCTTCGGAGAGATGAAACTTACAGTGATTTTGATCCTATAGCCAGGTATATATACCACATATTAGCACAACAAGGCAAAAAAAAATATTCGTTTGTTTCCGATTTTTTGTTATTTTAACCAGTGGGTAGGTAGGAAATTTATTTTATTTTATTATTTATATTATTTTTTGTCACTTCAACTAATTAATGATTTTTTGGACACTTTTTGACCCCCATCTCCTTTACGTAAGAGTTACTTTGATTACAGTCGGTAACTCTTCCCTTAACTTCTGGTTTTCCTAAAAAAAATTATTGATTTTTTTAATTTTTTTTTTTTTTGGAAAGTCCATAAAGTAAATTTGGGTCGCACTTGTTTTGATAGGGTCGGTCGGAAATCGGAAACAAACAATATTTTTTTTTAGGCCCAATCAGAAATTTTGGCATAGCCTCCGTTTTTTTGTATTATAGAAAATACTAAATATATCATAAGAGTTGCTCATGGTGAGCTCTTACCATGCTTACATATTCTTCTGTCCTACCCTCAAAATAATTGTGTGTTTTGTTTCTCCAGAGAGGCGTGGAAAAACAAAATGTCTCCAGATTGGATCATGATGAGCTGCTACAGATGTTCTACTCTGTTGTTCTTCCTCTTCCTCAGCGGAAATATAAACTAAATCGCAAGGGAATGCTAGCTACAAAAAATCAGATCATGTTTGCTAAGAGGAAGCGTACTCATGAGGAGATGACTACCGGGGTTCTACAATCACCTGCCAAGTAAGTCAGAAAATCTGCCTATTGACACTTGTACTGCTGAATAACGAATTGTTTTCTTAAAATTTTTCATTGATGTGAAGCTGAAATTGCAACAATTCCAGCTATTATCAAGAAAAATAGTTCTATTATGCAAAGTAAATATATGATCCATCACGTAACGCCCCAACCCTGGTCACCGTGGTACGGACAGCCATTTTTTAAATTAAAAATTTTCCAGGTAGGGTCCCACAGGGCTTTACAAAATTAATCCTCTCATAAACCACTTATTTATATACCGTTTTTATCCCAACAATATGTACAAAAATGTTTTTGTACAGTGTTAGATGCAAATTCCAGACTATAGTCATTGATAACGAAGAAATATTAAGTTGAGTGTCATATTTTAATTGAAAAAAAACACATTTATCTATCTTCTGATATCATAGTTGCCCACCGGACTTGCCAAATAGTCACATCCACTAGGCCACAGGCATTTTTCTGTTGTCCTGGGCATCAGGCGATAGACAGTTTTCTAAATCCCTGGTCCTACTGTGACGCAGTTTACAGGAGCAAAAAAAATGTTTAAAATCCTGGAAATCGACCTCCCAAAATATCAAATTTCACACAATACAATGGAATTCAAGTTTTATTCTGCTTACCTGCTTCTAATGTTTGAATAATATGTAAAACATGATAAACTGTTGATAGCAGCTGTTATTTTTCATGATATGCTGTTACGGTAACCTGTGTTATCGCTTATAGATAATAACCTGACTTGACTTTCCTGAATAACCCTTACAGCGTGGGGATTGACTTTAGTCGTCAGAATCTGACGACTATAGTCTATCTCCGCACTGTAGGAGTAAAAATATTTCTAATGGCCTTAGACCCATAGCATAGGTATTCAAATGAGTCGGAGACAGTTTTGATGAATTCAAATTGAAAAAAAATCCTTCGGTTGTGATGTTTTTTACAAATTAATTCAGCACTTTAAGGGTTAACTGAAGATTCAGCACTGAATATGTTATCATGCATTTTTTTGTTGAAACATGCTTTAAACATGTAAAAACATATATATGATGGTAAAAAACCCATTATAAATCTCAAAAAGCTGTCCACCAAGATAGCAACTTTCACATAAACATGACAAACTGTTGGTAAAAGCTGTGCTTCCGTTCCTATAGCTGGGTTATAGATTAATTCTGCTGTTATGACAGATCCCGGGTCAATCAATATTAAGCTAAGCTGCCATCTGCTCTTTTGCCAGTGCATTGAAGGCGTAGATTCCAACAAAGTAAACTGTGACCAAAAATTAATTTGAAATTTTCATGTATGCACTAACTATTATGCTAAATTTTTTAGATTTTAATTATAAGCAGGCCAAAATGATCAACAACAAATGTCAGTCTGGCTTTAATTACACAGGCTTTTCATTGAATATCTCCGTTAGGAGTCATTATGTTACTAGTACCGGGTATATGTTTTTTATATGTTTTTTTTGACCAGAATCACTATATATTATGTGATTTATTTCTCTATGGATGTATTAATCACTATGTTATATGTTCTCTTTTTGTAGGGATGTATTAATCACTATATTATATGTTTTTTTTTGTGGGGATGTAATAATCACTATAAAATATGTTTTCTTTTTGTAGGGATGTATTAATCACTATATTAGATGTTTTCTTTTTGTAGGGATGTAATAATCACTATATTATGTGATTTCTTTTTGTAGGGATGTATTAATCACTATATTAGATGTTTTCTTTTTGTAGGGATGTATTAATCACTATATTAGATGTTTTCTTTTTGTAGGGATGTAATAATCACTATATTAGATGTTTTCTTTTTGTAGGGATGTATTAATCACTATATTAGATGTTTTCTTTTTGTAGGGATGTAATAATCACTATATTAGATGTTTTCTTTTTGTAGGGATGTATTAATCACTATATTAGATGTTTTCTTTTTGTAGGGATGTATCTGCTGAAGGTTATGTTACATCCAGAATCATCCCATCTTTACCTGTTACACCAGCGAGGGATAGACTGCGACCTCCGCCAGATGTCATCAACTACGATCGAAAAGTCATCAAGCTCGGTGGTAAAAGCAAAGAGGCAAAGAATGATTCAAATAACACCCCTGTGCTTGTGAAGAACAATATTGAAGAAAGGAGTAAAGACCTCAACCACATTCATATTAATACCATTGACACAAGTGATTCAAGTTCACTACCTGGGAACCGCCCGTCAACTGTGAAAATCACAAAAATAATGCCACCCGAAAAAAAACCGACACACAAAATAAAGTTGTCAAGGACCTCTAAGGATTCTATTCCCACTCCTGAATTGATGCCATTAAGTAGTCCTGATAGTCAGACAGAGGACGGTTGTGACAGTGCTGTACCTACACAATATACAAGTATTAAAACACCGCCCACGCCTTCTGCTGCCAAGCAAAACCTAAATGGCAAAGAACAGGTATGTCCACATGAAATTGATCGCTTTAATTAAAAAACTCTTCTATCTTGAAAATGTGCTGCAGTAAATGTGATTTGCAATTTAAAGTGATTGGAGATTAAATCATAAAATGGATTTATGGATATTCACTGTGCTATCCCTAGCCCTTTCAGTGTGTGCACCAGCTTTGGACGACCAGAACCTGACATCTATAGATGTCAGATTCTGACGTCAAAAGTCGATCCCCACACTGAAAGAGTAAAATATTTAAAGTGGTTGTAGGTATTCAAATCAATTAAAAAGAGCTAACTAACATTTTATGATGATTTCAAATTGAAAAAAAACACCTTCTTTCTCTTTGTTAATATAAAAATATTTTAGCGCCTCAGCATATGACATATGTATTTAAATTAAGCGAAAAGAGATAACCAAGATATTTACAATGATTTCAAATTAAAACAACAAGTATACCAGTAGTAAATACGTCATTAGATTTTAGAGCAAAACTATCAAACCTTAAAAATGAGGAAAAAATATCTCTCGTGGTGGCCATTTCAGCCTGTTCTGATGTTCAAATAGTTGACAGACCATTTTTTGATTTGTGACTAAAATACATTAAAATTATTTTCAAAAGCCCGCACTATCTTAGTTTTAGTTATACATGTACATTACATTTATTTCTTTGCAGCTTGATGAGTCAGAAGAAACAGTCACAAAAAAATTCAGACGGATTGACATTAAGTTTCCATAGCAGACTCCGTTTGACTCTTTACCTACTAGAGACACACATATCTGCTTCACTCAGACAGTCACTATTATTTTAAACCCTTATTCTGCTGTGCCCATATACAAGGCCACTATGTTTTTTCTCTGTTTTAGATGAGCCCGCGCATTAGATTTAGGCCGTGCTTTACCAAAAAAAACATGTGTTTTTTTTCTGCTCAGCGGACACATCGGATTGTTGCCGATTTCCGAAAAAAAACAGTTAATTTCGGGGGATAAAAAAAACAGTCCGAAAAAAACAAGTTTATTTCAGAGCATAAAAAAAAAAAATTCCAGCTATTTTTTTTGTTTGCTTGTTTTTTTCGCCGCGCTCAGTATCTTTTTTTAAATAGATCAAAAGTTTTTGTTATTTTGTCGCCCTCATCAACTTTTCCAGAAAGTTGTCCAATGTTTTATTTTATTTTTCCAAAAATATGTTAATTTTTTTTTCCGCCCTTCCTCATTAGATTTTTTTTTTTTTATGATCTAAAACAGAGAAATACAACGTAGTGGTCTAATTATACAGTTTTAACCCCTACAGCGCAGTGGCGACTTTAGTCGTCAGAATCTGACGTCAGACTTTAAGAGTGAAAATATGTATAATGGCCGTAGACCCATAACATAGGTATTCAAATAGATCAGAAAGAGCTAACTAAGACATTGATGATGATTTCAAAATGGAAAAACCCTTTAGTCTCCATGAATTTTACAAAAAGAATTCAGTGCTTTAAACCTTTAACCGCCGGTGCCGTATATATTAGGGTTTTCATTTCTTATTAGCACATTATGTACCACCTTTTGAACATGTTAAAGATAAAATCTGACATTACTCAGTAATATTTAAAAACAGTTGACCTCCATATTGTCAAATCTGAATAATTTTCACTCACTTGAAGTTGTGAATCGCGTCAGCCAGACACAACTTCAAGTGGGTAAAAAATTCAAATTGAATGATTTGGCGGTTAGAGGGTTAAGGGTTAAGCATATTTTAGGCCATATAATATGACTATGAAATGCATATTATAGTTTGTGGTTAGTCAAATAACACAATTTAGAAGATACTCTATTTTTTTCATTTGGGAGCTGGTAATTGCGTTAGCAATTCCAGCTTTAAATTTTCCTAGAAATTTGTCAAATGTTTTTTTATATTTGGGTGCCCTCATAACTTTTCCAAAACTAGGTTCTATGTTTTTTTTTCTTAAATATTTTTTTTTACCGCCCTCCCTCATTGGATTTTGATTTTTTTCTGATCTAAAACAGCGAAATAAAACACAGTGGCCTTACTCTATACAAAAGTGCATATGATATCTGCTGACTATAATGGTTTTTAATCTGTTTTATTAGCTGATCAAATCACTTTCATTGGGAATGAAATCTGTGTTTAAATCAAAATTTGCAAATGTTTGGTCCTAAATCAAACAAATATGAGTAATTTCCACCCACCTGAAGTTGTAGTTCACGGTAGCGAGACACAACTTTGGGTGGTTGAAAATTTTATTAAGATAACTTTCGTGCAAATTGTTGAGATTTCACAATTGTAAAGAAATACATGTATTCACAGAAGTGAAATACATGTATTTTACTTCTGTGAAATACATGTTTTCACAGATGCCGTTTGTATTTATTGGATTCAAAATTTTCATGAAAAATGTGGATTATTACATTTTTTCAATGTTAAATTTTTGTGCGCACACAGGTGCTACCAGATGCGAGCTGAGGAGATATAAAAAACGATTGCTCAGATCTGTATAATATAAATCCTTGACGGAGCTAAGTCGTAGAATTTACATTTCTACCCACTTGAAGTTGTGTCTCGCTACCACGACCCACAATTTAATATGGGTAAAAATTTCGCTTTTGTTCAAGATACAACATTTGCAAATCATGAAACAGTATTTTCATTAAAAAAAATTGATGCAACCTGTAAATTAAACAGATTATAAACGACTATAGTTGCGCTTAAACCGTTAAATAAAAATCGTAGCAACTACATGGGTGGGCACAGGGTGAAGAATTACTTATTGTAATGCCCTCCTAGAAGGCATGTAGGCTGATGACTAACACCCACTGCCTTGTGGATAAGTATTGTAAAACAGCAATAGAAACATTAATGTTTCTAGTATTGTTTTTTAATAGTCTGTTTCTAGTGCATGTGCATGTTTAATTATAACACATCATTATAACGATGTGCTATAATTAAACATGCACTAGGAAGCCACTGCCTAAACATACCGGTATGAACACTTATTGTTGGAAGATACCAGCCACTAGAAAGCATGTAGGACTAGGTGCTATAATTAAACATGCACCAGAGTAAGATACTCACTGACTACACATGTGTACATTTATTGTTGAAAGATACAAGTCAGCGACCCAATGCTGGTAAAATGTTGGGCCCAACATTGATCCTGCATTGGGAAAATTTGTCCAATCAAATCTCAGACCTGCACAGCCTCACCTTGGCCAGCGAATCAGGAAGGACAAGGCTGCCAGAGTGAGATTATGGCAAGCAGATGACGTCATGGAAACACATCGATTAAAAGTTGTTGAAGTCATCCTCGGGTTAATATAATAAATATATATCATTGGTAAAGAGTAACGTGTGTGTTTATGAACACCTGTAAATGACTTGTGCAGCGCTTGGCTTGATTGTTGAAGATTTGGTGGGATGAGGTGTAGAATAGAAAATACTGCTAGAAAATTGCCTGTGATTTGCCTGAGAAATCAGCGAAGATCATGTGCTATATTACTAATCCTTTCAGTGCGGGGATAGACATTAGACGTCAGAATCAAACGTCTACAACGTCAGATTCTGAAGTCTACAACTTCAAACTCTGACATCTAATGTCGATCCCCAGCAGACACAAGCCGTTGAATCAATGCTGGTTTATCGTTGGTTCAGCGTCGTAGACGGTGGACCAACGTTAAACCAACATTGATTCAACGGCTTGTGTCTGCTGGGTCCCTGCACTGAAATAATTTGATGACCGTAGACAATAAGGATACCCGTCCTGACCAGGCTGCCTAACTCATCTACTTCGGCGCAGATGTTATCAGGGTAACATAACGTATGTATTCAAATAAAGTAAAACTAAGACATGTATGATGTTTTCAAATTGAAAGTATATATCAAAATATTTTATATATACAGCGCGGTGATCGACTTTGGTCGTCAGAATTTGTATGTAGAAGTCAGATTCTGACGTCTAACGTCGATCCAGGCACTATCAGAGTGAAATATTTAGATTGGCTGTAAACCCATAACACAAGTACATGTATTCAAATGAATTGGAAAGAGCTAAATAATACATTTATGATTTCAAATAGAAAAACCCTTTGTTCTCCATGAGCCTGATTCGGATTTGCAATGCCTCTGAGCTCGGGACACCGAGGATTTAGGCGTTTTAGAATTTTTATTTATTTTTCTTTTCATTTATACTTTAGATTCAGAAGGTTATTTTCTCATAGAGTAGAAGATACCTAACTTTAGTAAAAATAACTTAATTTCGGGATCAAATGATTTTATGATGAAAACAATTACGGTAAGTCACTCCCTTCTACAATATTTTGACCATACAAGTTTTGTACACAAACGACATTTCAATATGCAGAACACAAATTTGGTACACAAACGACAATTTAATATGCAGAACACAACAATGACACCTGATTGGCGATAATTGATTCCACATTCCATACCGGTGTGGTACACAAACACACTAGTTTGTGTTATTGTTGTGTTCAGTCAATAGAGCATCAATAATTTTAAATTATAGTATATTATACTAGGTTATTTTTTGTTCAATGTCAAAACAATTTTGATCAATCACTATTGATTGTGTTGAGACAAAAAAAACATTTCTATATGAGTAAGTGTCTATTTTCAATTTTTATCAGCTAACATATGTTGTCATACATCTGTTCTATGATAGCTGCACCTTACTGTACCAGAAAAAAAATAAAACATTACAAATCTCAGCAGAATTGTTCTTGTTACGCTGGACCATAACATAATGTGGCATGTTTAATGTGTACAAATTTGTGAGAAATAATTACAAAATGGCGCTATTTTACGATTGGTGAGTCTTTCTAGCCAGCCAGCTATGTAATAACCACCTGGTAATTTACTCTTGTTTTCATTTATTTTAACTCTTCAAGTGCTAAGTTATGGAATTTAAATTTTCTCCCATGAAATTGTGTCTCGCTACCGCGACTCACAATTGGGTGAAAACTTGTATCTGTACAATTTACTCTGTCAGGCCCAAAATCTTCATTTTTATTTTGACTCCTTAATATGTGAACATGTGCATAGAATAGAATTGTGGAAGTTTTTTAAACTCTGTGTTGCTGTGGCAACGTGTACTGAAAACCTCGTTTATCAGCTATTCCTGTATTTCTTGTTTTTGACATGCTATAATATGTCTGAAATTAAATCTCGTCCTTATTTCTTTTTCAACTGTAAATGTGCAAATTTAAAAAACTGACGCAATTCTAGTCTATGAAAATGTTGACATATTATGGACAAACCAAAGAGCCAAAATAAAAATGATGACTTTGACCTGGTTGTTTACCCTTAAATCAAACTATATCCCAATCTTGCAAACTAAAGTTAATTCCCCATTTCTCTTTAGTCTTACATGTATTTTTTAAGGACAAACGGACAGGCTAAGCCGGATGTAGGCTAGTTAAGACGTGATTAATTTTCTGCTGCAATTCTTATCTCAATGTAGTAAATATAAAGGTGCCGATTTAAGGAGATACCCCCCAATTATGAAAACGTTCAGAACGTCTTTTTTGATGGATTATAGGCCCCTTCTGTTGTTGTTTATGGGTCATGTATGTAGGTTAATAACCCTTTCAATCCTGAATTTACCATTGTCATATTCATCCTCTACAATGTAGTGGATGAAGATGACTTGAAGTGGGTGGCGAATTACAAAAATATACTGTTATCATTAAAACAGTTCCATAAAAATGTTTGTACTAAAACCCCTATGCGTAGGAAATTCAGTCATTTTTCAGAGATGCGATATGATGCTTTGATGCGTTGTGAGAGCTTAACCCTTTTGCCGCCGGATTGCTTAGGACTATTTTTCATTCATTTGAAGCTGGAATTGCTAACGCAATTTCCAGCTCCAAATGACGAAAAATAATTATATGTATGCAAAAATATATGGGCCTACGTCTTCTGCTGATGTTTTATATGCCATGTGTGTAGGTTATTAACATGTTAACAAAACTGATCACTGGGCATTGTGTGTGTGTGTCTCGCCAATTGCCTTGGTCAAACACCTCGTCAAAAACGGCAGCAGGCAGAGATTCATTTTTCTCTGAGCCAATCTCTAAAATGTGTTTTTCCAAATGATCGGCCCTCTTGCCAGTGGAGGATTTGACTGAAGGGAGAAGGGGGGGGTGCGATTTTTCACTATAAGAGCTAACGTTATGCACACCACAGGTGCCACAACCATGACTTTTCTACGCTCTAGAGGGGTACGGGGCATGCTCCGCCGGAAAAATGAAATCTAGTGCTTCAAATGGTGCTTTCTAGAGCACATTTCGGCTCAATTATAGTCGTTTTTATCCACCGTCCGACGAATTTGGGGCGGGGGTTATGTCGTCGCCTCTTATGTTCATCAGTCTGTCTGTCCGCATTTCGTTTCCGGAGCAGATCTCAGAAACTCATAGGAGGATTTCTTTCATAGTACACACACACATCCCTTAGCATGCTTAGGGGGTGTAGATGTGCCTTTTGGGGTTCATTGCCTTTGACCTCCTTTTTGACCAACATCTCTCAGCCATAATATATATTTTTTAAATCTTGTTGTACCTCTCAAAGTGTTCCACATAACTAGACCATTACTATAAAAAAACGATGTGACTGAATGAATAACACCTGAATCTCCAGGCAAAAAAGTGAAATATAAACTTGTCTTTTCGAGAAATCCAAAAATGTTTACATCTGCAACAAGAAACGTAGCGATGCGTCTAGAAGAAAAGTACTCTTGGTCAAATGCGAGTTGTGGCCGAACCTAGCATCAGACGATGCTGTAATTGATTCAGGGCTGTTGTCTGGTCGCGCTATTCTCAGACATCTTAGTGTGTCTGTTTTTTGCCACTCACTCTTTTGAATAATTATCATTTGTCTGCGTGCCCAGTGTGGCGTAAGTATGATGAATCATGAATACTTTGCCAGATTAAAAAAAAAATTCGCATAGAAATTCCTAGTTTTTATTGTGTGCCAATGCATTACATCAAGGTTATGCCAAACAATATACATTGTCGCTAGAGATTCACGACACAAACATACTAAGTAACTAGATTGTAATTGTGACTTTTCAAGTAACAATAATATTTGGGCTTGGTTTTATGGGTTTTTGTGGCGGCCATTTTGAACCGGAATTTTAGACTTTTGATTTCAGACTTCAAATTTCAGAAGTCCCCACTGAGCTTTTGCACTTGTAAATAGATGTATGTTTGTTTGTCAAATGGAATCGCATTCAGAGTGCACACATTGACTTGTCTCTCTGTTGACTTAATATTGTATCATTATCCGCGACGCTAGCCCAACATTAAAACAACATTGATTCAACGTTTAGTGTTTGAATAGAATTGCAACTGTTATTTTAAGGTTTTAACTGTCGATACCTAATACACAATATTGGTTTAATACTGGGCCAATGTCTGCGACGCTGGCCCAGCGTCGCAGACATTGGCCCAGTATTAAACCAATATTGTGTATTAGGTATCAACAGTTAAAACCTTAAAATAACAGTTGCAATTCTATGCAGTAGTCGCCATTTAGTGTTCAAATTGGTGTGTATACATCTAGGTGTACACGGGTTGTATGTGCTTTACATAATTGTATACAAAACAATATGGAACAGAAAGAAAAAGGTATTTGTGTAGGGGATGAAAATATGGTAAAATGTGCGACTGTTCGACCGCTTATATATAGTGTTTTTATTTTACAATGACTGTATGAAATTTTAGAATCGATGTTGGATCTCGTCTGTATCTATATTTATATGGTTTTGTGAAAATTGGAGATTGAACCTACAAACCAGTGAAAAGTTATGATCACAAAACATTGTGAGACACGAAAGTGGTCGTAACGCAGGACACGAAATGGTCGTACCATTGAAAATCTATACTAGAAAGCAAGGACACGAAAAAGTTTCGTGTCCACATGGTCGAACATTTGGTTGAACATGAGACACCAAAGGTCGCACACAGGACACCAAGAAAATCATTCACTGCGGTCGCACATGGCATTATTGAGAGGACTGTTCGACCGTCCTAAACAACACGTATTTTTCACATTTATCCTCCATTTTCGGCTTCCAAATTTAATTGTATGACTAATTATCATTAATTTAATCGATCTGTTAAGTAAATAAGTTAAAATTTTGCTTTAAAAAAACGGGACAAATGTTCCACTTGTTCGAAGCACCTAATGAGAACCGCCCATATATTATATATTTATATATATTTATATTATATTATATGTATATATATATTCAAGAAAATATAGTATAGTGTTTGGATAAGCCCCCCCCCCCCCCCCCCCTAGCTCGGGCTGTTTCAATATAATTTGAGCCGTTTTTTAATCATTTCTTGCAAGCAAGATATACTCCTTGATAATAAACTGATTGCTCTAAGAAAAAAAAAATATGGGGGCCATCCCCTATTGCTTAGTCAAGTTCAAAGATGAAAACTACTCTATGAAAATTTAGGGGGCTAGATTTTTTTTTTAAATAAAAAAATGCCTAAAAATATTGCAATGACCTCTTTGCTCTTTAAACCATTTTTGAAAATATGTTTCCAAGGGTCCACTTCCCCATAGCTCGGTCAAGTTTGAAGATAAGGGCTGTTCTATACTAATTGGGAGAAGAGGTGTAATTTTCTTAATTTCCACCCAAAATTATTACAATAACCGCTTTGGTGTTTTGAAAAACAAAGTTATTGAGGAGGGGGGGATTTACGAGCAAGATTAGAGATTGTTTAAAAGATCATTTTTTTAATCAATTGGTCGAGTGTCCCCATAGCTCAGTCTAGTTCGCAGATGATAGCTGTTCCATGACAATTTGGGAGGGGGGGGGGGGGGTGATACCTGCAAACTAAACTTAAGAAAAATGTGCACTTACAATTATTGCATTAACACATGTTCCTTCTTAACCCGTTTGGGGGTATGAGATAGGTAAGGAGAGTGTTAGTTATAAAAAAATGTTTAATGCTCACCTTATTTCACAGTCTAGTACAAAAGTGCCACGATTTGCACAACAAACCACATATGGAGTAGTATGCGGGGGGATCAGCTGAAATTGAGAGAGGCTGACAAATTGTATTTTGTACTTTATGTTTTTGAAATTATTCCATTTCTTTAAAAAGATTTTTGCATGTTTTTTTTCTTTGGGAAGAGGACAATATTGGGGGGGGGGTTTGGGATGTTACTTTTTGAAAAATATAAAACAATTTTTTTAATTTTTCAATCTCTTAACTCTTAGATTCACAATCAAAATTAATATTATTTGGATGGTACCATCGTCAACTGCTTTTCAAATCATAATAGTGCTGCTCCAATGATAATGCAGAAGGGAAGCTAATTTGTTTTCACTATATATTGTGATTTCGTGAGAAGCTTGTACTGTAATTGTTAATGCCGTGAAAACCTTCCTAATTTTCTTGTTCCTGATCGCCTGTTACTGACAAAATTGTGATTTTTAATTGCTCAAATTCATTGGTTTTACAGACAGGCTTTATCTGTTCAAATACTTCGTCAATGAACCTTTCACCGCTAATCACCACTATATTCGTTTTTAATCACATGTTCTATTAACAGCTTAAATCACTGCTATCGGGAATAATTTTAGTGTTTAAACATCAATATTTAAAAATGTGTGCTCTCAAAGTAAACACATATGAATAATTTTCACCCACTTGAAGTTGTGGATCGCGGTAGCGAGACACAACTTCAAGTAGGTGAAAATTTAAATTAATTTCAATACACTTTAGTGGTTTAAAGGTTACCAGATTTATTAGATTAAAAGTAAAGTAGGCCTAACACTATATAAGCGATCAAATAAGTAATTTGTAAATATTGCCAATAAGATATTATGTGGGAAAGCTTAAAATCACTATAAAGCTATGGCCCCAAAAAACGCAGCGCTGCGCTGCGCCGCGCTGTGCGGCGCCGCAAAATTCAGCAAACGTGGCCCCACCAAGATCAGCGCTGATGCTGATTATGCATGGAGGGTTTTTTTGCGACACGTGACTCTTCTGGCTATTGTGATTGGCCACAGAGCAACGCCGAAAAACGCGGCGCCGTGGAAGATAAACTTTTCCGAGCTTTCATTTCGCGGCGCAGCGCGGCGCAGCTTGCAGTGTAGCCCCTGCTATGATAAACAGTACAGTGGCCTACAGGTGGGGCCGTATACCTTTAGGCCTACATTGACACATACGTATCCATTATGACATGTTATCGAGTGCTCAGATGGCAAGCGTTCAGTTACAAGAGTGTTTTTGAATTGGACAAATGATTTAATTTACTTCTTAACTGCAGAATTGTTTTTCACATTCTGCCTCATGCAAAATGTTTATTTCACTTTCTTTTTATAGGCATATCAGCGTCCGCCAGGGGTTACAATTTTTTGTGGGCGCAAAAAACTGAAAAACACATTTTCAACTACATCGAGATGTGCACTTAGTGATGTTTTAGAGATGCTACCAATATTCATATTTTTTTGTGGGCACGAAAACTTAAAACTTGTAGTCAGAAATTGTAAAATTAAAACAACTCAGAATTGCTTTTTAAGGGCGCAAAAAAGTTATTTAAATTTCACCTTTATATTCCCAACTACATGGAGGTGTGCTGTGCTTTTTCAAAGGATAAAAAATGAAAAATTTCACAAATTATGTAAATTTTACTTTAACATTCTCAACAATACATAGATGCGTAAGTGAAATATAAAATAAGGTGGGGATGAGAGGCCTTCGAGGCTGTATGGTCAATATTAAATTAGAGATGATCTGTAGCCCTAAGTGTATTTTTGTTTTGTTTTCTGTGGACAAAGTTGGATCCAAAACTAGGCCTATATTTATTTCACTTTTTAACTGCAGAATTGTTTTTTCACATTCTGCCTCATGCAAAATATTCTTTTCACTTTCTTTTTATAGGCACGCCAGCGTTTGTGACAGGGCGAGTCTTGTCCACGGCGATTCGGCGGCAACACAGATATGGGGGGGGGGGTGGTGGATTGATCGTGTTACCGACATGAATATGTTGAAGGTTTACGTTCCATCATCTTTCATCAACTCCTCCGTCAGGACGACGGGATTAAATAATGCTCATTAAATCATTCTTCAGGTATTTCTCACTTTATTGAAGTCTAGACATTCTTACAACACACAGTTCCCAAGCGGAGGGCGGCAATCGGTGCCATGCGGCTAGGCCCCTGAGCTCTCGACGGAACGTCCGCCTGCTTCAGTGGCTATGAGTTAACTAAATGGCGCGCTTCGCTGCAGGCGCGCTCGCTTCGTGGCGTGGGCTAGTCAGAACGAGGCTTGGCAGTCCCTAGTCACTCGTCAGTGATCGGGGAAAGCCGAGCACTCTCGAACTGTGAGACGCTAACCCCACAGAGACTTAGAAGTTAGAGTGATACTATTACTCTAACTTATCTACGCCTATAACACCGATATACATATTGCTGAGTAAATATTACTGTGCGTCACTTTTTGCAAATCATTATAATTACAGTGAGTTAGTCTTGGCCGCCATTTTCATTATTACAGAGCCTTAGCCTTAGATGAACATGTTCATCATTAGATTGGATAAGTCACTGGTCCTTAGACTTAGTCTTGGTCGATATCTTCAACTTCATCATGATTAAGATAAAAGAGTGAATAATCATTATTGTTCGAATTCAGGACTATATGCCGTACTTTTTTCGAATAATTTCGAGGGTTCTTTATAGTGCATACTACCAGGCACCGAACACAGGCCTTTGAACGGTTTGGGGCAATGCAGGCCTATGACTACATGTATGTAGGCTACAACCTCCATCTATGTTTATCATCACCGAGCCTTAGCCTTAGCGTCGGTCGACATATTCATCACGGAGCCTTAGCCTTGGTCGACATGCTCATCATCGCGGATTGAGTGAGTGAATATTGCTATCCGTCGCTTTGTGCACAGGCATGGCAATATCCAGGCTTTTGAACAGTTTGGAGCACCGTATGATTCCCTGCTAAACTGGATTGTGAACCTCCTGTAAATGATGGTGAGGTGATATTCAGATTGATTGTATGCCTACTTTTATAATTCGACCCTTGGAGTTAGAAAGTGCCAAGCTGCCACTTTGAAAAGTGGCAGTGTAGCACCTTCTAACTCCGAGTTGACAAGATCAGCCATGAGTTGAGAGTGTAAACCTTTCATCTTCCAATCTTTCACTAGTCCACGGTGTAGGCCCTAGTCTGCATTATCATGATTATAGACATAGTTCTATTGTGTTTGTTTTGAGTGAATAATCTCACCTGGGACAAGTGTACACATAGGAATACATATGTGTGATTGAGTCACTACAGACAATATGCCATGAGTTGAGAGTGTAAACCTTTTCTTTCACTAGTCCACGGTGTAGTCTGGATTATCATGATTATAGACATTTTTGTGTTAGTTTTGAGTGAGTCATCCCAGGACAAGTATACATATATAGGTATACATATGTGAGATTGTGTCACTACAGACGCAGTAGTCTTAGTTTACTGTTTCAGACAGTGTCATACACTGTCTGGGGTACCGGCAGAGAAGTTACTAATACATTTTCAATAATATTAATATATTCTTACTGTACAGTACTTAGAGTGTTTCTAACTCAGGCACCACATGTACAAGTGTACATGTTGTGGTGTCAAGTATAGACACTGGACGTCGTAACGTTAGTCAGTTAATGTGGAGTTGGTCACTGTCAGTCAGTACTGGTAGTAGATTTATTTATTATTATATATTATATTCCCATTCACTGTGACGTTGAGTGATTGTCTCTAACTCAGAAAACACATGTGATAAGTGTCGACATAAACACTGGAGTCTGCACGTTGTAACGTTAGTCAGTTTATGTAGAGTTAGACACTCTCAGTTAGCACTGGCACTACAGTGACACTAGATATTTTTTTGTATTCGCATGTTTACATTAATAGTGTCACTATTGAGTGACTAGAACTACATGAGGTTGTGGTGTCAGGTACCGTATGTACAAGTGTACATGTGGTGGTATCAAGTATAGACACTAGACGTTGTAACGTTAGTCAGTTTATGTTGAGTTGGTCACTGTCGCTGTCACTTTTTCAGACAGTGTCATACACTGTCTGCATGGGGTACCGGCAGTGAAGTTACTAATACATTTTCAATGATATAAATATATTCTTACTTATTACATTACTTAGAGTGTTTCTAACTCAGGTACCACATGTACAGACACTGGACGTCGTAACATTAGTCAGTTAATGTGGAGTTGGTCACTGTCATTCAGTACTAGCAGTAGATTTAATTATTATTATATATTATATTCGTATTTATTGTGATGTTGAGTGATTGTCTCTAACTCAAGAAACACATGTGATAAGTGTCAATATAGACACTGGAGTCTTGACGTTGTAACGTTAGTCAGTTTATGTAGAGTTAGACACTGTCAGTTAGCACTGGCACTATAATGACACTAGAGAGTTTTTTGTATTTTCATGTGTATATTAATAGTGTCACTATTGAGTGACTGGAACAAGTCTACATGTACAGGTGTACATGAGGTTGTGGTGTCAGGTACCGTATGTACAAGTGTACATGTGGTGGTATTAAGTATAGACACTAGACGTTGTAACGTTAGTCAGTATATGTTGAGTTGGTCACTGTCAGTCAGTACGGGTAGTCGATTTATTAATTTATATTATATTATTTTCCTATTAATTGTGATGTTGAGTGATTGTCTCTAACTCAGAAAACACATGTGATAAGTGTCAATATAGACACTGGAGTCTGCACGTTAGTCAGTTTATGTTGTCTCATTGGAATTAGAAGGTGCTAAACTGCCACTTTACAAAGTGGCAGTTTAGCCCCTTCTTACTCCAAAGGGTCTATGTGGAGTTAGACACTCACAGTTAGCACTGTCAGCAGATATTATAGTTGCATATAATCTCTACTGGTAGTACAGTGACAGTAGAGAGGGTTTTTATCAAAAAAACATTTTGATGGTTATATTATTGTCATTATTGAGTGACTAGAACTAGTCTACATGTACAGCCTACAAGTGTACACAATGTGGCTGTGGTGTCTGTACAGACACTGGACGCTATAACATTAGCCATGATGTCGAGTGTGCTGACTTCCTGAGCAAACACGAGACATTCATCTAATGCTGGACCAATATTATTTTGGCCAGCGTCGTAGACGGTGGTCCAGCATTGGTCCAGCATTGGGTCAGAGTCTCGTGTTGGCTTGCTTGGGATTGTGGTCTCTGTCAGTTTTTTAACATTGTCCGCACACGATGTTCCACAACTGACAGTGACGTTGTTCATATTGTTAATTATTGACTTGATGGAATCCATCACAAAGTAATGTAGCCTACCTACACAGTCATGAACATGTTACAATTTCAAACATAATATATAACATTCTTAAAGTTGTATATTTATATATAAACGTGTAGACGTCGCATTTTGGCAAACACAGTTTGCCCGCAGATTGTTATTTTTGGCGCCCATGCAAGGTGAAGACCATATTTCACGTAGTTTGGCCTACGTATTTTTAAACATATAACATATTTGAGGACCATAGAATATTTATTGTTACCTTATACTGATTGCAGCGTCAGGAATTGATACAATTTTGCATTGCCAATTAACATCTTTATTGGTGCATTTTTAAATTCTAATGTAATATTTATAAATCAATTTGCAGCCTCATAGGCTTAATGTCACCATTGTGTTAGTAAGTAATTGTACTATACATGTGCAGCCTGTTTGCTATCTTCATCTCTATGACACTGCACAGTGTCACAGAGATGAATATATTAACCCAGATTACACACATAGCATTCTAATCTTTCCATTTATGCTCGGTTTGGTAACATATTTTTATCATTATACGTGACAGACAAATAGTTATATATGCTTTGCAAAGTAAAGTTATACTACTCTTAGATAACTAATAATACAACGACACAAAACTCCACAGTAAGCACATTGGCCGAGACCAGGTGTACATTTAAAAGTGTACATATACATGATATACACACAGAATCTGACGTCTACAGACGTCAGATTCTGACGTATAAAGACGGTCCCCGCACTGAAAGGGCTGAGTAAAGCCGAAACACGTGGTCGTCTGAAAGAATGCATGACGGGACCACAAGGGTTATGCCGCAAGAGTTGACTTTTATTACACACGTTACGCCGCAATATATATTAAGAAATGTCGGCAAAACACCACCTCAATGACGGTTTATCTCAGCATATTTCAGAATACAATATAGTATAAACCACCAGAGTATCATACAAGGTGAAGTTGACATCCTCCTGTAAATCCACGGTGAACCCAGTATCCGTCAAGTATAATGTACAGTATTGGTGACTCACGCGTATTTTTCAGCATAATATATGTACAGTATGCTAAGCATAATTATATACTATTTAGTATTTCTGCCTGCTTTAATCTATGTACATATGAAGCTATGTTCTGTAACGTATAACAATAACAAAATTGTACAGGATTGCGGGCTCATGTCTGGTAATTCTACTCTCATTAACCCTTGGAACTGGTTGAACAAGTGACTTTGAAAGACTGACTACTATAGTCCACATCGGTGATTGAGGGGCTTAAATAAAAAGTGTGGTTGATGTTGAATATTAGCTGATTGCGACATGTGACAGACACTCTTCAATTGGCCATGGATTGATTACAGAAAACTTGGTTTGAATTGTGTGTATATCATGTATAATGTACACTTTTAAATGTATACCTGGTCTCGGCCAATGTGCTTACTGTGAGGTTTTATGTCGTTGTATTATTAGTTATCCAAGAGTAGTATAACTTTACTTCGCAAAGCATATATAACTATTTGTTTGTCACGTATAATGATAAACATATGTCACCAAACCGTGCATATCTGGTGCCGCATCGAAGTAATGCCTTTATGATATAGGGCCTAGTATCTGTAGTTCAGATGTTAAGAATACAGTTTATTTGAAACCAGTAGCCCCAGTTAGGGCCCCCGAGCCTTGCGATAGCCCGCGAGCGGCTTCACATGTGGAGCTAATAATCCAGGAGTCAATATTATAGACTTCAGAATTTTTTTTGTTATTGGACATTCATGAGTCATAATTTCGAAATTATATGACAGAAGTCATCAAAGTTCCGTATGTGACATGTGCCCTGAATGTTAATTTTGCGGTGTATTGTGTCAAACCATAATATTATGCGGCATTGTGTCTGCTGCATAGGGCCTACATAACTTCGAATGTTCAACCTACTTACATGAAAACAAATGGTTTAGCGAGGCTCTGGTGCAGCCGATTTTTTAATGGTTAATAAGCATTTATGTCTCATACTGAACCTACACAAACTGGTTGTATTTAATCATTTAAAATTTGTGCAAGTAGAAAATATAGCTATCTATACATGTGTCATACTTGTAATAAACCGTGCTGCTATTTTTATAGGAAAACCCAAGCTTAATGAACATTCAATAATGTGTAGTGAAATGTCTATAAATGTAATGAACAGCTACATTCCTCTCTCTGACGTTTTGACAGTGACAATGGAACAATGAAACATAACAGTACTGTAATAATACCAGAGGTGTAATCCTGTTTGTGTATATGAGCTTAGTGTGACAATAGAGCTCACCAGTACTGTAATAATACCAGGGGTGTTATCCTGTATGTGTATATGAACTTAGTGTGACAATGGAGCACACCAGTACTGTAATAATACCAGGGGTGTTATCCTGTTTGTGTATATGAGCTTAGTGTGACAATGGAACACACCAGTACTGTAATAATACCAGGGGTGTTATTCTGTGTTTGTATATGAGCTTAATGTGCCAATGGAACACACCAGTACTGTAATAATACCAGGGGTGTTATCCTGATTGTATATATGAGCTTAGTGTGTCAATGGAGCACACTAATACTGTAATAATACCAGGGGTGTTATCCTGTTTGTGTATATGAGCTTAGTGTGACAATGGAGAACACCAGTACTGTAATAATACCAGCGGTGTTATCCTGTTTGTGTATATAAGCTTGGTGTAGAGTTTAGTGTGTCAGATGCTACCATTTGTACATTAACTCTCTTAACCCTTGTGCTGCTGGAACCGTATATATATGTATAAAGAGTAGGGAATAGTCCCGATTTTGGGCGGAAAAATTGAAAATCCATTTTAAGAAAAACTGTTTTTGAAAAATCCCTTTTTTGGCATTTTTTATATTTTTAATAAAAATCATTTTGATTTTTTTTTGAAAAAAAAACAAGTTTGAAAAAAAAACAATTTTGAACACAAGGTTCCATTTTTTTAAATAAAGCCAGATCTTTTTTTTGAAAAAAAAATAATTTTTGAAAAAATACATGTTTGAAAAAATATTGAAAAAAAGTTCAATTTTGAACACAAAATTCCACCCATTTCTGAATAAAAATTATATTTTTGCAAAAAATATCAATTCTTGAACTCAAAATTCCATTAAAAAAAATTATTTTTGAAAAAAAATCAATTCTTGAAAAAAATCATTTTTGATAGAAAATTCATTTTTGTAAAAAATTCAATTTTTGAACACAAAATTCATTTTTGAAAACAAAATTCAATTTTTAAAATTTAAAAAATAAAAAAAAATTTAATCATTAAATCTGAAACAGCAACCTGAATTTTTTTTTTTTTTTTAATTAATTAAAAAAAATATATATTTATGAAAATATCCATTAAAAAAGAAATTTTTGAAAAAAAATCCATAAAATAAATAGATCTTTATATATCTCTCTCTATATATACATGTATACGGTTTCAAACCACTGAAATCCACAAAATATTTTGTGATAGATGACAATTATTTTATAAAATAATATACATACTTTCGTCATTTGCAGCTGGAATTTGCGTTAGCAATTATAATAGCTTTATTTCAAAAATATTTGTAATTTGGATCTGAAAAATAAATTACGTATTTATTATTGTTTATGACAATTATGTGGTATTTATAAACAGTGAAATTATTTGAATATTAGTTTTATTAATTTTGGTTGAAAAAAACTAAGAATTATAATGCGTAAATTGTCCTTGAATTTACAATCTAAACATTCCGTATTTTAAGTGATGCGAGATATAGTGATGCGAGTTATTCGTTCACCAGACCCTACAATATTGAATATCTAGATTATAATTCTTTGCTACTCAAATACCTATACAAGACAGTATAAGATCATGACACCCATATCCTCTTCAGAACAGGTGAATCAATCCGTACCGGAAGTGAGATGATCCATACAGGTATTACTTGGTGATCCCCACCTGATCCAGGTATTACCTGGTGATCCCCTCCTGATCCAGGTATAACCTGGTGATCCCCACCTGATCCAGGTATTACCTGGTGATTCCCACCAGATCCAGGTATTACCTGGTGATCCCCTCCTGATCCAGGTATAACCTGGTGATCCCACTTGATCCAGGTATTACCTGGTGATCCCATCTGATCCAGGTATTACCTGGTGATTCCACCTGATGCAGGTATCACCTGGTGATCCCCACCTGATCCAGGTATTACCTGAAGATCCCACCTGATCCAGGTATTACCTGGTGATCCCCACCTGATCCAGGTATTACCTGGTGATTCCCACCTGATCCAGGTATTACCTGGTGATCCCCACCTGATCCAGGTATTACCTGATGATTCCCACCTGATCCAGATATTACCTGGTGATCCCCACCTGACCTAGGTATTACCTGAAGATCCCCACCTGATCCAGGTATTACCTGGTGATCCCCACCTGATCCAGGTAATACCAGGTGATCCGACCTGATCCAGGTATTACTTGGTGATTCCCACCTGATCCAGGTATTACCTGGTGATCCCCACCTGATCCAGTTATTACCTGGTGATCCCCACCTGATCCAAGTATTACCTGGTGATCCCCACCTGATCCAGGTATTACCTGCTGACCCCCACCTGATCCAGGTATTACCAGGTGATCCCCACCTGATCCAGGTATTACCTGGTGATCCCCATCTGATCCAGGTATTACCTGATGATCCCCACCTGATCCAGGCAACACCTGGTGATCCCCACCTGATCCAGGTATTACCTGGTGATCCCTACCTGATCCAGGTATTACCTATTAATCCCACCTGATCCAGGTATTACCTGATGATCCCCACCTGATCCAGGTATTACCTGGTGATCCCCACCTGATCCAGGTATTACCTGGTGATCCCCACCTGATCCAGGTATTACCTATTAATCCCACCTGATCCAGGTATTACCTGATGATCCCCACCTGATCCTGACCTTGGCCATGTCCACCTATTTCTCTCGCTTACAAATGACAAAGTGATGAGTGAACCTAGCTAGGCCGAAGGGTGCTAAGAATGAGATTAAAGCAAAGTAATATGGCTTGGTTGTGCCTTATATACACAAATACTGAGCTCTTCTCATGTCACAGGTCTCCAAATTGCTCCAATCAGAGGCCTGTTTAAAGAGCCAATCATGAGATACCTAGCAAAAGTTATTAAGCAAAACGAAAATCATGACTTTTTGTCAAAAATTTGCATGTCACCTCAAAAATTTAGCCTACATGTGAACACCTAGGTCGGCGTGGCCAATATAGAATGTTTTTCAGATTTTTTTTTGTGTGTTTTAGAAATCATTCCCATTGGCTTAGAAACTCGTTAGTATTCACTACTTAATATCCATTAAGCTCGATTTGAGTTGGAAACCCATTTCTGCCGTTAACATTTCCGCACAGCCTTCATTTAAACAACAATTTTAATAGAGCCTACGCTTCGCGGCAAAATTGGAAAGCAATACTTTAAAACTATTTATTATGTCCTACCTATTATTTATTTAACGCCAAAATCATTTTATATTTCTTCACAATTAAATATGCGTTAATTTCAAAAGGGGCATGCCCACGCTAAAATCATTTAAAAATCGGTGATTTTATTTTGACTTCTTAATATGACCATATGATGTAACCATGTGCATAGACTAGAACTGCTAAATGTTTTAATTTTTGTGCAGCGCATTTATCAGTTAGGCTAGATATAGAGACGAAATTACTGATTACTAATTTTTGACAGTCATGTCAAAAATAGGAAATACGGGGATTTCGTCTCTATATCTAGCCTAACTGGTGAATGCGCAGCAGAAAAATCAAAAAACTTTTGCAATTCTAGGCTATGGACTTGTTTACATCATATGGTCATATCAAGAAGTCAAAATAAAATCACCGATTTTTTAATGATTTTAGCGTCGGCATGTCCCTTTGAGCTCCAGTGTCACATAAACATAACACATTCTACATGTTCAACAAAAAGAAACCATGATAAAGTCATATTTTCCATCAGATAAATGACGTTATCAGATTAATTTTGATCTATTACACTAGGGCACAACCATTTTATAAAATAACGTCTTTTATTCACCTTGGGATGGGCCTCAATGTGAATAAAAAAAGAAAGTAATTAGCCTGTTTTAGAGAGGGTTAACCCTTACAACGCTGATCTTATGTTTGTACAAACCATCGGAACCAAAGGGTTTTTTGATTTTGAAATCATCATAAATGTCTTAGGTAACTCTTTCTGCCTCATTTGAATACCTATGTTACGGGTCCAAGGCCTTTATAAATATTTTAATTCTTTCAGTACGCGGACTGTCTTTATACGTCGGAATCTGAAATCTGTAGACGTCATATTCTGACGTATAAAGACGGTCTCCACTCTGAAAGAGTTAAGTACTATAGCGGAATGTTATGCAGTGGTGAATTTAACGTCGATACACTGGTTTCAACATTAAATCGATGCCATTCACGTGATCGCCTAGTCACATTGAGAGGGGAGAAACAAGGATATTTCTCAGAATGCCCTAAGCAGGATCAGCGGTGCTCGAACCCTGAACATCGCCGTAATAATCGTGACCGTCAAGCACTCTACCACTGTGCTACATCATCTTCTGTATAGCCGGATGTTCAATCGCGAGCATGTTATACTTTGCCTATAAATTATCCTTAATTCACTTTCAAGTAGGGCCTAATCTTAATTCGTGCAGCTAATTGCTGACATGATTTAGGTACAGTAATTGTAGTTCATGAAACGATGGAGTATGTTCTAGAATAAAACATCAATTTTTGCTGATTACTCAGTGAATTCTCAAGCGATTTTCATGAAATTTAACAAGCGCTATTTTCTAGATTATTTGAAATGTGATATAATTCTGTGATTAAATCGGAATGGAGCTATAAATGGGTTTATAGGCCGGCGTCATAGGTAGCAATTCACCACATGTTAAATGCTCTAACTTCATTTTGTTTACGAAATTTGACCATAGTTGCCAAATGACTAGAAAATAATGTTTGAAAATCGCTTGAGAGACAGAACAATCAGAGAAACCTACAATCCTTCACCGCTGAGTGATCGTCAGCCAATTAAACATTTTGACCAGTAATTCTCATTTAACTCTTAAAGCACTGGATTATTTCTAGGTGAACCATGGAGGGTTTTTACAATTTTGAAATCACCCTAAAGGTCTTATAGTTATATCTTTCCGCTTCGTTTGATATAGGTCAGCGCAGCCACTGCACTGGCAGCCAGTATAAATATTTTACACTTTCAGTGCGTAAGTCGACCTATAGACGTCAGAATCTGACGTCTATAGATATTTATATACGTCAGATTCTGATGTCTAAAATCGGTCCCCGTGCTGAAAGTAATTATTAATTAAGTCTAACTTTGATCACTGGATTAATACACTAGTGATCAAATAGACCCAGCTGGTAACCCCAGCTGGACCTCCTCCTACTCTCCAACATGTTAACCTTTTAGCTGCTATTGACCCACACAAACGCTAGAAACCATATTCTCAATAAAGGACACATAATTTCATAAAATTGAAGTAACTCATCAAAATAGAGACGTTTTTAGATTTTATTTTTTACACTTGGGCATTTTAAAAATCGGTAATTTGCATTCACAGTGAGGTGAGAAATGCGGCAGTGATGATTTAGTAGAAGAAGAAGTGTTTATTCAACCATGAAAATAAGTAAATGAAAGATGAGTGAAAAAAAAGGGTGGTTTGGAAGACCTCCATTAAGACCACAAATTCGAATTAGAACAATATCTGGATGCATATGTTACCATATATCTCAGAATTGTGTTATGTGGATTTAGAACATCTAACCATAAGCTCCCTACAGAAAAAGGTTCCCAGCGAAAATAGATTGTGTAGGCCTACTTTTTGTAACTCAACAGGACCTGTGACGAATTCCCGCTGATACTCGAAAATAGGTAGTATAGACCCTATAAAGTGCTTGCCCACATTGTTCATCAAACCCTAGTCCAAGCTGGGGACTCTTGCGCTATGCTCCGTCGCGAAGCAAAGTGGATCAGCCTGATCTAGACTAATCAAACCCTAACATTATTAAGTTTCGAACTACAGATTTATCGTGTAAAAAGTTAGCACAATAGGCCTACATAAAACAATCACTTAACTAGTAGAACTTTATGAACTTGTATTATAATATAGGGCCTACGAGTAATATCTGAATATCTGTAGCTCGATCGTGGTATGTTACACTTGGCATATGTCGGAAGGCTCATGCAGCCTGGAATAGGGCTAGCTACCAAAACAAACAAACCAACAAGTGACTGCCAGAATGTAAACATCCGGTTCAAGATCCGGTTGTAGAAATATTCATTTATATTAGAAAGGCAACAATTACCTGATTAGCCTACTCTATAAGGCGAAGTTAACTTCACATGTGAATGAGTGACGAAAGTCAACGTTAAAGTCTAACTGGGCCAGTTAAACACAGTCACAGACCAAATCTACTATGTGAGCGATAATAGAAGGTTTTCGCCATTGGCATTACCAATTAAAGCAAATGTAAAGTGATTCGACCACCGGGGTAGAAAACACTGAAAGACTCGCTGAACACCAGAAGAAGAGCTCCAATATCTGAAAAAATGATACTGTAGTTGAACAAGCACTCGCCATGCCGTGGGACTGGACCTGTGTCTGTACCCAGATTTATGATCTGGTGGCAGTGGTGCTTGATCTATGCTGACTCTCAGGTTAACTCAATAACTGGGGCCAGGGGTACAACTCATGATCAGGGAAGAAACAAAGAAGAGGGAGAGGGACTGATTCAAGGGTGTGGACCCCATTAACGCAATGTAAGCGGGGGAAGTATAGTAGATATAAAAATTAGAAGGTGGGAGAGGGTACGGGAAAATATTGTGGAAAATATGGGAAAATAGGTGGATGCTCGCTTCTCCAGGCCCATGGAGGCTTGAAGTCGCTGTAGCCCTGCGGAGCACGTCACCACAGACAGCTGCGGAATTAGCTCGCAGCGGGTCGATAAGATTCTATTCTATTCCTCCTGTTTCTCTAATTTATTAAGACAAGGGAATATACTTGGTCACGGCAGAATACATAAATAACCTTTCATGGCCTCTCAGACATTCAGTAAACCTTTTTTGCATCCTCAAAATTACACCGTGGCTTTGACTTAATGTATCCTATCATGTACTGTGTACATTCCATTTAGGTAGGTACGTGTGAATTTGTGATACACTGATATAAAAAACACATTTTTGTTTGTTTGTTTGTTGTTTTTGCTCACTATTACTGGTAAAAATGAAGCCATCAGAGTAGAAATAAAAGGGTTATTTGTTTTGAATAGCACTTCAGGGGTACAAATTGGCTGTCGCCCTATCGCCCGTGGCGACTATGATTAAGTAAGGGCGACAATGCCGTCATAGTTGGCCGTCCTGCTGGCGACAGTAAAACTGAAATGCTGGCCCACCGTCTACAACACTGGCCGAGCATTAAACAAACACTGTCAGTGTGTCGGCGGCATCCACAGTCAAAGTGTTTTAAACTGTGGCTGTGTGGTCTTGATAGAGGCTGAATGGTGGATGAACGTCGCCAGTGTTGTGTCAGCGTTAGATTGATAGCGTGTGTTGTGGCAGCATGGTCTTCTAAGCTGGTCTCATGGGACACCTGCCAAATCTCTGTATGATGTATGGAATGATAACAGGCAATATTTTCATTCCATAATGGAAGAATAATAAATTGTGTTAGAAAATAGTGTTTTAGATGTGTTATGCAAGGTAGAGCATAGCGTATTTATCGAAAACAAATATAATGGGTTATTTCAACTTCAGTTTTGCTAAAAAAAATTTGAATGTAAAACCATCACAATTTTATAGAGCAATAATGACACTCATTCCGTTCCATATCCATGCAGCGCTCACGTGCTATTTCAGACCAGCGCGCTCTGCACGTGGCAGTCTATATATATCGGAGGGGATTTCCCATCAAACACGCTCTGTGTTGTTTTAATGTTGGGCCACCGTCAGACCTACTGGCCCAGTATTAAATCACCATTGGGTCGACTTGTGGTGGGTGGTACACGCATATGATCAGATCTGGGCTTAACAGTACACAAAATGCGCAGTGATTATAAACAATTGTTGTTCTAACCAACCAGGCCAATCCTATCTTTTTTATATTAATGTTTGTAACTAGAAATTTTAAAATAATGACTCACTTGTTTTAGTTTGTTGAATTATAATTATTTACAGGTGAGGCAGAGTGTCTCTTTTGTACAGTCACTTTATAGTTTATACCCATTAGACATAATTCCACATTCAAATCAGTGAACTTATAATATCTTACATTATTCTACAGATTATTGATTTGTCTAAGTAGGGCCTACCTAAATTTGCTTTCAGCCCCGTGTAGCTTATCACTAGGTTAGGATCGGCGCCCGGTCGAAAAGTGATGTTGAAATTTTTACTGGAGTTACTTATGCAACTACATTATATCGCAAAACTGGGCTACTATATTTTTAGCAGGGCCACTAAAATTTTAAAGTTAGTGGCCCTGCTGGCCACCAATGATTTGCCTTGAATTTTTACCCCCGGCACTTTTATCACTGGTCTGGAGATTCCCATCATTAGATTTCTCGCAATTACGAAAAATGATGCCAGCTGTCTCCTTTAATTTCATGATAGCTGCAACAAATGCTTGAAGAGGTAAGTGGAACAGGCATGCTGTGGCCCCTTCTGATAATTTTTTTAATTTTTGTAACAAAATGCAAAAAAATGTCCACTCCCCTATGAGGAAGTTCTGGAGGACATCATTAGGATCGTTTGGACAGAACGATGTGGGAATCTCAAAGAAATGAGATGCCTGGGGAAGGCTGCACTAGTTTACCCAGGGGGAAACCTGGGTGAAGTTTTGTTTGCCTGCCCTGCACTTCCTCATGGGGCGCACCGAGGGTAAAAATGGAGCTTTCATAGCTATACGGATGAGAATCCAGCAAAATTTTTCTTCTTCCATGACCCCCACGTGGACTTAAAAAAAAAACTGGGGCCGGAGGCTATGCCTAAATTTCTAATTGTTATGTGGTATATTTGCTCTGCTACATTGCGGGGCACTCTTTGGGTGTCCTGATGTATCCTAAAACCTACTATCTACAGATAGCACATCTAAATAGTTTTATTCAGCTGGTTCAAAAAGTTCAAGTGTCTGGGTGATGTTTTGGATTCTGTATCCCTGGGAATATTTGCAACAGTTAGGTCACACGCTCAGATTTTGATCTAGCATTAGCACAGGATTTTTCTTACTCATTGAAAACAGTGGAATGTATTCAAATATTTCTTTTAGCATGTCTGCAGTTAGGAAATAAGGGTCAGCATAATTTTATAGGACATTTTAATTAATTTTTTTATGTACCTATCTAAGGCATATTGGGCACTGTTTGCCCCTCAGTACATATCACCAGTTCATAAGAAAACTTTTAAATAAAATGATAATTGTTTTCTGGGGGAAGGGGGGAGATCCTCCCCTCAGTGTCATGGACATGAGGCTACAAATTCAAATTATTGAAACAAATTAAAGGAACAGACTTCAAAGTAACCAGACTATGAAATTGGCTATAAGATAATAAGGCATGATTTTTCTATTATTGATATTTATTTTGATAAATGTCGCTGTCGGAACAACTTTGAGATTTATATTGTCATTCAACAATTCTAAACTGTTACTCACAAGTTGAGTGACGTCATCAGCAATAGATCTTTATCATGTGCTGATCATGTGCTGTAGGCGTGTCTATTTTTGACAGTTCAGCAAACAAGCAAGCAATGGGTGAGCCAAGATATATGATTTTTCAAGTAGCAATGGCTGAGCCTAATTTATATGACTCAAGTACAGTTTTTCAAGTCGAGCAGGCTAGAGTAGGCATACACTATTACACTTAGATGTTATGTCTTGCTTAAACTGAGATGGGAAACTATAGATAGTTCTAGAAGCCAGATGTCTTCAACGAAGTTGATACCAATGTGGGGTCACCTGCACCTGTACTGTTGGCAGGTTTTATAAAGCCTGCGCTGCGGCAGCGATACCCTGTGATGTATACACGCTGCATATGTGTGGTGTGTGTAGCTGAGCCGACCTGAGCTGTCAAAGTCTCAAGCTGTGTTCTCATAGACACAGAGTCTCAGAAATAAAGCTGAGTTGTTGTCTAGTGGCATTTTTGTGTAAGTGTAAATAGTAGGCCTATATTATAAATTAGATAAAAAAAACTTTGCCCAGAGAAATCATTCATTATCGCTGCTCACTCCATGCACCATGCCCTCTTTCTGACATCACCATATATGGTAGGCATATCAATCACTGTGCGGTTCACCCATGCCACAGGGGACTGTACAATTGTGCTCATGTGAATATAGTACTGTAGGCCTATACGAGTTGTATATCATTTATGTGCAATTATTGTTTTACCTTAAAAAGACCCCGTGGGATGAGACATTTTCAATGTTGTCAATTTTGAAAATTGTATTTATATGAAGCTATATAGCCTACTGATTTTAACTAAAAATACAAAAAAAATTCAAAAAACAATTTTAAAGCACCGAAAAAGAGCGAAATAGTTGTATTTCCAGGTCGTATATTGCCATGTAAACAAAACAAGTCAGCAATATTGAGCACTTTACATCACATATTCCCACGTATCAGACGGTAAGATCAGAGCAGTCGCCTCTAATTCGTGTCTCATAGTCAGGACACGGGAGGACACACCTGTAGCACTGATTGTCTACCCAACGCTGGGCCGATGCCATCAGCATGTGGCCCAATGCTGTGAAAACATTCAATCGTCCTTCAGGTATACAAATAGTTTGTTTGGGTTACTTCTGGTTTCATACAAATGTTGATTAAAAATATTTGTAAAAATATAAAAATTCTAAAAAAAAAAACATGATCCGCGGGATACACTACTTCAGTGCGGAATTAAAAACAAAAATTGATGTCATCCCAAGGAGCTGCTTTAATTTCCTTTTTACCAAAGTATGCTCTAAATAATTCAAAGTTATTTATAACAAAATACACTTCTGTGAATTGCAAATGTAAAAGAAAACTCATTACTGCGTTAATACATAGCCGTTTGAAATGTAGTGGCTGTCAGAGAAGGGATTTAATCTCACGTATGTAGAGTTATAGGATATTGTGGGCGAATATGATAAAGTATTGTTGAATAGGCCTAGATGCCACTTAACGGATTTAAACACACATGCCACATTTTATAATAGCAGAGACCCCCCTATTGCTTAATGACATGTGGGTCATGTGTTAACAACTGAACTCTGTTGTGTCAGACTTGCTCCGCTTGCATACGCCATGTTCATGTGACTAAAATTAGCATTTGGCATGTTTACACAAATTCAAATGGTGAAAGTTTGAATATCATTGGGCGATACAATCATTAAAACATGTTATATGAGAGTCCGGAATGATGCAGTATTGCCACCTATACGCAGCATTTTGTATCATAATTAAAATGAAAGTCATGTTTTGGAAACTCTGTACCAAAATATACTTTAATGTGCATCCCTTTACACAGCAAACACAGCAAATAAAGTAGGGGCCTACAATCTGTCCAAAAATCATTCAATAGCCAAAAGTGTATTTCAGCTTCTTGATATATCCATAATATGTGAACATGTCCATAGACTAGAATTGTGGAAGTTTTTTAAATTTTAGGCTGCTGTGGCAACGGAGCACTAGAAAATGTGCCGAAAGCCACATTTATCAGTTATCAGCTGAGTTGAGGGGGGGAGGGGGTGGGTTCGGATCTTTCCCCCTCTGGCGGAAGCCCTGCACTACTGACTAGCATTACTGTTCTTCAAAATGGGATAAAATGGCTACCAATGGCATAAAGGCATCTACTAACCCAATTATTCATATTCTACAAAATAACAAATAATCTCACAGATTACTGGATGCTTCGCTAGAAAGTTATTTTGTTTGCTATTTCATTTATACTTACTATGGCTGTATGATTTGTATTTTTTCAGGAAGACAATGGACAGGAATAATGCAACAGGTGACGGGAATGGTGGGGCTGGAGAGGTTACCATGGTTACTGCTGATCCCAAGTCAAGAAGTGTCAGCTACAAAAATAGACCAACTGCTAACACTGCATCAGTAGAACCTGATTCCAACCACACGACCTGGCCTGGTAACCTCACAACCTGGCCTGATAAAGCTACGGTAGATGTGAATGCCAACCACGGTGGGGCTGAGAATCAGGAGGCACCTCTGATTAACTGGGAAGATCATAATCACTCTCACGAGAATCACTCTCACTCACTGCATGATGAGAGTGACACAGAGCAGCCAATCAGAACCAGCTGGCCGCGTCCCAGCACCATTATCCTTATGGCATTACTTCTCCTCCTGTTTCTTGCCACTGGGTTCTTCTTGGGATATTATCTGTGTAACTCTCTGATGGAGGAAAAATATAGAGGGCCTACTCCAAACCAGCCAGATAGAATCAGAACTGACCAGGATGTCAGTGAAGATAAACAATCTATGCTAGATAACCTGAATCATTTGATGTCGGTGCATAAAGAAATCCATGATAACGTTGGCAAGTAAGTATGCTGAAGACATAGAATTAAATCTTTCAGCGCAGGGACCGGCTTTAGACGTCAGAATCTGCCGTCTAAAGCCAGTCCCCGCGTTGAATTTATTAAATATAGGTATGCAAATGAAGCAGAAAGAGTTAACTAAGACATTTACATGTATGATGATTTCAAATTGAAATATTGTGGTTGTAAGTCTCATGTAACTTACTGCTCAAATAACTTCTAATATTCACCCTCCCTATATGTTTGACCATAGGATTTATAAATGAGAGGGTCCCCCACTCGCCTTTTTAGGCCTCAATGGTTATATACCAGATGAAATGCCATCTAAAATGATGAAGGGTTTTGTGATCAATTGCCTATTTATTTACTTTACTAATTTAATTTAGGGTGTGTGCTTTTCATAATTTTTTTGTCATTTTCATATTCAAATAAATGAAAAATAGAAACAAACAATTCAACAGAAAGTGTTAATTTTTACATCTGTAGATATGAACGCCAGCACATCGGTCTAAGTACAGATGATGAGGTTGTTCAATCTTTGAAGTCAGAGCTTGAGAACGCTGGTTTCCCACATGTGATCATTGATGATTACTCTGTGCGGATGTCTCGTCCATCTGGTGGCAACAATGTGTTACGTCTACTCAGTAAAAACGGTACTGACCTCAAAGTCACACAAGACACTGCTGCTACAAACAATGTCAGTATGGAAAACCCTTTTGTACCATACTCGCCAAACTGCACAGCCCTGAAGGTACAGCTGTCATGATTGTTATATTATATATAAACCTGGTGACCATTTTAACTTCATGCTAATTAACTTTAGTACTTGAAGGGTTAAATTTAATTTAGAATTTCAATGAAAATATTAAAAAATTCATTTTAATAATTTATTATCAGCGAGATCAAAAAATAGCTATTGATAAAACTGATCAACATTGTTTTATATTATTTATAAGGTAGGTGCCTTTTAAAATTATGAATGTTGAAATATTTTCTTCAAAACAATATTTCAAGGTGTTTGAAGATAAAATAAAAAATATCAAAGTTTTTAAACATTTTAATATTGCCAAAAGCAACACTTTACCCTTGAAATGGTCATTAGACAGGTTAGAGCAAAAAACTGTAAATAGCTGAGATTACAATTTTTCGTTAAAATCATTCAATAATTAGTTCAAGCTCAAATCAGTCTAATGTCGATCAATTGTTGAATTTTATATTAAATTAATTTCATTTATAATATCCTTTTCAAATGGTGTTTATTAAATAGTGATTATTAGCTCAACACCACAACTTCTGGAAATTTAATAGCATTTTGTGAAGTCAAGAATTTTGCATACATTGATTGTATTTTTATGTTAAGGCATCCATTGTTTACGTTCACTATGGTCGCCTAAAAGATATCAGAGCCGCCACAAGACGCAGTGTGTCGTTGGCTGGACGTATCGTTCTCTTACGATGGGGGAGAGAGGCCCTGTCTGCTAAGGTAAGCTGTCTTTAACCCTTACAATGCTGAATTATTTTTGTTTGAACCATGGAGAATAAAGGGTTTTTTTCTCTGCCATTATAAATATTTAAATTCTTTCAGTGCTTTGACTGTTTTTATTCTGACGGTCCCCACACTGTAAGGGATAGTCAGGAAAGAGACAATTAATAACAATTGTGTCTCAACATTTTATTAGCACCTCAAAGAATACTTTTCAAATATGAGACATGTATGTCTTCAAATAGCATGTCTTAAAAATATTTGATGTATTTTGAAAAATATGAATAATTTTCATTCACTTGAAGCTGTGAATTGCATCTGTGAGACAAAACTTTGAGTGAGTGAAAATTAGAATAAAAAACTGTCTGATTAACACTTTTTCACTAGTTTTCATCATTTGAAGCTATTTATCAGACCAATTTCTGACAAAATGGTTAAAAGCCAAAATGTTATTGATGGCTGTTAAGTTGTAATAACCTGTATTAAAAAGTAGCTGAAAAAGTAGACCTAACTATTTAGGACATTTTTCCATAGTCGAGGTTTTGTTATTTATAGAGTTGGTAAAGCTATTTCAAGGCCCTGTGTTAGGTAACATTGGTGTTCAGGGTTTAATGCAAAATTATCAAGGTGTTTATAACTATGATAATTGCACACCCTGTAATGGCTTTTTACAGGGCGCCATATTAATTATAGCGTGTGCTTAGGTGAGATTTGGGCATGCCCTAATACATGAAGCTGAAACAGTGATGTATGGTTTTAGTTTAAATAATTAACACTAGTCTTGTTGAATTGTTTATTTTTGTTAATTCATTTAAACTTTGAATTGCTAACACAATTTGCAGTTTTGAATGATGAAAACTCTGTCTATTTATAAAAAGAATCTGTCAAATTTAATTATTTGTTGAAATGATCATCTACACACAAACAATTCGATTATCACATCCAGTGTCATTTTAATTGATTGGAAAACACATTTAAAACCATATAAATGGAAAGGGGCGAAGCATATATACCCTATTTATTCCAATAAACGGCAGGCCACTTGGTCATTTCCCAAAATGGCATTTTGTATACAAATGAACCTCCTATGTGCAGCCACCTGCATTAAAAGGCAATTTTTTCTGTGTCACAAAAGTGGCTGCTCATAGTAGGTTCTACTGTATTCCAATAAACACCCCCCCCCCGATTTTAAAATACAACTCATGATCATGTACCCTATATAATCAATAAAAAACTACGCCCACTCCCCTGTGATCTCAGGGGTGTTCCAATTAACGTCCCTGGCTTTTATCAGAATAGATAAGGTAGCAGGAGAAAGGTTATTCATGTGGTTTTTTTTCTTTCAGCTGTCAGCACTAGCTGCCCACCAGGTGGCAGGAGCTTTGGTTTATTTCGCCGAGGATGACGCGGCGGGAGATTGTGACTCCAGCGTGCCAATGATCCCCACTGTAATGTACGGTGATCCCTTCTCGCCTGGAACTGTCACTAATGGTAAGATTATTATACCATTTGTCAATAATACCATGTTAAACTTGTAAATAATTCTAAATATATTATGCAGTTCTCATCAATGGGTGTCCACTATAGAAGCCTCTCTGTGTTTTGTTAGCACATGTGGGACCAGTTGTTAAAATATATGCCCTAAATCTTGCAAAACAATATACACATATGTACTTATATATTTGTTGGGACTTGAATTTCACAAATGCAAGTAAATTTTCAGTGACAATACACAACTGCAGGTGAAAATTTAAATTTTATAGTTCACAGCTTCAGGGGTCAATGCTAAACATATTGTGTGACAGTCAATAACTTCAAAGATTTACTCTTCTTAATATATTGAGACTAGCATATTTGGTAAATTATATAAGTGCAATCTTTAACAATTTTTTTTTATTATTTGCATTCATATATGACTTTGAAAGTACAAGGGTTATCCCTTTCTTGCTGAACTGTCTACTTCTATTTCATAATTTGATGCTGGAATTGCTGACAAAATTGTCAGCTCTGAATGACGAAAATAGTTTTATTTATGAAAAATAGACTCTACTATCGAATTCTTGGATTAACTAAGAAGCATGTACTAAAAATTATTTTATCAAATTTATTAATATTTTTTGTTGATCTAAAACAACCTCGAAACCATATATATACGAGTGTAGCAGTACAAGGGTTACCCTGCTGTATTTCCAGAAGGTTCCAGGTGGACGGCTACATATAGTGATGATTTACTCCCGATGCCAGTGCATCCCGTGTCGTGTGAGGAAGCCAACAAGATCCTGGATCTACTTAACGGACCGGAAGCTCCTGAAAGCTGGAAAAATAATGTCACAGATAG
Source organism: Flabesymbios commensalis (assembly GCA_964017125.1). Taxonomy (NCBI): domain Eukaryota; kingdom Metazoa; phylum Annelida; class Polychaeta; order Terebellida; family Flabelligeridae; genus Flabesymbios; species Flabesymbios commensalis. Next base: position 90,531,048 of record OZ024907.1, read on the forward strand.
TCTGAAAATAGGTGGTCGCAGCGACGGTATTTATTATAATATTAGAATCTCATTAATTCTGAAAATAGGTTCAAGTGTTAATGTTTTCGATCATTGATGTAACTCATTGTCTTAAACCAGGCAGTCTCAGTATTTTTTCTATCAGGAAGTATTGTAATGTAAATTTTCATTTGCCAGATCATCATTCTGATATTAGACAGATTCTTTAATGTATTAATAAAAAAAAGTAATTTTTTTTTTCAGATTCATTGACAATATTTTGGTGCTCAATGTATTGGTAAAGCATTTTCAAAACTTTTTTTTATTCAAGAGACTGAATGACTATTATTCATCAGCAATATTAAAAAAATTAACAAATATAGGTCCACTGATTTCAAGGAAAAGTCCTTGAATTTGAAAAAGAACATTCCAGGCCTTGAAAAGTCCTTGATTTCTGTAAAGACATAACTAAACCGGGAAAAATCCTTGATTTGATCAACCTGTGATGTTTTGCTGTTGATCTTGAAAAACGTCATGCAGCGGTGACAGCTAGTGATTTGGTGAAAGAAAACTACACTTAAATAACGATGTGGTTTAGGAATGTAGTGTGACTATTTTATAAATATAAAAACAAAAGACAAATATTGATAAACAATGTGGCTTTACATAATTTCATATTTTCTCCAATATTGTAATTTCACTGATATGCAGGGTCTGAAATTTGATAAAAACAGTATTGAAAACCCCGAAATTGCCGTTTTTCATATCTTCTGGTTTAAACTTTTTTTTGTAATCTGCGAACCACTTTTTTAACATGCACAAAAAAGTCCTTGAAAAATATTGAGAAGTCTTTGAAAGGTTCTTTAAAAGTCCTTGCTTTTGTACATGTATTTAAAAAAGTGTGAGAACCATGTAAAGTTGTGTTAGCATCGGCATTAACCTTTCCCCCGTGGGCATAATATCCTGTGTCCTGTTGAAAATTGTTCTGCATGTTGCTCATAACCAGTACTCAGACAAGTTTAATAATGCTTGAAAAATGGCTAATTTATAGTGATTTATCACATTTTACCTAAGGCGGCAGGCTACTGTCAAGGCAAAAATAAATATTACTTGTAGCTGTATATTTTTGTCCCTTGTAAAAGATAATGATAAATAATTATTGATCAAGACCTCATAGAATTTTTTTGTCCCACAGATGAAGCGTCGTGGTTGGCAGAACTGACAATTCACAATATTCTGAAACCTGCCGTGATGAGGAATGTGATTGGAGTCATATCCGGATGGCAATATCCAGGTCTGTACAAGTATAAAGTCAGTAGAGATTTATCTACAAAAAAATCTTAATCAGTTTCTTGTTTAGAGATAATCTCAAAATCAGAAAGTTATTTTGATGTGAACAATGCTTTAATGCAGTTGCGCTTGGCAAAATTATTTTATGATTTTTCCATTAGTAATTAATTTATATAAAGCATCACGTGGACACAACTATCATGTCTATGATTCTGTTGACCCTTATGCTTCTAGGGCCGTATATACAGTTTTCAGCAAGTTTCAAACCAAACAAGCTACTATATTTGATAAATAGTTTACAGTAGATATTCAGTTATAAAATAATTTGACTTTGTAGATGTCTTTTTTTAATATTTAACCCTTTTCTTGCTATTTTAATTGATTTTAATTTTCAGCCACTTGAAGTTGTATCTCGCTACTGCGACCCACAACTTTTAAAAAGTAGCTGGAAAATACACATATTTGTTTAATTTGAGACCAAATATTTGTAAATCTTGGTGTTTAGACACACATTTCATTGACAATAACAGTCATTTGGTTTACTAATAAAACAGATTAAAACTGACTTTTGTAGTTTTTAATCAGTTTTATTGGCTGATTAAACCACAGTTATTGGGAATGAATTTACCGTTTAAGCATCAAGATTTGTAAATGTTTGATCTCAAATTAAACAAATATGAGTGATTTACAACAACTTGAGGTTGTGGATCGCATTAGCGAGACACAACCTTAAGTGGTTTAAAATTTAAATAAATTAACTTGACATAATAAGGGTCAATATGACTGTTATTAGATGAGTATGTGTTGGTGAGCGTCACGCGGCCGTTTTCATCAGATCTACATCCAGCCCTTTCACTTTTCTCTGACCTGGTGGACGCCCTGTCTAAGCCTATCTCTACACGGCAGTGGATTCCCCGCCGCACCCTGGTCCTCGCCGTCTGGGATCCCGCCAGTCATGGAGAACTGGCTGCCATTGAATACATAGAGGTTTGTCATCATCATTTCATATATTTCTAGGTGTGGATCATCAAAAAATATATTGTTATGAAAAAAGATGTTTCCCTAAAATTTGAGTTATGTTTAAATAGTGTACACGTATACAGCAGATACAAAAGTTTATCTATTTTTGTTTTATTGTTCATCTTGTGTTGCCTGAGTAAATGGTACATGTATATGTGTTTACAGGGCTCGGTAGCCGGATTATCTGGTCGGATTGCTTTACACATCAGCCTGGACTGCCCCCTGGTGGGCAACGCACAGGCTGCGGGAGATGGTCGTACATTACACGCTGTTTGTCCACACTCTCTCAGACCAATACTGCAGAAGGTTTGTTACCTTTTTTATCACATTTTAAACATGTTAAATATAAAATGTTGCGTTAAATAAGCAATATTTGAAAAAAGTTGATCTCCATTTTGTCAAATCTGAATAATTTTCAGTCGCTCAAAGTTGTGGATCGCGTCAGCGAGACACAACTTCAAGCCATTGAAAATTCAAATTGAATAATTTGGCAATTAAAGGGTTGACCCTTAAAGCACTGAAATTATTTTGTACATACCATGGAAACCAAAGGGTTTTTCTCAGGGGTTTTCTTAGTTAGCTCTTTCCGATTCATTTGAATACCTATGTTATGGGTCTACGGCCATTATAAATAATTTCGCTCTTGCAGTGTGGTGATCGACTTTAGACGTTAGATTCTGACGTCTAAAGTCGATCCCCGAACTGTAAGGGTTAAAGTAGAAGGCTGTGAGTTGATAACCTGTCACTGCCACTTGACAAGACAAACGTGTCACTGCCACTTGACAGGACAAACCTGTCACTGCCACTTGACAGGACAAACCTGTCACTGCCACTTGACAGGACAAACCTGTCGCTGCCACTTGACAGGACAAATGCTGAATCCTGTCATGCCTCTCTACATCATGTCAATCCCCTATGATGAAGATTGTGTAGTTATGTTTATAAAAAAATTATTTAGACGACTGTTTTTTATAAAAAAATGATATAATTCCAGAGATGCAGTACTTATTCACCTGCCATGATTTGTTTTTACTTACATTTGTTCTTACATGCATAAAAAATAATAAATTTAATCCAGGCCTTTTAATTTTGATTCATGTGTACATGACTTATCAAATTATGTTTTACAGTTATCATCCTGGCAGGAAAAAGTGGATTTTCTCCCACTAATATTACCAGCGCCACCTGGTGATCAGAATATACAGCGGCCACCGAAGATGAACATTCAGTTGATTAGTCCAGAACTTGAGGTATCGATATTCATCAATAAACCTACATGTGTAATATTATAGATGCTAGTATAGTAGAATCCCGCTATAACGCGAATCGTTACACTACGATATAGGTTATAACACGCATAAACCCCGTTTTTTTCATGGTAAATTTGACCTAATAACTAAAAAGGCCTGTATTTTTTAGTCTTGATAACGCCGGTCTTATTAACACAGCGCCCGTACACATTCACATATGTGCAGACCAGACAGTCATCCATGCATGCTGTGATCATTGCCACCACCCCTCCCCCGTATTCGCGGCCACACTGTAGACAGGTGCGACAACTGATGACCCGTCGGATTAACCTTTTTACCGTTACTGCTCGAAATGAAATAAAAAGTGTCAAAGTTTAAAATTGTGTTATATAGGTTTATATCATCGTAAATCTACATTATCTTTCTTCGCCCTCCATTTGAAAGAGGTATGTACGCTAAGATAAGTGTGTATTTCGAAATGTTCATACAATTTCTAGCAACCATCCCTTTAAATTATATTGGGTTTGACCAAGCCGCTGAGGGTCTAGATGAAGGGTCCGATGTTGATTTGTTTTTTTTTTTGAAATGATCAACACTGAGGAAAATCCCTTCCTTTTTGTCACTACAGTAACGAACATCCCATGAATATTACTGTGTATTTTGGCAATGTTCACAATGTCCCGCAAAGATGTAAAACATGTCAATTGGCTGAGTTTAGAAGTGTTGATCCTTCGTGTTTGACGATGTGATACACCTGAGACCATACATACTTATCCTAATACGAGTTAAGAGCTTTTTGTTATAGATTACCGCTATTAAATTATAAGAAAACTATGTTTAGAACGAAATAATCAAGTCGGTGACTCTATGTCACTTTCCAGTCAAACATGGCAACAGCATTAAAAAACGGGAGGATCTAAAATTGAATATAATATATACCGTATTATAACACTGTGCTGTTATAGAATTGCGATTTTTATTTCAAATTTTCTTGTTTCTAGGGCAAATATGAAGTCTGAAAGTGACTATACACCATACTTTAAATTAAGCTATAGAATATTTTAAATCTCTAAACGCTCATTTCGTTACCAAGAGCAGGAGATGTTAAAAAAACAGATGAGAAACAACTATGATATGATGAGCATGTTAACCTTATCAGCGTGTGACTGACTTTAGACGTCAGAATCTGACGACCATATCTGACGTCTATAGTCGTTAGATTCTGACATTTAAAGTCGATCCCCGCACTGAAAGAGTGAAATATTTATAATGTCCGTAGACCCGCAACATAGGTATTCAAGTGAAACGGAAAGAGCTAACAAAGACATTTATGATGATTTCAAATTAGAAAAAAAAATTGTTTTCTTGGTTTCTATACAAATATTTCAGCGCTTTAACCCTTAAAGTGCGGGGATCAACTACTTTAGTCAGAATCTGATGTCTTTAGATGTCAGATTCTGACATCTAAAGTTGATCCCCGCACTGAAAGAATAAAAATATTTGTTATGGCCATAGACCCATAACATAGGTATTCAAATGAATCGGACAGAGCTGACTAAAACATTTATGAAGATTTCAAATTGAAAAAAACCCTTTGGCCTTCAAGGTTTTAATAAACAATTCAACGCTTCAAGGGTCAGGAGCCGATGGTGCTTAGTTTTGAGATATCACATATAATATTGACTTTATTTCTGTTTTTCAGACTGATCCTTTTCTTGGGCCTCTGCACTGCGTGACCTCTGGTGACCTTGTCAGTGACCTTGGTAACATGTCACGAGTGGTGACACAGCTGATGTTGACGATGACGGACACCATGTTATTGCCTCATGATGTCACAGAGTCAGTAAATGAACTCTATGACCTCGTTACTATGGATACTCTACCCTCTCTCCCATTTGAAGGTGATTTATCTTTTCATGCTAAAAGTAACGTTTTTTATTTAATTATGTATTATATAGATATTAACCCTTACAGTGCGGCGATCGACTTTAGACGCCAGAATCCGACCCCCGGAAACGTCACATTCTGACGTCTAAAGGCGCTCCTCACACTGTAAGAGTAAAAATATCAACAATTTCCGTAGACCTATAACATAGGTATTCAAATGAATCAGAAAGAGCTAACTAAGGCATTTATGATGATTTAAAATTAAAAAAGACCTTTAGTATCCTTGACTTATACTAAATATTTTAGCGCTTTAAGGTTTAACCCTCTGCCCACCAAGTTATCTAATTTATATTTCACCCACATGAAGTTGTGTCTCGCTGCCATGACCCACAACTAAAGTGGGTGAAAATTAGTCATTAGACCAAATATTTGCAAATCTTCCATTCCCAATATAAACAGTGCTTTAACATGCCATTAAAACAAAGTAATAACAAATATAGGATTTTGTGAGTAGTGTTCAAAGAGTTAAGATTTTGTTATTATATTTGTACAAAATAAAGCAAATATTTTTTCAGTTTAATCCTTTAAACGCTTGTCCGGTATATTTTTGGTTTTTCATATATTTATTAGCACATTGTATATACCAGTTTTTGAACTTGTTAAAGATGAAATGTTAGAAATGTCAATCCAGAAGATTAACAATTTTGACCTTTATTTTGTTAAATCTGCATAATTTTCACACTATTGAAATTGTAGATCGCATCAGTGGATGATAATTCATAATAAATAATTTGGTAGGTAAAGGGTTAACCCTTTATGCTACCTCGCCACATTGAGGCTTCATATATTTTAAAAGAAAATTAATGGTAGTGAGTGTAAAATTGTATTAGGCCCTATCCATTACAATAAAGAGGTTTTATGCTTTAAATTTACATGTAATGCTCGGGATATTTTAACTCACATTTCACTATTATTTATCCACTTAATGAGAAGCTAGCACATTTATCAGTAATGCCAGTTTTAAATTGATAGAGCAAATGTCATTTTTCTGTCTTTTTTGTTTTCAGCCCATGACTGGCTTTTGAATTTGACAGTATCACTTCAGCGTTCAGCCCGTCATTTTTCGCTGTATAAGGACCATCAACATTACTCGTATCTTTACAGCCACGAGCTTTCTCAGATGTCACACATCAACCAGGCCGTCATGATGTCTGAAACCCTGATGGAAACCGTCAGACCTCTCATGATGAAAATAAGGTTAGCTAGAAGACGGAACAACAAGATGTAAACTGAATACCTTTCATGATCATATTAGGGCAGTGTGTAAGAGCTAGAGACTTAAGCAGTTGGGGAAAGATGTTACATAGTGTAAATATTTAATTTCACGAATGTGTAAATACATTTTTGTTTTTAGACATATGGTATAAGTAAATATTTTTTTTGTTGTTGAGCATTTAAATTAATGGGATTTACACGTATATGGTTTATGTAAATAAATACATTTTTGTATTTACTGAAATGTGTAGGCCTAATTATCAGGAAAAATACTTTTAGGAATTGTTTATTAACACTGGGAGGATATATTGAATAATTAAATTTAGCAGTCATGTTTCATAAATACACATATTTCTCCTCATTTAAAGCTGGAAATTGAGCAAATCAAGGGTTAAAACTGGTTAAAACTAATTCCATTAGCTTTCTGTAGCTACTATGCAATCCTCCGTAAATAAATATGTTTCTACCAAAACTCATCTCTGTCCATGATTTGTTGCTGACTTATCGGAGATAATGATGACTGTGTAATAATAATTTAATGCAGATTTAATTTTTGTCTTTTTTACAATTAATAAAACTTTTGTCTTTATTTACATGTTTCAGGTACCAGGGGGAATTATGGGATATGTTAGATGAGTTTACAAAGTGGGATGCGGGTTACCATGACAACATAGATACAGCGAGTGATGCACAGGACACAGAGCTTGATGATATGACGGAGGTCAGACAGGTATTGTCACGTCAGATATCTGATGATTACAGACGTTTGTCGGGACTGATGACAACAGTGATAAAAACACTCTCATTGTCACCGTAAAAAAATATAAATTTTAAAGCGTCAAGTCTGATGACAGCGGTGAGAAAAACACTGTGATTGTCACCGTAAAAATATAGCTCTCATAAAAACTTAACCCTTTGCCTGCTAATCACGACAATACTCGTTTTTAATCCATTTTATTAAGCAATTAATTGTCAGATATTGGGAATGAAAAGACTGTTTAGACTTCAAGATATGTAAATATTTGGTCTCAAATTAAAGAAATATGAGTAATTATCAACCACTTGAGGTTGTGGATCGCGGTAGCGAGTCACAACCTCAAGTGGTTGAAAATTTATATAAATTTACTTAGCAGGCAAAGGGTTAAAACTTGTGCTACTACAAATGCCTCTTGAAGTGATGATGTTAGCTCAATGCCGGCCTGATGTTAGTTGCTCATCTTCAACACTGACCTAACATTAGGCCAGCATTGGGTCAAAGTTTCATGTTTGTTGGAGAGTTTTATTTTTGCAGTATACAGTATTATGCTGTGATATGAGGTATTATGTGTAGCCATCATGAAATATAAATAATGGTTGATATATCTAATGTGATACTGAGGTACTAGAGTAGAATGATGGATATATCTGTCACAGGAAGTAAGTTTAACGTCACTTTTCAGCCAAAATATCTGTCTAGCATACGCTTCACAACTTTCTGAGTGGTAAATATGCAAATACCACTCTTTTAGTGGTAAATAGACCTATGCTTTAAACCACTACATGTATCTGTCTGGTAAATATGCCCTATACCACTTTATGCATGGTAAATATGCAAGTACCACTTTCTGAGTGGTGAATATGCTAGTGTAAGTCATAGAGGCTATGATAATATATATTTTGTTCATGTTATACAATGTAATTTTTTTTAACACAGACCACTTGTCATTATGTTCGACGTGTGATATTAGGTTACCTAAGGTAATGTGTAGCTATTGGAAAATAGAAATATAATTTATGATACATCCAAGCAAACACGAGACATTAAACCAATGTTGTGTTAATGTTGGGCCACCTTCGTAGACGTTGGGTCAACATTAACACAACATTTGGTCAACGTTTGCTGGGGTACACATTCACCACTGAACACCAATATAGTTGTTTTAATTCATTTTCTTTAGAGATTTAATCGCTGTTATTAGAACAAAATGTCTGGTTTAACATCAAGATTTGCAAACGTTCAGTCTCAAATCACCGATAAGCAAATATGAGTTTAAACCATATGAAATTGCGGTTCACGCTAGGGAAACACAACTTCAAGTGTAAGAAAATTTAATGTTAAATAAATATGTTTAGACTAGTCTTGACATTTTGAGACATCAGCTGATTTTAAATCATATGATGTTTATGGTAATACGCTATGCGTAACTGTAAATTATCTTAAAATTGTTTTTAACAAGGATTTAAACTGATCAGCCGCTATGCATACTTGCAAATAATTGTTAAATGACTATCTTTATGATAACGTTAAATCTATGTTTTCCCTTGTGTAGGTGTTATGTATTTACGACATTCTGAGGTAGCTAATTTGGTTCAGATATGGACTCCCAACCTGTACGTATCATAAACTAATCTTGACTGAGCAGGGTGTGTATAAAGTGCTCCAAAAGCTTGGGAGTGTACAGTGCAGTGTTGCCTATGGGATTGGGCATGGTGAAACACTTTCAAGTCTTTCAAAAACGTAGAGCATACAGGGTATTATTCTGTCACGATATTGTCACAAGTGCAGAAAATGACGTGAAGAAGTTTTAACTTTTTTTGTATCTCCTTCAAACAAGAATTTGTAAGAGAAATAAGAATGACAATAGCTAGATTGGTATATGTTTTGATTCGAACTGTAAGTTGTGGGTCGCAGTAGCGAGACACAACTTCAAGTGGGTAAAAATTGTATACATTTTATAAGGTTTAATCCTTAAATCATATATATATGTTAATTATGTATATATTTTAATGTACTGTAGACAGATAACTTAGTGATACAGTTAAAAGTCGTTGTAATTCATTACAAAAATCAGATTATTCCGGTTGTATTTAAATCAACAGTAATAATCAGGAATGATCTGTTCTCATCTTTGAGTAATGTCAAGCTGTATTACCACATAATATTTGGTATTTACATCTCCCTGTTGAAGAACCTGCTTTGGCCTCAATTATGACATAAATATTTATGAAAAATCGACATCTCTCAAAATATTTTTTTGATATATTTGACATCCACCACAAACCTTTTCTACAGCCACAGCCACCTTGTTATGGTTGTCTAAACACAACTTTGGGACAAAAAGTGACGTCACGTCATTCATAAAACCTGTAGACAGGCGCATTTCATTCATAAAAAGACCATTTCCGGGGGTGGCCTCAATTATTCCTTATACAATGAGCATCTTCACACGATTTCACATCTGACTGTGTGGACTTTTGAAATGGTCCATTGTTATCTAGTAGACCCGTGCCATATACGGTTATGTGTGAGAGGGCTGGGTGATCATGAATATTAATTAGCCTTGGAGAATGAGGTCAGTCTCGCCACCCCTCCACGAGCCCACAATCCCATCAGACACGAGGCATTGGCCCAATAGTGGGTCAGCGTTGTAAACGTTGGGTCAACGTAATCCCGACATTGGTCCAGCAAACAAGAATCATTGATCCAATGATGTTTTAATATATATTGGTCGCTGCTGAAGACGCTGCGCCAACATTTAAACAGCATTGGGTCAATCTGTTGTCAACAGCTCTTTTGTTAAGGAACTGACCAGGGGGGTGGTGTTCTTGCCGCATGGGCCAAGACAACACTGAATACATACCCAGCAACTACGATGCATTGACCCAATACCAATACAATGCTATGCCAATGTCACAGACAATTGGCCGACATGGAATCATGTTGTGAGTCTGTTGGAGATGTAGGCTACATTATTATACATACACACAGTCACCATGTGCTCAAGCACTCTTTGTCGCCAGACTGCTGTGCATATGCCTACTGTATCCTCACAACAGGTCTACATCATGCTGCTGACTACTGGGAAAACAACACATTTAGCATGTGATGGTTTAATGTTGGGCCAGCGTTGATGACGCTGGGTCAGCGTTCACACGACACAGGGACAATGTGCTATGTTTGTTGAAAAGGCGGGTTACCGGTATATTCTGGGAAGGAGGGGTAGATTCTGGGAGCGTCGCATAGAGTTGTTGAAAAGGGGGGTATATTCTGGGAGGGTCGCATATAGTTGTTGAAAGGAGGGGTATATTCTGGGAGGGAGGGGTAGATTCTGGGAGGGTCGCATAAGATGTTGAAAAGAGGGGTATATTCTGGGAGGGAGGGGTAGATTCTAGGAGCCAAATACACTTCACATAATCACAATAAAGGGGGTAGATCCTGGGAGGGAGGGGTAGATTCTGGGAGCGACCGTAATCTACCCCGGGGGTATAGTTCAAGACCTACCCCGGGGTAGATTCTGGGGTGCCCACAATCTACCCGGGTATAATCTGGGAGGAGAAGGGGGGGGTATATTTTCAGACTTTACACCTGGATGAAAATATCATCTATGTATGGAAGCTGCAACGTCAGACAGCTATCGCAGCCTACGGCATATTGGACAAATACCAGAAAACACGAGATATAATGACGGATTATCGTTGGCTTAATGTCTGCGACGCTGGCCCAACCTCAACCCAACATTGGTTCAACATCTCATCGTGTTTGCTGGTATACTACCACTACATCGTCACAATGTAGCATAGGCCTTAGCTGATGTTGTGTAATACTTAGGGTTACCTTCATATCCCCCTCGACCCATAGCCCCTCGACCCACAACCCCCTCGACCCACAACCAAGCTGAATTACCCCCTCGAACCCGAGAAGTTGAAAATATGTAAATTATAGTCTATAGGGCCTAATCTTGTAGGCCCAATTTGTCTCTTTCTTATTTATAGGCCCTACATCAATGAATGTCATGAATAGGGCATAATATATTTTGTGTCACAGGTCTATCATGTATATAGGCCTATCCGATATGCGTGCGGCGTTTGCAATGTTGTACCAGCTGTTGAGATGCTGGTCCAGTATTGAGACTGCATTGAGTGAATTTCACATGTCAGCGCGTGTGTTGGCTTTGATGCCGCCACAGCGCAGGTTTCCGACACTGGAGTCATAATCTTTAAATTTTCACATGCTCACCACCTGCACAGTAGGGTCTGTAGGCCTTCAAGGTCACTATAGCATAGGTGTCTGTTTTGTAATTCGGGGTATGAGCCCTATGGTGGAAGCCCTACCCTAACAGTAGGGCTAATTTCAATATTGGTCCACTGTGTATGACGCTGACCCATCATTGAAGGAACATTAGCTCAAGGCCTCGTCTTTGTATTGAAATGGTTACATATAATATGTCTCAGCCCTCTTTGGCCCTAGTTTCAATTTCAGTTATTATCTCACAATGACCTTATATTCACATCATTTTAATGAATATACCGTACGTAGGCCCTTTGTATATTTTTGGTAAAAAATAAATATGTCTGTCTCTCTTGGAACCATATACACGGTCTAGCATAAAAAGGGTTAACCCTTAAAGCACTGAAATATTTTTTGTATAAACTACAGAAACCAAAGGGTTATATTCAACACAACAATTGTATCTACAACTGTATATTTGCACAATCCCACCAAACATGACACGTTGAAACAATGCTGTTTTAATGTTGGCGCAACGTCTGCGACGCTTGCCCAGCATTAAAACAGCATTGTTTCAACGTGTCGTGTTTGCTGGGATGGTTGTACATATCTGGGCATATAAAGCCTACTAAATAAATACAAATGTGTTGGATTACATGATTACGTATTGTTTTGGTGATGCGTGTCATACATGAGACAATGAATCAATGTTTGTTAGTAGGTCTGTAACCTGCACTATGATGAAGTGGTTAACCCTTAGAGCGTCAATTTGAAATCATCATAAATGTCTTGCCTCTTCCCGATTAATTTGAATACCTATGTTATGTGTCGACAGATTTTATGAATATTTTGCCCTTTCAGTGCGGGGATAGACTTCAGACGATGTCATGTTCGTATGTCTAAAGTAGATTCTCGCATTGAAAGCCCTAGGATTGATTGGAGTATCAGCCGAGAATTTTGTTTATTCTGGTCCTGCGCGCACATATTTATTCTAGAATATTTTCATTTTTTGTGGAAAAAGTAGGCCTCACTAGTGTTATATTGCATAGGTTATCAGCTTTTATCGATCTTATGTAGCTATAAGTTTTATGAAATCACGTCATTTTAGCTGTTTGGGGTGTTCATTCATCCCCTTTGTACGTTCTTCTAAAGTGTCAAAGTACATCATCCCATCAAACACGAGACGTTCGCCCAATGTTGGTACAATGTTGGGCCAGCGTCGTAGACGATTGGCCAACATTGTACCAGCATTGGGTGAACGTCTCGTGTTCGCTGGGAGTTATTGTTATTTTCCCTACAAGATACGTTGACCCGATGTTGGAGTGATATTGGGCCAGCGTCACAGACGGTGGCCCAGCAATAAACCAGCATTGGGTCAACGTCTCGTGTTTGCTGGGGAGGCTTTCAGCCACAACATTACCAGCAGACATGGAGCTTCCTGTTGTTATAAATGATTTGTACAATTTTGTATATTTATTTTGATAAATATATATTTATTTTCTAATCTACGAGTTGTCTGTGTTTTTGCATTGGGGGGGGGGGGGGGGTGATATAGGCTACTCTTAATATTTAACAGATTGCTTCGTTGACACCAAGGTCCGAAAAATGTCCATGACTTTTTAATTACTGTGCGACCTCTGAGCTGAGCATGCGGCCACGGGACTGAAATGGTACTGATTTAAAAAAAAAACTATTTTCGACCTGATTATTCAGCAATAGATATATCCCACGATTTTGTACGTGGTCAATTTGTGGCTGAAACCTGTTTCCGTATGACAAGTTTTGTAAAGCAAAATATGCCTTCAAACTTCAAACACTGATATATGTTGCGACTTAAATTTCACAAATCACATACATTTTCAGTTACTTCAAGTTGTGGGTCGCGGGAGCGAGACACAACTTGAATGTTAAAGAACATATTATATTTGTAAGCACAATACACTATTTACAGTAGTCGATCACTCATATTTGTTATCACGTGTGCAATTGCCTACTATATTGGCTAAGTGAGAAGATGAGGGTTGTTAAGTAAAGGGGAGTGTACAATTTCTGTCAAGTGCGAAGAAAGCTGTATTGTTTTTAAACCCCCACCCGACGAAGTTAGGGCGGGTGTGTTTGCGTCGCCTCGGATGTCCGCCCCCATTTCGTTTCCGGATCAGATCTTGGAAACCCATGGGGGATTTATTTCATATTGCACACACACATACCTTAGGGGGTGTAATTGTGCCTTTTGGGGTTTGTGAACTTCGACCTAATTAAATAGTCGGTCATAATTAGCTTTTAATGCCTTATGTTGTGAACAGCAGCAGCATGTTCAAAATAAAACTGTAATAAAACTTTGTTTCCAATTTAATTTTAATGCATACTGTTTTTACTGTCAGCCATTTTAGTTGGTGATGTGGCAGGATGTCATGTGACATAGGTCATAGGTCAAACTGGTCAAATGTAGCATGATTTGAAATAAGCTAGTTCTTTTGGTGTTGGATCTCAAGTGAGCAACACCTCTGGTTACTTAGGGCTCTAGTTGAGCCACCTGAACTTTCATATAGAGGGCCATAGTTGGCCATTACAAGGCTTTCAGGTTAGTCTCATATGAATATTAATATTGTTTTATTTATAAAATAATATATTTATATCGAAATACATTACCTCGTGAATAAATAATATGGGTAACTCAACAATTGTTATCCCAGACACGACAATGCATTAAACTAAAATTAATGCCGATCAAACCTGAGTGTATCAAGGTCGGTGACGTCACGTCCTGACGTCCCCCTGCAATAGCACCTGAAAACCCCAACTCGGTCTTCTTAACTTTGTCGTTCAAGGCACGGCAGGTTATTTTTTCGCTCTCGCTTTTGTAAGGTTTGTTTAGTGTTTTAGCGGAATTTTGAAGTTATTTCTTCATTTCCATTGATTATAGTAAGCTTCACAAACCTTTAGGATAGATTAGCGTACTTTTTTTATTAAAAATTAAACTTTCTTGGAGTTTTTTGAACTCTATCGATTCGGTAAGCTACGTCTACTAGAGATCACTGTATTATCGCTCACGTGTCACGGCGATGTACGACGTCGGCCTATTTCATTTGCAGCATTGGTAGTTTGTCGCACTTTTCGTCTCCCATGCTGGTTACAGTTGTTAGCGATTGCTTTCGGCATCGCTGATTTTAAATCATTTAAATTTAGATAGACTATTTTAAGTATTTATTTGAATTTGAACCTAACTCAGTAAAAAATTTTGTTGTTTGTTACAGCAACGCTACACAACGTGACTGTCTTGAAACCCATATTCAAGTTCTACTGAATATCGATCCAACCTCCAGGTCACCATATACTACGGGGACTGAAGCTAAATTATTTTAGTTTAGATCTAAATCTATTTTATTTGAAATTATTTTGATTCATAGCTATCGGTTTAACGATCCCCACTAACTGTAACATGAAGAAAACATGTGCTAACCCATCTTGCGGGGTGGCGTTAATTAAGACGGACCCGCACGACCAGTGTTTTAATCATCGCACTTGTGGTCGATCACATCCCTGTATGCACTGTTCAGCTGTCTCCGGTCCAGAGTGGGACTCGATAGAGAAGAGACAGGCGGGTTTAGCACATAGAAGGAAGAAAGAGAAAGAAGCTCAATTAAGCAAAGGTGGCAAATTTCTTCCTGGCACTGCACCTCCCCAGCCAAGTGCCTTTGAAGAAGTATCATCTTCCCCTTCTTCTCCTGGTGCTCCTCACACGCAAACACATTCTGAGCAATTTTATGTTATTGAAGAGGTGGTACAACCCACCTTAGTTCCCGAATTAGCTCCGGTGGTGGTGAACCAACCCCCCCCTTCTCCTTTGGTTTTGAATGATAATAATGTGCAAATGTTTAATAATTTTCTTTCCTTCTTGCAGAACAACAATAAAAGCACATCAGAACCGGTGGTCCAACAGCCTAAGTCATTGAATTTGACTACGCCTGTAGTACAGGCAGATGCCCAAAGTCTCGGCCAGACCGAGGACTTGTTAGACAAAGTGACTAGTGCTACTTTGAGTATGGGCTGTGCTCGAAGTAGCACTAGGCATGTTTCTTATGAGGACATAGACCCCATGTTTGGGGCGAGGCCGCGAGACCCGAGGAGGGTTGCGGACCTCCTGAGAAGACCGGTCAGCATAGAGGGTCAGAAACCTGTGTACACCGGGAGACCGGGACACCGGCATACCGGGACACCGGTATACCGGGACACCGGGAGACAGGGACACCGGCAGACCGGGAGACCGGGACACCGGCAGACCGGGACACCGGCAGACCGGGACACCGGAAGACAGGTATACCGGGACACCGGCAGACCGGTTGGTCGTTCCGGGGAATCTGAACCTCTGTGGGGTGAAAACAGAGCAGATGACTCTGTGTCTTTTCAGGATGTCCGGCACCCTAGGAAACATCAAGGGTTTGACCGGCATCAGTCCGCCTTTGGCAGAAATGCTGACCATACTCAGTCTTATAGAGATTTGAATGTCAGATTTCTGCTTAGAGATGATTTTGACAGTATAGCAGCTGAACCTCCCAGACTTAAACACCCACTGACAAAACGTCACAAGTGTAATCAGTTAGATACTGAATTTTTAGAATTCTCATCTGATTCTGAGATAGAGGACAATCGGGGTTTTCAACACCCTTCTTTCGAGCGCCCTAGGAAAGACTTTCTCTCGTCAGAAGAGGACGATATCCAGAGAAAGGTTTCGAGGAAGAGAAGAGCATTGTCTCCTTCTTCTTCTGAGTCAGAAATTAATCAGAGAAAAAGAAATAAATCTTCTAACGATCCTCATGCTGAGTCGGAAATCCCTTTTCAGGAGATTGTCCAAGGTGTGGCTGACACCTTAGGTATCACTCTTACCTCAATTTCGAAAAAACCTAGTAAGACGCCTTTGGCCTGTATGGGATCGGATCAGGATTTAAATCAAGAGGAGAATAAACTTCCCCTTTCCTCCTGGCTTTCCTTGTTGTGGAAGGATTTGGATGCTGATATTAAGGGTAATAATAATAATACTGGTTCTTTACCTAAAGGTAAAATGTTACAGAGAAAAGTAAAATTGGAAAAAATCGCGTTTTCTGACGTTAACTTTCCCTTGCTGCCGCAAAAAGTTCAAGTTTCGGCGGAGGATTTACTTATTTCTAGGGCTAAACCGCAACCCATTATCGATTTTAAATCGATGTCGGACATGTCCCAAGACGCTCGATGGGCGATTGCTCTATTGAACAATGCCTTGCTGATGTCGGCGACTAGAGAAAAATTATTAGATGAAATGTTCGGTATGCTGGATGCTTTGAAGCTTCCCGAAGAATTTTCTAATCTTTTTGAAACTTCGCGCGTTCTCTTAAGAGAATCTAAAAGGGATTTTGGAAAGGCTTTGACGATTCAGACTAAGTCACTCGCAAATATTGAATTATTTCGTAGAGACTCAGTGCTAGCTAAAGTTAATAAGAAGGTGACTAGCTCTGGTGTAAGCTTGCTGAGATCTTCAACCTTATTATCTGGTAAAATGTTTGAGGATTCTCTGGTGAAGGAGGTCCAAGAGTCCACAGATAGGACTCTTAGGATGGGACCTTCATCCTTCGGTAATAAGAGCCGCTTCACAAGGCCTTCCTCTTCTTTCCGAAGCTCGTTTTCAACTCCTTCCTCTACTTCCCATTCCTTTCGTGGATTTGCCAGAGGTAAATCCTCGAGAGGAAGGGGAAGCAATTTCAGAGGAAGGAGTGGCTTCAGAGGGAAGAGATTTACCGTCCCTTCTAAGAAGTGACTACCCTCTTTCACCAGAGAACCTCCCACGTGCATCCGACCCTCCACCTTCGCTAGATCAGCTCCCGGTGGGGTCGCGTCTAGGTGCCTGCCTTCCGGCTTGGCGGAAGATTCAGGCGGACACCTGGACGTTAGACCTCATCACCAGGGGTCTCTCCCTTTCGTTTCACACGCCCCCTCCACTATCCAATGCTCCTCTGATTTACTCCCAATATGGAGATCCGGAGAAGCAAGGGATATTGGAGGGTTTGGTGTTGGAGATGATAGAAAAGAAGGTTGTAGAACCAGTGTTGCAAACAAGTTCACCGGGGTTCTACAACCGGCTTTTCCTGGTACCGAAGAGGGGAGGCTCCTGGAGACCCGTCATAGACCTGTCCGCTCTCAACAGAGCCCTCATAATCCCCTCCTTTCGTATGGAGACGTCAGAGCAGATCATGAGTGCCGTCCGTCCGGGAGAGTGGTTGACCTCGTTGGACCTGACCGATGCGTACTTTCACGTACCCATCTTCCCGACACACAGGAAGTTTCTTCGCTTTGTGGTGAAGGGTCAGGTTTATCAGTTCATCGCTCTCCCGTTCGGACTGTCGACGGCTCCATATGCCTTCTCGAGACTGGTCAGGTCTGTGGCGGCATTTGCTCATACTCACAGAGTTTTAGTCCATCAATATCTCGACGACTGGCTCCTCAGAGCACACACCCATTCTATGTCAAAGGAGATAACAGCGTGGCTCCTGTCGTGGCTGATTGCTCTGGGTTTCAAAGTCAATTTCAAAAAATCAGACATGAACCCAGAGCAACAGAAGATATTCCTAGGAATAGTGTTCGATCTTGTCAGATACCAGGCTCGGCCCTCCCAGGACCGCATCCAGCGCTGCCGAGGGGTGTTGCAAATGTTTTTAACGAAACCTCTGCAGCCGGCATTGTACTGGCAGAGATTGATAGGCCACCTAGTATCTCTCACGAAGATTGTTCCTTTAGGAGCCACGATGCCCAGGCCGATTCAAAGAAGCCTGAGTTCCCAATGGAGCCCGGTGTCTATGACTCCATATCACAAGGTAGCGGCCTCAGAAGAGGCCTCATCAGCTCTGCAGTGGTGGTCGGAGGAACAGAACCTCCTACTGGGGATGTCCCTCCGCCCATTTCAACACCAAGTGCAGATGTTTACAGATGCTTCAACTCAGGGGTGGGGTGCTTGTCTGAACTCACTATCCGTTCAGGGCACCTGGGGTGTGAGCGAATCGAGGCACATCAATATTCTGGAAATGACTGCGGTGCTGCGGGCTTGCCAGTCCTTCATCGCTCACATCCGGGACCGAGACCTCCTGGTATTGTCAGACAACACCACTGTGGTGGCGTACATCAACCACCAGGGAGGTACTCGGTCCAACCCCACATCCCGTGTTGCAGAGTTTCTTCACTTTTTCCTGTTCAACCACAAGGTGAGAGTGAGGTCTCGTCACATAGCCGGGATCCTAAACACGGTAGCAGACCAGCTGTCGAGGGGGACATCCCAGTCCTCGACAGAATGGTCTCTTCACCCAGAGATAGCACAGATGGTTTGGGACAGATACCATCGTCCCCTGGTGGACCTGTTCGCAACCCATCTCAACAACAAGCTAGATGTGTTTGTATCCCCCTTCCAGCACCATCTGGCATGGGAGGTAGATGCTCTAAACATATCGTGGGAGGGTTTGGATGCTTATGCCTTCCCTCCCACAAAACTACTAACTCTTGTCTTAGCGAAGATACAAAGACACAATTGCCGTATCCTTCTAATAGCCCCCAGGTGGCCGAAGCAGGCTTGGTTTGCGGAAATCCTGAACCTGCTGTATGCGCAGCCCTGGGAGCTCCCTTACCATCAGAAACTGCTAAAACTGCCAGGGTCAGATGTTTTCCACCAGAACCTATGGTTTCTGAGGCTTCACGTCTGGCCGTTATATCACAAGCTAACGTGAAGGAGGGCTTCTCTCTGGATGCGTGTTCTTTGATGGCGGATTCCCTTAAGGAGTCTACCATCAAACAATACGAGTCCAGATGGAAGCTCTTCGTTTCCTGGTGTAAAGCAAATAATGTTTCTTATTTAACTCCTACTATTCCTCAAGTGGCAGATTTTTTGGTATATCTGTTTAAGGAGAGAAATTTAGTACCTAAGTCGGTGGAGGTTTACCGATCTGCCATAGGTCAGGTCGTTAAGTCTTGTTCAGGCTTAGACATTGGTCATAACCCCCACCTTAACCAACTAATAGAGGGAATGTATCATAGGAAACCTTCTTTTAGGAAGGTGGTTCCAGCTTGGGATTTGGGGCTGGTCTTGGAAACTTTAAGATCAGCTCCTTTTGAGCCTTGTAGCCAAGTACATTTAAAATTTCTAACTCTGAAGACAATCTTTCTCACCGCTTTGGCTACAGGGCTTAGGAGGAGCGAGCTCCATGCTCTTTCTAGATCTTCTGTCACCCACCACCCACAGGGTGAGTGGATCCAGTTTAGGACTAAATTGGGATTTATTTCTAAGACTCAGCTCCATAGATCAACTGAACCTTTCAAGCCTATTCGTATACCGGCTTTAACTACAATTCTTGCACCAGATGATGACGATCGGCGCCTCTGTCCGGTCAGAATTTTAAATACATATTTAAGGAGAACTAACCAGCTGGTCCCACCTAACTCGGACCAGTTGTTTATATCTTACAAGCAGGGATATAATGCAACCATTAACATGACTACCATTTCTAACTGGTTGGTTAAAGCAGTCAGAGAGGCTTATTCAGTTGCGGGCGTTAATATTCCGCCCTCTAACGTCAAGGCTCATGATGTCAGAGCTATGAGTGCCTCTCTGGCTGCTTTAAGGAACGTAGCTATGAAAAAACATTCTCGAATCGGCACAGTGGAAATCAGATTCAACCTTTATATCATTTTACTTGAAGGATCTCTCACACTGTGCCGATGGACTTTTTAAGTTAGGACCTCTAGTGGCGGCTCAGCAGCTCACTAAGCCCTAACTATTTTTTGATTGATTATAACTTTGTACATATGTATAGATTGTATAATAGGATTTTGTTCTTTATATATGCAAAATCTGGAATTCTCTTTGGTGTTGTTCAGTCCAGAGCCTACGCCAGTGGAGAGATGTAGGTGAGTTTATACATGATTATATTATATAATATGCTGATCTACATGTTGTGTTTATCGTGTTCTTTCTGTTTGGCAGGTGGAGCATAAAGAAATTAGAGCGATTTCAAACTTATTTGAATGTGTATCAAGGATCGTCTTTTTCAATTTTTAAGTAATTGGGTTATTTCCCCCCGCCCACCCTTGGAAATCGTGCCCTGAGAGTCCTAGGGACTCTATTTTAACTCTGTTAAATCCCTCCCCCCAGGGGTGGTTGACGATTTCCATTAGATTAAAAATTGTGGACGGTTTTGGGTAATGAAAACACTGCCCTCCTCCAGGACAGTGGGTAATCTACCCATATTATTTATTCACGAGGTAATGTATTTCGATATAAATATGAAATTTATATTTATTATAAATGAGTATTTATTAGAAATACTTACCTCGTGAATATGCGAGTCCCTCCCTTCCAGCCCCGCTTGTGTTTTCTTTTTAGACTAAGTTAAGAAGACCGAGTTGGGGTTTTCAGGTGCTATTGCAGGGGGACGTCAGGACGTGACGTCACCGACCTTGATACACTCAGGTTTGATCGGCATTAATTTTAGTTTAATGCATTGTCGTGTCTGGGATAACAATTGTTGAGTTACCCATATTATTTATTCACGAGGTAAGTATTTCTAATAAATACTCATTTATAATAAATATAAATTTCATTAATATTCCTTATTAATGTATTTCACACTTTTGGGGTAATATTTTTCCTGAAATTATTTAGTCTAGTATTAGTAGGCCTAGTGCTATTTCACTGTTTCAGTAGTGGATTTCCACTGTATGTCATTGGTAATCATAATTAATGTCCAGTACAGCAATACCAGTAGCCTAATCAGTGGTTATTTTATAGTTTTCAGTTCATTGATGGAATCATGGTTTAAAATCACTATCACTATAATAAACGCCAAGTAAAATGACCAAAATTATTATTTTTTATTAGGCGCTTAAGATGCATTATTAGGTGCCGAGTATCATGTAGTAAACTATCAAATTATGTCATTTGAG
Organism: Flabesymbios commensalis; assembly: GCA_964017125.1. Taxonomy (NCBI): domain Eukaryota; kingdom Metazoa; phylum Annelida; class Polychaeta; order Terebellida; family Flabelligeridae; genus Flabesymbios; species Flabesymbios commensalis. The sequence continues at coordinate 90,552,690 of OZ024907.1, forward strand.
GGATGGTCGATAATGAAAGAAGTTAGCTATTATTGTAAATTTATTTAGCGTTCCCCGTTTCAATTAATCTGTAATGCAAACATGTCATAAATCAACAAACTAAGTATTGTTTGAGTGTAACAGTATGTACATTACGTGTGATTTTCTATGAATAATTCATTAATCTGAGTGTTTTCATTGTTTGACAGCTAAAACCTAGGCTTGAAAGTCACATGATCAACGTCATTGGGAGGTAGTGGTATTTCTAGAAGCCGCAATATCTGTAAGTGTAACGTTAGGCCGGATTTGCCACACCTGCTGAATCGTATAATTTCGTGTAATGTATTATTGATCAGAAGAGCTTATTAATAATAAGAATATCAAGTATTAACTAATTACAATCATTTAAGCTGTTTAGTCATATTTCAATGATTTATAAGTACGAGTAATGTCGAACTACTGCCATGTAGGCCTAATTTGTTAAAGTTGTATCTATATTTATAACTGATGTTAAAAGATTAGAAATCATTGGATTATAGTATTTTACATGATTAGGAAAATAAAGATGAAAAAATCGTGTGATTTACAATAATTCCAATGCCATGCTTTTTCAATATTTTCATATATTGTATTGTAATTTGTAGGATCACCTATCTAGCTGCAACTTGCCTGTTTTCATGTCAATAAAATACAGTGTATTGTCCAAGACTTGGAAGTTGTTTTGCTGAGTGCTCATTCAATACTATTAATACCAGCCATCCCCACAGTGATCAGATAAGACTTCACGAGAGTGATCAGATAAGACTTCACGAGAGTGATCAGATAAGACTTCACGAGAGTGATCAGACAGACTTCACGAGAGTGATCAGAAAGATTTCAGAAGAACAAGACTTCACAAACATCATCAGAGAAAAACACAGACTACAAGGCCATCATGACACAAGATTTGAAAGACGAGAGGGCCAGAAAGCAAGCATTGACGACAAGGTACCTTAATATGGTTAACAGAAACTTAGCAGATCATGACCGTGATGAGATCACAGAGAACCTTAAAAAGGTCAAAGACTATTTTAAACATTCTGAATTTGCTCATTATAATTATTTTGATTTGTTAGAGGACGATGAATTAAAAGCTGTAGAGGAGGAATGGTTTCTCGAAAAACAAAATTCATACCTTTCAATTGTCCGCAAAGCCAGAACGTGGTTGAATGATAGTAATATCAATTTAGGGTCCGAACCAGCAGACTTGGTAAGCATTTTGAGTGCACCCAATGTAAAATTAGACCCTTTTAAAGGAGATCCTTTAGAATTTCAAAGTTTTATGGCAATTTTTGACGAATTGGTAGGAGACTCCACATTAACGTATCAGGGAAAATTAACTAGATTGATTCAAGCGACCGAGGGTGATGCCAAATCGGCAATAAAAAGTTGTTCCCTTATCGGTGGCAAATCTGGATATGAAACCGCGCGTTCAATTTTAAATACCAGATTTGGAAATTCACATGTTATCGCAAGGCATATAATCAATGATCTTACAGTTGGCAAAAATTTTAATGCCAAAGAGATTTCTCAATTTTCTGACCATATTTCGGCGGCAAAATCAACTTTGGAAAAAATCGATATGCTATCTGAAATTGATACCCAACAATCTATTGTGAACATGATTCAGAGATGTCCTCATTTTGTAAAAATTGAATGGCGTAAAAAAGCATTAGCATGCAAAGAAAAAAGCGGTGCATATCCAGATTTCGCCACATTTTCCAAATTCATGAGTGGCATTGCTGCCAACATAAATGACCCACTTTATGGGAACAGCAGCTATTTCCCAAAATCAGACAAAAAAGGCTCTGGTTCAGCTTTACAGACTCATGTGTCACCTCGGCCAGAACCTCGCCCTCAGCTGCCTTGTCCCTTATGTAATGTGGCAGGTCACAAATTATTCAAATGTGATAAATTTATCAAAATGAAACAACCAGAAAGATTCAAATTTGTCAAAGACAAAAATTTATGTTTTAATTGTTTTTATTCAAACCACAAGACAGACAAGTGTCGTTTGAAGTCTATGTGTAATGCCGAAGGATGCAAGTACAAACATTCATACCTTCTGCATTTCACAGATGAAACTTCGGTGAAATCTATAGATGCAGCACAAGCTGATGTTTCGGTGAATAGCACATGTGATAATCATTCTTATGTGTACATACCTATGGTCAAGGTCTTAATCAATCAAAAAGTTGAGGCCTGGGCGCTCCTGGATTCTGGGTCTACCAATTCTTTTATTACTAAAAAATTGGGATCTCAATTAAATTTGAATGGTAAGAAAGTTACATACACAATTAGTACAGTAAATGATTGTCAAGTGGTGGAATCAAAATTACTTACCTTCAATGTTTCTGCTGCCAAAGATAAAACCAAGTTTGTGACTATGAGTAATGTCCTGCAAATTGACAATATACCTGCCAAGTTTCCTACTGTGAAACTTGATTTGAATAAATACCCCGAGTTTTCTGATTTAAACATAGAACAACCCGAGCCAGGCACTACTGCAGATATTCTAATCGGTATGGATAATGCTAACTTGCTTATGCCATTACATGTTAGATCTTGTGAAGCACAAGGTGAACCTTACCTGATTCAGACAGAGCTAGGTTGGGCTATATGTGGTACCAAATTGGGAAAATATGCTAATACAGTAATGTCCAACTGTGTAGGGGTTGATAGAAATGTAAATGAATTTTGGGACCTCGAAGATTGTAATGAAAATTCAAATGTTTCTAGCTTTGAGGACCAAAAGGTTTTAAAACTATGGGATGAAAATGTGAAATTTGAGGATGGGAAGTACGAACTACCGATACCGTGGAAAGATGGTAGCCCGGCATTGCCTAATAATCGATTTGTCGCAGAAAAGCGCCTAAATCTATTAAGAAAGCGCTTAGATCGAGAAAATTTAGTTTCTAAATATAGTGAAAATATGAACAAAATGTTTACGTCTGGATATGCGGAGATAGTTCCAGAGGATGAAATAACGCTGTCGGATGGTTCCGTATGGTTTTTACCACACCATCCCGTGATAAGTGCCGCAAAACCTGATAAGGTTCGTCCTGTATTTGATTGTGCTGCAAAATATAATAAGGTATCATTGAACAACCAGTGTTTCCAAGGCCCAGATCTTGTAAATAAATTACATGATGTCCTTCTGAAATTTAGACAATTTGAATATGCGATAATGGCAGATGTTGAATCAATGTATCTACAAGTGCGTATACCTCCGAAGGACCGCAATGCACTAAGATTTCTCTGGGACATAAATGATGTACAAACTGAATGCCGAATGACATCTCATTTGTTTGGAGGCATATGGTGTAGTTCATCATCCACTTATTGTTTAAGGCGAACTACAGTAGATTTCCCTTGCGAAAAATCAATTAGCGATACTATCCGTCATTGTATGTACGTTGACGACTTACTTAAATCGACAATCTCGCTTCAGCAAGCGATTGATATAGCGCTAGGGTGCAAGGACCTCCTAAAGCGTGGCGGTTTCAATTTAACGAAATTTATATCAAATTGTCCGGAAGCTTTATCGAGCTTACCTAGCGAATCTTGTGCGATAGATTCAAAACTCATTACAAACAATCCGAACTGTCGTGCTCTTGGTATAAAATGGGACATTTCATCTGATACATTTTATTATGTACCTAGAGAAAATATAAATATTTCTGAAATTACCAAACGGAAAATGCTTAGTGATTTATCATCTTTCTACGACCCATTAGGTCTTGTTGCGCCAATCATTCAAAAGGGTAGAATGATATTTCAGGAAGTGACAAAATGTAAAATAGACTGGGATGATAAAATTCCAGATGATAATGCGGACACTTGGCGGAAATGGATTAGTTCCTTAATTTCACTTCCGAAAGTTCAAATTCCTAGATGCATTTGTCCAAATAAATTCGCTGATGGCGTTGCTGAAATTCATATTTTTTGTGACGCATCACAGCGTGGATATGGTGCATCATGTTACATAAGGTTGTTGAATAAAACTGGCCAAATTCATGTTGCTTTACTTTCTAGCAAGTCCAGACTGGCACCAATAAAGCAAACAACAATACCGCGACTCGAATTGTGCGCTGCCGTGCTCGGTGTAAACTTATTTGAACAAGTGAATAATGCAAGCGAAATAAGTTTTTTATCCGCGACCTTCTGGACAGACAGCGAGATCACATTGGCGTATATTCGTAGTGATTCAATGAGATTCAAAGTATTCGTAGGCAATCGAGTAGCCGTTATTAGACGTAAAACTAAAACCGAACAATGGAGACATGTAGCTTCATCAGAAAATGCTGCAGACGTGTTGTCTCGTGGATGTGGCTCGGAAGCCATACCAGATTCATGGTTTCAAGGACCAAACTTTCTAAGATTACATAAATCCGAATGGAAATTTGACAGCTGTAAAGGCATCATATCTGAAGATGACCTAGAAATCAAGGCCCCAGAAAAAATTATTTCTGTGAATTGTTTGATCGAAGCAAGTGAGCATCCATTGCAGAAATTGATTGATCATTATTCATGTTTTTACCGGTTGAAAAGGGCAATCGCAAGATTAATGAAAGTGAAAAGCTTTTTATTAAAGAAATGTAAAAAAGAATCCTTGTTGGCACCGGTGACCGCTTCGGAGTTAAAAGCGTCAGAGTTGATTTTGATACAGCATGTTCAGTCGGTAAAATATAACGAGGAGTTAGACTCACTCGCTAAGCGCGGAAAAGTGAAAATCAGTAGTTCAGTTCATAATTTAAACCCGGTCATTAACAAAGACAACTTATTGGTTGTTGGTGGTAGGCTAGAGCATACGACTCAGAAGTCAGATTCAAAACATCAAATAATTTTACCGAATGATCACAAACTCACCAAGCTGATAGAGTTTACTAGACATAACGAAACTCATTTTGGAGTAGAATGGCTCCACAATGATTTACGACAGAAATTTTGGATCGTAAAGGCCAGAAATTTAATAAAGAGGATCAAATATTCCTGTATTGTATGCAAAAAGCTGTATGCACCCACAACCAATCAGAAAATGGGAGATGTAATTTCAGAACAATGTCAGAGTTCATTACCTGCTTTCGCTTACACAGGGGTTGATTTATTTGGGCCTTTTCTTGTCAAGCAGGGTAGGTCCGAAGTTAAGCGGTACGGTTGCATATATACTTGTTTATCAATACGAGCGGTACACATTGAAGTATTACGTAGCCTAGAGTCTGATGAATTCTTAAATGGGTTTTTCAGATTTGTAGCAAGGAGAGCCTGTCCACTAAAGGTATTTTCTGACAATGGTACAAATTTGGTAGGTGCACATAGAGAATTATCCGAAAGCATACGCAAAATAAACCAAATTGCCCCTATTGAAACAGCGAAAAGAGACATTGAGTGGTGTTTCAACCCACCACTGGCTTCCCATAGAGGGGGGTTATGGGAGCGCATGATCCGCACAGTGCGGAGACTGTTGATGGCCCTGTTAGGCAAGGCGGGCAGAATGACAGATGATGTCTTGCACACAGTTATGTGTGAAGTTGAATGCATAATAAATGGGCGGCCTATCACTAAAGTTAGTGATGATCCAATAGACCCAGAGGCCCTCACACCCAATCATCTATTACTTATGAGTTCCAATAAAACCATTTCTTGGGGCTCATTTTGTCCATCTGATATGTATAAAAGGAGATGGCGCTACAGTCAGTACTTGGCAGGTATTTTCTGGAAAAGATGGACTAGGGAATACCTGCATTCACTACAAACCCGGAGTAAGTGGGCAGATGCTAAGCCTAATTTAAAACCAGGCGATTGTGTCCTGGTGCAGGATAACTGTTTACCCCGTGGAATGTGGCCATTGGGTCTTGTGCTAGAAGTCAAACATGGCAGGGATGAGCTCGTTAGGTCGGCAAAAATAAAAATAAGAGGCACAGAGCTTGTCCGCCCTGTAACCAAGCTTATACCTTTAGAGGGTCACTTTACATGGGACTGAATTTTGAAGTTGTTAACAATTCAAGGTGAGGGTGTGTTGTGAACAGCAGCAGCATGTTCAAAATAAAACTGTAATAAAACTTTGTTTCCAATTTAATTTTAATGCATACTGTTTTTACTGTCAGCCATTTTAGTTGGTGATGTGGCAGGATGTCATGTGACATAGGTCATAGGTCAAACTGGTCAAATGTAGCATGATTTGAAATAAGCTAGTTCTTTTGGTGTTGGATCTCAAGTGAGCAACACCTCTGGTTACTTAGGGCTCTAGTTGAGCCACCTGAACTTTCATATAGAGGGCCATAGTTGGCCATTACAAGGCTTTCAGGTTAGTCTCATATGAATATTAATATTGTTTTATTTATAAAATAATATTAATATTCCTTATTAATGTATTTCACACTTTTGGGGTAATATTTTTCCTGAAATTATTTAGTCTAGTATTAGTAGGCCTAGTGCTATTTCACTGTTTCAGTACTGGATTTCCACTGTATGTCATTGGTAATCATAATTAATGTCCAGTACAGCAATACCAGTAGCCTAATCAGTGGTTATTTTATAGTTTTCAGTTCATTGATGGAATCATGGTTTAAAATCACTATCACTGTAATAAACGCCAAGTAAAATGACCAAAATTATTATTTTTTATTAGGCGCTTAAGATGCATTATTAGGTGCCGAGTATCATGTAGTAAACTATCAAATTATGTCATTTGAGGGATGGTCGATAATGAAAGAAGTTAGCTATTATTGTAAATTTATTTAGCGTTCCCCGTTTCAATTAATCTGTAATGCAAACATGTCATAAATCAACAAACTAAGTATTGTTTGAGTGTAACAGTATGTACATTACGTGTGATTTTCTATGAATAATTCATTAATCTGAGTGTTTTCATTGTTTGACAGCTAAAACCTAGGCTTGAAAGTCACATGATCAACGTCATTGGGAGGTAGTGGTATTTCTAGAAGCCGCAATATCTGTAAGTGTAACGTTAGGCCGGATTTGCCACACCTGCTGAATCGTATAATTTCGTGTAATGTATTATTGATCAGAAGAGCTTATTAATAATAAGAATATCAAGTATTAACTAATTACAATCATTTAAGCTGTTTAGTCATATTTCAATGATTTATAAGTACGAGTAATGTCGAACTACTGCCATGTAGGCCTAATTTGTTAAAGTTGTATCTATATTTATAACTGATGTTAAAAGATTAGAAATCATTGGATTATAGTATTTTACATGATTAGGAAAATAAAGATGAAAAAATCGTGTGATTTACAATAATTCCAATGCCAGGTTTTTTCAATATTTTCATATATTGTACTGTAATTTGTAGGATCACCTATCTAGCTGCAACTTGCCTGTTTTCATGTCAATAAAATACAGTGTATTGTCCAAGACTTGGAAGTTGTTTTGCTGAGTGCTCATTCAATACTATTAATACCAGCCATCCCCACACCTTATATCTGGCAAACCGTGTCAGATAGCTAAACCTTTACCATAAAACAAAATGGCGCGCTTTTATGTAGGGGTATGCCCTGAAAAATTTCAACTCGATCAAATTTAAAATGGCCCACCACCGGCCATAATTAACTTTAATATGTCTGATATTTGTTTTTTATTAAACGTGTTTCGCAAGACAGTTTCTAAAAATCACATAAGAACTCTAACAAGGAGAAAAGACGACCAGAAAATAATATGAATACACTTTTTTTTTAAAAATATTATTACTTTGGAAAAATATACTAAAATCCAAAGTCTGTCATTTTTAACTATAATCAAAACCTACAATAATGTATGTGATATCCCCAAAAATGCACCACCAGGCTCAGGACTGAAGGGGTATTCTGGGAATTTCAAAACATCAATTATGAATTTTAATAAAGAGTAAATGTGCAACAAATAAACCGGATGCTCCTCTTCGCTCAGATTCCAACCTCAACATCTTTGTGACTGTAAGCCCTTCTCTTTTTCACACCAGCTGCCTAACTCCTCTTCTATATTACCCTTGTACGTATGGGTCTACGGCCATTATCATGATTATAGATATTATTAATTCATAATGTTAATGGTAATAAATGTTGTATTTATCCTTTATAAAATTAGCCTATTTCTATTTGTAAGAGTTCACGCTATAGAGCACCAATATCTTATGATAATAGTTTTATGAAAGAAAACAAGACAAATATTAAGTTCTTGCCGTTGATTGTTTTTTTTTGTAACACACATCACCAATTTACAATGACGTCACAATAATATACAGTAATATATAGCCCGTCATGGCATATAATACAGTTCTCGGTTAAAATGATATCACTTCAGAGGCCTATGATAAACTGAATGATAAAATCAGTGCGAAATTTAAATTCACCCACGCCCATCACGTAGACAAAGAATGGTGCAAACACGAAACTTTGACTTAACCCTCAAAGTGCAGAATTTTTTTATAAAAACCATGGGAACCAAAGGGTTTTATTCAATTTGAAATCATCATAAATGTCTTCGTTAGCTCTTACTGATTCATTTGAATAACTATGTGATGGGTCTACGGCCATAAGAAATAGTTTAATTCTTACAGTGCGGGGATCGACTTTAGACGTCAGAATCTGACGTCTACAGACGTCGGATTCTGACGTCTAAAGTCGATCCCAGCGCTGTGAGGGTTAATGCCGTTTTAATGTTGTGCCGTCTTCGTGGACCATTTTTAGAA